>CM052813.1:66831967-66850312 GCA_028533885.1 Nasua narica | reverse complement strand
CCTTTGTCTGTAGTGTCATTTGCGAATATCTTCTCCCATTCTGTGGGTTGCCTGTTTGTTTTGTGGACTGTTTCCTTCGCTGTGCAGAAGCTTTTTATCTTGATGAAGTCCCAAAAGTTCATTTTCGCTTGTGTTTCCTTTGAGAAAAGGCTTTCTTGATCTCTCAAGGCCTCCCCACTTCAACCCCTGCTAGTTTCCTAGGCTTCATATCAAGAACACCACAGCTTTCTTCTCTGATTAAACCAAAAGACCTTAAAATTCATCGTGTGTTAATTTTTTATTTTATCTTTTTTTTTTTTTTTTTTGCAATTGGGGGTGGTACAGAGAGTCCTGAGCATGCTCCATGCTGGGCATGGAACCAGTCTGGGGCTCAATCTCACAACCATGGAATCATGACCTAAGTTAAAAT
Organism: Nasua narica; assembly: GCA_028533885.1. Classification (NCBI taxonomy): domain Eukaryota; kingdom Metazoa; phylum Chordata; class Mammalia; order Carnivora; family Procyonidae; genus Nasua; species Nasua narica. The sequence continues at coordinate 66,849,903 of CM052813.1, read as the reverse complement.
CAGGAGTTGGAAGCTCAATTAAGTAAGCCACCCAGGCACTCCAACCCTTCTTTATCTTTTAACTTCTTTCCCATGCTCCCTTCAGTTCTCATCTAACTCCAAAATTCTTGCCTAACCAAAGCTTATTCTCCCCAACCCTTTCTCTGGAAAGAGTTTTCTTGATCATTCTGATCACTCCAACAAGCATACTACTTTGTATTTCCCCATTTATTTCTCACTATCTTTTCACTACTCTGTATTCTCCCTAAGGGTCAGGGTATAGCCTACTGTATTCACAATTAATTCCCCAAACAGGTCAGTGACTTCAAAGGAGTTAAGAAAGAGAAGGGAGTAGCTGGAGAGAGAAGAGATCTGGGATGCTGAAGGAGATGGGACAGGGAAAGAAAAATAGATAATAGACCCCAGATTCCTGATTCTAGAACACTTTTACAAAGTTTTCCTGTTTAAAAAGAAAATTAAAGAAAAAATGTTTTTCAGGTTATCTAAAGTCTTATTGGTGTTTGAAAAAACTCTCTCCAGATTTTAGGAAGCAGTTAACTGTAATTCCCCATCTTCCTGCCTGTAGCATCCTCTCTCCATTTCCCAAACAACATATAAAAGAAAAAGAGTTTAAAGCTGAAATTACCTGGAGAAAAGGACAAGGCTGTTTCTCTAGGAAGGAGACTCTCTCTTCCAATAATGTGGACACAGACCTCACCTCCCTCCTTCCTTTTTTCTAGCTAGAGATCTGCCCTAACACCTTGCTCTGGGCCCAGTGCTTCTCAGACCTTAGTGTGTATGAGAATCCCATGCAGAGCTGATCAAAGCACATCCCTGCCATCCAACCTTCAAATTAGATTTGAATGCAGTAGGTCTGAGGTGGGGCCATCATTTGCATTTCTAAAAGGTCCCAGGTGATAATGATGCCCCCCTATCTTGCAGAGGACCCTTCTAGAAGCACTGGTCTACTCTAACCAATGGGTCAATGTCACCTGTTACTCGCTGGGTGTCATTATAATAATGTGAGAGTGCATTGTGGACGAATCTTAATGTTTTTGGTCCATGAGAATTTTATTAATGTTTTGAGCCCTTGGAGATCCTGAATGGAGTTATAAATGGGGTTAATTTCACAGTCTCAGGAGGCCAATAGAGGCTTGCATTAAACATATTCGCTCTCATGAGATCTCAGCAGATATGGTCACTTTGATAGGACTAACATACACAGTCCCAACACAAAGTGAGGGGTTCAAAGCCCGCTGGGTTCTGCATCAGACAGACTGTGTTTAAATCCCACCTCTGCTCTATCTGAGTCATATCCTTATATTTTCCATTTTCTCTCATACAAAATGGTTATAACTAAATCGACCTCATAGGGTACTGTGGCACAATATACGCACTTTGTAAAGGTAAAGAATATGAACATCAGCAAAGTCAATAACTAAGAACTACTTTATGAGACATATATGTTATTCCCCTTTTATTGGTGAAGATACTGAAGTTCAGATGCTCACTTAAGGTCACAAAGCCAGTGTTCAAATCAGGATTTATGCATGAGTCCGTTAGCCTGATTCTAAATCCCTTGCTCTCAACCATTACAGGTTATGGTGAATGGAATCTCTCGTTAATGAGATTTTAGCTGATAAGATTTTAGAACTACCTAAGACCCTAAAAGTAAACAGCTCTCTGTAAGCAACCCTATAATTCCTCCAACCAGAATGGAAATCCCAATTATCCAACCTGTGCTTGGGCACAGACTTTGGCATTATGAGGCTTTGCGACCCCACTTTCTCACTGCTCCTTTCCTGCTCCTCTGCACCAGAACAAAGAAGGCAGCTAAAAATCATGTATCAATTATGGATAATCGTGTCTCCATTTAGCACAGGCAAGTGATTCCTCATTGTCTCTGTCAAATGAAACCAGCCCTTAGTTCAAGCCATTTCCTCCAGAAACTACAGCTATGATTCCTCCCACCCTGAGCTCAGTTAGATTAACATTAATGATCTTTCCTTTCAGATGGGTCCCAGAGCATTGGACCCTGCCAAGCCATTTTCCACTCAGAATGATTCTTGCCCTGGCCTCTTGCTTGCAATGTGGCCCTTTCTCAATTTGGAAGTAGCAGCTGCTTAACAGATGCTCACCCACTTAGATTTGGAATGGACGCCTTGAAAGATGTGGAGAGAGAGGCTGGTGGGCCAAAGAAGAGAATAGGGCATTGCAGATGCATTGTGATGAATTCTGGAAGTAGAGAGCAAAGATCCAGCAAAGAAAAACCATCACAGAGCTCATAGCCGACTTTGAGTGAAGATAGAGTGTTATTTTACTGTTCCCAGGAATGCATACCAGTATTTAAAATAATTCTGACTACCTTTTTTCTTTAAAAAAAAAAAAAAGTGAAACAAATCAAGAAGCATGAAAGACAGAAAACCAGAAGTAAAAGTCTACATGTCCTCACTTCCTTTCTTCATTCCAAAAGTTATCATTGTTTATAGCATCTTGTGTTTCCCAGAATTTGTATAAACACCAAAGCAATGAATATAAACACTGTCCTGAAATTATAAGATATTATAGATAATATTCTGTGCATTGTTTTAACTTTTTTCTTGAAGTATAACATGCATGCAGAAACACATATGCATGTTAAGTTTGTAACTCCTGGATTTTTTTATAAGCTCAGTGTGCAGATGTAACCAGCTCGATCAGAGACCAAGAAACAGAACAAAACAGAATCACAGAACTTCCCTCTTAGACCTTCATTTTGCACTGAGTGAAATGACTTAGTGATCTCTCCATTTCAGCATACATAGATCTAGCATTTTCTTTTAATAGTTACAAAGTATTTGGCTGTACAAAACAGCCATCATTTAATGAATCAGCTATCAATAGATTATCTAGGCTATTTCCAATTCTGTCTTGTAAATGGTGCCATGGATATTCTTGTCAGTATATCTTTACACACTTCTGAGAAATATTCTTTGGGATATTTTTGAAAGAGAATTGCAATAACAAAGAGTACCTATATTTTAATTGTTAAGAATGTTTTTAAATCACCCTACAAGAAGGTTATACTAATCTACACTCTCATACTGGTACCAACTTTAGAGAAACATAGTCTTTTAGAGAGCCAGTTGCTGAATATCTATCATTTAGAATTTACTGATATTTTTTTTATTTTAAACTGTAAATGTTCCCAGCTGCCTTACTCCCTGGAAATAACTTATTTTTATAAACACATGAAAATTGTTTTTCTTAAATTCAAATGAGGAGGAAGGGGATTGAATTGAAAGAGTAAAATAAAGAGACAGAACAGCACAAGAATACAAGCTCAGTTGATGTTCCAGAAGAGAAAGCTGATCATGTTCAGGTTAGCACCAAAACTTCCCGAGTGCATTATTTTGGCAGCTCCAAAGGCCTTTCCTCCTCTCTCTTTAGACTAGCATACTTGTGGCCTAGGAGCAAAGAGGGCACAGTCATCCACAGGAGAGAAGGTCCAGGTAGCTGGCTAACCAGGTAGAGGGCGTGTTATGCTTTCTGGGCAGATGACAGATAGGCAGTATGGGATCCATTGATCAGAGCCCAGATTCTCTGATAAAGGAAATAGATCCTATTCACTGACACGGAGAAGCAAACTCCTTTATCTCTCTGTGCATTTCTCACTGCTGACAATCATTGAATAATATCTCTACTCCATATAGATGGGAGGAAAATTTTCACGAAAACAGTCTCCATGAGGGATGCACCGTCACCAAATAGAGCAACAGGTAAAATAGCAACATTCCTGCCACATCCATCTCAGCCCCCCCCCTTGCTGTTGTTTCTGGTTCTACCTACGGCATCATATTTCTAAGCAAGCAACGTGAACGATTCTTCTGGGGGGTGTTCTGTCTCTAACCTGTGCCTTAGGATTCCTGGCAAAAAGAACCCAGGAGGACAGAGATTTTTTCAGAGCTGAAAGGGGTCTTAGAGGACATGTGGTGTGGGGATTCCCCGAAATCTCAAAATCATTTGTGGACCAGGGTTAGTAGATGGCTTCTAAAGAGCCAGATTGTGCCGACAGGCACTTGAACATTCTTAACTCCATCCAAGATGACAGTTCAAAGTTTAGATTTCCCTTCTCCTCTGGACTAGAATCTCCACATAAATTTATCTTGTTTGCAGCCAAGATCTCAGACCCTAAAGTAGTTTCTGGCACAAAGCAGTTATCCTCTAAATGTCTGCTGATTAAATAAATGGAAGCACTAACTCAACTATACCTCTCTGCTAGACCACACCAAAATTCATCCGGTCTCTTAATTCGCAAACATTATGAATTACCCAAACCTACTCTATTTTACTGTTCTTTCTCACCTGTCTGGTGTTTGAACACTCTTACTTTCAGGCAATATTTTAGCTGTTCTTGTGGTGCTTCATCAAAGGTTATAAAAAAAAGTTATTTAGAAATACTCTAGTCAGGCCAGACGAGACAGTGTAAACAGAGACCTGACAGGACATTCAGAAGGCCTCAAGAGTTGGATTCAGCTGCAGGTGCTGGAGGAAAAAGCAGGCAGAGGGTAGATGGAGGGATAAGTGAAGGCTAACAGTGAGCATGGTCAACACCTGGGACCGCCCAGGTGTTATGGGCAGGTGGGACGCAATGTCAGGAGGTGAGCTGGTGATAAATGGCTATTTGGCTGAGCAGGCAGGGAAGGACCAGGGAAGGCAGAGGTGTAAACTCCAGGAGGGCCCCAGAGTCAGGAACAGGACTCTATTTCTGCTGGGTCCAGAAAACGAAAAGTGGAACCCCAGCCTAAGAGGAGAATGTGGATGCTTCTAACGTTTTCGTGGCTGGGGCCCAAACACACACCACTAGGGCCTGGGTTTTGTAAGCCAAACAGAAGTGCACTGTTCGCCCTTGCTCAGGTCAAGGCAGAATCTCAACTATTAGAATAGGAGTTTGAGGTACCAGACATCTAGATTCCTAGGCCCCTGGAAGGCTGTCTTGATAGCAGGGCTGAAGCGTCCCCAGCAGGGGGCATTCGGGAGTGAGGTATGAGAGCCTGCAAAGGTCTTCCAAAGGCATGCTGTAGCAGGACTCACAAGCAATTTCAGGCTTTGGTCTGTGGTCACTCCTCCAGCCTCACTCTGCATCTTTCTCACTGTACCTATCTTAGCTCAGACTATTATAATAAAAACCACGGACTGGGTAGCTTAAACAAGAAACATTAATTTCCTGTAGTTCTGGAGGCTGGGAATCCAAAATCAATATGCCAACACTGGATTCGGTTCTGGTGAGACCACTCCTCCTATCTTCTTGCTACATCCTCAAATGGCAGAGACTGAGCCCTCTGGTCTCTTCATCTTATTATGAGGGCCCTAATCCCATCAAGGAGGCTCTACCCTCATGATGTCATCGAATCATAATTACTTCCTAGAGGGCCAACCCCCAAATACCATCACAAGGAGGATTAGGGATTCAACATATGCATTTTAGGGGGACAGAAAGAGTCAATCCGAAATACTACCATCAGAATGAATTAATTTTATACTTTTCTTAAATGTGCCATCGTCTCTGGACATACAATTTTCTTTGCCTGGAATGGTTTTCCACACTGTTTTGTCTGGCTACCTCACTCACGCTGTCACCTCTGGCTAGGAAACGCTGCCTCCAGGAAGCCTTCATGATCTCTGCATTTGACTGAGATACTCTGCTGTGGTCTCATAAGGCACGATGCTCACTCTCTCATAACACGTATTCGCTGATATGGCAAATGCCTTCTTACTCTTCGCTTTCCCTCCCCACAGTAAACCAAATGCTTACCAGTGATAGGGAATGTGCCCACCTTCGTCATCACTGAACCCTGAACATCCAGCACATTTTCATATGTAGTAAATGTTTGCCATTTGTTAAATAGCTAAGCAAATCAATTTCTTAAATGTCAGTTTGGGCTTGTTTGTTTTTAATAAAGTGTGTTAAATGCCTCTCCACTACCCTGATATTTCAGTTATAAATTTTATGCCTCCCGTTTCTCTGTTTATTTTAAACCAGGAATAAGCCAAACTCTCTGGAGATGATGGCTATTTTATATTTTGGACTGATCTTCAGTCAGTACATTAATTTTACATTTTAATTAAGGATGTTTCAAGTAAAAGAACTTCTGGAGTAGAAGGTGCAGTAACCTGAGTTTATGCAAAAGATCACTTGAATTCAGGGATTCGATAACCGGTGTGAAATTGTTCTTTCTACCCGGTGAGCATCAAGTAGACTGTATATATGAACAATCTCACCAGCAATCCCTGAGCTTCCCTGAGCTGAGATAATCTTGATCTCAAATGACGAGAAAAGTTCATTTCCCTGACCAAGTACGTAGCGTGTTCCTCAAGTCCAATCTCCCACCAGTATTATTTAGAAGGAGTTTTCTGTCGTGGCTGCTTTTCCCTCTGTTCCCCTCTCTCTGTGAAGACTGAATTCATGGATTCTGTCTCCTTCTTCCTCATCCGGTCTTCCTCTCTTCTGCATTAACTGGGGCTTGTCCAACTAAAGAGCTCATGAACCTTCATAGTTCATGGTTGCTCAAGAGCAATCAGATTGGCAGGCCCATGAGGGACCACAGTCCCTGAGACACTGGCTGCATGAACCAACAGGAAAAGATCAACAATAAGAAGGAATAGGGAGAGAAATCAACAGGCTCGCATTGGCCTCCTAGGCCCACGAGCATCTGTTTTGCTGTTGGAGAATGGCTTCTGTGACCGTAGACATCATTGCTACAGTATTTCTCTCCTTCTTGTCTATCAAAGAGCTGGCTACGCTCAGAACTCCACTTAACTCTAGCATTTAAAGCTCTCTTACTTCTCTGTGGGTCAGATTTTTGGTCTTTTATCTCTTTAACTGGCTGACAATGGGCCTGAAATACCGTGAGAGAGTTGTAGCATCCATGGGGCGGTGGGGGGTTGGTCTTGATGACTTTTGAAGTTTATTCTAATTCTGGGTTTCAGTAATGCCATGGCTAAATCAATGTTGTGTCTCTTCCCTAAGACTGAAAGCTTGCTATCGTCCTCATAAGTATTTATTTATTCAACAAATATTTATTGAACACGTTGTGCCAGGTACTAGGTTATGAATTCAATTCATTCAATCCATGATCAATTTCATTGATCATGGCCGCCTTTCATGTTAATTTTGGCTACATGCTCCCTGGTTTGTTTCACACACCACAACAGCGATAGTCTCTGAGCCTCCACATTCTGCTATTTACAGAAATCTTAAAAAAAGGTATCATTCAAGCAACTTGCTTGAACTTTCTGAGTCTCAATATTTCACATAAAAAAGAAAAAAAGGCAATGTTTTCAATGTCACTGGTGTTAATTAATGAGGCAAAGATTAAGTAACATAGAATATACAATAAAATTATAGCTATTATTTACCACCATGTCTCGGGCATTTTCTTATGTCATTTAGCTCTTTTAGTAAGGTAGGTAAGATGCACATTTTACAGATGAAGAAGGTGACGTTTAGAGTGGTTAAGCCATCTATATACAATCATGCTGATAATATGTGGCAGATAAGCTTCTCGGCCTTTTGGCTAAGATCAAGTGTAGTATACGTGGCAGAGCCATGATTTGAAAGCACAACTATTTTTTTAAAGATTTTATTTATTTATTTGACACAGAGAGAGAGAGAGAGATCACAAGTTGGCAGAGAGGCAGGCAGAGAGAGAGGGGGAAGCAGGCTTCCCGCTGAGCAGAGAGCTCGATGCGGGGCTCCATCCCAGGACTCTGGGTTCAGGACCTGAGCCGAAGGCAGAGGCTTTAACCCGCTGAGCCACCCAGGTGCCCCGAAAGCACAACTATTTTTAAAATCTCAGCCCTTTATTAGTACTTTAGTTTCTACTTTTCCTGAAAGATTGGTTGTTCAGTTTCACCTCTAACTGAAAACTGAAATAATATCCCCTTGAGAAGATTTTCTGAAATCAGGAAGCAGAGAATTTTTCTCATTATTTATTTTCTTCACAAGTTTTGTATTTATGATCCATGTGCCTATAACAGTTCAGTTTTAGAAAGAATCCCACACTAAACCCTTAACAAGAAAAGTTGCCAGAGTAGAAAGTGCTCTGTCTGTATATCCTACTTTACGTCTTTAGTTATGTCTTTACGTCACATATGGTCTGGTGACCGCAAGTGAATAACGAAGTCCTACAGGACATATGTTCCTCTATCTCCTCCCTCCCCTCAGTACTCTCTCTTTGATTCTACTTTGTTTTATTCAACAGTATCTATGCACTGGGAGTAAGTGAACAAGACAGTAAAGGTCCCTGCCATAGTGGTACTTAATTTATGGGGAAATACAAATAAAAATTAGAAAGAAAAAACCCACAAACCCATAAACAGAATTGATTTTCATAAATGCTATGAAGGATGGCATAGGATTTAGTAGCAGGACTGAAGGCTAAAAAAAAAAAAAAATTACCTGAAAATAAAAAGAAGGTAAGGTCTTCAGAGATTTTTGGGTTCGGTTTCAACTGCTAAGCTGTTCACGTGCTTCTAATTAATACTTAAACAGGGGCATCTGGGTGGCTCCATCAGTTAAGCGTGCAACTCTTGATTTCAGCTCAGGTCATAATCTCAGGGTTGCGGGACTGAGCCCAACATGACTCAGAGCTCAGTGGGGAGTCTGCATGGGATTCTCTCCCTCACCCCATCCCCCTCCCCTCCCCCTCCACCCACTTACTCACACAAGCACGCTTGTGTGCTCTCTCTCTCTTTCAAATAAATAAATCTTTTAAAAAAAGAGAAATCTTTACAATAATAAGCACTCAAACACATAATCCTGTAACGTGTCTTGACAGATTCCCCAATGTGCATCTGAGCCCTTGAAGATTATCTCCCCGAAATTCATGGAAGAAATTTTGAAAACATGATGTCTTCCAAGACCAATGTTCATGATAATGAACAAAATAGGTAAATTTCCTGATTTAGACATGTTTGCTATGATATTGACATCCTCCTTTTCTTTTAAAAACAGCATAAGATCTTCCCATTCACAGTATTCCTTATAGAAACTTCCTCAGATCAGTCCTTCCGAGGAGCTGCCACACGGGTGTGCAGAACCCAAGCTCAGCAGGGCCACAACTGATTGATCAAAGTGGGCCACCTGTCCTTCAACAGGCCAATGCACAGACTGGTCAGAGGCCCATGAAATGGTCTGGTATAAAGCACAAGCCAGACAAATTAGACTTCCATTCTGAGCATCTGAACTGGGCAATGCTTACAGAATATCGTTGCTGTCAGTGAGGAAGCAAAGATGGACGTGCTTATAAAGTCCATGAGGTCGAACGTGGGGGGGTGACAGTCCTCTGGGATGAGGATGAGGTCCTATGAGTAAGTACATACTATGAGAGGAAAGAGAGAATGAAGGACAGTGAAACCAGTCTTTAGTAAACTAACAGAAGGAAAGAGTAGATATCCAGAGAATACCTCAATTACATAAATTTTGGAAACCGTTAGTAAATAGCCACCAGTGCCCTCTGCCTGAGTCTCTATACCACTGCACTGGTTTCAGTCTCTGAGAGTCTGAATGAGTACCTGGCTGGCAGGTCATAAAGGAATTCAAGAATCATGTTGACTGTAGACCAGATAGACTTTTAGGTGTTTCCTAATTATGAGAGTTTATAATTCAAGATTCCAAATCTCCTACACCCACACAGCTTACAGTCTCTATCAACATGACTTTACTAACCCACTGCCTTCCTCAACATGACTTTACTAACCCACTGCCTTCCTCAACATGACTTTACTAACCCACTGCCTTCTTCAACATGACTTTACTAACCCACTGCCTTCCTCAACATGACTTTACTAACCCACTGCCTTCCTCAACATGACTTTACTATTCCAAGAAATTGTTGCCTAGGAAGATAAACATCACAAATAATTTTGTTCTTCATTCCAGATTCTTTACAAAAATGATTAAATAGGCATCAAAGGGCTAAACTCCACCATGGCATTAAATAATAACTGACCCCTTAAGATTCTACCAACCAAAGTGTTCACCAATCCTAGACAATTATATCAGAATCCTTACCCAATCCTAATCACATATTTTCACTAAAAGACTCCAAAATCTCATAAAAATCCTAAATTAATCCTGCACACTCCAAGACTTTACAAAGAGTCTGCTGAGATAATACATCCCCTTACTATACTAAGAAAAAATTCAGCCCTATTTCTTATTAACTGGTTGTTTTCTCTTTTAGTTTGATATGGGAATATGCATGAGACCAGCCTGGGAAAAAACAAACAAAAAACATGTAACTTCCAGAATCTGAAAGCCTTTTACTTTGGTTCATTTGCACTACACATTGTAAGACTCCTGTCAAGTGACCTGAATTAATCAAGATTTTTATCCCTCCTCCTTCCTACCCCCATTTATTCTCTTCCCATAATTCTTACACCACGGTAAACTCCTCTCCTTTTTTGTTTTTGTTTTTTTTAAGATGAAGGCACTTTTGCCCCCATTTCATTTTCTACAGACCTCTGAACTGTCCTAGGATGAGTCTATTCTTCATCTCTGTAAATCTATCTCCATTTTATTTTTGTTCCAAATTGTAAATATTTGAAATCTGTAACAGATCAAACCTTTGTTAAAATCCCTTTCAAATGACATTAACATCAGGCTGTGATGCCTGGGAAAGATGATGTGTTTTTTTTTTTCTGTCCTCAGGTCTCCATGTCTGTGTGTGCGCACGCACATAATGTCAGAAGAGAAAAACAAACAAACATGTAAAATGTCTACCAACATCATCCCTTTTGCCAAATAGCAACCAAATTAAAAAGAAAACCAAAGATAAATTCAGGTCCATATTTCAGAAGAAGTGAATGAGGACCTCTTTATTTCCAATGCAATAGAAATGCAAAGAGGAGGAAATCAATGCAAACCAGTATGTCTTGGATCAGCACATTTTAAAACAAAATGTACCTTTGTATCTAAAAATCTGAGAGCCATGAATATTTAACAGAGAGAGAAAAGAATGATTTTGTCAGCGTGTAAAGCAAGTCCCAGGGAAGCTTAAATTCTGCTGCCTTCTATTAGCTTCTCTGCTCAGTAAACAAAATGAGTCATTCAGGGGGAAGGAGAGGAAGGAGATGAGGGCTGGGGGAGGCTGAGCAAGAGGGGACTTCTGAGCCTTGGGAAGGGGCAGTCTCAGGAACACTAGCAGCGGAGGGCAGAGAATGATGAAGTTTAATGCCAGCCAGTGGTCATGAGCTCTCTGGCTGGGGACAGAGCAGCTGGAGACAGTCCGTGAAGAGAATTTTCAAAACCCTGCTGGTTCTCAAAGCCAAAAGAAGCAGGGAGTGGCTAGCGTAGTAAAGGGATCTAAAGGATTGATTTGGCTACTCCAGGATGCAAGTCTTGTCCAGTTAATCTCTTCTAGGCTCTCTTTCTTCACCTCTTAAAGGGTATTAATACCAGCTACCTGCTTTAGGAAAATATCTTGGGGATAAGTAAGGCACATTATCCAAAATCCATGCTAAATATTTGATGGCTGTGTCTGAAGGCACACAAGGGAATATTTGAGCAGCTTACCAGCTTCATGGGGGGAAGATCCTTAATGTGGCATAATTCAGGACTGTCATTACAGCCCAACCCCTGTCATTATGACTCAAATAATGCTCCCAGGAGCTCACCTGATACCCAGAAAACAACATGCTGCAGGCTAATGATGTATTGATTTCTTGGCTATGAAGTCTGCCCAAAAGGAAAATGCTGATCAGTGGGCTGGGAGAGTGTAAGTGGGTGTGTAGCTGCATTAAGCAATACTAATCAACAAGTTCAGCTGCTCCTTCAGACTATTTTCTCCCCATCATTCTATTGAGCTTCAGACTGGCATTTTACCCCCTTTAACTTTTAACAGGTGAATCTTGCAAGAGGCAGCACAGTGTTTTGTGAAATGAACTTTGGACTAGGAGTCAAAAACAAGGATTGTCATCTTAACTCAGCAAATAATATCACTCATGAATTTGAGTAAGGCACATCTAACTCTTTTAGACTGTCAGTTTTGCAGGCTATAGAAAAAAAAAACACCTTCTACAGTTCTTTGAATGATAGAGGGAGGAGGGAAGAACCCTTCATTATGGATAACACATATTACTTCCCTGTTTCTGCTTTTCTTAACCACTCTGAGCTTACAGCCTTTATTTCAAAGCCATAAGCTCTGAGTAGAAGCTGTAAGCCTTGCTGGAGGCTGTCACAATTAAGAGGAAGTGTATCAAGTTGTCGAAAACCTCTAAAACTAATACGTCCTAGTAAGTTTTAAGGTGTTTGTTTGTTTGTTTTTTAATGTATGTAGGTGCACAGCAATCCCATCACTTCAAGGGTATCAGAAGATGACCCTTGAAAAGAAGATTTCTCATTAAATGTACCAGCCCTGAGGCCACTACTTCATTCAAAGCTGTCCTTGGTGCCTTAATTTTGGATGAAAATGCAGATATTCAGAGGAAACAAAAAGAAGGCATCTGGATTGTCTACTAGGAGCCTCTTGAGCTCTCAGGTAGTCGGTCTAGAAGCAAGTCTTTTATCCAAAGGGACACTTGACATCCATCAATTATCCACCTAAGCTGACTAATTCCTCTTTATGGCTTCTTGGTGATCACATCAGAGCAGAGGTGCCATCTATATGAAGGTTGACTTTGTATCAGCTGAAATACGGGAGCCGCCCAGGAATTATAGAATAATGGATGCTATTACAAATGGGGACAATTGGCACAGGTGCCTCTTACTGGGGCCATATCTGCAAGTAAGACACACTTTACATAGGGATGTGAATAGAATCATTCAGCAAATAGTTACAGTTTCTACTCCGGACTCACACTTGTATCTGAACACAGAGGAGTAAGAGTTGAAAAGACAGTTTCCCCACTCAAGTGCCTTATTATCTGGGTGGGGTTATAGAGACATGAACAATCCTCAGACCACAGATGGTTAAAAAAATAGCATGTCTACTCCTCTCATTTTATAAGCTGATAAGGAAAGACATTACAAAAGAGGCAATGTCTAAGCAGAGGAGAAAGAGTTGGATTTCAGAGTGTAAACAAACAGAGGGAAGGCCATTTCAGGCAGGGAGAATGTTATTTGCAATGGCAAGAAGGTCTGCAAAGTAATGATTTTTTTAAGCAGTTTAGTAGCAAGAGGCACTGCTGAGATATTTGTCCGCCTAACAAAAAAAAATCCACAAGTTTAAGCCACAGTACAAGGGAGCCATTATCAAATAACTGAGCAGGTGTACGGCCTGATTGGATGCAAATAGGGGAAACCTAATCCCGGAGGTTGGGGGGAGGGGGGCCTATATAAAAAATTGTCCAGTTCCTGTTCAAGATGGCGACCTGAGAGGGCCAGAGCTCAGTCCCTCCCACAAGCCCAGAGCCTATAACTAAATATGAAATAAGTTCCTCACCCAAAAACTGTCTGAATGATTCGTGTGCATCCTATCCAAAGGAGAGAAGGCCACGTGACAGCAGGTAAGCCAGGCTGGGACACGGTCCCCCGATAAACCCCACACTGCACGCGGCCGGGGAGCAACCCACAGTCTGGCGGCAACTCCAAACCCAGGGCTTCTCACTGAGAGGTAGAGGGACTGAACCGCACATTGGGCACCCCCAACTTTTATGACTGGCTCCTGAGAGCCGAGCTTCTAAATGTCTAGCTCTGAAGACCCCCGGGGCTCACCTCCCTGAGACCCCGGCTGCTAACAGCGCTCTGAGTAAGGGCTCCCCGGGGCCCCCCGGGACTCACCCACCTGGAGGCCCGGCGCCAGGCGGCCGTGGAGGGACTCAACTCTGTGCGTGGGAGACGCTCATTTGCTGGTCTTGGGGTGCCGACCTGACAGGCAGGCTTCTGCTTCGAGTACTTGGAGACCGCCGGGGAGGGTGTCCTCTTGGACAAAGACTGGCAGGCGCCATCTTCCTCCTCCTTCGCCAAGCTCCAGCCTGGGGGCACCACCTTTATCTTTTCGAAACTCTAGGCTTCCCCCCCCCTTTCTTTCCTTTTCTTTCTTTCAGTTTGTTTTTTTTTTTTTTCCTTCCTTTCCGCGTAGACGCCCTCCCCACGCTCTCCCTTGCCACGTTCCAGAGGGCATGTCATCGCGGGGCGCAGGGCGCTTTACGCGCGCGGCTGGTGCAGAGGGTTTTGCGGCTGTTGCCAGGGGGCGCCGGCGGGCCTTCCCTGTGCTTCCCGCAGGCCTGTAACCAATGGAGAGAGAGCTTCTCTAGGGCCTTGCACGAGTCCACAAGAGCTCAGTCTTCGGTGAAAGTCCCACTAAACTTACTGTGGCTGTAGCCTGAGAGGCAGGCTTCTAATTAAACATCCAAGGGCTGACTGTAATCCTTTCTGAAGGGTTCTAGAGCACTGGTCTGCGTGAGTCTGTTGCGTCTTTGGGGCTGGGGTCCGCGGGCTCGTGTTCCAGCTCCTACCGGTAGGAAGAGTGAGGGACAGCTGCTGGCAAGCAGCCTCCCAGAGGGCGCTCCATAGATGGTGAAGTGGAACACACCCCCAGTCCTTATGTGAAACTGGCCTGCTTGCTCATCCTGCAGCCTCAATCTAAGGGTTTGGCTCACTCTGGAGGTCTACTGGACATAAGCTAGTGTGGCCATCTTTGTACTCTCCTTCTGCCTCTGTGTCACTTGACTGTGTCTCCCAGAATGGAGCTTATATTATACACTCATTTGGAGCCCCTGGCACGGGTCACCTGGCACGGGTAGCCAAGGGGGGGCTTAGGCTTGTGGTCCCATGGGACTGGGTATATTTGGATACCTAAAAGCTACTGCCTGAGATCATCCCCCCTCTGGGACAACGTCAGGTCTTGGCACACCCTCAACTACTTGGAGCCATTTGAAATCAAAAGGGTTTGGAGAGACAACCAAGAGCTAGGGTAGGTTGGACTGATAGAGTTCATCACCTATAGGTGGCCACTTCTATAAGACCAGGAGAGGTGGTGGTTTTATCTAATGCACAGAAACCAACACAGAGATTCAAGAAAAATGGAGAAACAGATGAGTATGTTCGAAAGGAAAGAAAAAGAGAAAACCTCAGAAGAATTCTCAGGTCATGGGTAGTAGGGGTAAGAGAGACTATATCGATAGGAGATGAGTCAGGATGCCATTTTAACAATGGAAGGTGAAGGGTGACCCTGAGCAGAATGACAACAACTGGGATAACAGCGCTTAAGAGAACACAGGGGGTGGAATTAAGGTAGTGTGTTGATTGCTATGTGAAGTGGACAGGGAAGAGCAAAAAGACCTCTTACCTGGATTTAGACTGTTATTCGAACTTCCTAACTTAAAGTAACTCTCCCATTTTCATAAGTAAATCCAGCGCCAATACTATGTCTGTTAATTTGATTGATACATCACAGAACTATGTGCCTGTCCATAGTGTTTTCAAGTTAGCAGGAGTTGAATAATGGAGTTTTCTCTCTAACTTCTCTAATCAGTGTCCGTTGAACTTGCCTAGACATTCTCAGCACAGCCTCTGTGTTTGGATGGGGAAATGGTAAAATCCGGGAGACTTTGTCTAACCTCTGGTGGAACCTGTCACCCTGTGTGGCCTGATTTCTCTTGTCAAATGAATTTATTAAGATGGCAATGCCAATTGTGGAAGCTGTGTTTTCAGACCTCACAATATAATTCAGAAAGAGGTCAAAATGGTTGTTTTAATGTCCATTTTCACCAGACAGAGCCCTCTCTGTGTTCCTTTGTGTTTTTTGAATGAGTTCTGAAGAGCTGAAGTTGCCAGAAAGGCAATGCAAAGATACACACGCTTGCATAGAGCACAAGTGAAAGATCTGGGAGTCAAAATGCGTAACACATGAGAC
Source organism: Nasua narica (assembly GCA_028533885.1). Classification (NCBI taxonomy): domain Eukaryota; kingdom Metazoa; phylum Chordata; class Mammalia; order Carnivora; family Procyonidae; genus Nasua; species Nasua narica. Next base: position 66,834,085 of record CM052813.1, on the reverse strand, counting down.
AAAATAATTAATGGCTTGTTTATTCAATAGTTAGATAAGCATTTATGGTATTTCAAACATTGTAAGAAGTGCAGTGGGTATCATCATAGAATTAACAGAGTCTAGAAATAAATTTTAATAATGATGAGTATTATGATTGGGGTTATGAAGTGTTATGGGAGTGGATATCAGATGCATTTAGCCATGAATTAAGTTTCCTGTAAAGCTGAAGATGACATCATTAGAAGGAGTAGGTAAGAATTGCATAATAGTTCATTTTTCAACCAATGTTTAATATTTACCTATGCTTTAGACATGGGGCTAGGTTTGTGATGGATTTAACATTAATCAGACACTGATCCTCTTCTCTAGAATGTCTCTAGACATTTGTAGACCAGTCATGGTAAGATATGGACAGACATAACTTGGGAATTAATGAATCCATGCTAAGCACCTTGCCAGAGGAAGTACAAGATTTGAATAACAGGAAGAATAAGAAGTTAAATCTAGTTGGGAAAGCTTCCAGAGAGGCTTCAAAAAAAAAGCTTTAATATCGATAGGAAAATATCAATAAAAATAGTTTGGGCACATAATAATGCAGGAATTAGGTTTACTGAGCCTCGTTGAAGGAAGGCTAGCAAATAGGTACCCAAGTCTGTTCATCCAGACTTTCCAAACACATAATCTCAATTCTGTGCCCACTAAATTGCCTTAAGTCAAGTCCTGCTTATCTGGCTCCTGGACTACTTCTTAGGAAATCACGCACCTTGTCTTCTCTCTCAGGCACGGTCTTCTCTGTTTGGACTGCTATAACAAAGTACCAAAAGCAACAGAAATTTCTTATACTTTTAGAGGCTGTAAGTCCAAGATTAGGGTGCCAACACGGTCAGGCTCTGGTGATAGCCGTCTTCGAATTGTGTACTGCCCACTTTTTATGTCTTCACATGGTAGAAAGCAGAGGAAGCAAACTCTCTAGTGACTCTCATGGGCAATAATCCTATTCACGAGTGTTCTACCTTCATGACCCCGTCTAATCTTAATTACCTTCCAAAGGGTCCCCTTCCTTAAACCATCACATTGGAGAGTAGAGTTTCAACATAGACATTTGGGGAGAAAACACAAGCATTCAGTCCATAGCAGGTCCCTCTTAAGCTTCCGGGATACTGAGCAGTCACCTAGATCTCTAGGAAACATGTTTCCATGTTCTTTACTGTTTTAGTCTCTCTTGTGCTTCCTTTGACTAAAGCAAGTGTGATAATATGGATCCAATAACCTAACCTATCATTTCACCCTTAAAACCATGATGCAATTATTTAAAACTTTTTCTTCATTCTCTAAATTACAGTTTTATAACTATGTGATTGATTGATTGATTGATATTTACATGCTGACCTGTCTAGAATTGGCCATTCACCCTTTGTGGTCCAAGAAATTGCTATCTCTCCTCGTAAGACCTTTTTCTGTGGTGTAATCTGTGAGTCTCTTTCCCCTCCATTCCTGTTTCTGTTAGAGCACTCCCATTGTTTTTGAAGTTATCTTTTTATGGACCTCCAAACTATAAGTTCCTAAAGGAACCATGTCATATTTTATATACTTGTTAAAGAATCTGTTCATTTTATTTAATATTCTAATGTTCTCTATATATTTTTGAGAACTTATAGTTATTCAGTGTCCCCAACTGTACCCCTGTTGGAATGGATATGGATATTCAACAGGATTATGACTTTGAAGAGCAAAGTGCTATGGTGACTTAGAACTAGCTTCATCTCCCCATTCCCTTACATATTCTGTTTAATTTTGCACAACTTTCTTGACTTGTTCAAGGCTTGGGCTTATTATTTGAAACATGAGGATAATAATACATAGCTCATTGTAAGGATTAAGTGAAATAATGATTATAAAGCACTTGGCTCAATTCCTGGCATATCTTATGCTCTTAATAAATTATTTTTTTAATTTGATTTTATTTTTTCAGTGTTCCAAGATTCATTGTTCATGCACCACACCCAGTGCTCCATGCAATACATGCTCTCCTCAGTACCCACCACCAGTCTCACCCAACCCCTCCCTCCCTTCCCCTCCAAAACCCTCAGTTTGTTGCTTAGAGTTCACAGTCTCTCATGTTTTCTCTCCCCTTCT
>CM052813.1:66802900-66831867 GCA_028533885.1 Nasua narica | reverse complement strand
TTGAAGGGCATCTTGGCCCTTTCCACAGTTTGGCAATTGTGGCCATTGCTGCTATGAACATAGGGGTACACATGGCCCTTCTTTGTACTGCATCTGCATCTTTGGGGTAAATACCCAGTAGTGCAATTATAGGGTCATAGGGTAGCTCTATTTTTAATTTCTTGAGAAATCTCCATGCTGTTTTCCAAAGTGGCTGCACCAGCTTGCATTCCCATCAACAGTGTAAGAGGGTTCCCCTTTCAATTATTTATATTAAAACTATTGCTATTAATTATTGTTTTAACCCAAGCAAGTCTCATTCTCCATAAACTATTTTCTCACATCTTTTTAAATAAAACATGGTAATAAAAATTTCCATCTTGCTTTTCTTATAAGACTTTAGTAATTATCCAATTAAATAATCTGTGTTAAGAGTACTTTAAAAACATAACAAACTATATAATTGTTAATGGCAATTATTATACTTCCTAGAACCTTTGTCACTTGTAAGAGATGAAGGTGTAGTTGTAATTCTGTGACTAACATGGAAAATATTTATAAGGATTCAGAATGTTATAGTTGATTCTGTGTCACCCAAGGTTAAGAATTGTAGGTAAGATTAATACAGTCAAAAGTTTCCTCTTAATCATGGCTCACATTATAAATCAGTTGTTGCATCTTTCTCCTATCCAAATAACTGCCAGATGTAGGTAGAATTATTAGCTGCTATTCTGCCTCAGAGTACACATTTGTACCATCATAATTAGTCTGGCCTGAAGTAATAGGATGACTAAGACGTGTTTCTGTCAAGATTTTGTCAATCAAGATTTAAAGAAACTAGTTCTTAATATCTTGCCCAGATCACTGTAAAATCTTCAATAATACTGGAACAGACGAAGGAGCACTTACTTTTCTTTTACCAATAGCTATCCAAGACTCTCAAACATTTAGCAAAAATGCTAATTGTTAAAGTATTACACCATAAAATATCTGGACAAAAGCTCTAGCGCTCACAAGTTACACTTACTGGGTGACTGGGTGGCTCAGTTGGTTGAGCAACTGTCTTCGGCTCAGGTCATGATCCTTGAGTTCCAGGATCGAGTCCCATGTCGGGCTCCCAGCTCCGCGGGGAGACTGCATCTTCCTCTGACCTTCTCTCCTCTCATGCTCTCTCTCACTTTCTCTGTCTCTCAAATAAATAAATAAAATCTTTAAAAAAAAAAACAAGTTACACTTACTGAAATAATGGATACTTTGCCACGAAGTCTTTGCCAACCATTGTGGTCCATGTCAGTTCTTCTTGGTTTCTCTTTTAATTGCATGCCCTACAATGCAATTGGAACTGCTCCAGGTGCATGTGCAGCTAGATGATTTACTAGCAAAAACTTCAGGACTGCAAGCCCTAGTTTCTTTATTTGTTTCTTCATCTAAAATGAAGATAATAATCTTCCCCTGCCTACCTCCCCCCCCCAAAAAAAGTTAGTTTAGTTGAAATGATGCATTGGATGTGAAAATAATTTCCAAAATGAAAATAATTATTCAGATATTATTTAAATGTCGGTATTCCACACTAAAAAAAAAATACTTATTTTATATACTCTAAAAACTCCTATTTTCCCCACAGGTTTAATTACCGTTTTTAGAGATGATAGTTCCAAAATCCGTCTCTGGACTTCCTCTCGCCTCATGATCTGGACACCCACCTATCATGTTGTATGGTCTAAAATTTATCAAATTTAACATCTCCAGGTGTGTTTACTCATCATTCACTCTCCGCATGCCATTCTTTTATCTTTCGGTACCTCAATGTGTGGTACTTCCCACCACCTGCTTGCTGCAGCCTGAGCCAGGTGTTTTTGATTTCTCCTTCCTCCTTCCTCCACAGTTCTAGCCGTCCACTGCATCTGCTCCAACACTCCTCAACTCTGACTACTCTAGTACTGGATCCCTATAGTAATCCTTAGAGAACTGTAGTAGAATTTTAAAAGAAACGGAATCTTTAGGATTTAATTTGTTAAAGACTCACTAGAGGGGCGCCTGGGTGGCTCAGTGGTTTAAGCCTCTGCCTTCGGCTCGGGTCATGATCTCAGGGTCCTGGGATCGAGCCCCGCATCGGGCTCTCTGCTCAGCAGGGAGCCTGCTTCCCCCTTCTCCCTCTGCCTGCCTCTCTGCCTACTTGTGATCTCTCTCTCTCTCTCTCTGTCAAATAAATAAATAAAATCTTTAAAAAAAAAAAAGACTCACTAGAACAGCCTCCTAACTGGCTGCTGCTGCTGCTTTCCCACACAGCCACAGACCTTTATAAATCAAGGAATCTCTCCCATTGAATGACTATAAATAACAATCATTGCTCCCAAGACAATCTCCAAACATAAGCATGGTTTCCAAACCCTTTATTCGGAGCAATTCTTCTCGAAGGTAATGTGCATACACATCACCTGGGCATCTTGTTAAACTATAGTTTGGATCCCGTGTGTCTGAGGTGCAAGTCCAGGACAAAGGCTAGTTGAAACCCCACAGGTGAACGATTTAAAGAGGCACTCATTGTCAGGGCAGTGCTGGCACCAATCCTATACTTGGCATGAGCCTGAGAGTAAAGGCCTCCTTAAATCCTGTGCCTGAGATGCTGCGCTTCCCAAGCTCCCAGGTGATGCTGGTGATGCTTGTTCTAGGACCACATGGTGAAAAGCAAGTCCAGAGTGATCACTACTTACTTACCTATCTTCATCTCTCAGGATTCCTCACTTCAAGCCCTACCCTCTAGCCATGCTAAATAATTCACATTCTTTCTTTAATATCTGGTTACATGTTGTTTCTTCTGGAAATGATTCTGGTAATGTACCCTTACCTTTCTTTGCCTCTTTGAATTCTACCTGTTCTTAGACACCTCTTTCTCCAGGATATCTCCTCTCACTTTGAAATAATGGATTGACGCCTGTGCTTTTCCCTTCTATAGCCCCATTTGTATCTTCCTCTTAAGCATTTATCTGTCCAGAGTTTAATATTCTGTTTAGTTGCCTATCTCTATAAATAAGATAGATTATCTCTCTTATAAGATTATAATCTTATAATAAGATTTAATTTGTGGATTAAAAACATGGGTTTGTAAAGAAGATGTGGTATATATATTCAATGGAATACTATGCAGCCATCAAGAGAAACGAAATCTTGCCATTTGCAACGACGTGGATGGAACTAGAGGGTATTATGCTAAGCGAAATAAGTCAGTCAGAGAAGGACAATTATCACATGATCGCTCTGATATGAAGAATTTGAGAGGCAGGTCAGGGGGTTATGGGGGGCGAGTGGGGAAGAGAAATGAAACAAGATGGGATGTGGAAGGAGACAAACCATAAGAGACTCCTAAACTCACGAAACAAACTAAGGGTTGCTGGGAGGTGGGGGGGGGGGGTAGGGATATGGACATTGGGGAGGGTATGTGCTATGGCAAATGCTGTGAAATGTGTAAGCCTGATGATTCACAGACATGTACCCTGGGGTAAATAATACATTATATGTTAATAAAAAAATTTAAAAAAAAAGAAATGAAAGATGAAAAAAAAAACATGGGTTTGTTTATTATTTCACACCAAACGAAACTATATTGCTCAGTGCGGAATAGATAATGTATATTTGATAAGTAAATGAAAAAATAATTGAATGTTAGATTTTGTATTTGGGCTATCTTCTTAAGTTAACTTTAAAATCCTTTAGTCATGACTTCAGTGGTTCTTTATAGTGTGGTGTATGTACTCAGTAAATATCATTTCATATCAATAAAAACATAACAGTTTGCCTTTATTAAAGATATTCAATGAATAATTGTTAATTATGCACCTTCCAGGTGCTGTAAATTCAGTGGTGACCCACAATGAAGTCCCTGTTTTCACAGCATTTATAGTGTAGGTTTTTTTTTTTTTTTTTTTTTTTGGCTGGTTGGCTTTTTTTTTTTATAAAGATTATTTATTTATTTATTTATTAGAGAAAGAGACTGAGAATGAAAGGGGAGAAGGTCAGAGGGAGAAGCAGACTTCCCGCAGAGCCGGGAGCCCGATATGGGACTCGATCCTGGGACTCCAGGATCACGACCTGAGCCGAAGGCAGTCGCCCAACCAACTGAGCCACCCAGGCGCCCATGGCTGGTTGACTTTTATATTGAACATACTTAATAAAAAGTTTGAAGATATGACATAGGAGGAAACAAGGCCTGTAAGACCTGAACACAGGGCATTTCATAATGGAAGTTAGTGGAAAAATAGAAACAATGGTAGAAAGCAAAAGTGGTGGGCACCATAGGCATATGGGGAAATTGGAGGCAGACAAAAAGCAACATTTAATGGAAAATACACTGAATTGGGTTTGAATCTGGCTCTTGTTGGCTGTGTGACCAAAGGTAAATCACTCTGTCTCCTTCAGTCTCTTTCTTACCCTCAGTCTGCAAAGTGATGACAGCATTGTCTCTAAGCCATTGTGTGGTTAAATGACTGTAACTCACTCAGGCTGCAGACTTTAATGTGGGTTGGATCTGAGCATGCTGAAGGCAGTTTGGCTTGGCCCTTTCTACGCTAAAACATGACATGCTCCCCTCCCTGTGACTAAGGTGTTCTGTCACATTAACATGGATGAGTGCCTTTGGATGCGACGCTCTGGAGATAACTCAAGAAAGAGGGGAGCCATGCAAGAGGTTGAGAGGAGCAGGCACAAGCAGTATTGGGTCACAGAAGGGAGGGAACCCTCTCACAGTCTGATGCATATGGACAAGGGTGTGATGTAAGGCAACTGGGATCTGTCTTCAGTGTTAATTAACCTTTCTCACCTTTACGTTGCAACAGACAGTAGTAGTTCTCTTACTCCCAAGGAGGGGATGTAATTAGAACAGATGGAGAAAATACAAATGGAAAGAAATAGAACACTTATTCAACTCCAGAGGGCTCATGCCCTGGGATTGTGCTTAGTGAAGGCAGGAATGATTTTTACCTTATAACCCAGGTGTTTTTCTCAAGCCCCTGAGGTAAGCCAGCTGTTAAGGAGAGAAAGCGAAGGAAAATGGAAAGCCTATTCGGAATCAAATCTTCTCCTATTTATCTCTGTATTTCTAGAGCCTCAAACTTTTTGGAATATAGGAGATGCTCAATAGCTGTTTTAAATTGGTATATGCATAATATCTTCCTGTAGGACTATAAAATCTAGAAACTAAGGAGGCCATAGCAGAATGAGCCTTTAGAATCATCAATTAGACCCAGAATTTTGGAGAGATTTAAAAAAAAAAAAAGCCTAAAGCTGATCAATGACAAAGCTAGAACTGAGACCCAAATTCGTACTTAATTATTACATCACAGTGATTAAGTCACCCCCCCATCAGAACTACATTTTGATAGTGAAATAAAGAAAGAAGCTATGACTGAGGCCTCTAGAAACTGTAAATAAGGATAAGAAAAATCCACAGACTACGTGTTGGAGAAGCCGCTGCGTCAGATTCAGTCTCCATGTAAACCAGCCTAGCAGGTGATCTTGAGCAACCAAGACACTCTTGGGAAGGGCTCATGAAGGGCAAGGTACAGGCCAAGGAGTTCTGAAAGCAACTGAACACCTAAATGCACTTTTTTTGCCCTCCAAAATTTGAGGTAACAATTCACAATTAAAATTGTGTGTGTATATATGAGTGTATATATATGTGTGTGTGTACAATATGATTTCATACACATTTTTGTGAAAGAATTACAATTAAGCTAACGAATAATACATCACTTCATATAATTACATTTTATACAATCTGCATATAGTTGACACATGTTACCTTAATGTCAGGTGTACAACATAGTGATTCAACTTCTTTATACATTATGGTATGCTCACCACAAGTGTAGGTACCATCTGTCACCATACAATGCTATTACAGTATCATTAACTGTATTCCCTATGCCAATCCTTTCCATGACTTGTTCATTCTATAACTGGGAGCCTGTATTTCCCGCTCCCCTTCACCCATTTTGCCCATCCCCTTACGGCCCATTACCATTACTTTTATTATGGTGAGAACACTGAAGATTTATCTTCTTAACACATTTCAAGTATATACTCCATGTTATTAACTATAGTCACATTATTGTATATCCAGTCTCCCAGAACTTGTGTAACTGAAATTTTGACCAACATTTCGTCCAAAGGAGAGCTTTCTTTAATGAGTCTGAACACCATTGCTACAATTATATTCAGGATTATAAAAGGTTCAGAGGGCTTCTATTTCTTACGGAGATTTTTTTCTCTAAGTAATGAAAAATCAAACGAACAAAAATACCTTGCCTGTTTTGCCATGGTTACTACTAGTATTTATTACATTCCTGTGTTATAGATTCTGAGTCTCTGGATCGTCTGATCTTTATTTGCTCAGAAACCTTCTATTGGAAAGTGTTCCCATTCTGCAGGATAAGACTAGTGGGTACTGCATTCTGTGTTTTCACTCTGCTGACCAAAGTGGACTGGTGGTCAACAGTGAGCACTTGATTTAAGTCAGGCCAACCAAGTTCTGGTGGACTTTGCATCTATGCTCCCCTTTGTAACTGAGGCTCATCACCTTTTCCCTTTCAATAGTTGTATTAAAACTCTCTTCGATTTTTGAACGGCATTAGCTTTCCTTAAGCTAGTTGATCTGTTTCCTTTCTCCTTCAACCAAAGCAGACTTAAAAGAGAAATAAAAATTTTAAAATTTTAGATAGTTCCATTTATATGCAAGTGTGATTAAAATCATATGTAATCATATATGTACTTTTTCATCTTTGAGAATCTGCTGTTATCCCATTTTACAAAGGAAATTGAAGGAAGCTCAGAGAAATTAAGTGACCTTTTCAAGGTCCTACACTTGGGGAATAGGAAATCCCTGATGCAAGTCTAAACCTGTCTTTTTCCAGTACAGTCCCCAGTCCCTACTCAGGGAGATTAAGGTTCATTAGAGGTCCAGGAAAAAATAAAACAAAACAAAACAAAAAAAGGAAAAAAACAAAACACAGAAAAGACCAAAATAAAGCAAACAGAATAGAACAACCACAAATGGCTATGAATCAATAAAATAATTTCAGAGACGAAGCATCCTAGCTAAATCCTTACAGTTCTGAGACCAATTCCAATGTGGGGGACAGGGGTTCCACATAGCACCAAGTAATTCTCCAGGGACTAGCTGGCTACCCTGTAATTCAACTCTGACACTTTCCTAAGATAGAAACAGATTCCTCAGATTAAACACTCAGTCCTACAACACTGCTCCCCTCCCCCACCTTCAGATGCCAGTCACAAACCCAGGTTGTTACCTGTACTTTTGAACTCCCTCCTCAATTTTGATTAATTTGCTAGACTGGCTCCCAGAAATCAGGGAAACATTTTACTTACTAGATTACTAGTTGATTATAAAAGGATGTAACTCAGGAAGAGCCAGACCAAAGAGACATATAGGGCAAAGTGTTGGAAAAGAGCATGGAGCTTCTGAGCTCTTTTTTTTTTTAAATATTTTTATTTATTTATTTGACAGAGAGAGAGAGATCACAAGTAGGCAGAGAGGCAGGCGGAGAGAGAAGGGGAAGCGGAGCAGAGAGCCCGATGCGGGGCTGGATCCCAGGACCCTGAGATCAGGACCCGAGCCGAAGGCAGAGGCTTTAACCCGCTGAGCCACCCGGGCGCCCCTATTTTTTTTTTCACCAACCTGGAAGGACCCTGAATACTGTCCTTTTAGGGTTCTACGGAGACTATTACATAGGCATGATTGATTAAATCATTGGACATTGGCACTTGATCCAACCTCCAGCTCCTCCCCCCTCCCCAGAGGAAGGTGGAACTGAAAGTTCCAGCCCTTTAATTACAGGGTTGGGTCCCCCTGGAAATCAACCCCCAACCCCAGGGGTTTTCTAAAAGCCACCTTATTAAATAACAAAAGACACCCTGATTGCTCTCTGCCCTTAGAAAATTCCAAAGGTTTTAGGAGCTCTGTGACAGAAATGGGGATTAAGGCCAAGTATATATAAACTTTTTTTTTTTTTTGAGAGCCTGTCTGTGGGCGCTCCAGCAGGGCAGGGGGTGGGATTCCATGACCAGCGAGAGTCCAACCCCTGAGATCATGACCTGAGCCTAAATTAAAAGTTGACTGCCCAACTGACTGAGCCACCTAGGTGCCCCCAAATAGTATTTCTTATAAATCATAATACCACAATCCCAAAACATGATAAAAAGGTATTTCCATTTGGGGGACTTAGGTGGCTCAGTTGGTTAAGTGTCTGCCTTCAGTTTGGGTCATGATTCCAAGATCCTGGGATCGAGCCTCTTGTCAGGCTTCCTGTTCAGTGGGAGCCCGCTTCTCCCTCTCCTCCTGCTTGTGCTCTCTCTAGCTCGCTCGCTATCTCTTGTCACTCTCTCTCCAATAAATAAAAATCTTTTTAAAAAATTGTTAAAAAAAAAAGGTATTTCTGTTCATGAGATGAACATGAGCAAAATAAAAGTGGTCGAAAGTAAAAAATATGGTGGGAATTTAGATTCATGGAACATTGCGGTGGGAACAAGACCAGAAATGTAGTTAAGAACCATGTTATTGGAGCTCTCAAAGTAGTCTAAGGAATTTGGAGTCCATTAACATGGACAACACAGTGGAAGGCTTTGAAAAGGAAGGCAGATTCTTCTCAAAGAAGAAAGTGGTCTGGACTGCCAGTAGGAGAAAATGGAGACATGTTGGTGAGTAAAATATTGTGATGATCTCATTCCTACAGAAAATGAAATTCTGGATCAGAATGGAAGGGGGTGCTTTAAGTACCGAATAGGAACTCGACTTAATATACCCATTATCTCAGGGCACCATGGTGGCTCAGTGGGTTAAAGCCTCTGCCTTCCACTCAGGTCATGATCTCAGGGTCCTGGGATGGAGCCCCGCATGGGGCTTTCTGCTCAGCAGGAAGCCTGCTTCCCCCTCTCTCTCTCTGCCTGCCTCTCTGCCTACTTGTGATCTCTGTCAAATAAATAAAATCTTTAAAAAAAATAATATGCCCATTATCTCAAAATCTCAGCTCTTTGATCACATGAGCAACATGTCTCTTATTCTTAAACCATTTACCTTATTGAATTACAGAGTTTGAGGCCACATCCCCAAAACCAGCTAATCACTGTTCCTCCCAGTTACCAAGGGTGATTTCAGAATACCCTTCAAGACTGCTGTAAGTCTACTGCCTACTCAACTTGTGCTACAACTCCTTTTTCTGCTAAGTAGAAGTTCTTCCTATTCCTTTATTGTCTTATTCATGTGCTGGGTTTTGTCTTTATTTTTCTCTTGCATTGCTCTAAAGGGATAGGTAAGTTTTCTATTCAAAATAGCTTTGTAAATGTGGCTGCTGCAAATTGGGATTGTTTCATTATGCCAATGTTCTCAAATGTTACTCATGTAAAGTAATTCCTTTTTTAAAGGAAAATTAGAGAATAGTTGAAAAGACCTCAATTCTAGGTATTCAAATTAATGGAGAAATTTGAGAGGACATCTGTGAATGAGAGATTCTGATTCCTTTTTCAAAAATGTTCTCCCCACTTTGAGCTGTTCTAGTCCTTTCTTTATGCTTCTATTTTGTTAACTAAATTCCTGGCTTTTGTTACAGTTCTTTTTACATGTTGATTACCCCGAGTAGATAGTAAACTCATTAAAAAGCACGGGCACTCGGCACTCCTGGGCGGCTCAGTAGGTTAACAATCTACCTGTGGCTCAGGTCGTGATCTCAGGGTCCTGGAATGCCCACATTCAGCTCCCTACTCAGTGGGGTGTCTGCTTCTGCCCCTCCCTTCCCCTTGCTTGTGTGTGTGTGTGTGTGTGTGCGTGTGTGTGTGTGTGCGTGTGTGCATGCACCCACGTACTTTCTCTCAAATCTTTTTTAAAAGGCAGGTGCTCTGTTTTATTGAACTAGATCCTCTTTGAGAGGAGCTTCCTAGCTCCTAATGATTCTTCAGTCTCTGGAAACTCCTAGGTGTGAGACCCAACTGCAATGTCTATGTTATCTGTCTGCACACCTCTGGCCATAGCTGTTTTATCCTGAAGTGAAGATCTTACTCTGTTGGAACCATCAGACTCTCTCTTCTTGAAAATTGTAATCTCAAAAGCAGAGAGTGATGAGCCATATTGATGATAATATCACAGAGAAAATTGTATTCTTTTTCCCTAAATCTTAACTTCCTTATCTCCACTTCTCCTGAGTCTTCGTCATTCAACACTTTGGATCTGAGGAGATACCCAATAGTCTTTCAAAATCCCCACTTTTTAAAGTTGTCCTATGTTGGCTTCTGATACTTTAATCAGAGGGATCCTATCTGATTTTGTTTATCATTGTCTTTCTGTAACACAGATCTCAGAAATTTACACATGGTAAGCATTCAAGATATAAGTTAAATGAATGATCTCAAAAGCTCATAGACATTAGCTTTTTACCCAGGACTTAGGCACTAGAGTGGAAGTCAATCAGGAACCGAACGTTAGTTATGACCCTTTTACTAAAACACAACCTTACCCAGGGTTGGTCACCTCCTTAGACTGTTCCTGTCTGGACATTTCAAGTAGATCATATCATGTGACCTTTTTAGGTTTCTCCCAGGCTCAGTACTCTTTAACAGATACAAGGCTTGACATCCGTTCAAAACCTTTTGGGTGACAAAATGTGTTGGGTGATCATTTATCTTAATGTTCACCTCCATATGTGCAGGTTTCCATGTATGACACTAGAGCTAATTATTTATAACTTTTTTTTTTTAATATGGTTAAGGCAGAGCTGGGATTGAATCCAGGTCCTGTAGCTTTTAGTTCAGTGTACTTTCCTTCATCCCAGGCGGCTCCTTCCACTCTGCCACCACGTGTGAAAACATCTGTCTGACAGTCACCTAGACCGTTTTTTTTCAGACGGCCCTCATTAGTCATTTAACAGCGCCAACATTCTTCCCAGAGAAGCAGTCCTCACCGCTGAGGCTTCAGTAATTGTGACTTAGGTGACTCGTGGCAGTGACTGGAATCTGATAAGCAGGATATGGTGCTTGGAACAAACCGACTTTAAGTGGTCAGAACTGTTTTTCTGGGAAAGCAAAGGTACCCTAGTAACACACACCCCTGACACAGAGAATCACACTTTTCCAGAACCCAGTTTATGGATGTTTGATTCTGGGTGACAGAAGGGGATGGCCCTGAGTCAAAATGCTGGATCTCCCCTGGAGATTCTTCAGATTTTACTGATTCACTCAAATGACGGGAACTGACTTCATTTCCCTGGATTTTGATTATTTGTAAAATCGGACTTAGCGCACTGGCTTCCCAGCTGTGTTCTGGGAGAGATAAAGGTTTCATCATAAGGTCTCAGAGCATCTTGAAGTACCCAGTGGAGAGGGAATGAGCAGAGAGTATATTGCTAATGCTGCACAGAAAGGGCTTCAAGGAGCCTCCCCTCCCCCTTCAATCAGAATAGCTTTGCTTCAGTGTCATACATACTGGATTCTCTAATAGGATTCACTTAGGGGAAAAAATAAAATCTTTAAAACAACTCCTTTCTTAAAGTTCTATAAGTGGGATCTGCCTCCCCACCATCTCAAACCCTAAATGAGGAAGTTGGGAAATTGCACACATGCTTGTCAGGGCACCTCCAGCAAGGGTCAGAAGAACATAGATGTTTCCTTTGCAAAAAACAAAGGATTCAGGCATCTGCAAGTACTTATCAAACTTTGCCATTGTGATGCTGAGCTGTCAGTTTCCCAACCCAAAATTTACATCTGTAAGCCTGAACTCAGCTTTGCTCTGAAAAACCAGTTTCTTAACAAATCAGTTCCAGGCATGTTATTGATTGATTGATTGAATTATACATTTGGCTAATTTATTTTAAACTTCTAATGCATTTAAAAAATTTTAAGAAAGAAATTCTAGGGGTGCCTGGGTGGCTCAGTGGGTTAAAGCCTCTGCCTTTGGCTCTGGTCATGATCTGAGGTTCCTGGGATTGAGCCCCGCATCTGGCTCTCTGCTCAGCGGGGAGCCTGCTTCCCCCTCTCTCTCTGCCTGCCTCTCTGCCTACTTGTGATCTCTCTCTCTGTGTCAAATAAATGAAATCTTTAAAAAAAAAAGAAATTCTAAATGTATGTTTTACACATTAAAGAATAATTATCTAATAAAATAATTAAGAAAGGATATACTCTTCTTTGTCCTGAAACACTTAGCATAAGTTGTGTTTTCCTTCAGTGTTGTGTACAAGAGAAGGCTGAATCAAAAATGCCTATTTTCATTTTTCAAATTTTAAATACCATTAACATACAATGTATTTGTTTCAGAGATAGAGTCAGTGTTTCATCCGTTTTATGTAACACCCAGTGCTCATTATATCACATGCTCTCCTTAATGCCCATCACCCTGTTACCCCATTCTCCCACCCACCTCCCCTCCAGCAACCTTTGGTGAAAGGCAGTTTTAATCTCCCTAGTTAATCGTTATTAAAACTTTACATTTATACCTGACCGATCTCTCTCCTTTAAAGGCTGCATACACTTAATCACCTCGCCATCCCAATGCTTAATTCCATATATATTTGCTTCTTGATTTCCATTTCTACTCTCCCAGTCCTAATTGAGAGAGCACCTTTATTGGAGGCTACAGTTATTGCTACAGTCTCCCACGTACCTGTCACAATGCACAACCATTCTAAGTCTCTCCTTCCTCCACACAATTCCATCCTCCTAAAGGACAGGTTAATCTTTCTGGAAGGCTGCTACCATGGTGGAATCAACAGGGCCCTGTGAACCCAACACCTCTGGATTAGATTTGAAATCTCCCTATACTCCATCCCTATCTTAGAAGTCTACACATGTTATTCAAAGTCTGTTTTTAATCCAGAGAGTTCATTCTGGAATGTCAATCCCTTTGCTGTATGAGAAACACCTATATTATTTGGATTCAGGTAGAGATGATCTGATTTGGAGTTCTAGCTGTTGGATTTAATGGGACACTTCAGTTTTTCGACTGTAAAAGGGAGAATGTGACACCTACAAAACTTTCCCTGCAGGATGCTAAGAGAACTAAATAATAGGAGTAAATGATTATAGAAGGGATCAATTAACTTTGTATAAAGCTAGAAGCTTTCAAGACACACCCTCTAAAATATGAGGGCAATTTTCACATGTTTCCATATTGTAACACTACTGCACCTGTCTGAATCACAGGCGGAAGCCTTAATATACGTTAATTAAGACGATTTCAATATTTATTCCGCATTTCTATGATATTGTCAAAATAACCTGTCTTTCAGAGCACCCTCCTTTATTCTAAAGATTTGATTTTATGTATATACTTCTATTATCATTCTCTGACTAAAATACCTGTCTTCCATTCCACACCTATGTGCCCCATCACAAGGACGATGTCAAATCAAATTCATTGCTTTGCCTTGACAGAACTGCTCTCCTGTGTCATCTTTGTAACAGTCTTCACATTTCATAAAACCCCTCCACCGGGCTCCTTGGAATTATCAATGACTCCTGCATCAGTCAAGATTTAGTCGGGAAAACATATACCACACCAGGTATTTTTAAAAGAGATTTAACAGAGGGTATTCATTATATAGGTGCTGGGGATCTGGAGAGAAGGGAGAGAAAGGGGATGGGGTCACGAAAGACTTGGAGAGTGCACACATGCCAGCAGAATTCAAGGTGGAAGAATCAAAGGAGGAATCCACTCTTATCCCTTTGGTTAGGAGAACAAAGAAAAAAGATTGGCATGATTTTAGCCCAAGCCCTCAGTTACAAGATGACCAGAGCCCCAACTCTGGGGAGCTCTGAGAAGCAGGTTGCTGGCAAGCCGTTACCTCTGAGAAGGGATACTCTGAGTGCTCCAACAAGCTGGAGTTGGAAACCAGTTGTACCGCCAGGATCAAGTGTAATTTCTCGGTCATTGATGGCAAGAACAGAAAGCAAAATAAGGAGCAGCAAGTCCCTTTTGTTTGCCTCGTGCCTTTTCATACTCTTGAGTGGAAGAACCTTCCAGAAAGCTGGGTATCAGAAAAAATGTAATTTCAGAAATCCAGTCCTAGCATCAAAATACAAGAATAAAAGGTAGATTTGGAACTCAGACTGTAACTTTCACATCCACAGGATCGCGAACTCCTGAAAAGTCTTCCTTTGACCCAGTACTAGAATGTCTCTCCCTCTTTATTTCCTGTCACCTCACCCCAGGGCAGGTTCTCAGCATCTCTTGTCCAGACTGTCCAAATAGAGGCTGCTAAATTGTTTCTCTGTTGCTTTCCTCCCTCAAATTCATCCTTCACATCTACAGTCTAGTTAATTTCCTAACAAACCACTGTGATCATGTTATAACCCATTTGAAAACCTTTCAAAATCTCTCCTGGCTCCTTCACTGTATTGACACATTTCACTCTAGAGAATCTGAAATGTACTTTGTTCCATCTTCACTTGGAATAACCTTTTTAGAAGAGTTATCTATCTTCAAAACTATAAATTTTTTTTCCACAAAACTTGATAACCTCTCCGGGTACCTGGGTGGCTCAGTCAGCCACCTGTGTGGCTCTTGGTTGCTGCTTAGGTCGTGATCTTAGGGTCATGGGATCAAGCGTCTTGTTGGGCTCTGCACTCAGAGGTGTGTCTGCTTAAAGATTCCTCCCTTCTGCCCCATCCTCCATTAGTGCAAGCTCGCTCCCTCGTTCATAAAGAGGTTATCATTTTTTTTTAAGTTATCTTTCAGCAGTCACTGGGTATCTATATGTGCCGGACATTTAAATTTTTTTTTTTTAATTTGAGTCTGTTGTCCTTATTAAAATATAAACCTCTCAACATCACGTTTTATGTTTTATTTTTTTATTTTTTTATTCCCGTAGTGCTCTGCACAGAATCTGGCATGTGGTAGATGCTACAAGTTATCTGTTGAATGAGTAAGTGAGTAAGTGAATGAGAAATTCACATTTCTAATAAAAAAAATCAAGCTATTTTTCTTCTTGTCCGACTGGGTTGATACATTATTTGTCCACACAGAAGATTCCAAGAAATCTGGATCATTGCTCTGTAAAGAAGAGGTCCTGGTACCGACAGTGTGCCTGAGATCAGGGCCAAGAGCTAGCAATAAGGCAGATGCAATGCTGGTTCAAAAGTTTTAGCTTGAGTTACACCAGAGCCAATGAATTTGGGGAGAAAACTGAAGTTAAAGCAAAAGGGTGGTCTGTTGGAGGAGCTCACCCTGTTACCCTTCTCTCCTCTTCTCAGAAACCTGAAATTAGTCCTTCCCTCTCTGTAACCCCTGCCGCCTCTCCATTTCTACCTCCTCATTTTTAAACGCCGCTCTTTTGGAGAAACAGAGTGAAGTTCCAGCTGCAGGCACTAAATCATCGCTGTACTTTGGACGTGTGCTGCGGAAGGGAGCCCCATGATGAATGGGACTGTCCGTATTTACATTGGGTGTGCAACAGCTGTGGGGATCGTCCTGTGCAATGAGTATTCTGGGGAAACTTGGCATGTCCTCCCCCCACCACCCGCACCTCCTCCTCGCCCAGGGACAGTGACTGATGGGCCACTTCTAAGGAGAACTGCCCTTTAGAACAAAGGAATCACAATGCCCCCTCTTGTAGAAGCACGTGCACACACATGCTCACAGGAGTCGCACAAAACACCTCACTCTCAGTGCTGCGTTCTTTCGGGCAATTTCATATTTCCCTGGATAACCTTGCAAACAAAATTCCTCAAGTGTAGGCAGGTGGTACAGAAGGGACGGTCTTTGTCTTTAAGAAAAAAAATCTCTTTCTGGGCTTTCAGAGACATAGTACATTGGTCATCCCCAAACTTACTGCCCAAGGCGAGTTGTGTCAAATACAGGTCAAACTAAAGCCCTGTGTAACCAGGACTTTTTGCCTGTAGGCAATCCACCTTCCTGACAGTGTTGACTTGAGTTCTAGTGCCAAAGAGGGGGAAGACAGCAAAGATAGATCACCTTTATCGGGTTCTTTACAGTTTGTAATGCATGCCATCCCCTTTTACTCTCCAGTGATAAGCTGTTCAAGCCTGAAGGATGTGAGAGAGTGAGCAAGCAAGCAAGCAAGGTGTGTGTGTGTGTGTGTGTGTGTGTGTGTGTGAGAGAGAGAGAGAGAGAGAGAGAGAGAGAGAGAGAATGAGAGACAGCAAGCGAGATGGTTTATTTAATATCAGAAAGGCTGACCAAGTTCCACTAATTTAGTTATCTAGGATCTTTTAGATGCAGAATATACATTTGATCGTCAGGCTTCTAATCTCCTATACCTTTAGATTCACTATTTGCTGTGTGAATTCCACCCTGAGAAACATCATCTTTCAACCATACACCTTTTATAAATCTCCTCTGGGCCTCGGAGGTCTTATAAGTCCTATAAGTAGGCAATGACCTAGAGATCAAGGTCATGATCCCATGGGTAAATTGCAGTTTTTATTCTACACCATGTTCTGTCTCTGAGTGGGTAACCAAAGAATCATTGGTTTGACAAGAATGATTCTAAGTTTGCAGATTACTCATCAAAAACTTTAAAATTTGTTTTTAGAGCACATAATTGAATTGCTATTCTTAGATTTCTCCTTCATAAGTTTTAGCCTATTTGGGGACACTTCCTGGGATAAGTAGCAAAGAGGCTACAAAATCTATTTATAATTGTTTCCAGACTCCATGAAATCCTAGCAGGTCACCAAGGTCTCGAAGGGTTCCAAAGGAACTGGGAGCAAGAGGGAGGGAGAAGACCAAGCTTACTGCAGCAGCTCCCCCAGCCATTTATGTCCCCATTTAAAGTTTTATTTGAGAAGAATGTTGCATATCTAACCAAAAATACTGAAAACCCCTTGTTGAATTTCAACAAGTTCCAGGTCTTTACTAGAATTCTGTTCTTGAGCCTCCCTTTCCAAAAGTAAAAGCATAGCAATCAATAATCCTTGAATCTGAGAGTTGGTGTTAAGGAGCTCATGCTAAAAAAAATCTTGGAAAAACCATACTTTATAGATCATAAAACATTATAGAAAGCTAAGAAGATGTTAGTGCTTTTCAATTTGTTTTGGAACCACCTTTTTCCCTCCTCTTTACCTTACTACCACCAAAAACCAGACCATCAGAACCTGTTTTGGGATTCTGTGAATCAGCCACTCTCCCACCCACTGGATTCGTTGTGTGGCCTGCAAACCTCCTGCCTCTCCTGACACTTGGTCAAACCTGAAACAAGACTGCAGGAGGGATGGTAGAAGGACTCAGGGGGCAGTTTCCAGCTCTATCACTTACTTGTTGTATCATAATAAGTAAGTTTCTTAACCCAGCAGACACTCTTTCCCCATGTATGACATAAAATTATCGAGGCGTCTGTGAAAAATTATGAGGACTATGAGATACAATGAATGCAAAGGAATTGTTGTCAGGTAATGATTCAAGAAATTGTCTTTTTTTTGTTTTGTTTTTATGTTATTTGACTTGGTAGAAATGGTGAGACAAGAAATAGGAGTAAGATGCACACAAAAGAGAAAAAAAAAAACCTGGAAAGCCCCCCAAAAGAGGAATTCCTTCTTTCGATAGCTTTGGGAAAAACCATACTAGGTGGGTTTTTTTCATAGTGGGAGTTTCATGTTTCAGTATTATTGATATCAAAGGAAATGTTTTATGCAGCATTTCCCAAATCTGCTTTAGAGTGGCACGCCTATCTGCTGGCTGTCTGTAGAGTGGCAGAGTCCCATGGAGAACTTTGTGTGATGTGTTGTGTAATCATCACCACAATAAGTGTAGACCATTTTTTTCTCCCTTTGGAGGGGGCACTATTCAACCGAGCACAGTACCCATTAGCAGCCATTCCCATTTTTCCTTAACCCACCCCCCTGCCCTACTGCCCTAAGGCAACCAGGATTCTACTTTCTGCCCTCTCTATGGACTTGCCTATTCTGAACATTTCGTATAAATGGGAACATACGTGATCTTTGTGACTGGCTTTTTTCACTTAATAATTTCAGAGTTCATGATGGTGTAGCCTGAATCAAGACTTTATTCGTAGTGTGGAGTAAACGTAACATTGAGTTGTGTAGAAAAAAAAAAAAAACTTTCTGGGAGGATAGGCATGTCTTTATCTGCTCTGACCAATATGGTAACCAGTAGCCACAGGTGGCTGTTGAGCCCTTGAAAAGTGTTTAGTAGGACTAAGAACCTGAGTTTAAATTGTAAATCAGTTAATTTCCAACTTGAATTTAGCCACATGTGGCTAGAGGCTACCCCAGTAGACAGCACAGATCTAGAGAGTGTTTCAGGAACATGCTGCAGCTGTACCAACAACTGGGCAAACCGTCAGAAGCTGGCAGGACCTGGGGAAGCAGGTGGAGGCAGGCAGGATAAGGTCGGCTTGCTTTGTTCACAGAAGGAAAAGTCATGAATAACAGCTCCTAACTTACGTGGCTTTACTGAGAAGCTAGTGAAGCTTAAGTTCCAGTGCTTTTCCCTTGCCTGGGTCCATCGAAGGTCCTGGGAGTTTTTCACATGGTCACATATCTTAGTGTAAAATTTTCAGCAGTAAGTGTTAACCATCATTGATTAAAACAGCTTTATGGCTGTAATTTCCACCATGTAATGCTTTCTCTCAGGTTGATTGGTGCCTATGTAGCTGTAAGCTTTGGAGTCTGGGTAATGAGAAGCTGAGTTGATAATACACCGTGAGTCTGAGTAAAATATATTTACATGGTTCGGAGTCACTTTGTGTACATGGAAGTTATTTCTAGTCATTCCAATGTAGGAATGGCTTTCAGTAACATTCCTAATGCTGTAAGCTCAAAAAGCATGTAAGAAAATCTCAAACGCTTTTACATTTGACAGCTCCTATGTGAAACTTTCTAAAGGTTTTCATAAATTTGACCAGAATCTTAAAAATTTACCTGACGTCACAATAATTAGTGAAGCCCAAAGAAATGTCTCTAAATTATCTTTAATGAAAAACAGATTTTAAGCAACATTATCAGAGAAAAGATCAAATTACTTTTTATTCTCTCTACAGAGGATGTTACAAATCATCATCATAAAAGGCAGGATCAAATAAAGCCAAAAGGAAAAAAAAAATATTTGAGTTAAAATTACTACAGAAATATGAAAGCTTATTTTCTAAAAAATATATTTTCTGGATTTGGGGACTTTTTAAAATGGTTTGAGTTTATTATGAGTTCTTTCCTTTTCTAACTAAATACTATTTTGAATTCTTTATTTTGTTTGTAATTCTGAATGCTTGTTTAAAGCAGGTCTCCCCAATTCTATAATTTTTAGTATCTATAAATTTAGAAAAGTTTATGGATTCCATTTAAAAAAAATCTTATCATATGCCAGGTAACATTTAGAACATATTGCATGTCTTGCCACATTGAATCTTCCCACAAGAACTATGCAGGAGGTCTTATTTTATCTGTTTGTGTTTTTTTTTCCCCCCAAGATGAAGGACCAAGTCAGAGATGTTGCCTAAATTTATAGAGCTAGTAAGTAAAACTCGACACAAACCTGAGACTTCTCCTTCTAACTAAGTAGAAGGGAACAGCAGCAAACTATGCCTCTTTTGTAATGATGAAAGGGGAAAAAACCCCTACAGATGACAAAAACAACATTTTTATTTTTATTTTTTAAAGATTTTATTTGTCAGAGAGTGTGAGCACACACAAGCAGGGGGAGTGGCAGACAAAGGGAGAAGAAGGCTCCCTGCTGAGCAAGGAACCAGATGAGATTCCAGTCTGGATCCCAGGACCCTCAGATCATGACCTGAGCCAAAGGCAGACACTTAATCAACTGAGCCACACACGTGTTCCCCCAAAATAACACCTTTTTAAGAAGTGATTAAAAAAAAAATCTGTGGAAGACAAAAGGTTTAGAAGAAATTTAATTCCAGAGAGAAAAAAAACCTTTCCTAGGCCAGCAGAATCCCTGCTTTCTTTCCTGGGGGTATTTCTCAATCTAGGCACAGGCTGGAGATAAGGGTAGCCCTAGGCAGAGAGACTGCTGAGCAAAAGAAAAGCAAATGGAACTTCTGACAGCTCTCTGGGCTGGGGGGAGGAAAGGGGGGGGCGGTTAAATTGGGAAGTGACCCAATGCTAGGCTAATTTTCCCTGTAGCATCTGTTGAGTGCTGCAGTGGTTAGGGGAAGCAGGGGAGGCTAGAAAAGAGTGCAGCCCCACAGTCTTGCAGGGCTTTAAATCAAAGTCCTGTACTGTGTTGTTTATTGGTCACTCTAACTGCTGTATCCTATTGCACTGTGAGACCATGAAACTACTTTTCACAGGTTTCGATGGGTTCTGTTGTTTGGCCATCACAAGTAGGGTTATTGTGAACTTTCAGTTGAATGTCTTTATGTTGAGGATGTAACCAGGTATGGAATTAATTGTTGGGTCATAGAGAGATGAGTATAGTGGTTCTACCAAACAGCAGGAGGAAACAGTTTTTAATGTTCTTAGCTTCACTGTAGATTATTCAGTCTCATTGAGGCACAGCTAAGTTAAATGATAAGGTTGGACTCACTATCACATATCTATATATTCATTTATCTTTCTCATTATGTACCTGAGGAGACAGAGAGTGGAAATTCATATGGAAAAAAGAATTAGAAAAAAGATACAGAAACCTGAGAAAAGAAAAATGCAATTAAACAATATATATTAAGGGGCGCCTGGGTGGCTCAGTGGTTTAAAGCCTCTGCCTTCGGCTCAGGTTATGATCTCAGGGTCCCGGCTCAGGTCATGATCTCAGGGTCCTGGGATTGAGCCCCGCATCGGGGTCTCTGCTCAGTGGGGAGCCTGCTTACCTCTCTCTCTCTGCCTGCCTTTCTGCCTACTTGTGATCTCTCTGTGTCAAATAAATAAATAAAAATCTTTAAAAAAAATTAAATATATATATTAAGATGGATATTATGTTAACTCTACACAAATAGAGTAAGTGAAGAGATAGAGGTTTTGGAATATATCAGTGTATACTTGTGCATTTTTTTTTTTATCAGAGCAGGAGAACATATTTCTGAAACGATACCTTTGTCTACTTGGTGTATTATTTTTTTTTCTTAAATTAGTTGGTGCCTTTGATGTATTGAACATGTTCTTTTAAGTGTGTTGACAGTCAAAGAGAATGTGCATCTGAAATAATTATTTCAAGTATTAGAAGTAAACAAGATGTCAGTCTCTGCAAGACAAGAGGAAAGGAGAAGAAAAGCAGATCTGTACTTATGGAAAAAGAGTTTCAAATCAGGAGAGGGGGAAGAGTATGCACACCCGTGTTGGATGATAACCCCCCCCCAACTTGGAGTTTCCTTTGCAACATGGTACTTTATGATACATGTATCAGGATAATTTTCTTTTAATTCTTCTCCAATTTGGACCTTACTGTCTAGTCTTAAACTCCTTTTTGTCCAATCCTGGAATGTCAGAACCCAGAGAAAATTGCAGAGATCACTTATTATAAGCCTTCATTTTATATCTGAAGCAGGCTGAGCCCCTACAAAAGGAATATGACTTACTGAGAGAGGCCACAGACTGGGCCTCTCATTTCCTCTCCTCCCACACATTCCTTCCTAGTTCCACCTGCTCTGCTGTTTGCAGCAGTATTTCTTCCCAGTAGAATATATACATAAAGGATTGCTGTTGCTTTATTACTTTCTTGTGGTTAACTTTGTTTTTTCTTCTCCTCCTGCTCCTAAGTGGGATGACTCTTGAACAGTGGAGCCGAGCCGCAGGTCCTTGTTGCTTTTATTTATTAGGAGGGATTCTCCAAAATTCAGACAAGAAAATTCTTCAAATGGAATTACAAGATCAGGGGTGTCTGGGTGACTCAGTGGGTTAAAGCCTCTGCCTTCGGCTCAGGTCATGATAGGGTCCTGGGATCAAGCCCCATATTAGGCTCTCTGCTCGGCGGGGAGCCTGTTTCCCCCTCTCTGCCTGCCTCTCTGCCTACTTGTGATCTCTCTCTCTCTGTCAAATAAATAAATAAATAAATAAATAAATAAATAAGATCTTTTTAAAAAAAGAATTACAAGATCAAAGTAAAATTGTATTTTAAAAAATGCAAATAGAGGGGCGCCTGGGTGGCTCAGTGGGTTAAAGCCTCTGCCTTGGCTCAGGTCATGATCCTGGGGTCCTGGAATAGAGCCCTGCATCCGGCTCTCTGCTCAGCGGGGAGCCTGCTTCCCCCTCTCTCTCTCTGCCTGCCTCTCTGCCTGCTTGTGATCTCTCTCTGTGTGTCAAATAAATAAATAAAATCTTTAAAAAAATGCAAATAGACATGAGAGATCATGAAGTCTTCATGTTAGTGGTGGGAAAACTGTCTGGGAGAGTTCTAGTATGTTAGCCAAGTTCATGTCAATGAGAGGCATAACCTATGTAAGAATTCAAGTTATTTTACTCCCAAGAAATTTGGTTTAAAACTGAGTCTCTACAGTGAATGAAGGACTGTTCTGTGCAGCAGAGGAAATGAGGGTGTTAGTCTCTACCCTTTAAGATCCCAGTAGAGATGAGCCAATTATGGTAAAGAGGGCATTTTCAGTGAAAGTCCTATTTGATCCTGGGAGGCTATCAACAGGTGAGAAGAACATTAGTGTAGTGTGTGTGTGTGTGTGTGTGTGTGTGTGAGTGTGTGTGAGAGAGAGATTTCATGCAGACGGATAAGTACCCACTTCCTGCCAGAGACACAATAACCAAAGAAGATACAGTGTTGAGTGAGGCAGATACTGTTTATGATCTGGTGGGAAACAAAAACAGTACCTTTTGAGAGAGAAACTAGAAAGCAAAAACAGAAATGACTAAGGCCATCTAAGTAAGTACAATGTGATAATCAGGGGGTTTCTTACAGGTACAGGAAGGATGATGGAGGGGCAAAATAGGATTTTAGAAGAAGGGAAAACTCAAGCATTTTGAGAGGTGCTTTCGATTGATGAGGAAAGAGCGCTCAAGAATAGTGCTTTTCTCCCTTGCTCAAAGATTCCATGTTACTATGCTGTGCGCACACATAGATAAAGTGGTCTCTTTTTCTGTCCCTTCTCTGTGGGTTTCATTTCCAGTCACACTCTCAGCTGGTTAATTCTCTTCTCTCTAAGATCAGAGATTAGATACAGGCTGGATTTATTACTGGAAGACATAAAAAGAACTATCCCTATCAGGGATTCAAATGATTAAATATCCCACCACAGAAATACTTTTAAATTCCTATGTAGCAGAATTTCACTTGCCTTCAGATACTAGAGCTGGTGCTACCCCAGGGCTCTGAGTCATGGGGAGCAAGGGCAGGAGCAGGGGGATGGAGGCAGCCAAGAGAAAAAGACCAAGAATGAGAAACAGGGATGTATTTTAAAATGGAGAAGGAGAGGCTGTCAGAGGGAAAGGACAGAGACAAGGATAGTAGAGAACATAAGGAGACGTGAGTAGCATGGAAGCAGCACTACTTCTGGTAGCCTTGGACTGAAATGGGAGGATTATGCCAATTAATCATGGAAACAAAAGCAAAGAAGAGAAGAGAAAATGGCGTTAAGCATCTTTCCTGATCTACTCCCTCTATAACTTACCCTTGATTTTCATATCTAAGAATTCTCTATTCCTTATGTTATGGAATCATAGAATTAGAGTACCTGGAACAGCCCATTTATTTATTTATTTATTTATTTTAAAACGAGTAGAGGTTTTATTATTTTTTTTTCAGCCCTTTTAAAAGAGCATTTACTTCAGGTGTTGCATGCCACAAGCTGATGATTTTGTTAGACTGAAATCCTCCCTAAGGTTTTGTTTGACCATTACATTTTGCATGTACCAGAAATTCAGACTTCTGTTGAAAACATTAGAAGATCTGGTAATGCTTGACTTTCACACCCGCATGTATAATTAGTTGAAGTCAAGTAGCAGCCATTTCCCTCCTTAAGGCAAGGTATCCCATTCCTGGTTCTCTACAGTGCCTGGCTGCTTTGTCCCTAAGTTCCTACTTAGGAATTGGTCCAATCCCTCTATCTCCCAGTTCCCAACACTAAACACACAAATCCATATGTATCATGCACATAGAAAACAGAGCCCAAGGCCGCATAGTTTCTGGCAGAGAACAAACTGGGGAGTCTACTGTTCTTTCCACTACCTCACTGTCAGCTTGTACACACTAGGTCTCTTGTCCCAGCTCAGCTTACATGCCATCTGCAAGGTCATCCTGAGTTTCCATCCATCTTGGATCATTGGCCTCAGTTTTGAGATTTCAAAACCGTCTCCGAGTTAGGAGGGACCTCACCATCTACCTAGACCATCGATCGTATTTCACAGATAAAAACACAGAGGTCTCTAGTACTGACTCAACTTGCTCAGGTCAAACTGGTCATGAATTAGAGCACTCGACATCAGAGTCCGAGTTGCCGTCCTCTTAACCCCGTGCTGTCCTTCAGCAAACCCCAGAACCCTCCAGGACTTAAATTTGACTTTTTTTCCTCCCCCCTCAATCCCTCATTGTGTGTTCTCTGCCTCAGTCCCCAGCTGTCTAGTGCCTCCCCTTCTTGCCCTCCTCTTTCTATTCTATTAAACTTAATTTTACCATGATTTCCTCCCAAATTTTCTAACTTAATCTGATGTTGACTTTGACACAGTATTATATTCCTTGATACTTTGCTGAAGCACTTACCATCTGTCCCAAGAATCTGAATGATTGTTTTTGCTCGTTTTTTTTTTTTATATTATTCTATCTACCTCTCATGATTCCTCTTTCCCTCGCTCATTCTATTTCTTTCTGCATCTCCCTCTCCCAATTTCCCATTTTCTTTTCTCTCTGGCTCTTTCTCCTTTTTTTCTTTCTCTGCCGGCTTTTCTTTGTCTTATCATTTCTTTTGTCTTGTTGTCTCCTAATAGAAACAGGCTAGCCTCCTCCTCTGTCCTATCTATGAAAATTTCAGGCCCCTTTATTTTCTCCAAGGAAAAGAGGGAATACGTTCCAGATATGCAGAGTCACAAGAAAGTACCTATTCTCAGTCCCAGTCCTTATTCCCCATGTGGGGTATGCAGGAGCATCTGCCTTCCAAAACAGTGCAAAGTCTTCATAGGTTCTCTCTGTCTCAGGGATAGATGTTGCCTTTTCTCCTCTCAGATTTCTGGTCCTTACATAGATGCCTTCCCTCTTTAGACTTTGCACTTAGCACTGAACTATTTTTCTATTCTGTCTCCTTTTAGATTTTCACAAAACAATTTTCACTCTATGAAAAAGAATCAGCACCCCTGAGAGGATGGGAGGAAGAAAAGGGCATGATGGGAGAGAGGAAAGCATCACAGGAGTGAACTGGATTTTTGCTGGTGGGTCTTGAAGGGTTTAATTAGGGAATAAATTGAAACCAACGTATTAAGCGAAGGGTTACGGTAGGAATGCCTGTCTTTATCTTCTCATGTATGGACACTCAACAATTAGTAATAATCAGATCTTTAGCAAGTATGAGATCCAAGGATGCCACTGTTAGGTTTGAAGAACAATTCAGAGCTTAGGAAAAATTTCTTCCATGTCCTATTTTATTTTATTCATGGCCATGGTCCTAATGATAAAATTAAAAAGAATGGGGGAGGCTCCATTCTATCTCCAAAGCTTGAATCTATAGGCCATTCATTTAAGATGCCTTTTGCTACTAGGGGGAGGTTGAAAAGATGACTGAGTAGTTTCTGAATTCAGCACTCCCAACCTCCCAGATGAAATCAGATGTAAATGGGCCTGTAGAAGGTTTGTAAACTGTCATATGCCTTCAGGCCCTAGCTCGCTAGATATTAGCCTTCCAAGACATTTCAAAGAACAGTTTGCTGCATAATGATCATATCCACTGTCATTTATAAAAACTGACAATTTTCCAGGCACACACATTGTATTTTCATTCTTTATTCAAGATTTTAATGACCTCCTATTTGCCTATGAGGAAATAGAGGCTCAAAGAGGTTAATTGATTTGTTGGGGTTATTTGGCCAATGACTGGGGGCATATTAGTTCAAACCAAGGTCTATCCATTCAAAATTCATTTTTCCCCCATTATACTACACTGCGTGCCTTGTTTGTAGGATGTGGGTGGAGGAGGAAAGGTGAAAAATATGACGTTACATCAGATTATTTCATGTTGTTTCTCTTTAAATCATTCCTTTTTCTTATCTCTTCCATAAACAATTCATTAGCATGGGATAAGAATTACTCAATAAATGAGTGATGATATCTTTGCTGAGATTACTCCTTCTAGAGGGAATGGACTGGTTCTTCCCTGTGGCCTCATCCAGTTGGAAAATTTCAGGTGGATTTCAGGAGAGATGTGTAGACTGAACGTGTTTTATGGAGAAAAAAAAAATCCACTTATCAAGTCACCCTCATCCTATCAGGATACTGCCGGATTGCAGTCAGATTGCCAATGAATAATTAAAAGCTGATTTCCATAAAGTGATTTGCTGTCTTTATTGGCTTCTGAATCACTCTCAGATGAACTGCCCCTTAGAGGGATATTGGCTGGCTGTAACAGGTTTGAAGCCTCGCACAATGGCCAAGCAGGAGTCTCCAGTGTCCAGAAAAGGAGACACAGGTGCACGACTCAAAAAGTGTGTTGCTGGTTATGAGGGGAGAGCAAGCCCTTTGGAGCTTACTGAGCTGAGCCCAGGAGGTGGTAGCAAAGCTCAAAGATATGAGGCACATGGAATAAGCGGTAGATGCTAAAAAAGCACCTTTGTGGTTTTTCGACCACAGATACTCCATGGAGCTGCATAGCGAAGAGGGAGTTTCTGACCCCATTCTTCAACTATGTCCACTCTGTCAAAGTTGGAAGAGACCTTAAATTCAATGGATTTGGCACCTTTTCAAGCTACATGGAGCCCCAGAATTTTTACTTACTTTATTAAGCAAAAGCTCTTTCAGAATCCAACAATGTAAGACCGATATGATTAGAGCTTTAAGTGGACTGAGCGGCTTTTTTTTTTTAATTCCAATTTGTAAATTTTTATCAAAAATTTAAATATGTGTAGTTTTTGACACAATTATTCTACTTCCAGTATTCTCACCTCTAGCAAAGCATACACCTGCACAAAATACGCACAGATACAGTCTTTGGAGTATTGTTTGTCATACTAAGAGGAGGAAATGACTTATTGATAAAAGAAAATCCAAATAAGTTATGTAAGCTTTTAGACAAATGACCAAAATGTATGAGCAAATACCAGAAGATATATCAACTGCTGTTAGAAGTTTTTCAGTGTAGATAATACTTTAATTATAAAACTACTTCTAGGGGCGCCTGGGTGGCTCAATGGGTTAAACCTCTGCCTTTGGCTCAGGTCATGATCTCAGGGTCCTGGGATCAAGCCCCGCATCAGGCTCACTGCTCAGCGGGGAGCCTGCTTCCCCCTCTCTCTCTGCCTGCCTCTCTGCCTGCTTGTGATCTCTCTCTCTCTGTCAAATAAATAAATAAAATCTTAAAAAAAAAAAATAAAACTACTTCTAAAGTTACTTCACATATGTGTGTATATGTATATATACGTACATGTGTACACATATATAGACATATGTGGATGGAACGTTGTTACCAGTGAAGAGGAAAACAGGCTTAAAGCAGCTCACATGCTAAAACTTATTCTTTATATTTCCAGGTTGAAATAATTTTTTTTAATTATTTTTTTGAAAAAAAAAATTAAAATTTTGAACAAATTTAGTGGCATCTAGG
Organism: Nasua narica; assembly: GCA_028533885.1. Classification (NCBI taxonomy): domain Eukaryota; kingdom Metazoa; phylum Chordata; class Mammalia; order Carnivora; family Procyonidae; genus Nasua; species Nasua narica. Next base: position 66,804,220 of record CM052813.1, on the reverse strand, counting down.
TGGCTTAGTTGATTAAACATCCGACCCTTGGTTTTGGCTTAGGTCATGATCTCAGGGTTGTGAGATTGAGCCCACATCAGGCTCCTTGCTGGGTATTTAGCCTGCTTGGGATTCTCAATCTCTCTCTCCCCGTCCCCGGCCCTCCCCCCACTAAAATTTTTTTTAACTTATAATTTTCTGTATGTTGCTTTCATAATTTTGTGACTGGATTTTTTTTTGAGCTAGACTTCTCTGATCAATTTTTCTTTTTTTTAAGAGTTTATCATTTATTTGAGAGCACATGTGGTGGTTGGGGGGGGTTGGGAAAGGCAGAGGGAGAGTGAGAAGCAGACTCCCCTATGAGCAGGGAGCCCAAGGCAGGGCTCTCTCCCAGAACCCTGAAACCATGACCTGAGCCCAAGGCAGATAGTTAACAGACTGAGCCACCCAAGTGCCCTTCAGTTTTTCTTCTATAGAACCTGTTAATTGTTTCTATTGTTACCTCTGTTCGTTTTAACTATGCTTATTTTATAGTCATCCCCAGATTTTTCTATTATCTCATGTTCATGGTATTCTAATTCTCTTAGTTTTTGTTTTCTTACTCTCCCTTCAGAAGAATATATGGGTAGTTTTCTTTGTTATTTGAGCTTATCTTCAGCAAAATGTTGCTGAAAGCTCATGTACCATGAAAGCCTTTGTTGTCAAAGTGTTTTTATAAAGTGGTTTTACATTTGAGTGAAGATCTGAGGATTTACTGATCCTCAGCCAGTTTTTTGGTTTTGGTTTGGTTTGGTTTTTCTGATATTGATAGTCCAATGTGATATGGACAATGTGAATTTAGACTCCACTTCCACATAAGACCTTGATCTGGAATTTTGATTAATTACAAATTTCCTCTACCCATTTAGAACCTTGGAAAATTTCTTCCCAATTCTATATAAGACTATGTAGATGGACTACTCCTGATCCCCTTTCAATAATAAAGAGAAGATATATGCAGGCTTTATTGTTATGGAATGTCCAAGTTTCCTTTTACCACATTTTGGAACTTTGCAAAGCTACCCATCTTTTTCAAATGGAAGGTAAATCTTTTTTTTTTTTTTTATAATTTAATTTTTTTTCTCCCCAAATATGTTTATTTGAATTTTTCAGTGTTACAAGATTGATTGTTCATGCACCACACCCAGTGCTCCATGCAGTACGTGCCCCTCTCGATACCCACCACCAGGCTCACCCCCCCACCCCCTCCCCTCCAAAACCCTCAGTTTGTTGCTCAGAGTCCACAGTCTCTCCTGGTTCAACACCCCCTCCGATTTCCCCCCATTCGCCCTTTCCTTCCTT
>CM052813.1:66661897-66802400 GCA_028533885.1 Nasua narica | reverse complement strand
ATACACAAATAAGTGGGCAGACAGGAGCTTGCTGTCTTGTGAGTCTATTTCTCTTTCTTGCCTCACATAAAAAGGATGGTTCTTTTTTATTCAATTCAGGTCCCCGTGTACCAACCCTGTTATTTGATGACTTGCGAGGTGCTAACTCTGAGGAGTGTATCAGAAGTATAGACACCAATTTGTTCTAAATCCTAATCCCACTTCTAAAGCAGAGTGCAAGGCCAGATCATACTGAAAGGGGTGAAGGTTTGTGTCAGAGTTGCAATCCCCAAGGCTGGTCACAGAAATCTGCATCATTACAAGAGAATTTCTAGAGAACAAGAGCCATCGTTCAAACTGGACCACAGAATGCTATCAGTATTAATACTTCCTTCCTTACCCTCAACAATCTTAGCTGAATTGCCTCTCACTCAATTTAGCATGAGACTTATTCTTGTCACAGAAGATTTTTTTTTTTAAAGATTTTATTTATTTATTTATTTATTTATTTATTTATTTATTTATTTATTTGAGACAGAGACTGAGAATGAGAGGGGAGAAGGTCAGAGGGAGAAGCAGACTTCCCGCAGAGCCGGGAGTCCGATGTGGGACTCGATCCCGGGACTCCGGGATCATGACCTGAGCCGAAGGCAGTCGCTCAACCAACTGAGCCACCCAGGCGCCCGTCACAGAAGATTAATATTTTGTTTTTAGATCTCTGTCTTCTCCACTAAAATAATAAAATTAATGCCCATTTATTGAGTACCTACTTTATACCAACCACTGGTTTAGGAATAGGGCGTGTACATTCTCATTCATTTCTCACAATACCTCTGCTGGGTGGGCAGTTACTTCATTTACAGAGAAAGTGAGGGCCTGGGGCACCTGGGTGACTCAGTGGGTTAAAGCCTCTGCCTTCGGCTTAGGTCATGATCTTGGGGTCCTGGCTCAGGTCATGATCTCGGGGTCCTGGGATCAAGCCCCACATCGGGCTCTCTGCTCAGCGGGGAGCCTGCTTCCCCCTCTCTCTCTGCCTGCCTCTCTGCCTGCTTGTGATCTCTGTCAAGTAAATAAATAAAGTCTTTAAAAAAAAAAAGAAAGTAAGGGCCTGAGACTTAAAGTCACTCATTCAGAGCTAGTTGGCTATTAAGTAGGGTGCCTTGATTGAGATTCATAGGTTTGTCTGGTATACTAGATTCGGGAATCTTTTTGTGGGGTGGGAGGAGGGAGGTCTGATCATGTTTCTTGGACCCAATCATATATAGCCAACTGGAGTCTATCACACCTGTGGTCAAATTTTCTTCTCAAAATATCCCTCTCTACCAGATGTAGAACATGAAACCCAGAAATTCTCTGTGAAAACACATAAAAATGATAGAGTTGTACTCAAAACTCAATCCTTTTGGTTGATTCAGATTATTATTCTAGACCACACCCTCCTTTCCAGATGAGCTGCAAGCCCAGAGATGTGGGGTGTTACCATTCCTCAGAACCTCTCCTCAGCTTCCAATTCCCATTTCTTCCCTAATGATGGGAGGAATTCCATAGGAAGTAGTAATTTCTCCATGATCTGAGGTCACAGCATGCAGCTAATTATAGAAATAAATAACTGGTGACTGGAACCATCTGTCCTTCCTTTGGCAAACACCTTTCTTTCCTGTGAAATTAGTGCCACCTGCAACCTGCAGGCCCCTTAGAGACACAGGGGATGCCCCCTCCACATTCAGAGGTCGACTGCTTTGTTACTCCCAACCCACAGTCACAACCCTATGGTCTGTCACACATCCCCAGAGAGGCACAGCTAATGAAGAAGCTTCTTGTGTTCCTGAACTCTTTCCATGGCCGAGGGAAAAGAGAACAAGGGCCTGGCTTGGCTCGAGCCTCCGGCTTCCTCTCCCACTCTTCATTTCCCATGGCTGGGACACTTAGGCTCACTCTATGTAGTAACAACATGGATTTCTAAAATAATCTCAGAAATATCTCAGCTCTGCCTTGTTCACTTTGAAAATAGCTAGTTCTAGTTAAATTTCCATCTTTCCAACTGTGTGATCTTGAGTAAGTCATTGTACTTTTTTGAGCTTCAATCTCCTCATATGCAATTTGAGGGAATGATAAGGCCTACCAGTCAGGGATTTTGTGAGGTTTATATGAGATACAATGAATGGTGCAGTGTAGTATATTAATATTATATATAGTGTGGCTTTCGTTGATTGGAAGTAAAAACTCTAGTTATAATGGAACTTAGGGACTATTAATCTGGGTTCCAAAGATCTTAAGGAATCTGTAAATGCCTGAAAATATATGAGAAAATGTATACATATGATTCTTTTTGAGGATGTGATGCTGTGATTTATAATAAACATATATTTGGTCTTTGTCCCCATTTCTGGCACAGAGCTCCTAAAACCCTTGGGATTTCCTAATGGATGAGTGTGACCAAAGTGTTTCTTGCTATGTTAATGAGATGACTTTGGGGAAGAACATAAGGATGGGGGCTGGTTGTCAGGGGAACCAATCAGGTGGTTTAGAGGGTTGGAACTTTTAGTCCCAACAGGTGACCTTTAGGGAGAAGGGAGGGACTAGAGGTTGAACTACTCACCAAAGACTGATGACTTGCTCACCCATGCCTATGTAATAAAGCCTCCATAAAACCCCAAAAGAATGGGGTTCTGAGAACATCTAGGTTGGTGAACATGTAGAGATTTGGGGAGAGTGGTTCACTCAGGGATGGAAAGCTCCACACTCCTTCCCCATACCCTATGCGTGTCTTCCATCTGGCTGTCTCTGAGTTACATCCTTTTATAATCCAATAATATAATAAGTAAAATGTTGTTGAGTTCTGTGAGCTGCTCTAACAAATTAATCAAACCCAAGGAGGTCATTGTAACCTGTGAGCCATAGCCAGTCAGAAGCTTAAGTGACAACCTGGACTTGGAATTGGTATCTGAAGTGGGGGGAAAGGGGCACAGTCTTACAGAACTGAGCCTTTAACCTATGGGTGCAGATGCTGTCACCAGGTAGATAGTACTAGAATTGAGTTGAATTATAGGATACCCAGCTGGCGTCACAGCGTTGCTAGTTGGCGTGCGGACCCTCCCCATGGTGGAATTGGGTGTAGAACCCTTAGAGGGGACGGAAATCATTCATAAATTTAATCAGAATCTCAGTGGTGTCGTATGACCTCCTCCCACTTTTCCAACTCAGAGATTGGAAACTTGGAGGATTTTCTCCAGGTTTTTCAATTAGATATCCCCCCGCTGTAAAAACAGCTCACACAAAGCTATTCAGTGTCTTAGAGACCAGGAAGCAGGAGTTAGAAATAGGCTTAACTCCTGTGTTCTCTCTACACAACCAAAATAATGAAAAGCAGGTCCTTTAATATATCTCTATCACTACCTCTATAAGCATTTCATTCTGTGTTGATGATTCATTAATTTTATCAGGCATGCCCTGTATGACTTGTTCAGGGTTGGGAACAATATTGTTTGTGAACCCCCTGGCATCTATTATTACGTGAACACAATTTCAGTTATTGTTTCCTTGGCAGAGAACAGGAACTTATGTCAATAATTCTGCCAGCCTTGGTAGCATCTAGCAGCTTACAAAATGATTTCACGTTCATTGTTGGATCTCACCATAGGTCTATTGGGTATTCAAAGCAAAGGAATTTGCTTCCATTTTGTAGATAAGATAACTGAGACTCAATGAAAACAAGTAAGTGTTAGTATTAAATTGGTTTAAGAACACTCTCCCACCATCCAATATCCATACACCTAATTTTGTACAAACACCGGCTATCAATTTTTAGCTTTCTTTTTGGAGACAGAAGAATTCAGAAAATGCTTCCAGGTACCCTGCTACCCACCCGTACCCAGGATTAATTCAATTATGTGATCAGCCTAGATTTGACATTTAAATTATCTCTAAGTTTGGCTCCATCATCTTCCACCACTAGATAATTGTTGCTATACTTTTATCTCAGCAAATAGGTATATATATATATATATATATATATATATATATATATACGGATGCATGTATTAAAATATATAAAATTTAAATATATAGTTTTTAAAAATCTCTGTAGAAAAAAATCTAATTTTTAAAAATTCTAGTGTTCTTTATTTGACATCTAGAACTCTAGGAATCTGCAAATGGGCTTCAGGAGGTCAAGAAACTCTTGTGACCTAAGCTTTTCAGAACAACTTCACAACATTATGATACTCACTCCTACAAACAAAACTCTTCTGTAAGGCTGGAGGAGAAGTAGACATTGACAGAGTAAAGAAGGCCTGCATGATAAAAAAGTTTTATGGAGGGACTGAAAAAGAGATAATAAAGGTAGAGAAGTGATGTGTACAGACTCTTACATCACTGTTCGGTTTGTTCAAGCACAACTTCATATTTATGGTTATCAGTTCCTCTGGGAATAGATACAAGCTAGACTTTCCTTATATATTCATGGACTCATTGGTAGAAATGTTATTTTCATATTACCATGATTCAGACTACTACCTGATGGAGTAGAAGACTCCCTTCATCTATCCAGTGCTTCATTAGTCCATTCATTCATTAACTCATCTACTATTCATTGAGCATTGACTCTATAGCACATTTGGTTAAAATCACTGAAGCAGGCTGGAGAAAGAAATAGAAAAAGAAATCAACAGACCCAATAGTGATAAGCACTAGGACAGAGGTATGGACTGGTTGCTGGCAAAAAATAAAAAGGAAAGATAGATACATAAATCAAACTGGAATCTGCAGGAAATGCTTTGCAAGGGTAGCATTGCTTGAGATAAGTCTTAAAGGATGTGCTTATGTTGGACATTACAGATTGGAGAAGTGGAGAGAAAACAGATACCAGGTAGATGGAACAGAGATTTGAGGAAGCCTCCTTGCTCCTAGATGCCTCTTAACCACTTAACCACCACCGACACCCACAACACCATGCCTGGCTCCATCCCCCTGATGACGTTAGCTACTTTGTTTTCAGTAATAACTGCCCGACTATTTCTCAAGTGAAGCAGCCTCTTCTTCACATAAAGCCATTATTAAATACCACAGAAACTATACAGCTGATTCTGCACATTTTAAAATATTCATCTGCTTTACAGAAAGTACATTGCAAGGTTTAGCATAGGATGTCCTCTTGATACAGGGATCATGTGATGTGTCATAAAACCATGGTGACTCTCAGTTCTGCAAAAGCACATGTTTTGGATTAAGGGAGAACCCACGTGCATTGAACACATCTTAAAGTTACATTTACAAAATATCAGATTCCAGAAATAATCTATTTTTAAGTAGATTAAGTAGACTATCTGTATCTCCTGCCTAATCAGAATCACTCTGATCCATTTTCTGAGTACATGCATGTGTTTACTGAATGTCCTCTATCTTCTATATTACTTTCTCTATTCTCTCAAACTCTTGTCCAACTCCCAAAAACCTCAGGAGGTACTCCAGTGAAGGAAGTCTTTTTTTTTTTTTGGCTTAGTTTTTGATCCTCCCCCTCCCAGGTTCAGCATAGAGGAATGGGACCTCAAATCAATTTTAAAATCATTATGAATTATTTGCATTTGACTTTTTAGCAGGAGCTCAAAAATATTTCAGAATCTTAGAACCATAATTAGACTTATCATTTTAGACAAATGCCATATAATTTGTCCACTCCTGAAGCAAATCTGGCTTCTGGGAAGGAGGGCAAATATTTAAGAATGAAATGAGAGCAATGCTCACATGAATTAAAAAACAAGTGGTTTAAATCTTTAAAATGATTTCCCCAGTTCTTGCTCATTAGTCAATATTGCAGAGAGGCCTGTGCCAAAATTTTGAGCAGTCCCTGAATCTCAAAGACCATTCCTTTTCTCCCTCTTCATTATTAATGCTAATTTACATGAGCCTTGAGGTAAGCAATTGCTAATGTTCCTATCACACCAGCCCTGAGAATTACAGAGGTGAAACGCTGGCATCTAATTCATGGTTATTCTCCTCTTTCACCTGGGCAAAGTGGGGAATGGAGCATTCCTTCAGAAGGAAACCATGAGTGCAAAGAGGGCAGTCTTGGAGATGTCAAATAAAGACAGAAGAGAAGACCCTCTCAGCCAAAGTGGTAATCAGAGAATTTAAAAATTATTTTTTGACAATACAGACAGCAGTTGCAGAATGCCATTCCCTTTTAGATGAAGTTACTCAGTGAACCAATACAATAGAACAAGAAATAAAATGTCAGACAGTGCATGAAACAGAAATGATTTCTCTTTACACATCTTATTTCCAAACTGTAGCTGGGGCAGTCCGTCAAAGCTGACCCAAAGTTTCATGTGGCTGGAATGGCACCAGCCTCACACAATGACAAGAATTCAACAGTCGAAATAGATAGTTGGCTGAATTCCCCAATCTTCTCTGCCATGTTCTTTGAAAACCTGCCCCTGCTTCAGTGATAAATATGATAATGATGATGACAGCAACAGCATCAGTCCAACAATAATAAAAGTACTTATTGTGTGGTATTTATTAGTAGTCTACATTGACTTAACAATGGTATATATCAGGGATCAGCCATCCGTGGCAGTGGGCCAGAGCCAGCCCATGACCTGTTTTTGTGCAGTCCTTGAGCGAAGAATGAGTGTTATATTTTATAGGGCTATAAAAAAAAGAAAAGGCAAGAATGTCACAGACACTCTGTGGTCTATAAAGCCCAAAGTATTTACTGTTTGGTCCTTTAGAGAAATGTTTGCCAACTTTTGGTATATATTAATATTCATGTAGCATTTACTGGATACCAGCTTGTTGTATAATAAAGAATTTTGTTGGCCTTTGTTTCTGGCTTTTGGGACAAAGCCTCTAAACCCTTGGAATTTATTCATGGTGAACCTCTCAGCCCACAACTGACTTTATGCTACCGAGATGGAATTATGGGGGTATCCAAGACAGATTGAGGATGGGGACTGGCCATGCCAGGAACACCAACATATGTGCTTCTAGGTTGCAGGTACACATTGATGTGCCAGGAGGGTGATGCATCCTGAGGATTTAGAAGCTTTGCATTTGACACTCTCTCAGATCTCATTCTATGTTCTCTTCATTTGATTGCCCCGACTTGTATCATTTATTTAAAAAACAAAACAAAACAAAACACAACTGTAATCAGATATAGTGCTTTCCTATATCCTGTGTTCTGTGAGTTGTTCTAGGGAATTATTGAACCCGATGAAATAGTGGAAACTCCCAAATCTGTAGCCATTTGGTCAGAAGGGTGAGGAGCTTGAGAACCCCTGATACTAGGGCTGTGGCTGGTGTCTATAGTGAGGGCAGTCTTGAAAGACCACTCTTAGCCTGTGAAGTCTGCAGTAACTCCAGCTAGATAAAGTCAGAATTGCATTGCTCGAGCATTAGACACTTTTAAAATAAAAATTTAACAGGTGTTCATTCTGAAACTCTGTGAGGTAGGTGCACTTTTCCCGTATTTACTGATGAGGAAACTGAGGCACAAAGAGATTGAGTACTTTACCACAAGCCACACAGCCTGCAAGTGATAGAGTCAGGATTCAAACTCAGTCCAGCTTTGGAGGCCAGCTGACATCGTAACCATCGTTACTAAATCATGATCCTTCTAAACATCATCTGGTGGTAGCAGGATAGTTGTGGAATTCTAACTGTATACTCTAACACTCAGAATTCCAACCCTCCTTCAGTGTTTTCTTTATCCTGTCCTTGAAACTCAGTTCTGATCCTAAGCTTTGGACCTTATAACCAGGGTGTGCCCCACTTTGGCTGGCTGTATCCCTGATTTGTTCCATGTGTTCCAAATACCAAGACAGAGTTGTCCAAGAGAAAAATAAAGGACTGTGAAGTACGGTAGATTTCATCTGTCACATTCTTGCATCAGACATGCTACTTAATGATCCCACGCCTCAGTTTTCTCATCCTTAAAATGAAAAGGTGGAAGGAAAAGAATAAAAGTGCATTCACGTATTCTGATTGGAGCAGAACTGGGGTTAAAACTTTTCTGGCATGTGGAATTGAGGGTCCTACTTCTGTTTGCATCCACACAGCATCTAGTTGGATCCAGGGATTACATGGGAGCTGGGGGTTCTCTGTGGGTATGGGGAAAACAGCACACCTGAAATGGACAAATCATAGGGAGGGTCTATGTATCTCCTGAGAGAGCTTTCTTTTCTTTTCTTTGGGGAAAAATCTAGGGAGATTAACCAGATTGGGCAAGAGGGTCTGAATGAAGATGAGTTGGAGAGGTATGCTTGTGACTCTACTCAACCTGTCCTTACCAAGGCACCTTGTTAGCATGCGTGCCCCTGGGAAAGAAGGGCTGTGCTTATCAACTGGGAGATTTTGCATTAGCTCCAACTCCTCCAGCTGCATGATCTTGATGTACCCTAACTCCAAACAACACGGAGGGAGGGTGGTTGTTCTTTTCTCCCTTCACAGCGAGGACGGGTTTGAACACAGCAGGGGTCTGTGAAATCAGAATTTGCACTTCTGCAATGTGAGGGTAGTGAGCCCAGTGGATTTCAAGTTTGATTATCACTCAATATGGCTGGAATACAGTAGGGACCCATAATTGTAAACAGATGATTGGGATGAAGGGTGGCATGTGGGAGAGAGAGTGGTGGTTTTCATATAGAACAGCATGTCGTTGTGATCTTATATTTTGGTTGCTTTGTTTGGCCCATGATAAGTACTTGAACTTGATATATATATTTTTAAATTCTTCCCCTTGCCTTGCCTTCCCTTTCCTTCTGAGATATTCCCTGGTGTAGTCTTGATATACGCTGCCTTCCAGGGTGTGATGATCTGTCCTGAGACCCAGTCCTGTGCCTGGGTCTCTCTCCACCTTGCCGCTGCCCACCTGCCTGCTTCCACAGCTCACTCCTGCTCCTTTATCCTCTGTGCTTGCTGTGACAACCCCCTAAGAGGCTGAAATTTACTCAGGATCAAACAACAGAATATGTGGGCTTTCTGGAGGCAGATTTCAGTGGATATTACTAAGGATCTTTTTGGCTTCAATCCCTGCCCAATGCTTGGTTCAACCTCCTTGATTGCTTCCATTGAGCTGGATGTGTTGCCCAGAACCAACTCTGTACAGACCCATGTGTGCCTAAGTCTGTCCCACAATAAGCATCATGTTTCCGAATCCCTTCAGGTCTTGTCCTCACCCCACCCTCAGCCACTCTCTACTCCAAACTCTTTTCAATCCATCCCCCTTTATGCCTGCACTGCCTATAGTAGCCTCTAGCCACATGTGGGCCTTGAGCACTTGAAAAGTTCAATTTGAGATGTGCTCTGAGTGTAACATACACCTTGGATGTTGAATCCTTAGTACAAACAAAAGAATGTAGCATAATTCCTTAATCACGTTTGCGCTGATTTCATGTTGAAACAATGAGATTTTAGGTATATCGTATTCCATGAAATATATTAAAATTATTTAAGTCTACCTCCTCTTTTGAATTCTACTAGACCATTTAAAATTACAAATGTCACTCACATTTTGGTTCATATTCTATTTGTATTGAAGAACACCGTTAGGCAGACTCTTTAAAAACGGTATCTGACCATTCTGTTCCCCTGACTGAAACACTTGAAGGTTTCCTTAGGACAGGAGTCAGATTTCCTAGCATGACCTGAGCATTTTCTGATTGGGCCCGGTTTGTGTCTTCATCTCTCTCCACGCCCCTCTTGCCCTGAGTCACTTGCAGCCATGTGAATGGGCTCTGGACCTTTGCTCATGCCAGTTTCTCCACCTAGAAAGCCCTTTCTTCCCATGGTCCATCCCTAGTTCCTCTTTATATTTCAGGCTATTGTACCTTCCTCAACCTTCTGCAGTGTCCAGTGGTGAACATCTCATGGCCGTCCTCCTCATCAGTCATTTGACGACCCCCCCACCCTGCCACACTCCATTATCATGCCTGAGCAGGGGGTCCTACCTCATTCCCTGATGTGTACCTAATGCCTATATTAGTGCTTGTCACATAGTAGTTACAATGCTTTTAAACTGAAGTACAACATACACATTTTTGAATAAATAAGTGCATCAATCATACTCATTCTTTTAAATCAATAGAGACTCTCTGAGTTGCCAAATTATCAACATGCCAGTGAGAGAGAGATGTAGGGTTGCTTTGGGGACTATCCCTAAAGACTCAGATGACTTGGAAATAGGGGCCTGATTCCGGTTTCTCAAGGGAACACCTTTTTCCCAGTGACTCAAATCCAAGTTTACCAAGGTCATAGGTGCTGGGGGCTGCCATTCTCAAGTTCCTGCACACCTGGCATTGGACCCAGAATGCCCGTGAGGTGGCTCTCTTTCAAAGTTGTCCTCGCTCTTACACTGTATAGTAGTAAGAGAATGAGGCCTTTGCCCTAAGACTCAAACCAAGTATATTTCCAGCAAATTATTCAGACCCTTCTCTGCATGATGTTTATAGAACAGCAGATCTTTCTGACCTTCAGGTTGTAAGCTTCCATGCTAAAATCTGCCCCTCATCCCTTAATGTTTGATGTTGAGGTAGTGTCTTCACCTATCTTGCCTTAATGAAGCGGCTCAAAAGTAAAACTGAGAGGTCATCGCAAGTCAGGATGTGGTAACGATCTGTTTTCGGAAAACTCATTTTATGAGTTTCAGATCTCACAGTGGGGCATAATATCCTGGAAACTCGTGTTCTCTCATTCTCTGATCCAGCCAGCCCTTTCTATACATTGTTCCTCCAATTTATTTAGGTTCACCTATAGGCTTCTGCTTGTCTATTGCTTGGCTTATCCTAATATCTTCCCTTTAAGATCTTACCTATCTCTAATATCTTGGTCAAAGTTCTTTTCCCCTATGAAACAAAAATAGATCAACTCAATCCTCAATAACGTTTTCTTATCTCCCATGATATTTAGTATCCTTATTGTTCTCTTTGGCACTTCAATTTGGTCTTAATGTGGTCTTGTGATATTGATTATATCACTGTGTTAGTATTACTTAACCTTTCAAAAGATTATGTCATGTGTCTTCAAATATATTATATGCTCCCTGAGGGCACGGTCTGTCCTGTATGTCTTCATAGTCACCCTGGAGCCTAGCATATGGGTCAATAAATTAGTTTTGACTGACAGGTGTGTAATAAAAAGAAAGCAGGATAATATCAAATATGGATTGAGTTAGTAAAACTAGATCAATAACATTAAAAACTGATATACTTGAATTTAATGGAAGACCTTGGTTAGTCAGAGGGAAATGAGCTTAGAATCATCCATTTTTCAGATTCATTCTTCTGAGTAACTTTGAGTATAGGCTCTACCCAGGTGCTGAGGATCCAGTGGTGAATAAAACAGGAACATTTTGGCTTTTACAGCAGGGCTTAAAAGAGAAGCAAATAAAAGCAAATAAATAACATGTATTATGTTGGATGGCATAATATTATGAAAAAAAAAGGCATACTGGGGATGGGGGGATAGATGCTGCAATTATGAATTTAGAATTTTTAAGTCCAGCAAAATTAGGTTCAAAACAGACTCAGTCACTTGTATAGGTCATGCACTACTGAGTATCTCACTAAACTTTCTATAAAATAGTTAAAAATGAGTATCTACTTACACACTGAATGTTGATTAAAACATATAAAATTTGGAGTGTCTGGGTCACTCAGTGGGTTAAAGCCTCTGCCTTCGGCTCAGGTCATGATCTCAGGGTCCTGGGATCGAATGCTCAGTGGGGAGCATGCTTCCCCCTCTCTCTCTGCCTGCCTCTCTGCCTACTTGTGATCTCTCTCTCTGTCAAATAAATAAATAAAATCTTTAAAAAAAAGTAAAATAAGATGTATAAAATTCTTGGCATATTGTAGGCATTCGGTATATTGTACCAAATACATGACTACATAAAAATCTGTAGAGGTGAAAGTACTCACATATCTGCACGGTTGTAATTATGTTCACTCCTACCTCTCTGCATCCTAATATAGCTGTAGGTGAAGACCTGCTTCACTTCCCACCACTTCGTGAAGCCTTCCGTGAGATCCTCCGGTACAAACTAGGACTCATCTGCACCCTCCAAACCCTTTTACGTTTGTCTCTTACTTGTGAGCCTATTCTCTCCCTGCTAAGGCTAAAATTCTTAAAGGAAAAAAAATGTGATTATTGGAATTTTATGATTTTTGACATTTTTTAAGATTTTATTTTATTTTTTCAGTGTTCCAAGATTCATTGTTTACGCCCCATTCCCAGTGCTCCATGCAATACATGCCCCCCTTATTACCTACCACCAGGCTCGCCCATCCCCAAGCAACCCCTTCCCTTCCAAAACCCTCAGTTAGTTTCTCAGAGTCCATAGTCCACAGTCGTTCATGGTTCACCCCCCCCTCCAATTTCGCCCAATTCACTTTTCCTTTCCTTCCCCTAATGTCCTCCATGTTATTCCTTATGCTTCACAAGTAAGTGAAACCATGTGATAATTGACTTCCTCTGCTTGACTTATTTCACTCAGCATAATCTCTTCCAGTCCTGTCTCACCATCTACACACAATCTAAAGCCAAGTGCCATAGAATCTACTTGCAAACTAGTTCTCCGTATTGCCCACTTTTCAACTGTACTGCTCAGATGTAAGCGGTCACTCTCTCCCTTGATCTCTGGCCCTGCAGCATCCTTTCTCTGATCTCCTTATTTTCATTCCTTAACCCGTTTTGCTTATTTCCACCTCACAGGCCAAACTACCTTCTTTGAAAATGAATCTAATGAAGTTGTATCTTTTCCTTCAACCCTTCCGTAAATCCACATCAGACTTAGAATGAATGTGCATTCCTTTTGCAAAGCCCAGGGTGACCTGGCCCTGTCTGCATTTCATACCTTACAGCTCACCCTTCAGCTATTTTGGTCCTCTTCAAGTTCTTTAAAGTTTGTTTTTTCCTCAAAGCATTCTACCAGAATCAATCTCCCCCCCATCCAAATAATGCTGTATGTCCTCTGAGTCTCACTTCAAAACTTACTCCTTCAGAGAAGCATTCTGTAATTATCTAAATTTTCCACTTGTCCTCTTGTCTCTAAAAACCCAATTATGTTAGTTAATAGTACTTATCACAGTCAATTTGTGGATTTGCTTTTATCCTGTTATTAGACTGTGAGCTGCATGAGGGCAGAGCAATACCTATGACAATAAATGTGGAATAAATTGATGATTAAGAAAAAAAAAAACCTCTTGATACCTACCTGATAGGTGCTTTTGTTTACCAGCTCAATTAATGTTTATTTGATTTCTAAAGTAATTTTTTTTTAAAGATTTACTTACTTATTTAATTATTAGAGAGAGAGACTGAGAATGAGAGGAAAGAAGGTCAGAGGGAGAAGCAGACTTCCCGCAGAGCCGGGAGTCCGATATGGGACTCGATCCCAGGACTCCGGGGATCATGACCTGAGCCGAAGGCAGTCGCTTAACCAACTGAGCCACCCAGGCGCCCTGATTTCTAAAGTAATTTTAAATATACTTGGCGTTATGCAAACAGAGCAGGTATTTGTAGAGGTTCTGATCTTTACAGGTTTGATTTAGAGCTCAGAATGCCTTCCTCTACCCTTCTTACCGCCAGCAACCATGTTGTTGGAAACTGATGGTTTTCTTAGCCATTCTTCTCCCCACAGCACATCTTCTTTCAGTGACCTGTTCCCAATAACCCTTTATTAGCTAATCTGGAAGGAGAAGTGTATGACTCCTGCCAATTTCAGATTTCTGTACATGAAACTACATTCTTGTCTATATTCTTTATCATTATCATTATATTATAATTCATAGTATAATTCATAGTATTCATAGTATAAGTCATAGTTGGTCAAATCAAATAGGTTACATGAAAAGATTCGTATCTAAAGAGGTTTCCATAACCTGGATTGATAAAACTAACCAATTAGATGAAATTTCACGTGAAGAAATGCAAACACCTGCCACTATTCACTTAAAAAGTATAGAAGACAGGAAGTACATAAGTTAAACTCAACATGGGTGAAATAGGCTCCGGGTTATAAGCTGATTCAAGTTTCAGGAATATAATACATGTGGAGATCACAAAAAGCATATTTGCTTTGGAATGAACTGACAGAAGTCGAATATGGAGAACATGTGTGATCAGATAATGTAGACTAAATAAACACTTCAGGACATGCTAACCTAAGGAACATATTTGCAAAGACTGAGACACAGGAGGTCACTAGGAAGGTAAGGGGAATGAAAACATGAAACTGGAGTAAAAGAGATACAGATCTTAAAAGAGAGAGAAAATGAAGCATACATAATCAAAGGAGCCAAGCTTTAGAATTTGCTAGTATTTTTAAAGGGGAGGGGGCAGAAAGAGGTATCAGTCTTTAATGAACTGCTTTCCATCTTCCAGCATGTTCTTAACTCATCATCAAAATACCTCTCTAGGCACCACATAGACCACTCCCTTACCCTGTGTCCCCCCAACTACCTTGCCCCAGACAAGTTCCCATTCCATGCCACGCTGGTCTGAGACCCACTCTGGAGGTGAGAAGGGTGCAGGTGTGCGGGATTAGGTCTGGCCTGCTTCCCTCTGTCTCTCTTCTTTGGCCCCTCCCTCCTGCAATGGTTTCAGTCAGCAAATCACCCTGGGGACTGATAAGGCTCTTGTAACCCGTGGCAACCAGCTGCCTTTGGCTAGAAAATGGTTTTTCCATAATTGCATAATGTACTTCAGTGGAGGGGGTGGGGGAAGAAAATGGGAAAATAAATAAATAAGTCTGTCTCTAAATCTGTTGTACACATGGCAGGGAATGAAGGGTTATAATATTTTCCAAGTTGATTATACTGCCTTTCACAGGGAAATTGTACTCTCTTTCAAAAAATTTAGAAAGGCCCTCCTTACTTTGCCCTTTGAAAGAGCTCTAGGACTACCCAAATTCTAGTTATTTTTAACATGAGTGTGGTGACCCAATTTGGAGATACAGGCCAATACCAACTCTAAGTTGTCCCCAATTTTTGAAATAGGTTCTTAGACTACCACTGGAAAGCTATTTTTCCAAACGATGTACCTTCCTCAAGCCACCATAATTAGTTCCCCCTCACCCATATACTAAGAATCATAGGACTGAGAACTATAAGAGCAAGGGCAGTTATCTTGTTCAACTGTTAATTGTGTTACATTACTGGGGTCCCTTGGATGGAAATGACCATCCAAGATAATTAAGGTCAGTAATGGCCAAGGAGGACCTAGAAAGTTAGGTCTCCTGATTTATAATACAATATTCTTCTACTTTTTCTTTTGGACAATCTCCTTTGCTGAATATAGCTTCTCTTTATTTTCAAATTTCAGTAAATATATTGGGTAGTAATGTACATCCAATAATCTAGCTTTAATAACAAATAATGAAATGATAGCAGGATATCTTAGATTTATTCATTTCACTGTTTAAGACTTTTTGCTCATCTCTGATTCTGGTGGTCTGTGGTTTTGTTTCTGTTTTTGTTGTTGTTTTAGAGATTAAAAACAACAACAAAAAAATAACTTCTGCACCCAGTGTAGGGCTCAAACTCACAACCCTGAGATTAAGAGTTAAATGCTCTACTGACCGAGCTAGCCAGGTGCCCAGTGGTTTTAAAAACTCACTGTCAAGAGTTTTCGGTAGAAATCTCAGTGTTTCACAGATATTTAATTAAAATATTTTTATTCATTTTTTTCAATCAATACTTATTGAGGGTATACTCTGTGCGGAGTCCTGTACAAGGCCTCTATGAAACACCAAGTAGCCTATTGAAAATTATAATAATGACAAAAATAATAATATGCACCTCAAGTGTTATAAGCTACATTTTAACAAACTAAGAATACTTTGATTTTTAACCTTAGCTGTTCAATTAACTTGTTTTAAAGTTCTTTCCTTAATCTTGCTCACTTGAAAGATACGCTTGATATTTATTGTTGGGTGCATTGCTGGAAAGACTGTTACTATTTAAAATTGCCTTTCTATGCCATCAAAATTTTCCATTCTAACATAAAAAAATAAAAACAAATAGGATTCTGAGGTGGACCGAATACCAATGACCTTTTCTAATCTCCCATTCCTAGATTTTTTTAATTCATGAAAATAACCCCATTTTTATTTAGGCATTAATGTTAATTTTTAATTTGACATCACCATTTTTTAATGAAGTCCTCCTATTTTCAGTGTACATTTGAAATGTTTATGAAAGACAATGTGTACTGAGGGGAGATATGCTAAATATGGGGTGTCAGGGAGGAGAAATGACGTGGCGTTGGCCATGAGTTGATGATTATTTAATCTGGGTGGTGAGCGCCTCAGGGATCATTGTTCCATGGCTTCTATCTTTGTATGTTTCAACTTTTCCATTCATGAAAAAAAAACATTACATTAAAAATAATTTTTTCTCACTCCTGAGTAGCTTCTGAATAGGGAAAGAGTATACATTTCGGTTTATAAAGTTTTGTGTTTTTTTTTAAGATTTTATTTATTTATTTGACAGAGATCACAAGTAGGCAGAGAGGCAGGCACAGAGAGAGGGGGAAGGAAGCAGGCTCCCCACTGAGCAAAGAGCCCGACATGGGGCTCAATCCCAGGACCCTGAGACCATGACCCGAGCCGAAGGCAGAGGCTTTAACCCACTGAACCACCCAGGCGCCCCTGGTTTATAAAGTTTATTTGTACCGATGAAATAGTGCCCGCTGGTTTGTTTTTGTTTCCGTGCACACACACAGTAGTTTGGAGTTTTGGGGCTTGTGGATGGTGAAAACCACTGTGCTTTCTCATTTGTGGCTAACACTCTCAGAGATGGGTGTCACCAGCAGGACAAGCGGAAAGGACAACGGAGGGAACAGAGGACTCTATGATTTGTCCAGGACCACGTGTTCAGCTAGGGACAAGCTGGGACATAGACCACATTTCCTAACCTTGAGCAGTTCCTCACCTAGAAGAAAAAGCAAGTTGCCCTTTATAAGTTCAGTAACCGAAGGAACAAAAAGTTACGGTCATAAGATAGATTGTAAATGAACTCTATACACAATAGACCTTTCCTTTGTGGAAATGACATTATCATAGTTTCGCCATCTGAAGGTCCATGCTGACTCCGTGCCCCTACACTGTATTAAGCACATTTATAGGCAAAAAGCTATTTCCCATGCAAGCATAAGTTTATAGGAGAACAATCAACAGTCATTTGATGCAGTTGGTGGCAAACAGGAACTATCGGTTGACATTTTTGTGTTATTTTATGTACTCTGTGTGTGTTTATGCAATTTTTTTTTTACATTAACTTCTCCCTTAAATATATCTTCCAGCCATCTTCGTGATTGGATTTTCTTTTGTTAGAAGAAGTGAACATAAATTACTCCTGTCGGGTGCAGATTAGGTTACAGGATTTCTTTTCTTCTGTCACCATCAAAACCTGGGTGTCAGAAAGCTTTAATATTTAATGCAGGCCTAATTAGTCTCAGTTGGGCCCAGGGCACTTAGCCAAACCTGACACCAGCCATAGAGTCAAGTTCATTTAGAGAGCATAATTATCAGTTATTTCTATACTGCAATAAGTGCGCCTATTAGAGTAGGCTTCCTCTCACCCCCTGATTTTACAAGTAAATTGAAAAATAGAGGAAAAGAAAAGGCTTTGATTCCTGGTGACAGTGGACAAAGATTATGTAATTTGATTCTGAGTCTGGCATTTCTGAGGTAACTTAAAGAACTCACAAGTATATAAAAATAGAATCAGAGATGGCTGGATGAATCTGCAGAAGACGGATCTGTAACAGGTTGTTAAAGAAAGTTAGAGATTCATGAGAATAAATTGCTGTCCATGACCAACATTCTGAAAATGGTTTTTACATATGTCTGACCAGTTAGTCAGAAAATGTATATCGAAGCCTTATGATAGCCAGACATCATAGTAAGTCCTAGGGTTACGATAGTAAAAAGGAAAAGATTTCTGCTCATAAAGTGTACATTCTAGCAAGGAACTGTAGAATTTAAACCACATATTTAATTTGTATTTACACTTTTGCTGATTGCTACACTAGAGTCCTAAGATGCTATGATGATGGCAGGGTGACCCGACCTCAGCTGGGGTATCAAGAAAAGCATCCCCAGTATATGGACATTTCCACTAAGATGTGAAGGAAAATGAGGAACAGGAGCAGAGAGAGGGGGGCACCAAGTCTCAGGGTAAGGAGGAAGCAGAGTGTATTCATGGAATGAGAGAAGATCCAGGTGATGACTCCACATGAGCTCTGGCTCATGAGAGTGTGAAGTTGTTGGAAATCAGAGAATGCAAACCCTGATGGACCATGCTATGGGACTACCCAACTGTGTAATTAGCTGTACAGTGTCAGTCTCAGTACAGTGTCTGTCTTACTCCCTTCTAAAACCTGAGCACCTGATCTGCATGTGTTGAATGAATCAAATGAATAAATGAGCAATGATAGTCACGAACCTCCAACACCCAAGTTCCATCACAGCTTGCCTTTTTTTTTTTTTGCACCAATTTACAATTCAAAAATCCCCTTTCCCTCTGTGATGTAGTCCTCAGTGCCATCACCTAAGGCAGGCATGTATAATTACTGCCTTGAAACGTAAGGAAGTTGGCTTCATTGAAACTCCTTGTTACTGCAGGGCCAGAGCTGAGACAGAAGGAGAGGTTCACATTCACCCAGAAAGGAGTTTGTTATCTGAACACTGCAGTGTTTCTAGACAAGCCTATCCAACCTTATCTCCTACAGCAGTTCGCTCCCTGCCTTCATTCCCCAATCCCCCTTGTCACTGCATGGTACCCACAAGTCTCAGTTCCAGACTAGACTTCCTTTGTGTGTGTCCCGGCTATTTTAGCCCCCAGGAGCCTTGAGAGCGGGTCAAGTCAGCATTACACATTTTATCACTTGAGTCTTCGTGCCCTTCGTGTTCTTTTATTTCGTCTGAGAGTGTGCCTTTCTGTTCTAAATAGAGCATATGTCCCATGAGGGCAAAAACCATGTGTTTGTTTCTGTTCTTGTTTTTCCTTTTCCTGCAGCCGGTACACAAAGCACAGGAGATGCTAAATAAACACTTGTTGATGGATTGATCCCTGGGAGAAGCAGCAATTCCCTCACCTGAGTATGAAGGACTCCTATCTTTCTTTTGTTTACCTACAAGATCTGAAAATTCTGAGAGACTATGGCCCAGTCGATCTGATGAATGCTGATGTGAGAGCACAAGGGTGGGAGGAGGGAGGGGCTGCATCAGTGATTTATCTGAAAACCCTTCGCAGACAGAATCTGAAGCAGCCCCAGGTGACCCTCCTGCTGGCTATGGATGAACTTGCAGCGGCCAAATTCAGTGTTTGCCTAGTCCTCACCCGACTTGAATCTCAGAAGCACTTTTCACTGTGGACCTTTCCTCCTCACATATTTTTGGAATTCCATCCTCTCCCATGTTATAAGAATGTTTGATTATGGTTCTGTGTTTATCTTCTGGTAATTCCTTCATCTTTCTAGATGTTTCTTCCCTCCTCTTTATTAATGCATTTAAACAAAACATTCATTGTCCCCTACCCCATTTCTCCCCTAAGTGAACTTCTTTCAACATCTTTTAATGGTTTCTTCAAGTATTTATCTCATATCTCAAACATAGGGTTGGGTTTTTGTTTTCGTTTTTGTTTTATTTTGTAATAAAAATGCGTAGCTGTCTTGAAATCATACTCTGAAAGAAAAGAATTTGGTTCTCTTACCTGAGCCACCAATTAAAATTCTTTTTTCCATCTTCCCAATATAGTTTTATCAATCTTATGCTAAATTTATATTCATAGTTTACATTATGACAGTATAAATATAAACCATAGCTGAAACATACAGCATATTCCAATTGTGTGTGTGTGTGTGTATGAATATACACATTATATTCTGCTAAAATTAACAAGTGACTCATGATTTTCCATTGGCTTCCTTTCATTGTTCTTATCACTAATTCCATCTCAAATGTTCTTTTCAATGTGCTCAAATGCATCAGGTAATACTAATGCATTGTTTCCTTTTCCTACCCTTTGTGTTGGAGCAATCCATCAGGAGCCCTCCATCTCTTCTAATCAGCACTCTTGGTCCATGGTTTTGACCCAGGCATTGTACTGGGACTCACGTTCACATTTTGCATGAGGGATTGCATATTTCATGTTTCTTGCATCTTTTTCTTTCAGGGGTTACTCTCTCATTTAGGTGACATGAAACCCCCATCCTCCTCAGAAAGTATACATGAGGGTTAAGTATGCGAGTTGCTTCCTCAATGTCTGAAATATTAATATTCAGTAATGGTTTGTATATAGAATTCTATGTTTGAAATCAGTTTCTTTCAGAATTTCTGAAGTAACGTTGTACTGACAGGTTCCAATATTGTCTTTAGAAAGCCTAATGCCATTCTGATTCCCAGTCCTTTGTATATGAGCTGTTCCATATCTCTTTGAAGCTTTAAGAATATTTGATTTATTTGTCATGTTCTGAAATCTTATAATGATATGCTTTGATATGCTGGGTACTCCACGAGCCTTTGTTGAATTATTTCTTTGGTAAATACCTTTCTTCCATTTGTCTGTTATTTGTAACTTATGTTAGTTGGATATTAGACTTGCTGTATTAATATTCTGTTAGCTTTTATTTTATATTTATTTTTCTAGTTAATTTCTGGGGGGGGGGAATTTTTGTGACCCTAATGTATCTTTCTTTTGAATTATAAATATGTTTAATTTTTGCTACCATTTTTTGAGTTTTGAGATCTTTTTTTCTTCTCTATAACATCTTTACCACCTTATTTTTTTGATCAAATGTCTTTTGCATTTGCTCAAAGGAGCAATTATATTTTTCTAGACATTTCTTTTTGTTCTCTATGTTATTTCTGTTTCCTTGGAGTTCTTTTCTAAAATTTGTTTTGATTTTTTTTTCATATAAGCTTTAATTTTATAGCTCTCTTTATCTCATGACAAAGTTTCTTTAGAGCGGTGTGTATGGTGCAGCCAGTTACCCTGGTGGGCTTCACTGAAAGGTGGTTGGGGCAGGTGCTGACTTTGGCAGATGTCTGCCCACATAGATTGTTTCTGTTGGACATGTCACTTTCTTGGAAGCGAGTGTCTGGGGGACATAAGCTTCAATCCCAGCATTCTGGAAGCCGAGGAGGGTGGACTTCCAATAAGTACTTCTGCTTCCCATGGATTGCCCTTTGTCTCGTCTCAGCTGTGCCTAGTGTCCCTGAGACTAGAGTCCTTCTGATTTAGTTTTTAAGGAACTAAGTCTCCTGTCTTATTTTGGAAAAGACTCAGGCTTTTGAGGGAGTTTTTCTGAGGGTCTAATTGCTCCTTACACACTTTCAGCCAGCCTGCTAAATTACCAGTCCTACCTCTCATCCCCAAGTTCACTGCTACATGGCATCTCCCATTTCTGACTCCCTCCAGGTGTCCACGATGCCAGTCCCTCAGACTTCACTGACGGGCCAAGTCAGTCACTACTCATCAGTATTCTTCTCCTTTTTGTTATTCAATGAACGTAATTTTACTGACATTCTTCCTCATTTACCAGCTCTTCTCTCATTCTTTTTTATTCCATAGATTTAGTTATTTTTTGGTCAGTCACATCATTTCAGTTAGAATGGGGAAAGTTCAATTTACTACTATGTTTAACTCCAAGGTCACAGTTTTTTCGTTCATGTTTTTTTTTTCCCTTTTCATGAGCATTTAGTCATATTATGCCCAGAGAATGTCCAGAACATGATGCCCAGAAAATGGGCCTTGCCTCTACAGTCACAGCATAAACCAGTTCTATAAACAAAATGTCTTCTAGGTAGAACTCATTGTTTTTGCAACACTCCGTGCACTGTCTAAATTTGAATGCATTGTCATTTCTGACCACAAAATAAATTTTTGGTTAGTGTTCAACAGCATAATCCAAATGAGAATTAGTCCTTTTGCCTTTAAACGTGATCAGTAGAATTCATCAAGTCTGAATTCAAATGTAGTTTGCACTCTTACGCGACAAGTGACTACTGAGTGTCTCCTTTGTGTCTAGCACTGTGTTAAAAACTGGCTAATGGACACATAAGACATTTATTCTGCTCTCGCAGAACTCATGCTCTTATGAAGGAAACAAAAATGTGAGTAAGAGATTGCCATGTAATGTGACAAATGCCACAATAGAAGTGAGCACAAGAGGGGATACACAGGCAGGGGAGACTTCCGAGAGCATAGCACCTGAGTAGAATATTGAAGAATTATTAGAGGTTCTCCAGGTATAGAAGGGCATGAAAACACTCTTGGCAGAACAGGCGGTGTGTAAAAATTCTAAGAAGCATAAAGCAAGTATAGTTCACTAAGAGAAATAATTCAGTCCTCATAGAACTCCGAGTGGCAGAGTTGGGACGATGGGAGAGGAAACCAGAGGTGCATCCCAGACTAGACTATGAAGGGCTTTGAATGCTATTCTAAGGCATTTGGGTGCATGCCCAGAAGATTTAATTTTCCATTCACTAAAGTGTATCCTCCAGTCTAACATTGGAAACTTGAATATTTATACTAACACATACACGTGTTCACACACTCATGCCTTCACATGTATCCTATGAGATCCGATTTTTAGATTTCCCATGCGGACTGGGTTAATTTGCCACATTCTGAGGTAAATGAAGGAAAGACAGAAATGTTGGGTGTTGTGCTTCTCGGGGCATATGATATAACATAGGCAAACTGTCACAGCCAGGATGATTGGCAGGAGAGTCTATTCCAAGCACCTTGGAGGAAATTGGCAGAAGACATATATCTGGGGAATCTGAGGCCCCAAAGGAGCCACAGTGATCTTACTAACAATTGGATTTTCTAATTATAATGCGTAATAAGCTCTTTGCTCCTGGGGCTGCTATCAGAAGCCACACACACAGATTTTGTCAGGGGATAATCCAGCAAAAATTTGTACCCTGGGTGAAGTAATCTTTCCAGTCATAGGAAAGA
Source organism: Nasua narica (assembly GCA_028533885.1). Classification (NCBI taxonomy): domain Eukaryota; kingdom Metazoa; phylum Chordata; class Mammalia; order Carnivora; family Procyonidae; genus Nasua; species Nasua narica. The sequence goes on along the minus strand of CM052813.1, from coordinate 66,779,457 downwards.
TTAGAACTCTATAGTTCTAATATGGACACAGTGGGTTTCCCTGATTTCTGGGTTCTAGAAAAAAGTGGCAAACTCAGAATTTGGGAATCCATACCAGGAATCCATGAGGACAGCAATCAATAATTGGAAGACAATAAAGAGGAGACCACGTGTGTGGACTGCTTATTATGGTTTGAAAATATTTTCATACCTAGCTTTTAATTTGACACTAACCACCTCTTGAGAAAGGCAGAGCAGTTTGCACCATCCCTCCATTTATAGATACAAAAGTACATTCCAGGAAGCTGGCATGTGCTCAATATCCTGGAAGCAGAATGCCACTGAACCAGAGTTAGAATCCTGAGTCTCAGGTCTAGTGTTCTAGAATCTAGGTACCATTCTTCTTTGCCCTGATTCTCTCTTGCGGTATGTGGAGGTGGGTTTGGGCCGTGAGCATTCAGAACAAATAGTGTTTACCCCATGGTTTTGTGGTAACCATGGTGGGTGACAGGTGTTCCAGGACTATTTTATAAAAAATACAGTGTCCCAAGACCATATCTACAGTTTAAGTCCTTAGAGCTTACATGCATTGTTCTTCATGACAGCAGACCACAAGGGGTTAAAGATGGGGCAATGCAGAGTATAATTGACATGTGGGCCTATTGGTCTTTCCCCAGGCCATCTGGGAGCTTAAATAGCCAACAGTTAATTAAAAATAAACTGACACTTTACTTTAAGGATAGTTTTAATAACCATTTATAAATGTTACATTAAAAATTCATGCACTGTTATCAACTCCTGCTAAGGATTTACAGCACAATGAAGGTGTTATGAATGTTTTATAGGTACTAGGGAGAAGGCTCTTCCTGTAGAGATATTTTCAGAAGACTATTTGTCTTTTCCAGACCACATCACAAGTGCTTAAGACAACAGCAGCTTGTGAAATAAAAACAGCTCCCAAAGTTCAGGTTGTGATCTTGTCCACATACTTCTAGCTTGGCTGAAGCTCTTTCTGTAGACACAGTGTGTTCTTAGTTGCATTTGTTCCAAGTTGTAGACGATATAGAGAGGAAAAAGAAGCTGGCAGTGACAACTCATAAAATGGCATGCCTGAAACCACCACCCCAAAAGATCTTGCATACCACTGATGGAGAAAATGAGTAGAAACTGAAGATGTGGAATCCAGTGACCCATGGATTCCACTAACAAACAGTATCCACGGCTTTTGGAGTTTCTGTTAGACCATGAAGCCCTAGATTCTTATCTGCTCTACTTTGGTCATATCCTGTGAATTTGTGTCAAATTCCCAAATGTGGTAGGCACAGCTTTTCACCCGCAAGTTTAGGTATACATGGGTTCAATTTGCAAATGACATTTGAGCTTACGATAGTCTCAGCACTGGGAAAAAGAGTCCTCCACTTGCTGCCTTCTCTTTTTCTCCAGACAGGAGCTGTAACAACAGCAACAAAATACACACACACACACAGACACACACACACACAAATATTGCAGAGACTGAAGAAGAGAACTCCAAGTTGTTCTTGGAGTGGAGCAACAAGTGGAAAGTGCATTTCCTTGTTCTTGGGCCAAGAATTACAAACTTTATCTCTTCACGGCTTAGAGTCTGTGACGGTACAAATGCATGACTGGACTTTAAAGCCCTGGATAGTTGCACCCAGGGTGGCCCAGCTTCCCAGGCAAAGCAAAAAAGAAACAGAAATCACTGGCACACTTAATAAAAAATGTTGAGAATATTTAGGTTCTACTCTCTTAGCAAATCTCAGTGATACAGTATGGTGGTCACCATGTTACACACTAGAACTTCAGACTTCATTCATCTTTTTTTTTAAACATTTTTCTCTACTTTATTTTTTTAAGATTTTATTTATATTTATTTGACAGAGAGAGAGATCACAAGTAGGCAGAAAGGCAGGCAGAGAGAGAGAAGGAAGCAGGCTCCCTGCTGAGCAGAGAGCCCGATGTGGGGCTCGATCCCAGGACCCTGAGATCATGACCTGAGCCAAAGGCAGAGGCTTTAACCCACTGAGCCACCCAGGTGCCCTCAGACTTTATTCATCTTATAGCTGAAAGCTTGTGCCTTTTTACCACCCTCTCTTTCTCCCACCTCCCGGGTCTTGGCAACCACTTCTCTACCCTGTTTCTATGAATGGGCTTTTGTTTAGATTTCTAGTATAAGTAATATTCTATAGTACATTTGTTTTTATTTCTCTGTTGTCCTTTTAGTTCTATGTATATATAGGTCAGTATTCTTTGATCTTCTACTTGCCTTATAAGGAACCTCAGGACAATGCACTAAATCCCACTCTTGATGCTATTCTGACTGATCAAAATATCAATAGGAACCTACAGTTGCAGAAACACAATACATGCTTTATTAGCAATAACCTAAAAGGACTTGATATGAGAAATGTTTTTTGGTGAGTGTCCATTTACATTTTAGGCCTCATTGCTTTCTCTGAGTCTTTTTCACTTTATTTCTTTGGGACTCATTATGTCTTCCTCTTACAATCACTCCAATCTCTGAGTAGAGTTTGTACAAGTAGCTTTTGTATATATCATACCAACTTTTCTTGATTAATCATGACATGAAAATAAAATATCACAATGATCACTTATTACAGGATGTAAATACATCTAGAGATCTGGATTTTTCTTTTTTTTTTTTTCTGGACTGCTAGAAGAAAATCATTAACCTTTTAAAATTTCCAAATCGTACCCTGTAAAGTTGGATTGAACAAAAAGCTTGTACTTTAATTTCTCCCAGTGGAAGGTGTGCCTGGGTGGCTCAGTGGCTATGTATTGGACTCTTGATCTCAGGGTCATTAGATCAAGCCTGATACTGAGCTCTCCACTGGGGCATGAAGCCTGCTTAAGATTCTTGCTCTCCCCCTCTTCTCAGTCCCACCGCCTTCTCTACATAACTATTTAAATTAATTAACTCATTTCTCCCAGTGGAAACAGAAAGACTGAGAAGAGAGAATAACATAGATGGAAAGGAAGCCAGAATACTCCTGTGCAAGGGAATGTGAGGGAAGAGAAAAGCAGGAGGGGGCTCAGGAAGTAAGGGATAGAAGGGACCACGGCAACGGGCAAGTTTACCTTTTTGGAACCAGTTAAAATAACACCTGTGTGTTACAAGGTCAGATCTGGAAACTACTGTGCTGGTTTCATGTCATAGCATAATTGTAAGACTTGAAATTGTATGGCTGTGCTTGCCCTACCACGGTGGCCACATTGCTTCCTTAGTTTCCTTCATTATAGCATCAGAATAAGTTTCAAACCTTCACCCACTCACCCTCCTCAAACTAGGGTAACACCTTCCTCATATTGTTGAGAATCAAATGAGATAATGGATGTAACTTAAAAGTAGCACTCTGTAGCCTATACATTTTCACAGGTAAGATACTGTCATCTTTTTAAAAAGTTGCACTTTGTAACCTATCATTTTCATATGCAATAGAGTATCATTCTTCTAATAATATATTGTCAGGACAATAGAACTGTGTGTAAGGAAACAGGAACAATGAACAACAGATACCCTAAATCATCCTCCACACTGAATCCCTGCTCTTCCTTTCCTCTACCTTTCTTCTGAGATTTACCTATAAGCCGGTTTTCCCATTGTCATCCATGGGCTGCTACTTTGTTCTTTACAAACTTGTATCTGGGAGGCCAAATTCACTAAAGCATACACAAGAGGGATTACAGCTACTCTGGCTTCAAAAAGTTTCGTTTGTTTTATCCTTTCATTCAAACGTGGCTGGATCAGACTCCCACTGCTCCTTAGCCTTATCAGCTACCATGTCTGTCATGGATTTTCAGACCGTGCAGTAAAGAAAGTGGGGGTGGGGGAGCTTACAGTTGGCTGTATTCTTACCATCCTCATCACATATACAGACAGATTGTCTTTCCAATGAACTATCTAAGCTTCTTCCCACTTACACTTTCTTACACGGTGACCTATGGAAATACACCATATGGTTGTATCTTCATATGCATTTAAACATAATGATTAGCCTTTAGCACTTGAAGGTGTTGAAGCTTTATAATTCATTACTCTTTAGATAAATGGGAAAGAGTACTGAACTTGGATTGAGGGTAGAAGTCTGAATTTCTTTCTGTTCCTGCCAGTAACTGGCTGCGGTCTATGTGATCTTGGGGCAGTGTCTTCTTGCTGCCTCCAGGTTTTCTATATACAAAGGTAAAGAGAGGAATTCACTGGTGAGAGATAGGTTGCAAATGTGTTGCTACTTCCTACCTCCAAGCCCATAGAAGCTGATCTAATATCAGAAATTTTACATATTTACTAGTCATTTTGGATTTAATGTTTGCATCCCCCCAAATTTATGTCGAAGGCCTAACTCCCAGTATGATGGTATTAGAAGGTGAGGCATTTGGGAAGTGATTCGGTCATGAGGGTGGAACCCTCATGAATGGGATTAATGCCCTTATAAAAGAGACCCCAGAGAGCTCTCTCACCTTGTTTGTCATGTGAGGACACAGTGAGAATACAATAGTCTGTGATCCTGAAGAACTAGGACAAATAAATGTTTAAGCCACTCAGGGTTTGGAATTTTTGTTATTGCAGCCCAAATGGACTAAGACGCTAATCCTGTATTGATTGCTTTAGGCTGAGATTTTAAGAATTGAATAAATGGCTTTTTAACTAGACCTTGAATATTACATAGGAGTCATATAAGTACAGATGAATGTAAGGCATTCCAGATGATGTCCAGAGATAGGATAGAACAGCATATTCATTTATTTACTTCTCCCACAGTGGTTGAATGTCTACTCTGAGACAGTTGCTATTGTAGGATCTGGGGATTCAGTAGTGAATAAGACAGGCAAAAGTCTCTAAGCTCTCATGGCATTTGCACTCTGGTTGGGAGAGAGCTTGCAGTTCCCTTTAGCTAAAGCAGAGAATGAATTAAAGAGAGCAGTGGTAGTTGTGTGCAATTATACTAGGGTTGGTCAATTAGAAACCCTTCCATTCCAGCCTAAGTTTGAATTTCATGGTGATCCTTTAGTGCTAGTCTTAAAACCTACTAATGGGCCATGGGAATTAGTAGAGATTTTCCTAACTAGAGTAATAGTGCAGGGAAGAATGTGCCTTATGGTGATATAACCTCTGAAAGTGATCGTAGACAATGGAGCTATAGATGTGGGTTGGCTGAAGAAGAAGAGAAAGTGGTTCCAAAGTAGTGGAAATAACTCATGCTTTTGATCCTTACTAGTGGTGGGACTCTGGAGGAGTTATTTAATCTCTCTGGTTTCTTCTTTTGTAAAATAATGCCCAATTTATATACTTACTGTGAGGATTAACTCATGGGACTAATTTACTCAAATCTAGCAAAGTGCCCAGTACCTAACTGCTTAATAAATGGTAATAGAGTATTTTAGGGCCAATTTCTCTTATGTTGGTTAAGAGCTTAGGCGAGAACTTGATAGAGGGGAAAATCTTGGCAGATATTGCTGAAGAAGAATGTGAAGAAGGTATTATACTAAGAAACAAAAGAAGGGTCCTCGTCCCTAAGCCTAGAAGTCTTCAGGGTTGCACTTTGCTTTGCCGAAGAGAAGAAACGAGTGGATAGTCTGCTGGAGTATGGCAGACAGAATTTAGATCACAAGTACCTCTTGTTAAATATTTCCATTGTGAGCTATGAAAATTTTAATTGAAACATCTGCCTGCAGATCACATTCTCTTTCTAAAAAGTCCGTTCATGACATGTGATTCTATCCTCACTAGAAACTTGTGAGAAAGGCAGAGATAGATGGTAGAATCTCTCCTACAAATTAAGAAACAGAGAACAGGTTCACATTTCAGCCCATGGCCAGCCAGTAAAACATGGTTAGCCCAAGAATGTAAGACTTCTGATTTAGATTTCAAAATGGCTTCTACTAGATCCATCCACATTTTTTGGTGAGAAGCGCTGTCTAATGAGGAATAAGAATCCTTTATGCCATTTCATTAAACAGTTGGAGAACATCAACACACAGAAGCTATGAATAATGGACTCATGGATGCTGTGAGCTAAAAGATTTCAAATAAAGCCAGCTTCAAATCCTAGCTCTGAATATTACTAGTTATAGGAATCTCATAAATTTGTTGTGAACTATGATAATTATGTATGTGAAATCATTTAGCTCTTTGCCTGGCTGGTAAGCATTAATATATGAAAGGTACAAATAACTCTGCTAAACTTTCATCCAATGAATTATACTGTACACTATTCCCCTCCATCTCCCAAAGCTATACAGTCAGCATTGGTTTGGCCAAGCCAATGACAGATGGCTTTGTTTTTCTAGGGCAACTTACTCAATTTCTGGAGAGCACTCCTTAGGAATGACCTTCTTACACTGAGTTTAAATATGCTACTGCTCATAGGTACTCCCTGTTCTATGGAAAGTAAACTCTAAACTCCATTTCAACACAAGGTATTTCCTTTAAATTTCAGTTCTTAATGTATCTGTAATATGTATCATATTGTACTTAGTCTTTAAGCTTAACATTTTAAGCTTCCTCAACTGGTTTATTAAGTAACATAATCTTAAGATTGTTTTTTAGGTCTGTGACTCATTGCTATAGCACAGCCCTTTCAAAAACTAAAAACTGGTTTGCTTGTTTGTTTTTAATTTATCCGATTCCACAAATTCTATGTGCCAGTAGCAACATACACATTTCTCTTCTAGACATACTTCTTAAATACAATCTTCTTTGTTGTCTCACTTCCATATTGTCCTCTTTCTCCTCTCTGAGGCCTTCTGTCTCTGTCTCTCTCTCAACTTAATCATTTGTACTCTGGGCCTCTTAGAGTCATGCTCTTTTCCCTGAGCCATTCTGTTCATGGAGTTGAATGAATTTACTCTATATAACATCTTTACTTGGTTCTAAACCTTTCAAACATTTCATCCTTTCAGAGGTTATATCAATGGGTACGAAGGTCATATCTTTAATTTTTATCCTTACTGCAAGTCTGAGTTTTAATCAGCCTTTACTACTCAAAAGCTTTCTCAATTTTATTCTTTGCCATTTGGTATTGAGAAGTAATTTCCTTTTCCAATTCTAAAAATCTCTAAATTAATGAAATCTCTCTATTCCCTTCTATTTTCACTCACAAGCTGGGCAATACTTTCCTGAAACCATCTCTTTATTAATACATTGCCAGATGAATTCAGAAGTAATAAATTCTCTTTCATGGCTATTTCTCTTAAGACTCACAAGTTCACAAAATACATGATTTTTTCCCCTAAGTTACCACAGATAACTTTTTTTTTTTAACCAAATGTTTTGCCTTTGCAAAGCTGATCAGTTTTCTTACCACCTGTCCGACAATTACTAGGCTAGGCCAGTGCCCCATATTTCAGAGTTTCGCTGCAGGAGTGTCTGGTTTCTAGACATCCTCTACTACATCAGTCAGGATGGAATAGATTGTGCTTCAGGAATCAACAATATAAAATTCACAGTGAATTAAGCTAGAAACGTATTTTCATTCATTTTCCATGTCCACCTCGGGTCACCTGAGGGCTCAGTTCCATGTCTCCCTCAGTCCAGGGCCTAGCATGATGGAGACTGCTGCCCGGATTTTTCCCACTGCTGTGCAGGGTGCTAAAAGCCACCAGTTACAAGATATACAAATCACGTCCATTCAAATTCTGTTTGCCAAACCAAGTCAGATGACCATAGACAACTTCAAAGTTGGATAGAAGCAAAAAAATCATAATGCAAAATAAGGAGAGGCAAGAAAGGGGAAATAGCAAACAAGAGAGTTTAATGTCCTAGAAATGAAAGAGTGAAAATATTTCATCAAGGAGAATGTCATCAGCAACAACAAACAAGAGTGGGAAGTGAAGTAAGAGGAGGACTTGTAGATAAAATGGTGTCAAGATTGGTAATATCTGAGAAACAAGATTCTAACTACAAGGCATTGAGAGACAGATGTGATCTCACCCTCATTAATACAAGTTTATATTTACCTAAACTGCCTGAAAGTTTGCCTATACCCAGTTAAGAACATTTCTATAGACTCAGGATTCCAAGGTGTGGAAATCACTTTTGATTTTCAAATAAACAGACTCAGACCCCTATTGAAAATTGGCAGCAAGTTCCATATTTTCTGTTCAGAGCTTTCTGACTTCACCTGAATTGTGGATGGAAATTTGGAGGCCCACATAGTTCAAAAGACAAGTCTAGCTTCCTGACCAGAAACTCAACCACTGCCAGTTCCAATCACTGCCACACACAGTCTTGTACGAATAAAGAGACTCAGCCCCACAAATGATGTCTGTCAACTGCTGATCCAGTTCCCTGAACAGAGTCTCAGACCTTCAAGGAAGGCTCGTTCTACTTCTTTAGTGCTACAACCAACTATGGGGACCCCTCACTAGAGTTCTTAGATCTGTACATCTTGTATTTGCCTCTTTCACTCCCGTATGCAGTCATGCCTTGGAAGCCTGGTCTTCTCAATAATGATGTCCTAATTGGTTTCTGTCTTCATCCCTTTCAGACTAAGAAACACTTTCCCATTTTTCCCCAGGGGGTCCACAAAGCAGGACTTGCAATGTATCACCTTTCCAACTCTTGAAATCCTAACAGTCCTGTTTCATCCCCTTTCTCAGATAATGGGAATCCGCACACATCCTTCTAGGGGCTGTTCAGAACTCTCTAAGTTGTTATATGTGGGGAGATGGGGAGAATGCTGCTTTCATGAACTCAGAATAAATTTATTCTCGTAAATGTGACTGAGTTCACTTTCTGTCACCGTCCTCTCCTAGGTAAAGCAAAACAAAACAGAAACCAACCAATAAACAAGCAAAAACTACATAATCCTGGTCTCTTGTAGAGCCTCCCACTAATTGTTCGGAGAAGGATTCTCTATCAGGGACCATTTCATATTTTATAAGTAATGTTTTTCAGAGGCAGTATTTTACTAATGGGAAGGTATGTTTAAATATCCAGATGCATCTGGCAATCAACGTTTGTTGAATGAATGAATGATAGAAAGAGATGTAGTGTATCCATGATTACAGACTGTTTATAACTCAGACGCCATCAGTAACACGTAGAAATACCTGAATTACCTGGGAGCATTACAGCAGCTGCTGGATCAGCAGTTATTTTGCCAGTTGTTTCGAGGCTGTGAAAATTAACACAAATTGGCAGAAACACTGGCAATATATCTGGGAGCCATGTTTGCCTAGAATAAAGGTAATTTCTTTAGATTAAAGCACTGTCTGCAGGATCACAGACCGTGGGAGGCACCCTGAGCAGATTTCAGCATCAGACAAGTAGCAAGAACAAAAAGCACTGTAGGAGAACTTCACACCATGTGGACTGTGACGAAGCTCTGTGATCATTGAGGCAAATGTATAATTTGCTTGCCTATAATGATGGGGCATATAAATATTGAGGCAGTTTTAAAGAAATGTTAAAGAGAGGCCTCCTGGGCTGATAGGCGAGTGTGCACACCCAACCCTCTTGAAACACACAACTCTGTATTTAGGGTACACTTCATAAGAAATTCCCTTGAGGAAAACTAGCAGAAGGGAGAGAAAAATCAGAATGACTTCAGCCCCATGACTCTACTCTTAGCCCAAAAACATGAAGTCAGATGTTACCCCATATTTGTCAATGCCAATTCACCTCCCTTATTAACAGCCTTCTCACCCCTTTTGCATAGGTGCCCACATACCTTCATGCACTCACTTTTGGTGACTGATGGACACCCCAATAGCCTTTATGCCCATTCCCTGCTGGGTCTCCAGTCTCCTTTTCCACCTCCCTTCCCAAGTTAGTTACTCTGAGATCGCTCACCCATGTCTCCCTGAGGCACTTTTAATCTAATCTTTGTTGTAACACTGAGGTGAGGGTCATTTATAGATATTTTTCATAAGAACAATATTTCAGAGAAAATGAAAACTAGACCTCAGTGGTCAAAAAGCCCATCAGGGCAATCTCTGAGGTTTGTCTCCCTCCACTGTTCAACCAGGGGATCAGCAAGACGTTTCTTTGCTTGCTTAGTCCCAGCTGTGTTGAAGGGTGCCTGATCGCCTCTTCAAATAGGGCAAAACCTGGGAGAAGGGCTGAATGGGAGAAACACACTTCTGCTTGCATTGTCACTTTGATAACCCTAAGACTGCTACCACTGTGCAAAATTCAACTCTAAAGAGCTGACAACATGCATTTTCCTTTCACAAACTGAGCCTTTATCCAAACCCTTCCTCTCAGTAACAATCTCCGAATCCATCCAGGAGGATGACTGGCTGAGTGATGGAGGAGGAAGGCAGAGTCAGCAGGAGCCAAGTCCCCATTCAGACTCTGTCACCCTGTAGTCATGTGGCTTGCTTGCCTCCAGGGAGGTCACAGTCCCTACCTAAATCTCAGCATCTTCACCCGTAAAAGGATAGAGGAATCTGCAAATAACGAGATGAACAGAGTGGTAAAATTTAGGAACTGAAAGTGACTTTAAACATCATGTGGCCTGACTTCCTTGCCATCTTAGCAAGCAAACTAAAGCAAAGTGTTCACAAACCTGCTGCTCCTTAAAATCACTTGGGAAGCTTTTTATGAAAGTACCCATGCCTAAGCCCAGTTTACTGCAATTCTCATTTAATTGATCTGGGATAAGGCTCCATATTGGTCTTTTTAAAGGCTCCCTAAGTGATGCTGTGTGCAACCTGAGATCAAAACAATAGAGAATCAAAAACTCATCTGCTGTAGGAGCTTCAAACTGGGGCTGGGATATGAATGCATATTTAATATATTCTAACACAGTACTGTTTCTCTCTCTTCAATGGGCAGATGACCTACTGTATTCTGTCCAGCTGAGTGTAGTTTCTCCCTCCATTAAGCTACCAGCACAGTTGTCACTTAAAGTGATTTATTCACATCTTTATTTAGGCTTTATAAGAATGTAAACTTCTTACAAAATGAGACCACATCTACATCATTCTATACATTCCCTATTTCTAGGGACTATGTACTGTGCTGTGCACAAAGAAATATATGCTCAACACCAGGCTCCATCAATCCCTCTCTTCCCACCCCTTCTACATATTTCCTACATATACATCTATACATCCCCTTTCTTCCCTACCTTCCCTCCCTCCCTTTTTTTTACCCCACGCTGTCTTGTCTTCTGTATAATTCACCCAGATACTTTTTTTTCCCCTTCCTTATTGCTTTAATCTCTACCAAACATTGCTCTTTTCTTTTTCTTAGGGAAAGGAATTCAACCCTTTAACTATACCCCCAAATTACCAGCTACAATGACAAAACAATTAGCGTCTCTTCAGTATCTTGGGATTAGTTTCACTCTTACTATTTTGGGGATTGTGATTAAAGGGCCACGAATGGATAAACTCTTTTCTCCAAGGAAGCAAATGAAATTCCCCTGAGTCAGCCCCAACTCTCTTGTACATTCTGATATTTGCTCATGTTCCATTATCCAATTACATTTTGCTCTTTGCTATGAATATTACCTGTCTTCCATCTGCCACCCCATTTCACACACACCCCTATCTTACAGTATGTTGATTTTAAATACCTTTGCTCTTGTTATTTATCCAATACTTTCTTTCCTTTTTTCATTAGCATCCTTCTCGCCCATATTTTCAGGGCAGTAAGATTCCAGCTCTTTTTTTTTTTTAAGACAGCTGACCTTCGTAGCCCCTATTGATAGCTGTCATCTCAACACAGCTGATTCCAAATCACCTGTCTCATCAGGTGAGCACTTACAGTTTTAGTAAAACTATTTTCTTAACTGTTTTTCCAAACAGAATGTAAGCTCAAGGTATGAGATCTTTCTTTTGCTGTTTCTCTATTCCTAGTGTTTTCCCAATACTGTTCTGGGAAAACATCGTTGTCAGAAGCCAGAAGTAGAGCACACTGACCCTGTGCTAGATTTTAGTCGGAGCATTTTTTAAGATTGACAAGGGTAATCCCAACAACCCTAGGGTGTTATCCTCCTATTACAGAAAAAATGATGCACAGGGAAATCCACTAACTCAAGTTTACAAAGCTAGTAAGTGGCAGAGACCGTAGTGGGCCATCTAACTTCAGAGCTCCTGCTTTAAATCACTGTGCAGTACTTATGTGCTCATTGTGTGGTTATGAGGAAGAAAGAAGGTGGTAAAAAAAAAAAAAGAAGGTGGTAATGTAAGCCTCTTAGTATAGGGCCTGGCACACAATTCCTCAGGAAACAATAGATGTCATTATTACATGGAACAGTCCTTGCTCTGCGCCTTATAGTGTGGTCTTGCACGGATCACCAGTAATCTGTCACCACGGGATCCACACAGGACAGAGTTAGACAGTCAGCGGGGGACATCTCAAATCCATGGTAGACTTACTTTCCCATGAGGATTTCTGGTTGCCGTAATGACTGCGGTGCTACTGGACTTGAGGGGGGAGGGATGGCAAGGACACTAAATAGTGGTCCCTTTTCAGACCTGCACAACAGAGGCCCTTCTTGCCCAGAACTCAAACAGCACTCTAAGTGACACAGGGCCAAGTATTTTTATGGTTCCTTCAAGATTTTAAATACCACAGTATTAATATTAGACTTTTTGCTAAGAGATGATTGTCTGTCAAAGGTTCTAACCTTTATCACTTACTAAAAAATCAGCTCAGTGCTACTCATCAACTAGCCAGTATTTAAAACACAGGGCTATGTATTTATAATTAATATGGATTAGATACTATTTTCCATGCAGCCTGGAAGACAAATCAATTTGGAGAGCCACACAGCTGCTCAATAATGCAAATGATGCCTATTTAAAAGAGTGTATTACATGCTTTTCAGAGTGTGGGAAGCAGGATGGCGTAGTTGGAAAAGTACAGTCTGGAAGCAGAGAAACCATTTCCCAAACCTGGATCTATCAATTATTAGCTATGTAAATGTAGGGGTACCATTTACCTTCGTTGGACACTGTTTTCCCAAATGGGAAACTGGAGCGACAGAGTCCGTTTTAAGCATATACGAATTAAAGTGACTGTATTTAGAAAGCCTGACACGTATTGGTGGCTCACTAAACAGTATCCATACACATTTCTACTATTCTTTTCATCATGCTGAAGACATTTGTTGGCTGGTTGTTGTTGGTTGTTGGTTTTCCCTACTGTACTTATGTGATTTGGGACCTGGGTCTTGGAAGATAATTAAGTTTTGGTCTGGTGGATAAGTTGGCAACTTTGTGACCACAGAATGCAATGGCCCTAATGTATATCTTCATTCATTCCACAAATATTTCTTGAGTTGCTGTTACTTACAAAACACTGTAATAGGCCCCTAAAGATAGAATAAATATGCTAGAGTTGGCACTCTGGAGGATTTTACCTTGTATCTCCACACAAAGTGCTGACTATATGCTACATTTTCAAAACATGTTTTTCCAACTTTCAGGAACATCACCATAGACCTATTGAAATGTTTCTGTTCATCAGCCTTGTGGCTTATGCAAAGAAAGAATGAATCCCCAAATTCATTTAATCCAGGAATTTCACCTTCTGTAACAGCACACACATGCATGCACACATGTGTAGGTTACCCATGTCCCTCACTAGCATGAATGTCAGTGGGCACATTACTTATGGTTTACCTTGATTTTTTTCCTCATTATTTTTTTTAAAGATTTTATTTATTTATTTGACAGGGAAGAGAGAGATCACAAATAGGCAGAGAGGCAGTCAGAGGGCAGAGAGAGGAGAAAGCAGGCTCCCTGCTGAGTAGAGATCCTGATGTGGGACTCTATCCCAGGACCTTGAGATCATGACCTGAGCTGAAGGCGGAGGCTTCAACCCACTGAGCCACCCAGGCGCCCCTTTTTTCTCATTATTAAACATGGTTTGTGAAGCTACTTGGTCTATTACTTGAAAAAATTGATTTAGCAGTAAAAAATGCTTAGGAAATGTAGGACTTCACTAGGTCTTTAATGTGCATCCGGATCCTCTAAGAAGTTGATACACTCTATTTAGCATTTCACAAATAAGTTTGACCCGGGGGCTCTTTTAAAAAATATTTTCCCCATTACATCTGACTTGATAACAAATGCTGGTAAATTCTTATGTACCTATTACTCTTATCTCATGGCTTTCACTGACATATTTAGTGAACATTGTTTTGAACACACAGCTTATAAGATTATGTTTCTCTTCCTGGAAAAGTGGGAAATAATGTTAGTTTTTAAATCTGTAGCTGGAGCAAGCTAATTTTATTTTCAATTTAAGGATATCAGGAGACATTGCAGCCAATATTCAATGTTTGAATTATTTCATTTAGGTCTCTTATTTGTCTCTGCCACAAAGTACCAGTGATCTTTGAGTGACAGCTAACAAATGAACCCCATAAATTTGCATTCATCAAATAAGATTTGGGTGTCTATTATAATACATGTGCTATATAGTAGGACTTGAAGAAAATTAAATTATGGCTCGTGCCTCAAGGAGCTTATAGTCTAATAGAGATGACAGTTATGTTAATAAGCAATTATATTATAATAATTACATATTAGAAATATGTCACAGGGAAGGGAGTAATTATCTGGTTGGGGAAATATCTGGGGAAAAAAGTGCTTATGACCAAGGCAGATGATTTAATACAACCAAGTGGATACTGTTTAAATCAAATCCCCTCTACTTGGAGCTTAGAAAGAAACAAGAGAACATTATAACAGCAATAGGTCAGGATTCTTGAACTTATCCACCTCCAAACCTTTCCAGGAGTGACTGGATAAAGACTTATTGCTTAATAGAACCTATGAGAGCAATTGTCCTTTGAGAAAAGACTATGACCACCTAAAATAAGAAATGTCTACAAACACACTTTGAATTCCACCTGCACAGAGCAGCACGGAATGACATATCCTCACTCTGAATTACCTCCCTATCTAATAACTATCAAAAACAATTTTTCCCACAATACTCTCTGACAATGCTTCCCTTAGTTAAGCCCAATTCATGAAACATGTATCTCTGAAAAACACTGATGCTATTGGTAATGATAGTAATACTCCATCACATTTTGCAGTATCCCAAATTCTCATATTTAATTTGAACCCAAATTCATAACCTACATTTTATAATTTAGAGTGCAAAGAGTCAGTGACCTAAGATCCGTAACTTCACATCACAGGGCTACAAATCAATGGCAGGAAGGTGCAGTTTCTAGTCATTTGACCTAAGTTTGGTGTTTTTTTTTTGTTTTAACCAAATTTTGTGAAGCTAATCTGTCTAAATACTAAAACTAAATCTGTCTAAATACCAAGAAATCATCTTAAATAGAAGTTGTGACTTAGGGCCATTATTATTTGTGAGCCAGAAGTTGCCTCTCTTCTGACGCTATTGTTATGCAGAAGGTGACAGGAAAATATTCTCAGGCAAAACCTATCAGCCTAATAGACCCATTAGACTTTTTATAGCGTTATAATTGAAACTAATAATCTTCAAAGTTATATAACTCACTTAACTGACTAGATCATGAGTTCTGAATGTTAACATGAAACAGATTCTTGAGATCTTACTCAAGGTTGTGTGAAATTGCCACCCAATTAACTATAAATCCACTTCTTTCTCACCAAGAAAAGCATATCAGAATTTAAGTGACAATAATAATGCATAAACTTAAATGTACATGATCATAAAAAAGTAAGCTCTTGCGAACTTTTATACTTTAATTATTATATTTAAGACATGACAGATCAAGTCTCACCAGGGTGCCACAATATGATCATTTAGAAGATTGCTTTATTCATTTACCACATAATATTTGTGGGGTTTTTTTTTTGTCTTTATAAAGTCATAGTTTAAAAGTACCTTCAAATAGCAACATAGTTATTTATTCCTTGGCTTTCACTCAATCCCATTTAAAATTCACCAAAAAATCCGATAATAATTTTAATAATAAAATGACCAGATAACTAGTATTGCTTTAGTGCTTTATAATTTACCAAGTTCATGTCTGTTACACTCGGTCCTCAATAACCCTGTAATATGCTCAGCAATTCCCATTTTACAGATAAAGAAGCTGAGAATCATAAAGGAAATGCAGGAGATAAGAGAAATTGGGCTTATTGACAATTTTATCATTCTAAGGTTAGTGTGCCTAGAAAAGAAAGAGAAAAAACTAGAAACATACAAATCCAGGGAGAATTACCTCAGCCACCAAATAAAAAAAACTAGCATTAACCTGGGATTCTTAATTCCAATTGGTTTGTTCTGCATCAATACAGTTAATTAATATACAACTCCAAATTAGCTTTTACAGGCAGGGAAATGTCAGCGGGTTTCTTCTTGTCCTCCTGCTAAGTGGAGGACATTAAATCATTATTACACATAATAGTTCCTAATTTGCAGGTGGAAATATTAGCTCCCAAATGCATAAAAATCTTTCGGAGCCTGAAGGTCAACAGTTCCATATCAGATTGTTTTGGTTTCCTGATGGTCACTTTACAGCATGGTTTAATGGTTACCATAGTATCTTTCTTCCAAAGTGAAGCATGACCTGAACTTTAACTTTTCATTTTTATTTAACTATGAGGTAGCTAGGAGACCAGATTATCAACTGCATTTTTCTAACATGGGAAAAGAAGCCCAGAGAGGGTAAGGGACTCACCAAAGGTCACACAGAAAATCTGACTGTTTTGTGGATCTTCCACATTGGTGCAAGCTTTAGAAGGAACTAAAGGAACTGGTCCATCTATTTCTTCTGCTTATCTAAGTATCTCTTCTCTGCCCTTATAATTCTGCATCCTGTGACATTCAAGGAGACAGTGGAAATGCTTGGCTTTACCAGCAGCAAACATATCCTGTAAATAAGACCCTTTACTGGCTGCAAAAATGGGGACTCACTATTGCAGTATTTTATCTGCTGGGTGGCCAATTCATTAAAACAGATATCTAGTGTTTTAATCACTCTGCCAAACCACCATCTGTTTTCATCCCTGCCTCCCCCAATCCTAAGCATCCCCCCATACCTTCTGCCACAGTCCCAATCAGGTTTTTGTATAGGAATGGACAGCTTGCAAGTGGAATGTTGGGGGCCTGTACAGTAATTCATCTTTTGGGCATGACAGAACAAGCTGTTGGGTGCTGTGAATTTGCATAGCAGGTCTTGCTGGGCAAAATCCTGGATCTGAAAGGAGAATGGCTCCCACTTGGTGGAAATAAATGCTGTATTCCTCTCTTTACTCAAAATGTTTACCAATCCTTGTTGAAAGTCCGAGGAATATTTCAGAGCCCAGGAGTAAACCTCCTGGATGAAGGGGTTTTGAATGCTAATATTTAGGAGATGAATCAGGATCAAATGTGTCAATTTATTATTAGTCATATGGGTATCATTTCATAGATTCTCAGTATGAGTTAGGACCAAACCAAGAACTTGACATAAACTATCTCATTTTAATTCTTAAGATAACCTTTCTGGCTAGTAGCTTGTATTCCCATTTTACAAGTGAATCAACTAAATGAGACTCAGGATACTTGGGTCATTAACCCAAGGTCACAGTGATTAGATGACAGAGTCTGAATTTGAACTTGTGTTTCTTTGATCCCAAGTCCTGTGCCCTTAATAACTATGTTACATGTCAAGTTTCATAATTCCACAGAGATATTAATAATGGGATCCTTTTGCTGATAACTTTATGTTATGGGCTGTGGCTTACAAGATGGTTGCCTTTTTATTTTTATTGCAGCTGGGTTCCCCCCCCCCTTAATTATGCCTTTTATAGAACAACAAAAAACCAACCAACGAACAATAAAAATCAACTCTGGATCAGAAGGGTAAATTATTTTGTACAAAATTATTCAGCAGAACTTAGTAGGATATGTCTTTTGGTGCCCCAGCTCAAAGCTTTTTCTAAGCGATCTTTAGCCATGAATATCCACTCAAGACCTTGATAAAGTGGACAGATCTTTTCTAAGTTAGGAATCAGCCTCAGCCTTGCCACCTCCCCACTCTCCTAATCTGTAGGGGCCGGAAGGCACATATTTGTGGACAGCAGTGTACTATCTCCTATTGGGTCAGCATTCTACATTCCATAAAGTCAAAATGGTAGATCAAGCAGGTCCAGCGGCATAATTTGGAGGATCCAAAGAAAAATAAAAATGCAAGGCACCTAGTTTCAAAATTATTGAGAATGTCAACAGATCAATGATGGGGCATTAAACATAGCATGAGAGGCTTCTAAGTGTAGGATCCTGTGTACCTGCACAGGTCACATATCCATGAAGCTGGCCCTCACCTTCTAAATCTCCAAGAATGGTCTTATTTTCCTCCACCTTATTCCTCTCATATAACGCGGAGTAGAAAGAATGTTGGAGACAAAGAATCTAGCCCTTAATCTTGATTTAGGGTGTATATTTAACTAGCTTTTTGACTTTGGATTCGCCATTTAACCTCTGTTGCTGAGAGTCCTCGTCATTTGTAAAGTCCTCCCGAAATGGCCCAGCCTACAAAGCTTAGGCCATACAGTTGCTTCCCTTGCTCTACTTAACTTCATTTGTCTTTTCTATTTCCCTTCCTGCCAAAGCAGCTCTGAAAATAGTCAGCCTTTCTAATATCTGCACCACAATCCACCGTGGTGATTCACTTTCCCCAGCCTCTTGGCAGTGCTGGAGAAACACTCCTCCCACTTCAGTTACCGGGTCACCACTATTCATGGCACCTCTTCTCATTGGCTCAGATACTACCCTGGGCCATTTAGATAAAGTTATTTTAAGATTGTTAAAGAGAAAAAAAGATGGGGGGTGGCACCTGGGTGGCTCAGTCCTTAAGCGTCTGCTTTTGGCACAGGTCCTGATCCCAGGGTCCTGGGATCGAGCCCTGCATTGGGCTTCCTGCTCAGCAGGGAGTCTGCTTCTCTCTCCCCCATTCCCCCTGCTTGTGGTCCCTCTCATTGTGTTTCTGTCTGCCAAATAAATAAATAAAATCTTAAAAAAATACATTCCTGTTTAGTCTTCCAACTCCATGATAGTGAGGGAAATAGCAGGAGATTTTCCCCAAAGGGACACATTTGTTAAAATCATGTATTTCTTGGTGTTTTTTTAAACAAAGATTTCTGCATCATGAAGATAAGCAAAGCCATACTAAAATTGCTTATTTAGGTATACTTCAATATAAAAGTCGTTCTTCAAACCATAAACTCTAGCCTGTGAAAAATTATAGTGATACCAACATAACCTATCTTTTCTCCATCTCCAATTTCCTTCCACATGTCCTCTCTACCAAAAATAAACAAAATTCCTCTGCTTTTATCTCACTCCCATTCCTGAGTCCTGACTAAATTTCTTTCATTGTTACTTTAAAACTCTTTCTGAGTCTTCTGCAGATCCCTAAACCCCCCAACCAATACAGCCCACCCTCATCACCTCCTACCATTAAACTTTAGTAACTTTTCTCTTCTCCCTGCCCTGAGGAGTATATTTCTATAGCTCTGCATTAAAAAGTCCTTGCATTTTATTTGAGCCAGATTTGGTAGTTTTATAAAATATACTACTCTTTCAAAGAAGAGCTCAGATTTCTACTTTTTGACTAAACTTTCCTGCCTTCCATCCATCCAAAGGGATATGATCTTTTGCTTTGCACCACCCTTTCAGAATACTTATCACTTCTTAAGGTTTAAGAGTATGTATGCACATGCCTCATCACCCCGTCTGGCTTGTAAGCAATGTGAGGACAAGGAATAAGTCTTCAGTGGTGAAAAGCATGGCTTGATTAGATTCGAGTCACAGTGAGTGTTTGTTGAGTGAATGACTGTGAACTATTATCAGAGAGACAAGTTAAAACAGGAACAACTGGATTAGAGTCTTATCTCAGCTGACCTCTCCCCGTGGATGTTCCTTGTTCATGTTTCTCAACTTCTGAGTCTATCAAAAGCCAAGTGAAGAGGCTGTTTCTCTGGGATCATTCATCTGTCCTGTTAATTTGTGTTAAGTGGTACTTTATCAGAGCCAAGCTTTTAAGTCCATTAAAAGTCTTACAGCTTCTCTCAAAGCTGGGAACACTATAAAAGGCAACATCAATCCTGCTCTACAGTGGCTCTGCTCTCAGTCAGGACAAGCTGGTGCTTTCAGCCCAACTCTCCAGATCAGGACCTCCAGAATGATCCCATGGAATGACAGCAAGCCATGGAGTGTCACTTCTTTTGAGATAAGAAGCAGGCTGTCCTGAACTCAAGAATCCCTTATAAAGATGTCAGCTGGAGAAGAAACAAACTTGCATGCTATTATCCTCAAATAACCTCATCTCTCAAGTGTTATAATGCACTTTTTAAAACCCTTTTTAAAAACAACAAATTTGACAGGCCAGACACAGCTCACTAACCTGGGAGATTTGTTTTAAAAATACAGATTTCCACATACCATCTGTAGAGAATTTCCGGGGTGAGGCTCAAAATTGTGTATTTTTAAAAGCTCCCTATGTGATTCTTATTTGTAGCTAGGGTTTAGAACTTGTAGAAGCCTATTGCAGACTGCAAAGCAGTTTAATAGGAGTTATTATTTCATTTGGTGTTTACAGAAATAGCTAGGAATATTATTCCCATTTAAGACTGAGAAAGCAGACTTGGAGAGATCTGATGACTTAACCTAGTATTGAGTCCTAACTTTGACTTTCAGTTAGAACATAAGCTCAGGTCTTCTGAAACCCAGTCCAGGACCTGCTCACCATTCACTTTGAGATCTGACAACTGCAGTTACCAACTTATTAACTTGAACTGATTTATCAGGTTGCACTACAGAGGATGAGAAAACTAGGGTAGTACATTTTCATCAGAAAAAGAACTATATGAGCAAGAAAAATTTATACAAGGTGAAAGCCCTTCAAAAGCCTCTGCAATCTGTGAACCAAGGAAGGAAAAAAAAATCTTAATTCCGTTGATGATCAAGTCTTCTTCTATTTTTCTCTTTCTCATCTCCATCACAACTTTCTTTCTTCTTCCCAGTTAAATGACTTAGACCCATTACCAACAGAAAAAGTGTTAGATTGCATAGTCTCATCAAAAATGAGAGGATGGGAATGAATTATGCACCTAAGTGCCAAGGTTGTTGGTTCTGAGCTATTACTGTCATGTGGAGGGTGCCTCATTGCTCCTCTTCTCATTTTTGTTGCTCCTATCCTTGTAATAATCAGCTCCCTCTCCAAAGAGAGAAGGGAGTGCTGATTTGATTGATCAGAGTTCAGGGCTTTTACTGAGCCATACTTTACTAGTGGATGAGTTTGCTTTACCCAAAGGCTAACACCTGTATGCATCTCTTGTCTTAATAAGACTTCAATGTATACAATATACAAATTATATTTGGAACTTCAGCATTTAAAACTACAAAATGCTGGGACGCCTGGGTGGCTCAGTTGGTTAAGCAACTGCCTTTGGCTCAGGTCATGATCCCGGCGTCTTGGGATCGAGTCCCGCATCGGGCTCCTTGCTCCGCGGGGAGCCTGCTCCTCTCTCTGCCTCTGCCTGCCTCTCTGCCTGCTTGTGTTCTCTCTCTGTTAAATGAATAAATAAAATCTTAAAAAAAAAATTATAAAACTACAAAATGCTTAAAAATACCCATACTTACAGGATATGGTAAATAGTTTAAGAAAAAGTTTAAGAAAAAAGTAAAAAGTAAAAAATTATAGAAAAGTTATAGAAAAAGTTTAAGGACTGAGCCCTGGGGAACTCCAGTATATCCTGATCAGGACAAAGAGAAAACTAAAAAAGAAATGGTCAGCGAGATGGGTGGGAAACCAAGAGAAGGCAGTGCTCCAAAATCCAAAGGGAGAAAATATATAATATATCAAAAGGAAAGAGTGGGGGTGCCTGGGTGGCTCAGTCATTAAGCATCTGCCTTGGCTCAGGTCATGATCCCAGAGTCCTGGGATCAAGCTCCGCGTCTGACTCCTCGCTCAGCGGCAACCTGCTTCTCCCTCTCCCACTCCCCCTACTTGTGTTCCCTCTCTTGCTATCTCTCTCTCTCTCTCTCTCTGTCAAATAAATAAATAAAATCTTAAAAAAAAAAAAAAGAGTGACCAACTCTGTCCAGGTAAAAGAATAAGACAAAGATTGAGAAATTACTATTGCAGTTAGGCCATATAGATTTTCTTGGAAAACTTGACAGAAGTGGTTACAGTGCATTTTGGTGAATGAAGTTTGAATAGAGTGGCTTGAAAAAGATTATAAAGCTAGAAGATGGGGAAAGTATGAACGATTCTTGTGAGGAAGGGTTTTATTCTTAAATTTTGTTTTCATTTTTTAAGGGAATAAGGAAATGCAGCAGCATGGAATTTGATAACAAGGAAGTTTTTATGTTTTGTTTGGTTGATTTTCCTGTTGTAAAACAAAACAAAACAAAAAATCATCACAGCATGACTGTATACTGATGGGAAGGCCCTGGTAGAAAGGAAAAATTTGACAGTGAGGAAGTTATGTCATTTGGTGAGTAAGACACACGAAGGGATAGCCTAAGATAGGAAAAAGCATAGCTAATCTACTAGAGCTGAAAATAAAAGAGCATATGTGGATATAGAGGCAGATATGTTAGTATATTAGGGAGGGAGACTTTTATATTATCCCCTAACTTTCCAGATCTCAAATCCATGCTTATACCCGAGTACCCTTGTATAACCGATCCCACTAATAATGGTGGGTGTGATCTCCCAATGTCATTTAGGAAATTATAGACAAATTCAGGACCAGAACTTTAGTTTTCTGATGACTATATCTGAAATGTTTAATTCATTTGTAGATTTATTAGTTATCAAGATCCACATGCCAAGAACTCTTCTAGACACTAGGAATAAGCAGTGAATGAATGATCTTTCTTTCTTTCAGTATATTTTAATCTAGAGTGTGAGACAGGCATATTTACATAATTAATTTGAGTTGCTCTAAGTTCTACAAAAAAACAAGATGACTTTGCAATGAGAACAAACTATGGGGACTGACCTAAGATAGCTGGAGAAAGGTAAATAATTGATGATCTGAGACTTGCAGGATAAATAGGATTCACAAGTGTGAATTAAAGTATAGAAAGTATGAATAAGGACATTAGAGGAAGTACAAATACTGTACAAGAACACCTCGAAATATTCAGGTGTGACAAGGGAAATGAGAACAAGGGAGAAAGAAGTATAAGTTGCAGGAATAGACTGGGGCCATATTACATAAGGACACGGTTAAAAGTTCATATCTTATCTGGAGGATATTAAGAATCAGTGCATCAGCTAGAATAGATCTGTGTTACAAAAGGATTACTGTGTGAAGAAAGGAATTGAAGAAAACAAATACAAATATAGGGAAAATGGTTGGAATATTATTAAAAGAATTCATGTGTGAAATGGTAGCATAGACTAAGTTAGTTTATAGAGAGATGGGGAGGATCGAATGGATTTGAGAGATATCCAGGAGTATGGATTAATGGGATATGATGGTAACTGGTTGGTAAGAGAGAAAGATACTTTGGAGGATGACTTCTAGGGTTTGCATTAGAATATATAGGTTGATGGTAGTACCCTTAGAAAGAAGAGAAGGTTTTGGACTTAGAAAACTAATGAGTTAGTATTGGACCAATACAATGTCAATTAGATGTCATTGAGATTTCCAGGTGACAATGACAAATGCCTGCCAAGTGCTATGCTTTGCTCTGTCAATAGAGAGATAAATAGAAAGTCACTTTCTACCCTCAAAAAGCAAATAGTTTTTAGCAGCTCATACTCTACATTGCTATAGTACCTTTCTCTTTCTGAATCTGCTACCAGCTTTGAAAGTCAAGATTTGCCCATAAATGGCTAGAAGGAAGCAAAAATAAAATAAAATAAATTTTAAAAATTCCAAGTTGATATACTTTAACGAGGCAACAGTTACTCCTAAAAAAGATCAGAATGTGGTGTGAAATATGCTAATAACATTTATGCAGATGAAGGTTCACTGTATTAACTATAAGATCAAGGGATAACTGCAAGTAATTTGGTAATGGGCTATAATTACCCTTCCATCTATAGTATGAGGGATGAGGGTGATGCATGAATCAAACACTGTTACTAAATACTTTCCCATTTCATCAGTGCCTTTTCTTTATCATTATACTTTAACGTACCTGGAAAGCTATCACAAAATAAACATGTCATTTTTAATATTAGACTAAAGATATTAGATAGAATATTAGGTATTAGAATAGTTTGTTCTTTTTCCTTTTCCTTTTTTTCCCTTCTTTTTTTTTTTTTTTTTTTCAATTTCCAAAAAGTCTTTTATTACACAGAGAGGCAGGGGTTCAGTCCTTCTTGGCCGCCGCTTTCCTCATGGCGGCAAGGACGTTGCTCAGCTCCTCTCTCTTCCTCTTGGCCCGGATGTGTGTCCCCACCCTTTTCTTGATGAACTTGAGGGCGCGCTTGTCCTTGGAGACCTTGAGCAGCTCCATGGCTCACCGTTCATAGGGGGCGAAGCCGCACACCTCTCGGATCATGTCCCGCACGAACTTGGTGTGCTCGGTGAGGCGCCCGCGGCGGCGGCTGTGCCTTGGCTTGCTCATGTTCTTAGTCACCTTGTGGCCCTTGTTGAGGCCCACGGCCATAGGGTAGCGCAGAGCCATGGCTGCTGCTCCTCAATGGCTCCTGCGGCGCAAGCTCCCTTCTTATTTTTGACTTGCTAATGCCTGACAGAGAAATCTTAAAATATTAGACAAACCCATGTCTTCCAAGAACTAGCTGTATGACTTTGGGTAAAGTTACCAATCTTTGCAACTTGGTTTCCCCATTACTTATACAGGGATGTTGCCATTCATAATGGCTTCTTCAAAATCATCAGAAATGACCACTTTTTATTTACTTGGAAATACTTAAGACCACTTTTTTCTTTTTTAGTTTTTCTGTTGAAGTATTTTGGAAACTTGTACAACAGAGGTTCTTTCTCCCCACAGTCCTCCCAACCCCCACCCTGAATCATGTGAAAACAATATGGATATGGTGTCCAATTACCCCTCAGTACTTTAAGATGTTTTCCTCCAAATATGGTCATGGTATGGCTATCAACATTAAGAAGTTAATACCGATACAGTCTACTTCCTACTGTTGACTATACAGAACACATTAGATGTGTGTCAGTTTGCCCCAGTGACATGTTTTGTGGCAGAAGGATTCAGTGTAGGATCACATGTTCTGTTCTTCTCAGCCCACATGTCCCTTCAGTGTGGAACAGTTCAGTCTTCCCTGGAGTTTCATAACCTTGATAGTTTTGAAGATCAGAGTCAATTGTTTTATAGAATGTCCTTCAATTTGAATTTGCCTGGTCTTTTCAAATACTTAGATTTAACTTAGGCCCTTTTAATTTGGGGGGAAAGAGACAGAGAAATGACAGAAATAATGTGCTCTTATTGTTTTCTGTTAGGGGATACATGGTTTCATTTTGAACCATTGATTAATGTGGTTTTTGCCAAGTTTCTCTTCTGCAGAGTTATTCTTTTCCCTTTAAAATAAATATTTGTGCAGAGATATTTAAGATGTGTAAATATCCCATTCATTTTCAGAATTTTATCCAGTTTTAGCATTCATTTATTTTTTATTTGCCTGATTTCATTAATACTCAGATGCTTTAAATAGTGGTTTTTTTTTTTGAAATTCCATCATTTGAAGTTTATTACTTGGCATTTTACTGTAAAGGGATGCTTTCTTGTCTTCTAATTTGTTCATTTAAGTTATATCAGTATGAACTTACTGATCCCTATTTTATTCAAAGTGTAATAATCTGTTATTTTATTTATTTGACTTATATTGGATTTGGCTAGAGAGATCTCCTTGAGATGGATTCTCCTCTGTTTCTGTTTTTGTTTTTAATATGTTTCCATGGTTCTCTGGGCCCTACTCTACTGTTGGCACAGTCGGACATTCTTCTAGGCACTTCTTGTACTTCTTGGACCCCGGCTTTGGAGTCAGCCAATTTTTCAAAGATTCCTCCTCCTTTTTAGTTGAGGATAATAGTTTGAAACCAAGATCTGGATACATGATGCACTCATTGTGCTGGATGATGTGACACCCTGCAAGGACTCCAGCTGCTAGAGAAAGGCTGCACTTAAATACCCCTTGACTCTCAAACCCTTTCAGGTACAACCTGAAGAAAGCTATCTTGCCCAAGGTAATTTTTCTGTTAGAAATACCCCCACAGTATGCTTCAAATCAGGAATACTCTGAATAATGATCTCAGTCCCAGAGCTTTCTGTGGGGCCAGCTGAAGCCTTCACTGAGTCTGCATACTAGTTAACTTCTTTCTTTGTCCAATTTTGCTTTTCCCTTCCTTCCAGAAGTGTGATTTCCCAAAGTACTCCCTTCTAAATGTCCTGTTTCAAAGTCCGCTTTCTAGGGAATACAACCCTGGGAGGTGTGGGATGTCACTGTGCTCATGCCCTCTTAATGGACAGAGCTAGGCATACGTATATGCATTTCCTCTGTGTATATGTTTATCTCTACCTATCTCTCTATATATCATCTCTATGTTGAACATTACAAATGTGGTAAGAAGAAAATGGCCCTCCAAAGAAGTCCACATTTCTGGAGACTATAAATATGCTAGGGTATATGGCAAAGGGGAACTAAGGTTGCTGAAAGATTAAAATTGCTATTTGGCTGATCTTAAAATGGAGGTGTTAACTTGGAGAATCTGGGTAGACCCAATGTAGTAACAATTTGGGTGGGGTTTAAGTTTTTTATTCTAATTCTTGCATATTTAACATACAGTGTTAAATTAGTTTCAGGTGTACAATATAGTGGTCCAGCAATTTTACACATGACTCAGGGCTCATCTTGATAAGTGTACTCTTTAATCGCCATCACCTATTTCACACATTATCCCCTCCCCCCATAACCATCTGTTCTCTACAGTTAAGAATCTGTTTTTTGGTTTGTCTCTCTTTTTCCTTTGTTCATTTGTTTTGTTTCTTATATTCCACATATGAAAGAAATCATAGGGTATTTATCTTCCTCTGACTTACGCTTTTGCAAATGCAAGATTTCATTTTTTTTTAATCGCTAAATAATATGCCACTGTGTATATACACACTGCATATTCTTTATCCATTCATCCGTAATGGACACTTGGACGGCTTGCATAATAACGACTATTGTAAATAATGCTGCAGTAAACCTAGGGATTATGTATCCCTTAGTGTTTTTTGTATTTTGGGGGTAAGTAGCCACTAGTGCTATTACTGGATTATACAGTAGTTCTATTTTTGCCTTTTGAGGAACTTCCATACTGTTTTCCACAGTGTCTATACCAGCTCACATCCCACCAACAGTGCATGAGGGTTCCTTTTTCCTCCACATCTTCACCAACACTGTTTCTTGTGTTGCTGATTTTAGCCATTCTGACAGGTATGAGGTAATAACTCATTGCAGTCTTGATTTGCATTGCCTTGATGATGAGTGATGTTGAGTATCTTTTCATGTGTTCCTTGGCTATCTGGATTTCTTCTTTGGAGAAGTGTCTGTTCTTGTGTTCTGCCCATTTTTTAGTTGGGTTTTGTTTTGGGGGTGTTGAGTTGTATCAGTTCTTAATGTTTTGGATACTAACCCTTTATCAGATATGTCATTTGCAAATACATTCTCCCATTCAGTAGGTTGCTTTTTAGTTTTGATGGTTGTCTCCTTTGTTGTGCAAAAGATTTTTATTTTTATGTAGTCTCAATCTTTTCTTTTTGCTTTTGTTTCCTTTGCCTTAGGAGATAGATCTAGAAAAATGTTACTATGGTAAATCCATTTTGAGTTTAATTTTTTTGTATTGAAGTGGTCCAGGTTCATTCTTTAGCATGTCCAGTTTTCCAGTCTTTGTTGAAGATTAATTAACTATATAACTGTGGATTTATTTCTGGGGTTTTTATTCTGTTCCATTGATCTGTGTGTCCGTTTGCATTCCCGTGCCCTTACTGTTTTAATTACTACCACTTTGTAATATAACTCGAAGCCTGAAATAGTGATACCTCCAATTTTGTTTTTTTCTTTTTTCAGGATTGCTTTGGCTATTCAGGGTCTTTTGTGGTTCTATAAAATTTTAGGATTGTTCTTCAGCCATCTGCAGAAGTTCTCTTTGCCTGTTGTGAGCAGTATTTTGTCTGGCCAGGGCAGGGCATGTTTTAACAAGGTGTTCACTGGTCCTCCTACAAAATGAGACCTGTTCCCACCACTGCAACAGAGGCCCCACAAAACATTCAGGTTCGGAGATGTGTTGGCAGGGTGTGTGCTGGTCTTCTGGAGGAATAGACCCACAGTACCAGCACTGAGGCAAGCATGACTGAAAGAGTGGATCTACCAAAGTAGGGGAGGGGAGGACAGGGCTTTGTGTAAGCAAATTAGGTTGTGAGTGTTGACCCCTTACTCATTCCTGCACATGTATTTGTGTTCATGCTGGGGGCAGGGGATAGAATTGGTGCCTGCTAGCTGCTTTGTTCCTAAAGGGGTCTTCATGCACTACATACCTCTCTGGGACATGCTCTGAGATGAGTAAATAACTCTCCCTCCCATATGCCCCAGGTGTTTTTCAAATGGCTGCCTCTAGGCTGTATTTCTGTTGGCTGCTTGTCATGTTAGCTCCTTAAAAGTTGGGACTCAGCTTCCTAAAGCCCTTCGGGCTCTCCCAGAGCTGAACCTGCTGATTTTTAAAATTCCAGGTTTTCAGGGCAGGGGGTTATGGGGGGGTGGAGAAGAGAAATGAAACAAGATGGGATGGGGAAGGAGACAAACCATAAGAGACTCCTAAACTCACGAAACCAACTAAGGGTTGCTGGGAGGGAGGTGGGAGGGGTAGGGATATGGACATTGGTGAGGGTATGTGCTATGGCAAATGCTGTGAAATGTGTAAGCCTGATGATTCACAGACCTGTACCCTGGGGTAAATAATACATTATATGTTAATAAAAAAATTTTAAAAAAATTCCAGGTTTTAAGTCCCACTAGTTGTAAGAACTCACAAGATTCTGTCCTAAGCCATGTATTAGGGGGATTTGTCTTCCCCATGCAGGCTCCCCAGTATGATAGTCTGCATCTTCCCTTCACTGTGCCCTCCCCACACCCCTGCTCACTCCTGATAGCCTACAGCCTGCTCCCCTTCACTCCCAAACTTTGTCTCTACCGTTCCTACCTTCTTCAGTGTGGCCTGTTTACCTCTAGTTGTGGAGTTTGTTCTGCCAGTCTTTGGGTCATTTTCTGGGTTATTTAAACTAATGTGAGTGTTATTTAGTTTTATTTTTCAGAGGAGGTAAGCTTAGGGTCCTTCTACTCTGCCATCTTCCCAGCCTCTCCTTCAGTAACAAGGATTCCTAAAAATGGAAGTGGTTGGCAGAAAATGAAAGTTAGAAGGAGATATAACAACAGAAGGTAGAATTGAAGCAGTATAAAGACTTGACCCACAGATACTGGCTTTGAAGGTGGAGAATAGAGGCCATAATCCAAAGAATGTTGGTGTTCCCTAGCAATTGGAAAAGGTAGGGAAGTAATTCCCCCTAAAAGGTCCAGAAGAAACCTAGTTCTACGGATACCTTAATTTTTGCCCAATGAGAACCCATGGTGGACTTCTTACTTATAGAAGTATAAGGTAATAAATTTGCATTATTTTAAGCTAGTGAGGTTGTATAATTTGTTACAGCAACAATAGATAACTAATATAATAGCTGATTCTGATTCTACTTATTTCAATCTAATGCCAAATGGGTTATTATAATTCCCCCTTTCCATATTTGTAACTCCCTTTCCAGCATTGAAAAACATGACCCCCATTATGTTCAATATATTTATTTATTTGATTAATCCCAAATCCACTCTGCCACTGCCCTGTGTGGCCACATTATTTATTCACTGGGGTTCTATTCCTTTGCCCAGCTACCACTGCTAATGACATTTAAAAAGTTGTTATGGAAGGAAGGAAGGGAGGTAAGAAGGGAGGGAGGGGAGAGGTGAAGGAAAAAATAGCAGCCAAGTCATAGATTTTTTTCCCCAGTGTCTATGGATAGACCTTGAGGAGTTGTATTACATACCCTACCTCCGGAATTTTCTGAAAAATCAGTTCTTATGTTTCCTCACCCAGGATATAGATCCATAGTTTTTACCACTTTCTCAAAAGAGATGCCTGAACTCTACATAAGTAAAAAAGTACTGATTTCATAACTATTTAGTCAAAAAGTAGAGTAATGACCTAAATGTCCTCCTTAAAATCCATTTATAAGCCTCATAATAGACCATAATAGATCTTCAAAACACTCACAGGACATCCACTCTTATTAGGAGTTGTTAGAAGTTCACTTTCCTTATCTCAGTTTCATCTGACTTGCTAAGGAACAGAGAAATTACCTACAGGCGCCCAGAATCCTCACATTTCAAAGAGAAATAGTAGACCAATTAGGGGGAATGCTAAAAGATCATGAGTTTTTTTCATGCTAGTGTTACCAATTCTAGCTTCTACAAGGACTTAGACCAAAGAGACCCCAAAGGATGAATTTATTGAGGAGAATTATCGATGTGTGTATTTACCTATCCCTCCCAATCCCTGCAGCTCTCAACTATGGGCCAGTTGTAGAAGGAGTTTCCAACTAGAGGTCCTAAAACTCCTCATGAACAAAAAAGACAGCTTTCAGTATCAGCCAAGGGCAAATTACAATGGATCTGGCCACCAAAAAAATATGCTTTCATTGTTCTCCTGAGATTTACTATAGAGGGATCAAAAACCAAAGCTTTCAAGAGAGAGATGAGAAGCAGCAAGGAGAAGGAGAATCAGTTGACCACAGTCCTGTTGCCCACTATAAGTGTGTAAGCTGAAAGCCTGTGTGTATGTGTATAAATAAACTTTCAGGGGGAAAATTTCTAAATCAATCAAGATTTGGCAGCTTTGGGATTATTGCATTGAGCTGTAGATTTTAATGACAGAAATGAGATTAATTTTGTAACTGAAAGTTACCAAAGGACTACTTTATTTTCTTACAAAAAATGGATGAAAAATATGGTACCTTCCCTAAATTCCATACAGGTGGGGGTGGGATATGCCCATGGTTTGTGTTTGAATGGTCTGTGGAGAAAAAATAAAGCTGTTTTCTGTTTATTTTCTTGGGTCAGCTCCTGTCAAAATGGCTCCTTTTTATCAAATATGATATCGAAACAGCGGTAGATGTTGAACAACTTACTTTTTTTTCTTTTTTTATCATCTGGTAGAAAAAGCCCTTAGAAGCTTATTTATTCTTTCCCGTTTTTCATCTGACACATGGGTGGGCATGTTACCTTAACTCTAAATCTAGTATCCAGCTGTGACATTCTGTAGTCCTAAAAGCTGTTTTTTGAATGGTCTTTAAATGTCCTAAAGGAGGGAGTTTGAGTAAGATGATGTTTCTAGAACTTTTAGGGCTGATTACATGTACATCCACCTTGGGATATTTTAGTAAACTTATTTTTTTTTTCCTCATCTGAAAAACACTTAAACACTTTTAAAGTTTCTGAGATTGATTTTTTTCTTATTCAAATTTACTTTCTTTCTAATAGCCCAGGCCATTCCATGAGTGCACTGCCCTCCTATCTGCCCTCCTATCTGCCTCCCCAATCACCCAGTTATTTATTTATTTATTTTTAAGATGTTATTTATCAACTTTAGAGAGAGCATGAACAGGGAGAGGGGCAAAGGGAAAGGGGGATGGAAGGAATCCCAAGCAGATTCTGCAATGAGAGCGGAGTCTGACATGGAGCTCCATATCACAAACCTGAGATCATTACCTGAGCCAAAACCAAGAGTCAAATGCCTAACCAACTGAATCACTCAGGCACCCATGGAAAAATGATGATTATTATTAGGAAGAGTAAATGGGTTAAAGGTTCTAGAAGTCATAAGAAATCATAAATCTTTTGGAAGAATTATTTTAGTAGTTCCTCTACCTTTCAGTTTGGTAATCTTAGTGGACCCCCATAAAAAGGATTTAGTTATTGAATAAGTAAGTATTTTGGGAAAATCTATTTTGAACCATGTCTTTACTTAGGGACTCAGTAGAGAATATTTTAAGTTGGAATTATCATCATCATCATCTAAAAAAATTCTACAGACTTTGTCACATTCCTTTCATGATCTGACAACTTACTGTGAAGAACCCATTTCTAGGTTCTGCATATTATGCTCCAAACCTGTATTCACAGAACATTGCTATTCATTACCTTAAATCACCTATGTGTAGACTTGTCAAATATGTGTGTCTATATGTATATATTTATATATATTTATATACACACATACATACCTATATGCATTCACACATACGGATTGTACTATTTATAGCCTGGCGAAGGAACAAAGTATGGGTGGTCTGAAACAGGCTTTACTTTACAAGTGGGTGGAAGAAGGAGGGCTTTCTTTTATAATATTATTTAGAAGTACAGCGGTAAGGTCCCTGCCTTTTAAATCAGACTGATTTGAGAGGAGTCTTACCTGTGTCTACTTTATGAATTGACACAAGTCATTGATTTTCTGTCAGTCTCACTATTCTCATCTGAAAAGTGGGAAATATAACAACCTGCTTCATTGAGTGTTATGAGTTATTAAGTGAGAGGAAACGCAAATGGTAATATCTGGCACATAATTGATTCTCAAGGAATAGAAGCTTTTTAGTGCTTGTTTTGTGCTTGTGATAATGATAATCTTATACAGTTACATGAATTCATTTGTCACCACCATTTTTTCCGTATGAATAAACTTAGACTGAGAAAACGTAGATGGTTATCTATGTATATGCAGCTGGTAAGTGACAGGACTCCACACTGAGCCCCACCTCTGGCTTTGACATTCTGCTGACTCCCTTCCTTTCTCTGGTACACATGTTTTGTACCCACAAACGCGCAAGGACAGATGAGCCTAGACCCTCCATCTTCTTATGATGTTTTAGAACTGAGGAATCCTGGAATTACAGAGATGTAAGGAACCATCACTGGCAATATTGGAAATGTAATTCTAAATCCTTAATACTCTCATTGAAATTTATAGGTCTAACAGATTTTTGCATATTTTATGTATTTCAGTTCTGGAGCTCACCAATACATCTTGAGCTGGACAGAGCATACTCTATGAATGCCAGTTTACAAAAGAAGAAAAAAATAAGGATTCAGCACTTTCTTTGACTTTGTTTGGTTCTCAACAGAGTGACTTCTTCAAGACCACACATTTGGTAAGTGGTAAAATTTAGACTTGTGACCTTCAAACTTTTCGTGCAGTGTTCTTGTAGATACATTACTTAACAAATGAATTAAATTACCTCTCGTTTACTGGGAATTTCAGTATTTGTTCAACACTCCTCTAGGGTGTTGTTGTGTTCCACAACTAACTGAAGCTTTGAAACACTCTTAAGGTATATGTGTATATATGTGTGTGTTTGTGTGTGTATGTTTCTTGGTAAAGAAAAAAAAGGCCTGGAGAATTAAGTAACTTACCCAAGATCTAGCAGCAAAGTAGTTTAGAAATAGACACATAAATTCATGTTATTGTATTGTGGAAGTTAATTCTCTACCACAATGCCTGAACATTAAGACCAGAGAGCTTCACCGTCGAAGATTTTCATACTAAGTCCCCACTGAAAACCATTGCTGCTTTCATGCATGAATTGTTTTCCAGCTTAAGTATGTTTTTCAAGGTCAAACGGCTATTTGGTAGATTCCATCTCTTTTCTATTTAGAGTCAAGCCATCACCTATTGTGCATAATAATTGAGTTTAACTTTCATGAAAAAATACAGTGTCCTTTTTCCCTGTTGCTACATCCTTTTCTTCATCTCTACCCTCAATTAAAGGTGGTTCAGGGCAGTGGAAATAATATTTTAAAAAGCACAGTGTCCCAAATGCCTAGAGCTTTAGTTTTCTTGCTCTCTAGATTCTAAGTGGCCACTAGCTGAACCTGAAAGATACAGTAACTTTCTGTGGGATCTCTCTAGGTTGTTGTTTTACAGGGACAAACTGAGAGGAAAGACATTGCTTTTAACATCCACTTATCCTCTAACCCATTGGGTCTTTTTGCTGTGATACATGATAGAGCAGAAAGTGTTTAGAATGGCAGTGGATGTTGGTGGAGGATAAATGAGAGCCCCATTTCTGGAGGGCAATTTGGCAACATAGATCAAACTGAGGATGTGCATATCCTTTAACCCAATGATTCTACTCTAGGAATAAATTATAAGGAACAGTTTGCATAAGAGTAGGAGGGAGGAAGGGAGAGAAAGAGGGGTGGAGGGAGATTGAAATATTGACAAACTGGAAGCAAGCTGAATAGTACTCAGGAAACTAGTTGAATACACTGTGACAAGTCAATTCAGTGGATTTATGCAGGTTTTTAAAAAATAATGATGTAAACCTATATGTAAATGCAAGAGAAGTTTAAGAATTTTTGATAAGTGAAAAAGCAGGTATGCTTAAGTATGCCCGTGTATTTTTGAATGCAACAAATGTTTATTGAGCAATGATTAAATTCCAAGCATTGCTCTGGTATGATCAAATTTGTATCAGGAATATTTTGTGTGCCCTTCTGTTTTATACATACATGGTAGGAGAAATATCTAAAGGGTTGTTCATATAATGATAAAGGTATGGGATTCAGGGAAACAGATTTTGCTTTTATTCCACTTTCTTGTCAGAATTCTTTGCATTTCAAAAATAATTAGCATATATTGTTTTTATAATTAGACAAGTCACATTCACTTAGAGAAAAGGTGAAATGTCTGTCCACTGGCACATGAGATTTCTGCTCCAACAAGCCCAGAGGAGAAGATAAGGAATAAAAATGCCAGTGATGCTCTAGTGTCCCAGGAGGTAAAAAGATAAAACCCCCTCCCAGTTCTACTCTGTGGAGGGGTCATCTTTTAGGTATAGAGAAGGAATACAGGAAAGATGGTACTCACTGGTGAGGCAGTGGAGCTCTGAAGTTCTCCAAGTTAGAGAGCAGTTGCATTAATTACAGCTAATGAAGTTTGCAGAAGGAGGCCAGAGGAGGGCTGTGTCAACAACTGTCCCTAGAGCTCAAAGTCACTTCATTATCCTGGATCTTAGCCAGAGCTGAGATCTGTTCACCTGGCCTCTGCCAGAGATCATGCATTTGGGTTCATGGAGAAGATCCCTGCTCTTAAATATTAGGCACATATGTACATGGATGGGGTCATCACCTAATTCTGGTAATTCTCACCTCTGGTCTTAAAATCATTTGGAAGAAGACTTTTAGAAAACACCAAAGCATGAGTAAAACATGTCTGTGATTCAGTCATCTGGTTTGAACATAGGCATGAGCATAGTGCAAAAGCTCATTAGGTAATCCTTGAACATACTGCCAACATTGACAACTGGCCCTAGAGAAAGAACTCTTCTTGCCTTCTTATCTCCAGTACTTACTGGTTGTATGTCCTTGAGCATAGTATTTCATCTGAGTTATCATTTGAAAAACGAAATGAAGATACAAATATTCATTTTATGAAACTTGTGGTTGATGTATTATGTGAGAGAATGTATATAAAAGTACTTTTTGGGGCACGTGGGTGGCTCAGTCGGTTAACTGTCTGCCTTCAGCTCAGGTCACGATCTCAGGGTCCTGGGATCAAGCCCAGTATCTGGTTCCCCACTCAGCAGGGAGTCTCCTTCTTCTTCTGCCTCTCCCCTCCCCGCACTTGTGCTCTCTTTCACCATCTCTCTCTCTCAAATAAAGTCTTTTAAAAAAGTATTTTGTAAAGTACCAAGTAAATAATATTTCATAAGTTGAGCAAGCTTTTTCCCACCTGTCCAAATATGTCACATAATTCAAGGTCAAGAGACAACGTATTGTTTCTCAATATGTAGAATGTGAATTATCTACATCAAAATCACTTGGGCTGCTTGTTAGAGATATAAAGTAAAAATTTTTAAATATCTGGAAATAGGGTCCAATATCTGCGTTTTACACATGGAACCTAATTTCCTCTGTGAAATAGATTGAGAGCCAGTGCTAAATTTTTTCTAGGGTTGTAGTAGACTGTGGTAACTCTCAGTAACAGGGCACAGATAGGCAGCAGTTCAAAAGTAGCAGTGAATGAAATGAACCATTCTCTTACACCATACATAAAGATAAACTCAAAATGGATGAAAGACCTAATGTGAGACAAGAGTCCATCAAAATCCTAGAGGAGAACATAGGCAGCAACCTCTTCAACCACAGCCACAGCCACTTCTTGCAAGACAAGTCTCTAAAGGCAAGGAAAAGTAAAGCAAAAATGAACTATTGGGACTTTATCAAGATAAAAAGTTTCTTCACAACAAAATAAAATGAAAGAAACAAACAAACAAAAACAGTCAACAAAACTAAAAGGCAAACTATTGAATGGGAGAAGATATTTGCAAATGACATATCAGATAAAAGGCTGGTATCCAAGATCTATAAAGAACTTATCAAACTCAACACCCAAAAAACAAATAATCCAGTCAAGAAATTGGGCAGAAGACATGAACAGAATTTCTCCGAAGAAGACATACAAATGGCCAACAGACACAAGAAAAAATACTTAATATCACTTGGCATCAGGGAAATATAAATCAAAACCAGAATGACATACTACCTTGCACCAGTTAGAATAGCTAAAATTAACAAGATAGGAAACAATAAATGTTGGCAAGGATTTGGAGAAAGGGGAACCTGCCTACACTGTTGGTGGGAATGCTACCTGGTTCATCCACTCTGGAAAACAGAATGGAGGCTCCTCAAGAAGTTAAAAATAGACCCGGCAATTGCACTACGAGGTATTTATCCAAAGATATAGATGTAGTAAAATAAAGGGGCACCTGTATCCCAATGTCCATAGCAGCAGGATCCACAATAGCCAAACTGTAGAAGGAGCCAAGATGTCTTTCAGTGCACGAATGGATAAAGAAGATGTGGTTTATATATTACTCGGCCATCAGAAAGGATGGCTACCTACAATTTACATCAACATGGGTAGAACTGGAGGGTATTATGCTAAGTGAAATAAGTCAGGCAGAGAAAGACAATTATATGGTTTCACTCATGTATGAAATATAAGAAATAATGCAGAGGATCGTAGGGGAAGGGAGGGAAAACTGAATGGGAAGAAATCAGGGAGCCAAACCATGAGAGATTCTTGACTCTGGGAAACGAACTGAGGGTTGTAGAAGGGGAGGTGGCTGGGAGGATGGGGCAATTGGGTGATAGGCATTAAGGAGGGAAGGTGATGTGATGAGCACTGGGTGTTTTATGTAATTAATGAATTTTCGAACACTGAATCTGAAACTAATGATGCACTATATGTTGGTTAGTTGAATTTATACTTAAAAAAGTTAAAAACAAAACAAAAACAAAGTAGCAGCCCTACTAGCATTTGGTTAATATTAACAACAAAAGCAGATCGGAAGATAGAAATTGACTCTCAGCCTTGACTGTGTCATGGATTTCCTTAGTGTTCTCCTGACTTTCTGTGCTGTGTTTTGCAAAAAAGGACTCATCTCATCCCTGTTTGACCTCAGACACGAGTAGCTTGCCGTTAGTGAAACTTCACATTGAGTTAAATGCATGCTCTTAGTTGCTGTTACAGCACTCCCCCATTACACTAAAAATAAATCCTACTGGCTCCTGTGAGTAGTTGACCTTTAGAAGTTTCTAAGTCCAAGGACTGATTCAGCACCTTGTCCAACATGATGCTTTCCTCATATCTGATCTCATTGCCTCTTATGGTGTAGAGAAATGTCTACACTTGGGTTGAAAATGCTCTGAGAACTTGTTTAGGAAATATTAAATTCTTAAGTGTTATTTCTTGCCTCCAGCACCACAAACAGACCCCCTAGACAGAGGAGGAGCTTAGGATGCTTGATTATAGCATGATTGATTCCTATTTTTCTAGTACTTAGAATAATTGCCTAGGAAATAGCTCAAAGGACACAAGGTAACACTGTAAAGTCTACTCTGTAGACTGTAAAGTCCATGTAACACTGTAAAGTCCATGCTCTAGAAATAAAGAGCATCGGGCATGTTAGCTAAAGACGGTATCATGTCCTTGTCCCTATCACTTATGAGCTAACCTGAGCCTCAATTTATAAATCTCTAAAGTAGGGAAAGCAAAACTTTTCAAGCATTTCTTCAGAAACAAAAGATTATATGAGATTACATTGAATAAAAGATAGGATAATACTTGGAACACCACTAAATGTTGTACAAAGTTCTGTAGGATTTTACATGACTGTAGACAAGGATGTGATAATTAATTATCTCTCAATCAGTGTTCTCCTCCCCAAATAGTACCCTTTGCAAGTGCTCAGTGCTTCCTGAAACTTCTTTTTGAGAAACAAATGCCCATCTTGCCATAAATTGAAGTCGTATTTTGGAGAGTTCAAATGCCTTGCAGAGCATCTGCTATCAAGGGCACATAATGATATGAAGCACTAAGAGCACAGCACATATTCCCCAGAAGTTTCAAGAAGAGTA
Organism: Nasua narica; assembly: GCA_028533885.1. Lineage (NCBI taxonomy): Eukaryota > Metazoa > Chordata > Mammalia > Carnivora > Procyonidae > Nasua > Nasua narica. Next base: position 66,741,037 of record CM052813.1, on the reverse strand, counting down.
TACAGACTCAAAGTGCCCTAAAATAAAGCTGATAAAGAAAGCAGGAAGAATAAGGGCAAGGAAAGTGGGAAGAGTCAAGATTTCTGCATGCATGGGGCACCTGGGTAACTCAGTGGGTTAAGCCTCTGCCTTTAGCTCAGGTTGTGATCTCAGGGTCTTGGGATCGAGCCCCACGTCAGGCTCTCTGCTCAGCAGGGAACCTGCTTCCCCTTCTCTCTCTGCCTGCCTCTCTGCCTACTTGTGATCTCTCTCTCTCTGTCAAATAAATAAAATCTTTTTAAAAAAAAACCATTTCTGCGTGCAAGCACATTAGGGATGTTCTTTGGTACAAAATCCATGGAAGTTTTGAAATTGAGAATAACTTTCCTTTTCAAAACCTCCTCTGACTTGGGAGAAGACTGATTATGATACAGGAGCTGGAGAGAGCCCGTTCCAGAACAGAGAGGGCATCTTCTCCATAGGAGACATGAAGGACAGGTGCTGGGCATGGCATAGTGAAGCAGATTAGTGGCAGGTCAGCCCTTTCACAAGAATAAGCTCTTTCTCTGTGAAAGTATGCTGCCTAACAGACAAGGGCAGGAAACACTAATTCGCAGGCTTTTCGTGGCTGACAGAGACTTCACATTCGTAACTCGCTCTCTGCTTGCCACAGCCATTAAAGCAGTGGCAGGAGGCTTGAGCCTCCAAAGAGAGCAAGATGACCTTGGTCAGGGTTGGTGGGGAAGAGGAGAAAGGAGGAGCACAGGGAGATACTGAGATCTACTCTTATAACAGTAAAAATAGAATTAAAATAGCCTAAGACCATTGCCACTTAACCCTAAAAACTCTCACCCAGATAACCTGATTTTCAGTACAGAGTCATAGATGGTCATAATCAGAGTAAGACAAAAATAGAACCTAGCTTTTCCCTCTCCTTTCTAAAGGTCTAGACAGGATAAGCGGTCTTTCCTTAGATACCAGTATGTTAGATATCAATCTATTCGGTTGCATATTAAGACTGGAGAGGATGGTTTGGAGTCTTTCTTGCAATATATATCATTTAGCAGATCTGAAGTTTCTACAGAGTAATTTATCAATCTACATTTTGAATGTACTTTGTGTTTTTTTAAATGCTAAAAAAAGGTAAAATATTTTACTTAGTTATTTCAATTTTGAGCAAAATAAAACACATATAGTTGTAATAATGCTAATATTAAAAATGTGTATTGGGTACTTATTGTACTAAGTGGCTTATGTGGATTTTCTCATTTATCCCTCACAAGAACTCTGTAAGTCTGGGTGATTTGTTTTACAGTTCTCAGAAAATAAAATCAACGTGCAATAAGTTTAAGACACATATTTATGATCACACAGTTAGTGGGAGGCAGACCTCATATTTAAGCCCAAATTACAGGCTCAAAACAATCATGCATTTAGACTCTGAAGAAAAGCAGCCACATGTGATGGTTTGAACATAAACCTTGCAGGCCAAAGTGTCTGGGTCCAGCATTGGCTTTACTGCTTACTGGCTATGAAACCCTAGGAACTCACATCATTTCTTTGCCTGAGTTTCCTCATCTGTAAGATGGGCTTATTTTTGACACCTGTGCCAGAGAATTTTTACAAGAATAAATACACAAAGGATGTAGAACAGTGTCTGTCCTGGTGTAAGATTTATATACATTAGTTAGTATTAAATGGGAAATTGGAAAGTTTTAAAAATGAAATATAGTCTTAAAATCTGAGCCTAATCCTAATGACTCAACCAACAAATACTGAAGACTTACAATGTGCCACGTAATGTGACACCTTTTGGGAAATAATGATGAAAAATCCTAATATGGAAACTGATAACAAAAGCACAAGTTCAGTTTGTTTCTTCAATTGCCTATGAGTTTGCCTCTGAGTGAAATCATATGGTATTTGTCTTTCTCTAACATATTTCACTTAGTGTTATATTCTCTAGCTCCATCCATGCCATTGCAAATTTCAAGATTTTATTCTTTAAATGGCTGAGTAATATTCTATTGCATGTATATACCACATATTCCTTATCAGTTCATGCTTTGCTGTTTCCATAATTTGGCTATTGTTGATAATGTTGCTATAAACATTGGGGTGTATGTATCCTTTTGAGTTAGTATTTTTGTATTCTCTGGGTAAATACCAAGTCTTGCAATTGCTTAATTGAGGGTAGTTGTATTTTTAACTTTTTGAGGATCCTCCACACTGTTTTCGAGTGGTTGCTCCAGTTTGCATTCCCACCAACAGTGCAAGAGGGTTCCTTTTTCTCCACGTCCTTGCCAAAACACCTCTTGTTTCTTGAGCTGTTGATTTTAGCAATTCTGACAGGTGTGAGGTGATAGCTCATTGCAGTTTTGATTACTAACTGGAAATTGAGTAAAAATTCAAAAGAAGAAGATGTAGTAATAGATGTATATAATAGAATGTTAGCCACAGAAAGGAATGGAATCTTGTTATTTGCAACAACATGGATGGAGCTAGAGAATATTATGCTAAGTGAAATAAGTCCGTTAGAGAAAGACAAATGCCATATGATTTTACTCATATATGGACTTTAAGAAACAAAACAAACAAGCAAAGGGGAAAGAAAAAAAAAGAGAGAGAGGCAAACCAAGAAATTAACTCTTAAGTTTGGAGAACAAACAGATGGTTACCAGAAGGGAGGTGGGTGGGGGGTTGGGTTAAATAGGTGATGGGGGATTAAAGAGTGCACTCGTAATGAGCACTCGGGGTTGTATGAAAGTGTCAAATCACTATATTATACACCCGGAACTAATATGCTGTATGTTAACTAAGTGGAATTTAATACAGTCTTTTTAAAAGTTGCAAGTTCAATAATGAATAAAGCTTGTTCAACTTTTACAAGCCAGTGTAAGTGTTTCATAGCTAGTTTACAGATGAAGAAATTGAGGCTTAAGGGGAGGGCTTACCAAGAGTTATGGGAATAATGAGAGACTGAATTAGAATTAAAATGAGTTTTTACTGTTCTGATTCTAAAAATCTCTGTTCTTACCTGCTCCATTATCTTGCATCCTAAGAGTGTATGTACTAACTTAAAAAACAAAAAATAGTGGCCAAAGTAATGCAGAGAGCTAGATCCCCGACTTTCAAGTAAAAGTTCATTTTATCCACATGATTGGCTAGAGATATTAAAATACTAAAAATTATAAAGAAAACCCTAAAATTGTCAGAACTTTTTGGATATCATAATGGAATTAGACCAGATTAAGTTACAGAAATAAATTTCACCCATACCTGATGGATATCCTGTCTGTCTGCCATGCACCTCTTTCTACAACCAGAGGCACAAAACCAATGACTTTAGCAACATAAAAAGACAGCTTGACTTTATAATATACCCTTTACATGAATCACCTCTAGATGGATTACAATCCTAAATGAGAAGGATATATAATACAAGTTTAAAAGGGGGATATCTTTATGACCTTAAGATTAGGAAATATTTCTAAAATCAAGACCTAAAAATCATAAACCACAAAGGAACACATTGGTGGATTTTAATATTCCAAAAGTTAAATATAACTTTTTAACAAAAGATAGCATAGATAGAGTTAACAGATAGGTGCCAGTCTCAGAGAAGATAATTACCAAATTAATAACTGACAAAGAATTAATTAAAATTCCTGAAAAACAACAAGAAAAGGTTATAAAACCCAAAAGAAAAATAGACTAATTATGTGAATAGCACATGAGGAAAAACTTGAAAGACTGCTTACTTGGAAGAAACATTCGACCTCCATACTGATCAGAGTAATGCAAATTACAACAATAACAAGATGTGATTTTACACAATCAGGATGGAAGCAATTAGAAAAACTGATGCAGCATGCTTGTGATGAAAGGTCAAAATGGGAACTCTCATGAACTGCTGATAGGACATAAGCTAATAAGCCACTTGGGGAAAAAGTCATGTTGCATTCATCCCATATGGAACCCTTCCCATCCCAAAATGCTAAGTAAAATATTTTACTTTTTTAGCATTTCATCCCATGAGTTTTGTCCGTACTTTGAAGCACAGCAGTTGTGCTCTTATGTGTACATCTCAGAAAAGCTTTTACAGGTGCACTAGGAGCTTTGTGTTTTATTGTACATGGCCCTATTTTCACATGAGGTGGTATAGAGTTGGGTACAATCTCTGGTGTATCAATAAAAAGGCAGATTAATAAAATGAATTACATACCTTAGATTTATAATACTTAGTGATCAGAAGAACTGAACTGTATATGTGGTGATGCAGTTTGTTTCTCAAAATATATTAAGGGAAAAATATGAAAACAATATTATGTAATATGACTTGTCATAATTTAAATGCCATATACCTACTCCACAAGCTATATATTATAAGACTTCCATGTATGTAAATAGATATATGAAAGTGTATTGGAAGGGATTACTTGAATAGAAAATTTATAAGTCCCCATCAGGAGAAGGAAACAAGATTATAAATGTAAAGTGCAGAGGAAATAATAAAATATGTGATGAATCTGTACTGTGAATATTAGAGTGGCAAAGCCTGTCTTAACAAAGAGAAAAATGGTAAAAGAGTCATATATAATATTTTGCCATTTGTTGAACACTTACTATATGCCTCACCCTGCACTTTCCATTAATTATCACATTTAACTGTCACAAGACACTATAAAGTGGTTATTGCACAGCTGTTTTACAAAGGAGGAAATTGAGGCAACAGGAGGCAAAATTGCCAAACCTTAGAAGGATAATGACGGGTTGATGCAGAGTTGATACTTCAGAGTTGAAACAGTAGGACACTGAGTCTAAATCCTGTGTTCTCATCTCCATTGTCCTGCCTCATGATTAAAGAAATAATCCTATATTAAAGTGTACAGAAGAGGATAATAAAGTAAAAGCTTATTTCAGCCTACAGTGTCATGAATCAGTTTAGTTTTGAATTTCCAAATACTAATCACCTTGGAAAGTCAGGCAGCAAAACAAAGGCTAATCTTGAATATGTTGTGCTCCATTTTAAAAAGGGGGCAGTGGATGGCAGGACCTCTAAACCCTAGCATTGTTTGACACATGATAGGTACGAAGCTATGGTTTTCAAGATGATAAAATGGCTCAGTCAAGAGATATGCTCAAGTTGGGGCTAAAGTGGAGTATAAAGTAGTTCAAGTTTTAAACAATGTCTAGACTAAGAGGATTTGAATCAGAAACTAGATTAAAGCCTTTATCACAGAGGATGGAATGGCAAAGGGTTAAATTAATTTATTTTTAATAAATAAACTTATTAATTTATTTGAAAAGAAATTATAAGCAAATGTCAACACAGAATCAGTGGAAAAGTTACTGGGCTTCCACTGATAAATAGAATTCAAGACCACAGGTCAGATGCCAGGGATTATGTTCAGTCAGAACCCTGGATGGCACACAGGTTTGACTCTGATCATTACCCTTTGTTCGCCACATTACGTATTTTCTGCCAACCTAATCCATGATGCCATCCCCTGGGCTGTCAATAGTCCATGCTTCTTAAGTCAGACCCTCTTCCTCAATGTTAGAGTTTGCAGGCTCTTTCTTCTAAGGATCCATAGCCTATGTTATGGCTAGACTCTAAAGGTAAGTATATATTTTAGCTTGAGAAGATTTATGAAATAGGTAAAAGATAATTGCAGGTAGTATCTGAGGATCATCTTCATCAATGCACCCTGACTTCAGGACCTACCAATTTATCTTTCTCCATTAGATTGGAGGCAGCCACCCTGATGTCTAGGATTAAAATTTCATCCACCACTTAGGATAGAAAAACTATTTCCATTAAATCCAGACCTTGTAAAAGAAATGCACAGATTCTCAATCAGGGTGTCAAGTTTGTCTCTGTGTTTTCATTTACCTGCCAATATGCAGTGTTTCCCAAATGAAAGGACAATAGAAGGAAAGAAAAGAAAGGATTTTTGCGAGGGAGTAAGCAGAGGCAAATCATGCCATCAGGAAGCATGGAGATGGAAGGAAAGAGACCCTAGAAGATACCCTGCAGATGGAGAAAGCATAGGGACAAGAATAATAATGTGGATTCTCTTTCTGTAACTTCCAGAAATAAGTTGGCTCACATTAGATTAGTCATTTCACCTCAGTCAGCTTCAGTTTTCTCATCTGTCAAATGGGAATAATTAGACTCATCTGTGTGACTCACAGGACTATTGAAGGCAAATAAGATAATACTTATTGAGGCTCTTTGGAAAAATGTTATGTAATTGCTATTGGAACCCAAAGATTATTAATAGCAATATGTGGCCAGAGAAGTTGCATTTTAATTGATGATAGCTTAGATATATCAAGAGGAAAACGTATTCTTACCTATGTGGGGATGCAGTAGTAGGGAAAGTAAAAGTATGAACATGAGAAATTTAGGAAATATTTATTAAAAACAGAATGGAAAGGTATTTTGTGACACAGAACATCATTACAGTATGAGAAGACCTAACAGCAGATGTCTTTTATGCCAAGAAAATATATAGAAAAACACTGGGGACATTCAAGAAATAATTAGATGTCTTCCTTGGGGAAAGGGGGCTGTATGTGGTGAGAAAGATAAAATTGAGCACAAGATAGAACATAAGGTAATAATAAGGCAGTCTAGGAAGATCCAGTGGAAGATTTCTTGCTTTCCCCAAGAGAAGTATGTTGGATGTTGTTAAGGAACACCTCAGTCGTGGACCCATGCAGGAGGAATCACATTCCACATGGCCATCCATGTATCTTTTATGAGATGACAATGTGTCAAAATGTTGAGAGAATGTCAGAGCCAAAAGTGTCTCAGAGATTAACAATTCCCCACTTCATGTAGGAATTTTGATTAAGCATTTACTTTCTTTCAGAAAAGAGGGGCTCATACCTCGTAAGCCATCCTATGCCATACAACACTTTTTCTTCAACATCTCTTCTTTACGAGGAGGTGACATTTGCTCCTTCTAACAAATGGCTTTATCCTATACATTAAAAATAAACTCAGACCACCTGTTAACATTTTCTGAGTCCCTGCGCTGTGCCAGGCACTCTACAAAGCAATAGGGACTTATGAAAAACAGATCCTTAAATGATTCATAGATCCTGGAGTGTCGAAATGATTATAACTGTAGGGAAGGCAAAAATGCACCCTCCCCTATGGTCCTTCAAATATTGATTGGAATCTTTTCTTTATCTTTTATTCTGCTACACAGATAGATACAGTTTACCACAAATTACTTATTTCATATTGTTTCCAGATCTTCTCATGTCCTTTTTCTTTTCTGGACATGAACTAGTTTTTCAGAGTCCTTGATGTATAGTACCCCAAAAATTAAGGGTTAATTTCTTTGGAACTGTGCATCCTCCTGAAACAAGAAGTGCACGATAAGGATCTTATGAGGGATAGCTCATGATCATAAGAAAGAACAAACTTGGGAACTCACAGACCAGAGTTTGCTGGCATCATAGTTAAACCTTCAACAGTAGAGAACAGTTGGGGATTTTAGTGATTTGGGCAGCATGGTGTAATGACATAAACCTTGAACTTAGAGTTTAAACAAAACTGGATTTGAATCCTGTTTCTAACATTTATTAGCTGTAATACCTTAGCCATAACACAACACTTTCTGAGCACATTTGAACATATTTAAAGTAGGAATATTATCAACCTATTTCATATGGTACTTAGAAGAAAGAATGAAAACAAAATGAGATCATATCTATGTAAGTGCTTCATAAACAATAAAATGTAATGCAAATGTAATATGGTATTGCTATTCTTATAATCAAATGGGTTGACACAGAGCAAAATGTTCCATTCTATAATTACTTGAATTCAGTAAAAGTGCATCATATTCTAACAAATTTAAATCCCAGTAGTAGTAATAGCTACCATTTATTGAAGTTTTATTATGTGCCAGGCAGTGCCAGGCACTTTACAAACATTATCCCATTTGGTTCCTGAGATACAGACAATGCTACGAGTTTACCCAACCTGTTTCATTTTTCTTCTGGGCACAAACAAAACTACATTTCCCAACCTAACCTGTAGTCACCTGGGGCCATGTGACAATACTATCCTTCCCAGGAATACCCATAAAATGGCATACATGATCTCCTACTCTGTCTTGTTATCTATTGGCTGGAAGGATATAAATGCTTAGGTCACTCTCTGATGCCATGAACTGAAGATCACTGACGATTATAATTCCTCTGTCTGCCCTTGGTTCCTAAATGATATTATGGATCAGAACCTTCTCTCCAAAGCCCTCATGCTAACCTGACATGTTGGAATGTGTTGTTACCAAGAAATAAACTTTTGGTGTGTTAAGCTACTAAAGTTTTGGACCTGCTTATTATAGAACCTAGCATTAATTATCCTGTCTACTAGAATTCTTTAAAACATTCACTTTTTTGCCACAGTCAGGAAAGTATGTCCATAATATCCCACGCCTTCATCTATCAACTTACTGGCAGCTAGGCTTATGAATTTCATTTTCCTCCTTTCCTGACCACAGGAATATTTGTCTGCTTTGTTCATTGCTTTATCTTAATTTCCTAGAAGAGAACTTAGTATTTGTTGCATAAATACATAAACTTAAAAAATCTTTTAATGTTGATGATTGCTTTTAATCCCAGTTTTTCAAATAAAGAAGTGATAATGCTGATGTGTATCTGTCCTATTCCAAAGTCTTACACACTAAGCTCAACTGCTCCATTTGACCAGTCCAAACCTGTAGTTAAAGATGATGGTTATGTTTTATCAGCTGGAACTTTCTATTATCAGGATGTTCTCTCTGTTTAAGAACAAATTCTGTGGCTCATAATGGTGGGCTTCAAGGGCCAATAAGCTACTTCCAGATCATCCAGTGAAGTTATGGGATCAATATAGGTTTAACATTAATACATTTTGTTCCTTTCTCTTTAGCCAGCCAGATATAATTTGATGTCTCATGGACTGTCATTCCTAGGAAACTAAACAAAAAAGCTCAGAGAAAAAAAAAATAAGGAAATAAAATGTTTGGGGGAGGGCAGAAAACCTTACTGATTTTCATTTTCCATAGGCTATGATAAGAAATAAAAGGAAAGAACACTACTAGCTAAATGCAGCAAATCACATTTCATCCTAATTAAGAAAATAAAGAGTGTTATTTCCCTTATTTTTGGTTAGATTCAACGAGTTGAAGTTCAAGAAGTTAAAGGCTATTGTATAATTTCACAGAGCTGTTGCATGGTACCGTCTGATTCTAACCTAGTTCTTTGGTCTTAAAATCTTCAGCTGCTTCAATTAATATTCTTTCAGTAGCTTATTACCATGAATTTGCCACTACCAACTGGCAACAGAAACATTGTTGTACATGGCAATGGTTAAGGGCAAAGTTTATAAGAAAATCAGAAGTAAGATTGAAATCTGGTTCTGCTGTTAATTGGCAGTTCAGTTAACTTCTCTGGACTTTAGTTTCAAGTCTGTGATAGCGTTTTGTTAGTACTAATTGAGTTAATGTAGTACAACTCTTCCATGGTGATTTTCACATATTAAATGCTCAAATAGTGAAACTATTTGTATCCTTGTTATTAGTATTCAAGTCAGTATCCCACTGAAAGCTTTTTGATGCTAAAGATTTGTTCTTCCCTCATGAGGACTTTGAGTTCAATAATAGATAGTTTTCTTCTGGATTTCGTTCATTAATATAGATTTTCCAAGAACATACTAAGTTCCCTGCACAGTATTAGATATTACGAATAGACATAAAATACACTCTGCCATCAAATCTTCCTGAAATCACATACCATCGGTGGCATTTAATAACAAACAGGGAAGAATAACAACAACAACAAAATACCTGATATAAGTAACTAATTGAATAAATAAGTAAACTGGAGATAATAGATCTTCAATGCAGAAGAAATCACAATAATTTGTCTTCATATGCCAAGGTGATAAAGCATAGCTCCCAACACCTCAAGTGTGGGCTGCATACAGTGTTTTTCTTCCAGAGAGTACAATATTAAAAGGGGAAAGGATAACCTCACCATTAAAAGGGGAAACATACCTCACGTTGATGGTATATACTCTTGATATGATGTGATGAGAATGATGCTTTGTCCTTGTGGTCTTCCACCTCAAAACCCATAATTCCACTTTAATCATGAATCGCCATTTCAACTAATCTTGAAAGTACCAGACAAATCCCAAATGAAGAATATTCTACAAAATTCCTGACTAGAACTGAAAACCGTCAAGGTCAAAAACAAAGTCTGAGGAACTGTTACTGCCAAGATGAGCCTAAGTAGTTATGGTAAGTAAGTATAATAAGGTATCCTTAGATACTGGAATACTTGCAAAACAAACAAAAAGATGTTAGGTGAAAACTAAAAGAATCTAAAGTATGACCTTTAATTTATTTATTAACTATTAGAAGAGCTAAAACTAAAAAGAACAATAATGCTAAGTATTGGTGAATATGTGGAGCAAACGTAGCTCCCATAAACTATTAGGGATGTAAAGTGGTACAACCACCATGGAAACAGGTTTTTGGTTCTTACAACCAAAAGTGGTTGTAAGTGTGGTTAAATCCACACCTGCCATGAGACCCCCGATATTCACATTTTCTCTATTTATCTCAAATAAATGAAATTATATATCCATTCCAATGTTTGTATGGGAATGTGCCTAGCGGCCCTTTTTGTAATGGTCAAAAAACTGAAAATCCGAAAGTCCCTTCGCAGGTCGATGAATAAACAGATTCTTGTATATTTATACAATAGAACACTTTCTCTGTGACGCAAAGGAACAAACTAATGATGTGTAAAAAAATGGATGAATCTCAAATATGCTGAGTGAAAAATCAGAAAAAAATGTACATTGTGTATGATCCATTTACATAATTGCATTCTAGAAAATGCAAACTAATGCATCATGATAGAAATCAGATCCAGGGCTTCCCAGGAGTAGGTGTAGAGCAACAATGGATTACAAAGGGCACGGGAAAGTTTTGGAAAGTGATGGGAATATTTGTTATCTGGATTATGGGGATGATTTCATGGGTATATAAAAAAAAACTGTATATGCAGCTTATTGTATGCCATCCATCCCTCATGGTTGGTCCCCCAAAAAGAGAAAAGTTTTAGAAAATGTGTTCCCTACTCTATTGTCAATCATTTCTAATGCTGCAAGTGACATTGCCCAATCAATACAATAGTTTGAAACATATTTTAATCCATTTTATCTATTTTTAATGACCTGTTAAAAGGAAACCATATACATACATCAGACTGAAATGAAGCTGTTCTGCTTGAGTGAGGTTGGGTGTTCTGAAAGCCCTGTACACTTACTGCCCCCTACTCTCCACCCCAGTCCTAACTCTCCTTCATTGCCCTCCACAGAACTTGGGCTATTATTAAATGAATACGTGACTCCATGTTTTATTCTAAGTTGTAAGTTTGCAGGTCTGATTATGCCAATCAATGACCATAGCAACTTCAGCTCTGACAGTAAATCATGAATGACTTGGATAAGTCATTTCATTTCTCTGGATCTCAGTCTACTCCTTTTTTTTTTAAATCAAAGTGATGAACCATATTACTTACAGTTGCTTACTTGACAAATATCATCTCTAAATAATTAAATTATATATTTTTAAAAAGAATATATTGGAAAACCTCTCAAGGTTCAGTGTGGGAAGTGGGAACCAACTAGATATTTCAAACAGGAAGGAATTTAATAGAGGGAATTAAATTCTGACAAAAGCTTTGGAAGACAGAGCTAGAAATGGTCAGGGAAGATGCTGATACCACTTGGAAATCCAAGAAGTACAAGAATCTCAGATAATTTTTCTGTCAGTTATATCAACTTCTAGGACCACTGAATTGAGCAATTTATAGGAGAATATATGCAAGTCAACAACAAAATGTCACACTTGCCCTGTATTTAAGCCCAGCATCAACTACTGCCAGAGTGATAATGGTTTCTCTTTTTTTCTTTCTTTTACACTTCCTACATATCTTGCCAGTAGTTTTCACTGGTAACCTAAATTTGAATGGGCTGACAAAAATGTTTAGGAAATGTGAATTTTTGCTTTCCAGTTGCTATGACACAGAAAATGACCTAATATAGTAAAACGCTAATGGATAATCCTGAGCACGCAGTATTTAATGTGATAAAGTACCAATGTTTATTGCCAGTAAAATATTAATGAACAATCACTAATTATTTGTTCAATGAATAAATATGTTCAATGTAGCCTGAAATTATGAGAGTAGACTTTATGGAAGAAACAGAATCCAACCAAGTCTTGAACTATGTATAAAGATCTTCATAAAAGAAAAGTCATGTAGAAAGCTCCATGTATCAGTTGGCATTTGCTGCATAACAAACCATTCCAAAAAGTTGGGCTTCAAACAACTGTTAATTTAGCCCATAATTCTCTGGGTCAACCATTAAGTCTGGGCTCAGCTCAGATTTTTTTCTGGTCTCATCCTAGCACACTCATGCAGTTGTGGCCAGCTGTCATTTCAACTAGGAATGGTTTATCTCTTCAGCTATACTAACTCAGTTCTGCCACATGTGAACTCCTACTGCCCAGCACATTACACTGAGCTTGGTTTTTCTTTGGTAGCTTCTCAGTTTTCAGAGAGAGAAGAGTAGAAAGATACAAAACATTTTGATGTCTAGGCTATGGGACTTACACCATGTCAATTCCATGACAATCTATTGGTCAAAATAGGTCAGAAGGCCAGTTCAGGTTTAAGGAGTAGAGAAACAGTAAAATTGTGGAAGGTGTGGGTACAGAAAGTCTGAATATGACTTTTTTTTCTTTTTTTTTTTGCATACTACTGTAGTCTGCTAATTGTTTCACCCAATATTCTAAAGCTGTGTAGATAGGAATGTTATTGATAGATTGGAGCATCAGGGAATGTTGGAGATTAGTTATATGAACACAGTCTAGTTCTGCAGTATCAGATGGTATTAGGTTTACAGAATCGTGTGCTCACAACATTAAACATAACAGGAAGCAAAGATAATCTTTCTCAGTGACCTTGTTTTACAGATGACAGATATTTGACCCAGAAATGTTGTGTGAATTTCTCAGGGTCTCGCATCTATCAGGTGTATTCAAATTGGACTGAAACTCTACAGATAAGTCAATTAGTCCAGTGTCTTGAATATCAAGGAAACACTGCTTTGACTTCTCTGGAGTACAGAGTAGATTTATAAAACATATGTTGAGGATGTATTTGCATAGGGGTGTGTGTGTGTGTGTGTGTGTGTGTGTGTGTGTGTGTATGCACATGTGTGTATTGTGTATTCAGTACATTCATACACATACAGTAGGAAGAGGAGGCAAATGAGTACAATTTTGCATAGGCCTGATGCCTAATTTTAATTTGGCTCACCTCCTAATTTCTTTAATACCCTCAGCAGAAGTTATTCCCAGAGCTAATTCATACAAACATTGTTTAGCGCAGGCCATCTGCTTGTAAAACCTGTGGCTGCACACAACACGTGTCCTGTAAGGTAACTAGGTTCTGATATTGTCCTAGAATAAATACAGATCCTGCATTCCTTTTGGAAAAGAAAAAAAAATAAGTAATGATAATCCTTTCATATAGCCATTTCCTCTGGATTATGAAAGATATACAAGTCATCCCCTTACAAAAAAAAAAAAACAACTCATCAATGTATTCTCCAGAATGCTTATTGATTTGCAATGAAGGATGTGGACTCTCAATCTAAAAATAATAAAGCCTGAATTAGGGAAAAGCACTAGTTATAGGAAAGATTAAGAAAAGTTTAATATTTTGAGTGATATTAGAAAATGAATCATAGTTCATACAATTTTGCTGAGTCAAATCGCTATAGTTTTCAGTCCCATTAAATCCCATTCTCTGGATTTTTTTAGTTTTGTGATCTTAGATAATTCACTTAACATCTCTGAGACCCAGTGATCTCATCTTTAAAAAGGAGGAGGTGGGTGATAATAGCAGTTATAGATCCTCTGATTATTGTAATCATTAGTAGTGATGAATGCATACAAAACATAGTGCAGTGCCTGGCACAGAGTAAATAATCAACAAATGTTAGCTAATTATGTCATTATATTATAAAACCTATGTAAAAAATAGTAAAAGTTTATAATTAGGCCATTATAATTTCTGTAATTCATGAATTAACTGGACAGCAGAGATCATTGAGTCAAAGTGCTGGTAAACAGGAAAAAAGTGGTGCTCATTATTGTGCAAGGTATGTGCTAGATATTATATCAGGGAATTCATATACATTGTTTTACTGAGTCCTCTTCATTAACTGTTTTATAGATGGGAAAACAGAGGCTCAGAGAAGTTAGATAAATTGCCTATAACCTTTAGATTAAGAAGTAGGATTTGAACCCAGATATGGTTGACTTCAAAGCCTTTGATTTTAAAGAAGTTTGGGGAGGGCGCCTGGGTGGCTCAGTTGGTTAAGCATCTGCCCTTGGCTCAGGTCATTATCCAGAGTCCCAGGATCAAACCGTGCATCAGGCTCCCTGCTCAGCTGGGAGTCTGCTTCTCTCTCTCCTCCTCCCCCTGCTCATGCTCGTGCTTTCTCACTCACGTTCTCAAATAAATAAATAAAATCTTTAAAAGCAATAAAGGAGTTTAGAGATTTATCATATGTTTTCATACCACCAGATCACTTCCTGTTCTTTTCCATCATATTTAATCTATATAAGCAATCAGATCATGGGCCCTGGATCTGGACTACCATACTTTGCTCCCTTAAGTATTGAGGTATAATAATATTTGATGAGTTTCCCTTATGTATTGACAGTGAAGACAGTGAAGTTCAAGTGGTTATAAACTTTAGGCTGATGCAATCTTTTCCTCAGACAGAAGCCATATATGGAAACTAGAGCTCAGACAATGCTGGAGAGTTAAGTAGTAATGAAAAATGTGAGGGAAGGTCTAGAGACTTAGTGAATGATGCTGGGGTCAGTAGTAAAGATCAGATTTCTCTGTGTTAGTCCATGAGTGATAGGTAAAGATAGGGCCACTGGAATGTCCCAGCAGTGTGAGTAAATTACATCACACTGTTTTGAGGATGGGATTGTAGGGCCACAACTGCCAATTTCTGGAATTCTTACTTCAGGAAGACTTGTCTGTTTCCCGTTATTTTTGGAGATATGAGAGGCACAAACGATTGCTGCAATGTAGTCCCTCTCAAGAGCATATTTGTCTCCTGAGCTTTGAAGACTAATCAGCTGATGAAATCTTGGATTTGACAAGACTAAACTTCACAGGTCATAGTAGATCTCCATACATAGTCAGTGTTCCTTAAACATCTATAGCCAATGATGTAAGTCCGTGTTTCTGTAGAAAGAGCAGAGGATCCAAATGAAGAAGACTGGTTTAACTCTTTGTTTGTACCAAGTCATTTTAACTCTTCAGTTTCTGTTTACTCATCTGTGAATCAAGATTTAGAGTATTTTTTATGATGAGAAAAGGAAATAAGAATCACAAAAATGTATTTTCTACATAAATTCCATGAGTTATTCATCTATCTTCTTATATGTTATGTATTACTAGACAGACAACTGAGTTCCATATGCAATCATTCCAATATTTGAGCTCAATTTGAAGAATATCAGAGAAGACTCTGTCCCTATGATCCATTTGATAGACTTGTAATAAGTGACAGCCACATCCCTTCTAAGGATCTCTGCTATCTTTCTTTTGGAGACCCTATTCCAGGAGTAGGTGGTAACATGTTGTACATCTACTTTGTAACTCAAACCAGGGAGCTAATAGTCATTTCTTAAAATTTAATTTTATATTTTTGTCGTTTTTTTTAAGATACAGCTGATACATAACTTTGTATAAGTTTAAGGTGTACATCATAATGATTTGATATATGTATATACTGAGAAATCACCACAATAATTTTAGTTAACACACATCACCTCACATAAATTACATTTTTTTTCTTGTGATGAAAATTCTTAATATCTACTCTTCTATCAATTTTCAAATGTACAATATAAGTGTTATTTTTTTAAATGTTGTGTTAGTCACCATACAGTACATCGTTAGTTTTTTATACAGTGTTCCATGATTCATTGTTTGCGTATAACACCCAGTGCTCCATGCACTAAATGCCCTCCTTAATACCCATCACCGGGCTAACCCTCCCCTCTGAAACCCTCAGTTTGTTTCCCAGAGTCCATAGTCTTTCATGGTTCGTCTCCCTCTCTGATTTCCTCCCTTTATTTTTCCCTTCCTTCTCCTAATGTCCTCCATGTTATCCCTTATGTTCCACATATAAGTGAAACCACATGATAATTGTCTTTCTCTGCTTGACTTATTTCATCTAGCTTAACCCTCTCCAATGCCATCCATGTCAATGCAAATGGTGGCTATTCATCCTTTCTGATGGCTGAGTAATATTCCACTGTATATATAAACCACATCTTTATCCAATTGTCTGTTGAAGGGCATCCTGGCTCCTTCCACAGTTTGGCTATTATGGATATCGCTGCTATGAACATTGGGTGCATGTGCCCTTCTTTTCACTACATCTGTATCTTTGGGGTAAATACCCAGTAGTGCAATTCCTGGGTCATAGGGTAGCTCTATTTTTAACTTTTTGAGGAACCTCCATACTGTTTTCCAAAGTGGCTGTAACAACTTGCATTCCCATCAGTAGTGTAAGAGGGTTCCCCTTTCTCCACTTCCTCTCCAACATTTGTTGTTTCCTGCCTTGTTAATTTTTGCCATTCTAACGGGTGTAAGGTGGTATTTCAATGTGGTTTTGATCCCCAAAATGTATTTATAATTGGTAGTTTGTACATTTTGACCCCTTCACCCATTTCTCTTACTCCCATCCTCCACCTCTGGCAACCACCAATCTGTTTTTTGAACTTTTTTTTTAATTCCCCATTTAAGTGAGATCATACAGTGTTTGTCTTTCTCTGACTTACTTTATGTAGTCCCCTCCTCACCAAGCATTTAAAAATACTCCCCTCCTCACCGTGTACCTCTCACCAGTCACCCACTCTGTGGCTCTGCAGTTCCATCTAACCCACTGTCCTTTTTGAGTCCTCTTGAACTTTCATAGGAATTTTCAAATCTGTCTTTCCATTTCCAGTCTTACCACCTCTACAAGGGGGATATTTGTGTAAAGATAACATGAAAAATACCACGACTATCAAGGGTCATGAAAACTCTTAGCTTAATGTCCTTACACAGCTTCTCTTAGCTTTTCAGAGAAAATCCAAACCTCCTACAAGCCATTACAGGACCCTCCATAGTGTGAGCCTTCCTTATCTCATCACATCATCTCTCCATTTTAGGCTGTGCTCCAGTTCAAGCTCTGTTCCATGAACTCTCTATGTACCCCTGCCTGCAATGTTATTCTCTTTCTATTACCTTTGTCCTTGTCCTCCCCGCCCACAGGTCCCAGTGTAAATGCCACTTCTTGGAATGACTCAATGAACCACTGCTCTATATTCTCTTAAATATTTCTGTACTTTCCTTATAATCTTCAGTACTGCATTGCACATGTTGAAAACAGAAAAACTGTCAGCTAGATAAAGAATGAATGAATATACATGTGAACTCAATGTTTTTTAAACCAAAGTTTGTATTTTTTTTCATGACAGAGATGGCCCATTCTTCCCAGAGCATCATTTCTTTTATCCCTAGAAAATGTTCTTGCTCTCAAAAATTTAATGAATGAATGAATTCATCTAAACTAGGCTCAACAGACTGCATTAATTCACTCTTGCTTTTCAGCAGGTCATGAGATATGCTCAAATATGGTTTAAACTTATTATCAGTTACAACAGAAAACAATATTTTTGCTTCTGGTAGCCAATCTGAGAGGGAAGAGACTCAGGTCCCTCTGGGACAAGCAGAAGTGAATCCTACATTTGAAATGAGGCCCAACATTCAGGCTCCCTGACCTCACTCTTTATCTTTGGCCTCTTACATTTGAGGCTTGAAAAGATCTGGCTGCCTAGAAAGATGTAAGGCTGTGAGTTAATTTATAAGATCGTAGACAGCTAGAGAGTTGGTTTAATTGAAAGATATAATTACCAGGTGTTGAAGGCGAAGGGGTTCATTAATTTCTCAGACACTCTGTTGACTGAACTGTCCTCATTTTAATTTTTCACAACACATCAAGGAGGGGGACACCTGTGGGTCCTGAGCACAGGCCAATCCTGGGTTTGCAAGCATTTAAAATTCTACCCCAGGGGCAAGCAATCTTTCAGAAGTGGAAGGCCAAGTTGTTTTCTCCTATTTAAAACTCCTCTTTCTAAAACTCTGAAAAGATCCTCCATTGCCCTCTTGGGCTTTGCAAAACTCTTCATAACCTGACTTTTGCTTACTTCTCCTGCCTCAGTTTTCAATACACTCCCCCATCCCTGTGCTGTCTGCTTCAGACACTTCAGATGTATACTATAAATAATTATTGTTATTAGAATCATTTTCATTATTATTGTTGCTGTTAATATTTACTACACTCTTACTGTGTACAAATCACTACTCTAAGCATTCATTTCCATTAGTTCATGAGGTCCTCCCAATGACCCATGATAGGAACTGTTCCCATTTTATAGCAGAAGCCTGGGAGCCATACAATTACTGGCCCAAATCAAACAGCTTGATCAAAGACCTGGGTTAGATAGTAAATCTGTCTGACTTCAAAATCTGCTTTTTAATAACAGATTTTTGTTTGTTGCATCCTATTGTCTCCCACTTTCATTTGTGTATTCTTTGAGGGTGAATTCTATGTCTTGGTAACTGGTGGGTCTCCAACAAATAGCAGGGTGCTGGGCACTTCTCAGGAAACCTAATGAATGAAGAAGTAGACAAATGAATTTTTCTATTCCCACTCAGTGATAGGAGCAGCAGCATCTGCAAAGGAAAGGTTGGTTGTGCCATTGTCATTGCCCAGGTGGAGATGTAAATGATAGCACCTCCTAAAGAAAGTGGCTCAAAGGTCCAGGATCCTTACAGTAAAGTCCTCAGAGATCCCAGGGAGCCTTCTTTGAGGAGTGACTGAGGAGCGGGATGGAAAGGGCCTTACATGTATCACCTTGCTTGTCTTGATTATACAAATCAGATGTTCTCCACTCTGATAATATACCTCTTAAATATGGGCATACCATTATCTGTGAGAGTCATGAGATCATGTCATATTCATGGAATTGTGAGGACTTTTTTTTTTGACATTTGACTACAATCTAGAAGATTAAGAATAAATGTAATGACAATAATAAAAGTAAAAATAAATAAATAAATAAAGTAAAAATAATAGCAACTAATTATTAAATATCTACTATATGTCTGGTGCTATCCAATTGTCATTACTTCTGGTATCTCTATGAATACTTTGAAGTACCAATTAATATGAGCTCCATTTGACAGAGAAACTAAGAACTAACTTTCCCATGGTTATTACCCAAGAGAGGAAGGAATCCAATTTAGATATTTTCTGTCATATTTTATTTGTTTATTTGAGAGAGAGAAAGACAGTGATTGGGGGAGCAGCAGAAGGAGAGGGACAAGCAGACTCCATGCTGTGTGCAGAGCCCCACGATGGGCTCGATCCCACGACCCTGAGTTCAGGACCAGAGTGGAAATCAAGAGTCAGATGTTCAACTAACTGAGCCACCCAGGAGCTTCTTCTAGATCTTTCTAACTACAAAACCCTTTCATATTTTTTCAACAAATATCTCACTAGTTAAGCATCTTAATTTTTAAATGTATTTTTTTTACACATAGCTGTTGACTCAAAGTGTATTTCATATAGAGTAGGAGAGTGCATAACCAAAATAGGGATTTTTTTTTCCTATTTTATTAGGAAAAAAAAACCCACTGACAATGAATTTGAATATCCACAAAGTTACTGGGCCAAATTGTCCATGTAAGCCAGACCACAATAGAGGCTGACAGTTCAATTAACCATATATTGGGGAAAATAGCATTGGTTAAATAGGAATCTTAGGAAGTAGTTAATTACATTTCCTGGATAACTGAAGACATTTTGTGTTTCAGCCCATGTTCATGAAAATCTAAATATATCAGACCCTGTGCAGAGAACAGATCACAATGCATTTATTTCTTTGTCCTTGAAGCTTACTTAATCAGGCTTTGCAGAACCTACACACTGTCTTCTTCAGTGTCTCTGCAATTACTGTAGTGCTTACTAATGATTTCTGATTCTAGAGAAGAGATCGGTTCCTAATGTTTACAATAAGACTATATTATGACATCATAACCCTTGAAACTGTATATCACATCAGAGAATCTCTATTTATGATTAGCAATTCATAGTTCTTTAATTTCATTTTCTGAGTCTCCTATAAGTCTTCTTTTGAACTTTGCTTTTGTATTATTCTAACCCTCGGTTAAGTCAGGTACAAGTTTCCTTTTTTAAAGACTTTATTTATTTGAGAGAAAGAGAGAGAAGGAGAACAACCAGGAAAGGGGCAAAGGGAGGGGAAGAAGCAGACTCCCTGCTGAGCAGGGAGCCAAATGTGGGGCTTGATCCCAGGACCTTGGGATCATTATCTGTTTTCTCAGGGAGAAAACAAAACCGAGAACAACAAATCCTTCCTTGTTCATATAGATCTTGTCATTACTTTCCAGATAGAGATGATGAGAGAGTTTTGGGTAGCATGATCTTTCTTAGGAATTAACACCTGTGAAAGAGTGGAAGCAGAACTGAGTATAAGAAGGAGAGTGCAATGTAAGCCCAACAAAGCCTCTATCAACATGGTAGGAAGCTCAAGAGCAAGCATTGCCCATGAGAATTCCAATAATTGGCTGAAATGGTCTGGCCTTTATACCTCTGAGTCAGTCACATGTGAACTGACCTCAGAAGGGTATGACTTCAATGAGATGGTACTCTGCCAGTTGAAGCTGATGCTGAAGATGATAGCTGGAAGGTGTTGTTGGAAGACAGCTCTTACTACAACATGGCAACACTCCTTTCTTGCAGGAGCATCTGGGCTTTGTCTATCATGGCTTCCAAGCAAAATGAATTTTTTTTAAAGATTTTATTTATTTATTTATTTGACAGAGAGAGACATAACAAGAGAGGGGACACAAGCAGGGGGAGTGAGAGAGGGAGAAGCAGGTTTTCCCGAATCGGGGAACCCAATGCAGGGCTCGATCCCAGGACCCTGGGATCATGACCTGAGCTGAAGATAGATGCTTAACAATTGAGCCACCCAAGCACCCCCTAAGGAGAATAATTTTGCAAAGCTTTTCAATGGAAATAAATACATGGCCATTGAGATGACGTCTAACTCTTCTCCCAGAGACATCTGAGCTCTAGCACCCCCCAGGAGCTTTTGCCCTTATATTAGATTTAAGTAGTACCCATTTGAGGACATATCTATGAAGAACATGAAGAATGTACAGCATTCTTAATATGTGTCAAGTGAAATGTGTCAGTCCTTCTCACTGAGGAAATATGAATGTTCATGCTCCACCCAGATTCAGGGTGGGGCCAGAAAGGATTGTCCACTTACCAGGCTTCAGTTAGATGCACAGAGATCAAGTTCAGAATTTAAGCACGTATAAAACAAAGACAGAAAGCTTGGCAACTTTAAGTGGTCAAAGCCAGATTGCATTATTAAGGCCAGACTCTTTCCAAGATGGAGACTCATTACTGAAAGCAACGCAAGGCCAGAAAAGTGCATTTTGACCAGGAAAGGGATAACCTGGAATCCTTTGGAATTGATCATGACTTTCTACTAATATTTGCATAAGTAGCACTGATAATAGTTTTTTGAAACATTTTTTGGGAACATACTATGTATAAGACACTGTATTGAATCCATTCTACACATTATCCTATTAATCCTTAAACCTATGATTTAGGAGTTATCCTGTCTATTGTATAAATGCAGAAATTCTTATTAATACTACAAATTTGCCCTAGGTCAATAGTTAGTAAATGGTGGAGTTTCTCTTCTCAACCATGTTCTACTGTACCCAGAGGGTATAAGGAAGACCAATAATTGTGAGTCACAGAGAACAAATTTGGGTTAAATACAAGAAACATTATAATGTTAAGAATTGTCCAAACATAGAATTGGCTGCCCTGGTGGAGATCTCTCCATTACTGGAAGGGTTCCAACCAAGGCTAGATGGCCATCTGTCATGCTCATTGCAGAAGCAAATCTGACTGGCTAGGAGGTTGAACTTAATGATTTTACAATGCCTTTTCCAATCCTGAGGCTCTAATTTTAAATCCCTGGTAACTCCTGCAATTTCCATTCCAATTCTGTTTTTGAGTCTTTATACAGGCTGACTTGCTTCTCTAATATTTAGACTTTTCCTTGATTTAGAGTGAACACTTCCCGTTAAGAATGGAATTTGGATAATTTATACTTTAATATAATTCTTATTGGAAAAAGATAGATGCTCAACTATATACTATGCCAGCATAACCAAGATAAAGCTAGGCTATTCTAGGGCTTGCCTCAGCACAATGTCACATTTAGTAGAAACTCTAATTTTGTATGAACAAATATTTGAAAATTGAAAAGGCTATTTAAATCTTTAATAAAGTTTCTAAAAAATAGATGCCAAGCATAAAACTCAGAGAAAAAGAAACTCCTTGAAGTAATTTTTCTCAATATATTTTTCTTATACTTAAAACGAGTACCAACTGCCCCTAAATAATGTTTCCTCTTGTCAAAAGCCTCAAGCTCTTCAAATTCTAACCCATGTTGATCTATCAATTTATCTTAAAAACAAAACAACGAAAAAACCTTGCTACCCTTTCTTGTTTAAAATGAGTATTCTCTCCTTTCCTTCCAATTCTTCGTTTTACCCATTAAGCCCGAACATCACTTTCTTAGAAGGCAAGAAAGAAGGTAGCCTCTGAACACTCACATTTTATAGTAAACCTTCAGTGAAATGTTTAAGAAGCTCCTCAAAGAAGGGAACATGTCTTTTTGCACCACCCATAGGACCTTCTCATCCACAGTCTAAACCCCTGTTTCCTTTCTCTTCTCCTCTCTTACAGAGTCCAGTGGGATCTTCCAAGGGCTGAACATTGACTGTATGCATTAAAGTTGTGTCTAACAAACCTAGGCGTGAGTGACTTAGACAAGTTCAGAGTAGCAACCATGTTGTTTTTCAGATTCAGTCACCCCCCAATCCTAGTTGCGTTTCTCCTGAGAAGGAAGGAAGATGAAAAGTTTATCTAGTTTTTGCCCCACAGTTACTTGATGTTTCTCTTAATCTTCAGTTTTCCTCTGACATTTACCCTTCCATTTGTGGATACAGTATGCCAAGGAATATTTTCTTTTGGAGCCCACTTTCTCATAGTGGAAGTGACTTGGGAGATGCAGTCTCTGGCTGTCTCTGAAGCATCAGCTGATGGAGTTGAAACTAATCATCTCTGCCTACCTGTTTAACATTTTGGGGTATCCAAATTCAGGAGTCTGTAGTATCTCTGGATTCTTAAGTATTATCTGCAGTTTCAGTCTGAGTTCTGCTATTTGATTTGTTCCAAGAGAGACATCAGACTCACCCTTATTTTTTTCTTTTTTCTCTCTTCCTCTAATTAGCTTTAGTAACACCAAGAATTCAGACATTTCATAAAGGTGGTGAAATCTGAAATAGTTTTGTAACTCTTGGCTATAAATTGCTGCTGCACTGACCTGATCTAGGAGTTTATGATCCTCCAAGCCACCTTCTACCACCTGCTGCCCAATTATCAGCTGCAGAAGTCCCTCTAGTGTGGAAGAGTACTCAACTCATAAGTCCCTTTCCTGCCCATGTGCAGCTATCAACTAGACACAAACATTGCAGCCTCTTTTTACTTTTTCTAGGAGGTGTTCAGTCAGGCAGCCCACACCAAAATAGATTGCATCGAGTGCATAAATAAATCCTAATCCTGGACCCTATAGACTTATTAATTGCTAGTATTTCTCCTCTTTCCTCCACCTCTTGGTTCTCTGCAAGTTTTACCCACAACTCAGCGTTCCATTTGTTTCGCTTTTTACATTGCCATTATCGTTATCTTTGCACATCATCACATTTCTTGGAGTAAGAGAAGATTCGTGCATTTTTTGTATAAGGATCATCACTGTAAAAACATTATATAATTAAGGATTGATCCTGATACAGGACATCAGGTCTTTCTATTTAACAGCTAAAGTCATATACTGCTTTGTGACCCTATCAAAGACACAGTTTATAACTTGCAGAGCCCACTTTGAAATTATGACATTCTTGATGAATTGTTTTTAATTTGAATGAGTCACATAGTGTTAAATATTATGCATAAAGTGAGACATTGATATTTTATATGGTGGTATTTCTAATTTGCAGAATCCAAATTCACATAAAATGCTGTCATACTGTAGCCTGTAATATTAGTTCCAAAGTGTGCTTGATGGAATACCACAGAGCTGGAGCTTAGTTCTCAGGAATTTTGTCTTAAAAATTTGGCCTAGGACAAAGCCTTGAATTGGTCCGTTGTGCTTACCACTGACCACCTGTCCCTTTCAAGAAAGTCTACAGTTCTCTTTTGTAGACTTTCTTGTCTACAATTATAGAATTGTAGAATTGTAGACTCAAGAAAGTCTCTACTTTCTTGTCTACAGTTGTCTTGTCTATATGTCTTGTCTATAATTGTCTACAGTTATAGAATTGTAGAATTGTAGACTCAAGAAAATCTCTACTTTCTACATTAGAGTCCACTCTAATTCTACATTAGAGTAGAATTCTACATCTAACTCTACATTAGATCCAGGTTAACACAATAAATACATCCAGTCTAAAATCACTATGGTAGCCATGGAAATTCATAGCTCTTGCTGTGGGGAACCTAGTTGACAGATGACCCCAGTTATTGACCCACTGAATCTGTCACCCCTGAGACCATACTTGTTATGAGATGCTCCCAGTCAATAACTGAACACAATGAAAGTACTAATGCAAACTCATTCCTGTGGGATGCAGCATTCCTCTGATGAGTGATTTTGAACCATCTTGAAGCCTTTCTAAACAAGTGCAGTCTGAGGATGTCCTTACTCAATCTACCTTCCTTCCTGTCATCCTTCCTTGGAGTCAGACCTGCATCCCAATCTGAAGGTTCTCCCTGCCTCCTCCTGCTTGCTCCCTTTTATCCCACATAGGCATTTCTACCCTGGTAATCTCTTGCACATCTCATCGTGTCTTTGTATCCACTGCCCCACAATGATCTTCCTTAGACTTACTCAATTCAGTGAACATTTACTTCTATTTGCCAACTATATTGCCTAAATACCATAATTCCGACCTCAAAGTGGA
The DNA here is from genome assembly GCA_028533885.1 of Nasua narica. Classification (NCBI taxonomy): domain Eukaryota; kingdom Metazoa; phylum Chordata; class Mammalia; order Carnivora; family Procyonidae; genus Nasua; species Nasua narica. The sequence continues at coordinate 66,715,747 of CM052813.1, read as the reverse complement.
GTCCATGGTATCTCTCTGGCCATGAGGAGGCATTCCTAGGGCCACTGTTGCTCATGTTGTATCAACATCTATCCAGTGTGCCGTAAGTCCATTACTTTGGCAGCCATGAAAAAAATACCCTATGAGGTCAGTTGAAGAATGAAGATTTTAAATGAGTTTAATCCGAATATTATAATTTTTATACCAAACCCCAGATGTATCTTCCAGAATGAAGCTAACTAATGTTTAGCTACTCCATTTTAGTACAATATGTTGCATTTGTAAGGAACTCTGGTCTGACATCCAAGAAATTTGTAAAAAAGTTAACATCTTATTTGTAGTCCTAATTCTTTAAACAGGGAGTCAATTTTTTAAATACAACAAAATTTCTTAAAACTTAATTAACTTTTCCAACAATTGTTAAATACCTCCTTCTCTGTACAAACTGGCTAAAATTCTTCTGTCATACTTGCCCAGCCCACAATGGCTCATATTGTTCTTATTCCCTGTTCACAGCCTTCCAGAGTCTTCCTTTTCTCCCCAAGAGCAGTCCTGTCCTTTCCAGTGTACATAAAACCATCCTTTTGGTTCTCCATTTTACCCTTTGTTGACTCTTTCTCTTCAAAAACAGAAAATGAGGAAGAACATCAGCATTCTGTATTAATGGTTTTCTTTGTTCCTGTTACCCCCCACACAAGTATATGATTATTCCATATCCAAGTACTTTAACTATAGCATCTTCTCACATTCCGGCAGACTTTAGTCTCCTGAGAAACTCTCAGTTAACTTCTGAGTCCTTCCAAGTGAGGGACTCATGAAACTAGCCCAAACATTAGCAATTCAGCACCTTTCATGATGAAAAATCCCTTCAAGAAAATTTAGGAGGCAGCAGAATGCCTGGCCTTGTGGCTAATTCAGCAGTGATCTCTCATTCGCACTACTGAGGTCTGGCAGCTCAGTTGGAGGCTGGCTAAGGCTTGAAGAGAAAGCAGTACATCCCTGCAGGCTGGTCACGGTCCTCCTCCTGTCAGTGCTTCCTGCTTCACACCCCATAATCAATCCTGGCCACCACTGCCTGCTTGCTACTCCTTGGCCTGAATTGGTATTCTTTCTGCCTTACCAGTCTGCACTTAGATTTATGATTTATTTAGAATTGGATTACATCAAGGCTCAAGGCCAAGGCTCCATAATCCGTCACCGTCTCCACCGTGGCCAAACACAAACATTTGTTTTAGCTGCATCAGCATCCCTAAACCCTGTTCGAAGGATACCCATTGTTAATCGCTATAGCAACTGCATCTTCTTGTGTTTTTTTTTCTCTGCCTCCCTCCTTCCCTGTTCCAAATAAAAGCATTGACTCCATCAGGTGATAGATATTCATAATTTAACAGAATGGTGGCAAGTCTAAGTTATGCTGTTGAAATACATCACAGCCAGAGTTGCTTTGCTATTTGTTTTTGTGCTGAATAGCAGCAAGTGTTTTAAGTTATGGGTCTTACACACACATAAGGAGAAGAGAGGAGGCATATGTAATTGTCGCCAGTATTGATAATGGCTTCTTGCCCGCCAAATAAAGTCTCAAGAAGCAAAGTGAGGGTGCTGCTGCCCTAACTGGTGCTAATATTTTTATACTTTATTATTGTTTATTAATAATAGTGAAAAAACCTATTTCAGTAGCTCATCACAGTTAAGAAAGGGCAAACCTCATCCAAACTCAACTAAACATAGTATTTTTTTGCTAGGTTTTATTGATGAGGAAGTGTAAGTGTAGAGGAGTGAAGTAGTAAGCCTATGCTCATAGAGTTACTAAGGCACAAACAGAGAACTGAAGGCATATCTTCAGATTCCAAGCCAAAATCTCCTTCTCTGAAACTATCATTGCCTCCTTCACAAAGGAGACATCTATGTGGACTAATTAACACATTAAAATTGACTTAGGGAAGGACATCAGGAGTATACCTGGATGAAATACACCTCTGTGAAACTGTACAGAAGTGGAAGTACAATGGGTTAAGTGACCAGTACTTCTGATGATCTGGGGCATGTGTAGGTATTAGAAAAATAACCAGCAAATGATATAAAAAATGAAAAGGATTGAGGAGACCTAGCTTTTAGTCAGGTTCATCCATTAACCCTCTTGGAGTCATTTTTCCTCTGTAAGAGTTTCTTTGTGTGTAAATTGTGGAATTTAAAGAGATTATTTTTAAGTTGAAAAACTTGTAATATTCTCAAATTCTATCAAGTGCACATTGTGTGCTTTATTTTGAGCTTAACACCCTGAGGAGTGAAAACATAAGAAAAGAATGAAGTGTCTATCCTCTAGCATCTTATAAATAATGTTCACAGATTCAGAAATACTACACCAAACACCACCAAACAAAGGGGCATAAAACTGTATTTAAATGTTATGTGTTAAGGTTCAGATGGAAATGGTGTAGTTGGCCAAAGAAAAGTATTCAAGGAGGTTTTGAATGATCAAGGAAGATGTCCATGGTGTAAGAGAGACCTGACTCCATGAGGAAGGACAAGAGAGATATGAAGGGGTGAGAAAATAGACATCCACACTTAATGGGGAAGGTATAGGACATGGAATTCCAGTAAAGGGAGTGAACCAGAACACTTCCATTTAGCCATGAGTGTTGACATTTCTGTACCACAGTCTTCTGCTTAGTTGTGAACCTTAGAAGTTGGGTCAAAAGTAGGTACAGAAGGAACTGAAATGATTCTCCTCCATTTATTCAAAATCCAACTTTCAAAAATTTATACAGAGGGCGCTGGTAAAGGAGAGGGAAGAAGAATAGAAAATTTAAAAAAATATATGTATTAAAGACCACAATATAATTAGTATTGAAAGGGAGATTGAATCCAATCAACTTAATATGGAGGGAAAAGGAGTGACTCTTCCGTTGGCATACAATGAAGTGACTCTTCTGTTGGCATACAATGACCACAAGCACCATGATCTACCCACCCTTTGTATCCTCATTCTGGTGCTCTTGGGCTCTACGGAAGCAGTGAAAGGAAACCGAAAAGAAAGACAGAGAAAAGTAACTAAGAGGGTAGTGAGAAGGCTGAAGGGAGAAGGACCAGAAAAATACACCAGTGGGGGGGCCCCTGGGTGGCTCAGGGGGTTAAGCCTCTGCCTTCGGCTCCGGTCATGATCTCAGGGTCCTGGGATGGAGCCCTGCATCGGGCTCTCTGCTCAGCGGGGAGCTGGCTTCCCCCTCCCCTCTCTCTGCCTGCCTCTCTGCCTACTTGTAATCTCTCTATCTCTCTGTCAAATAAATAAATAAAATCTTTAAAAAAAAAAACACCAGTAGGATTCCCTACTGATGTGTGTGCCTACTCAGGTGTCAGAGGGCTGATTCAAAGCTGCCAAAATGTAGTGAGAAAGTGGAATGCTGCTCATGCTCATCCCTCATCACTTTGACACTTCTTTGAGTCTTTTGATGGCTAATAAATACAAGAAGTCACCGAAGTTAGATCTTTAGTCGGTCTGTCTGTTTCTGTCTGCATTGGATCCCCACTTTGGGTTACTTTGCATGCACAGGCAATTGAATAAGAATTAAGTTGGCTTTCAACAAATGGCAGTCTGGACTAGTGGTTCTGAACTGGAGCACATTAGGAAATATAAAAAGTACCCAAGCCTCTACCTACTTAAAAAGATTCTTAGTTAATTGGATACAGTAAGAATCAAGATTAGTAGGGTTTTGTTCATTTATTTACCCAGATTTAAAAATGAACTTTAGTAATCTTTTTTGTTTTTATTATTCTTATTATTTTCAATGTTCTAAGATTCATTGTTCATGCACCACACCCAGTGCTCCATGCAATATGTGCCCTCCTCAATACCCACCACCAGGTTCACCCAATCCCCACCCAACTCCCCTCCAAAACCCTCAGTTTGTTTCTCAGAGTCCACCGTCTCTCATGTTTGGTCTCCCCCCATGATTTCCCCCAATTCACCCTTCCTTTCCTGAACTTTAGTAATCTTAATCAGAACCAATATCTGATTATCCCAGATAGTTGCATCTAGAACATGAGCCAACAGCTGAAATGAATGGATATGAAGGTCAGGTTTAGGGATGATCACTGATGATTCACTCCTATAGTGGAGTATTGATGATTTTAGGGAACTGTGTATCTATAGTCTGTATAACCCTTTCCCATCAGCATTTAATGCCCTTCCAGAGGTGATGGGTCTCCTAAGAAAAAGACCATAAGAAATTAATACCAAAGCCTCTAGAATACATCACCAAAGGAAACAAAATCGTTATTTTAAAGGACTATCAGGGTCACTCATAATCTGTTAAGTATCTGAATTGGGAGATTTATAGCCCACTGAAGGTCACTTACAGCTGGCACTGACTCTTGTGAGACAAAAAAATAAGATGACTCAAGGAGGAAGTAGAAGTCCCTCAGCTGGTCATACCCTTAATTTCCCCAGGCTGGCTTTGCACTTCTAGAGGGGGGACTTTTCTAGGGCCCAAATCCTAGGCCTGAATTATACCTGCCTTCTAGTAAGAATGGACATGGGAAAAGAGACATTTATCTCAGAGACCAGGTGAAACAGAGTCCTAGGGATCAGTGGGTTCCCTTTCCTATATTTTAAGCTGGAATATCAGCACCTCGTTAAGAGTAATCAATGACTCTGACCTCTTATGAACTCTGGAATGTTGAGTTTCCACCTCTCCTCTGGGGAGTGCTGACCTCAGTCAGCCCTGCTCTTCCTGAGGGAAAGCTATACTGAAGCTCTTGTCCCATAAAGTGAATGGGTTGCCAACAGACAAAGGAGAATTATGACTATGCTTGAGGACATTCTGAAGGCAAAACATCTCAACTTCTGCCACAGTACTTCCCCTGAAAAATGCTTATGATATTGGTAAAATTGATGGTGATTATAAAAAGCTATTAGTGTTTACTACTTGCTAACATGTTGCTGAGATATATATACACTAACTTGAAAACAATGAAAGCTTTTAGTATTAATATGCATTAGTATAAATACTGTTGAACTAGAGAGTTGCTTATATAATATACATTTATATAGTTGCATTATTTTATGCATGTATAAATATATGCATGGTATAAGTTAAATTAGAGAGTTGAACAAAATGTTTTAGAAGCACAGATTAGAAGGCAATCTAGTCTTATAAGGCAGTAGTAGTGGGATTAAAGACGTTTTAAAGAGTTTCTGACTTCTGAACCAGATTTTGAAGTTGAGGTATTTAATTGGGTTGAGAATATTGGGGAGAACCTCCTTCCTGGAGGAGATCTTGGGAACACAGACTCAGGAGTTTTCGAATTACCCAACTATCTGAGAGGACATTGTTTGGTAGAGCTTGAGGACACAGCTAGGGCAGAATATGCCAAACTGGTCACATCATTTCCTGAAACCCTTTCATGGCTCCCCATTTTCCTTAGGACAAAGTTCAAACTTCTTAACCTGGCCTACAGTGCTTTCAAGATCCCAGTCCTTGCTTCTGTCTCAGCTCATCCCTTGTCTTACCGTCTCCACTTTAGCTACCACTCAGCCCCGCATTTTCACTCATCTTTGAGTTCTAACAGGAATTCTTCTGCCTGGAATAACCTCCCCCTCAATCTCAACCTTGTTAAAGCTTGCTTGTCCTTGAAATTTCAGCCGAAATACCACCTTTTTAAAGTGACATTCGTAAGTCTCCAGACCAACCTGAATTTATTCCCGCCTCCTCTTTTGTAACATTCATCATCCATAAATTTACTTTTTCGGGGTTTCTATCCCTATTAGATTTCAAAATAGACTGTCTTGTTTGCCAGCATGCCCTTGTTACTTAGTATTTTCTTTAGCCTATAGTAGGTTTGAAAAAAAAAGGGGGGGGAGAACTTCTTAAAAGAGAGAATAAGGCCAGATTTGAAGGACCATGAATGCCAGAATCAGTTCCTCACCCCGCAGGTGACAGGGATTCACTGTAGACTTTTTTTTTTTTTTTAAGATTTTATTTCTTTATTTATTCTAGAGACAGTACACAAGAGGTGGGGAGGAACAGAAGGAGAGGGACAAGCTGACTCCAGTCTGAGCGCGGAGCCCAACATGGGCTCAACCTCAAGACCCGGAGATCATGACCTAAGCCAAAATCAAGAGTTGGATGCTTTACTGACTGAGCCACCCAGGTGCCCCTCTGTAGATTTTTTAAACCAGGGAGAAGCACTGTCAAAGCTGAGCCACTGAGAGCTCTCTCTGTTTAGGTGGTGCTGAAATCAGCAAAAGCTGAGGCTTCCAGCATGAAGACTCTCTGATTTCTTTTCTTAAGAAGCCATGTTAGCAGTCTATCAGCTTACCAAAATTCCTGTATTGTCGTTGCTGTTTTTACTGTAGAAAATGATTCTTCTCCAGCCCCCCTCCCCTATCATAATCCCAAAGGATGACAAGCACAGCCAATCGGGTAAAGCAGGGATGAAGGAGGAAGAGGATAACCCTTTCTTCAGTTGCTTCCCAAATCTCCCCAGTGCTTTGATTTGCTTTCAGAGAACCCTTTAGCTCAACAAACAATTGCAAACTACCCGGTTGCAAGGTAAAATGAAAAGCCCACAGGCATTAATTATATAGAGAGATATTTAAAAAGAAGCTACTGCTTAATTATTGTTTGCAAATCTCAGTATTTAAATTGACTTATTTGCAAATGTCTGTTTAGAAATTGACTTTGTAATTATAAAGTCAGTGCAGGGATGTCTCAGGCCCTGGAGGAGTCTCTAACGAGGAATGATAATGTAACAGCCAGAGTGAGACATCCTGAGCTGCATTTTAATAACTAGAGGTGGTTGGCAGGGGGTTATGATGTTTAAAGGACAATCCCTAAACCGGCAAATAAAGGGGCCAGGGTCTCTCTGGCAGTGGGTCACTGGAAGAGACAGGAAGGGGCAGTCAGGGGGCATAGAATGCTGAGAACCTGGGAAGGGTGGGGTCGGAGCTCAGGGAGAGTGTAAGAGTGTGGTGGTGTATTGAGTATGAGAATGAGTGCTCCTTTGGAACCAGACATGGGAGTTTCAAGACATCACCTGCCAGAGTCCATGCCCTTCCCCATTACTGAAATCCAGGTACTGGTTTTATGAGTTGGATTGCATCCCCCTAAAATCCACATGCTGATTTTCAAACCTCCGTACCTAAGCTTGTGAACATATTTACAAATAGTCACTGTAGACATTATTAGTTAAGATGTGGTCATGCTGGAGTAAAGTGGACCCTTAATCTAATTGGCATCCTTATAAAAAAGAGGAAATTAGGATATTGACATACACACAGGGAGAATGCATAGGAAGATGAAGACAGAGATTGGGATGATGTTTCTATAAGCCAAGGGCCAGATTGCCAGGAAGCTACCAGAACCAAGGGAAAGGCAGGGAGCAGATTCTCCCTCATAGCCTTCCGGAGGAACCAACCCTGCTGATACCTTAACCTCAGACTTCAAGCCTCCAGATCAGTGAGACAATACATTTCTGTTCAAACCACCCTGTTTGTGATACTTTACTATGGCAACCCTAGGAAACAGGTAATATGTGCAATTCTCAATGATGTTACCTAACTCTACTAAGGAATTGGAGATGAACCAGTCTGGAGTTCTCTCAAAACAGAAGTTCTCTCAAAACACTAGACTAGTAGACATTGAAGAGCCCTGACTTTTTTTTTTTTTTTTAAAGATTTTATTTACTTACTTATTTATTAGGAAAGAGAGAGTGAGAGAGAGCATGAGAATGGAGAAGGTCAGAGTGAGAAGCGGACTCCCCGTGGAGCTGGGAGCCCGATGTGGGACTCGATCCCAGGACTCCGGGATCATGACCTGAGCTGAAGGCAGTCGCTCAACCAACTGCGCCACCCAGGGGTCCCAAAGAGCCCTGACTTTAAAACGATTAAGATGATCATTGGTGCTCAAACACGGTTGTATTTTGGAATCACCTGGGGAGTTTCAAAAATAATAATGCCTGTGTTGTATCTCAGTGATCCTGGCTTAATTAATCTTGTGTGCCTCCTGGGCATTAGTCTTTTAGAAGCACCCAAGGGGAGTCTAATTTGCAGCCAAGGTTGAAAACCAGTCTTGTAGATTTTAGATTATCTTCTCCATTTAACAAATGAGGAAAATAAGTCTCAGAAAGGTGAAGGAATAATTGCCCAGGTCACATTGTTAATGACTGGAAGAGGTGAGAAGTAGCCCAGACACTTTGACTTTCACTTCACTGTTCTCACAGGGCAGCACTGTGTCCTTTTGTCTCTAGATACAGAGTATAAATACTGATTTCCATTTCCCTGAGCATCCTCTAGTTCTAGGCAAATGGGGACCTTGGCCTTTGGTATTTAAGGAAAAGTGCCAACCCCAACATGGGCACAGTAAGATTACAAAATTATTTCACACATTCCTCATTCCATTACTTCACAGCAACCAGATGATATTACCCAGAGCAGTTACGTTCCACCTTTTAATGATTTACTTATTTATTTTAGAGAAAGAGCATGAGCGGGGAGAGAGGAAAGGGAGAGAATCACAAGCAGATTCTGTGCTGAGTGTAGATCCTGACACAGGGCTCAATCTCACAACCCTGAGATCTTGACCTCAGTAGAAAACAAGAGTCAGGTGTCCAACTGACTGTGCCAGCCAGGTGCCCCTGTTCTACCTTTTAAAGAAGAGAATGCATAAGTACAAAGAAAAGAGACAGGACCCCAAACCTCATCATTGGTTAAAAAGCAGAACCAGGATTTAAACTCAGGTCTTTTAAAACTATTCAAGTATCCTTTCATCACTTGCCCACTGAAAATGAAGTTAAACTGTCTTGATTCAATTTTAGTTTAAAATCTTGGGACCCCTGGGTGGCTCAGTGGGTTAAAGCCTCTGCCTTCGGCTCAGGTCATGATCTCGGAGTCCTGGGATCGAGCCCCACATCGGGCTTTCTGCTTGGCAGGGAGCCTGCTTCTCCCTCTCTCTCTGCCTGCCTCTCTGCCTACTTGTGATCTCTCTCTCTCTGTCAAATAAATAAATAAATCTTTTTAAAAAATCAATTTTAGGGGCGCCTGGGTGGCTCAGTTGGTTGAGCAACTGCCTTCGGCTCAGGTCATGATCCTGGAGTCCCGGGATCGAGTCCCATGTCAGACTTCCGGCTCTGCGGGAAGTCTGCTTCTCCCTCTGACCTTCTCCCCTCTCATTCTCAGTCTCTCGCTCTCTAATAAATAAATAAATAAATCTTTAAAAAAAAATCAATTTTAGTTTAAAATCTTTCTAAACACCCTTTATCTCTTCCTTGCCTTCAAGGGGAGAATTTATAAATATAAATGTACTGGATTCAATTCAAATGAATGTAGTCCATTCTTTCCCAAGAGATAAAAACACTGCTTGAACTCTGAGCCTTCATTTCAAATACGATTGCTCAAGACTCAGAGTAATGGTGGAGTATCTGTCCGTCACAATGTTAGAGGAATACCCAAAGAAGTATAATGCTGCCATTTTCCATCTGAAGATAGGCTTGTTAACCTGCTAAAAGCTGACCATCCTGATTCTCATTCTCTTCACCTCCACTACCACTTCTCAAGGATATTTAACCAGCGCTACTTGATTCCTGTCTGTAATTCTGTAGTACCTAGGCCTAATCTTGATAGTAGAGAGAATCCAGGCTTTGTCCTTATGCAGATATAGATCCAAAGTCCAAGTTCTGGCTCCTCTGTTCACTGGTTATGGAACTGTGAGGAATCACGTAATTGGAGCTTTCAGTTTCTCAACTGGATCATGGAAAGAGGAATGCCTATTCCAAATACTGTGATGAATAAATTGAGATCATGTAGCTATCCCAAATATCATGTAAACATTCGTATTTACCGAGTCTTCAACAAAGTCAGCTTGAATCCTTTTCCCCAGATGAGAAGCTAAGCACAATGGATATAAGACAGAGTGGGATCCAGCTTTGCACCGTTACATGAACTGACCACGTTTCCAAGACATATCTTGTAATTGCTTGCTTGCTTGCTTCCCAGTTCTGGGACTTGGTTTCTTTGCACCAGATCTAGACTTTTCACTAATACTTCTAGTAGCTTAAATTTTGCCCATGATTCAGCTCTCAGCTCTTCTCTGTTACCCTTCTGGAACATCACCTATCTTATTTCATGTTCTTCGTTCTCTCTGTGATACTTCCTATTCCTTCACAGTAGATGCTCCCTGGTTATAACAATCTGACTAGGCCTAAGTTTTAGTTATTCCCCGCCCCCCCCCAAAAAAAAGAATATGAATGGGGCAACATTGATAGGATGAAGATCCCCAGTTTTTGAGGAAGAAAACTTCACAACACAGGGCAAAGAGTAAGGTAAGCATGGTGGGCCTCAGAAAACCAAAAAAGATTAATTCTCATATTGTTGAGGATCAAGTACCTAGAACAACATTCTGGCTCATGTTATTAATTATGGTAAAGGTGGTCTTAAATCTCTGTTGATGGATACCCTTCTCCTCCTAAGGAGCCTCTGGAGCTCTCTTTTATTGTGTTAAACTAACCTGGTGAAAGTAATCATGGTTGCCTGACCCTCAGGGATTGCAGAACTGGAAGGTGATGCTTGTTGTAGAAGATAATCATTTTTGATATCTTGCAGTTTGACTTGATTCATTGAAAAAATTTAACTCTTTTTAAGTAAAGCTCATAATTTGGGTAAACAGCCCCAATAATATCCACATATTCTTTTTCTGCTTGGTGTATAAACCATAACATTGAGAATCTGCATATAAAATAAAGAATGTTAAAACTGCATTTTATATGGCATATTCTATGGGCCAAGCATTTTTTGAATCCTCATAATACCTATGACAAAACCCATGCTATTCCTATCTAATAGATGAGAAAACTGAGGTTTAGAGAAAATAAGTAATTTATTCAATGCAAGTTAGCTCCCAGGCCAGGACCCTATCAGGAAAGAATAAGATAGAAATTCAGCACTATTTTTATGTATATATCTATAATCTTCCCCACCCTGTTACACCATTTATAAAAGTAAGAAGTCTGCATTCATCTAGAAAACCTCTTTAAGCCCCAATGTTTTATTATTCTGATGCAAATTCTTCCAGTCAAAGCAAGCAACTGCTGCTGAAGGGAAAGAATTAACACTCCACAATTAATACTCCATTTCATTAACAATTAGATATGTTAAATGCCATTCAATTTGTTTGCACCATCAAGTCCTGGGAAGGTACCCATGCTTCTTGCAACTTTCCAATAACTCTCTATCACCAACTGAGTTAATTTTCCAAGCAGGCAGGCATCAGATTTTAATTCCCAACCTTTAATATTCTCTAGCCCTTGGGCCACTGGTGGACCTACATGAGCTGATATCGTCAGTCGCTGTCTGAATCCAAGTTAAGACCGAATCCAAGTTAAGACCGTTCCTTTGGGTTAAGGGTGTGCCCTCCCTGTACCAGGAAGACCAGGCTTAACACAGTCCAGGTATCGAGCTGTTCTTCTCCATGCCCACCTCCGCCACACACCCAGTGATTTTCAAGTGGCAGGCACCATAAATTTGTGAGAGGGTAGATTTTCAGATCCAACACAAATATCACCTCCACACTGAAGCTTCTACCCCCCACTGTAGCCTGAAGTGAAGGGATCTTAGAATGCCAAGTCTAGAAGAAATGACAAAGGCAACAATAACACTAACAGCAAGAGCAGCAGGAACAGCATTCATTTATGCATTTACCACATGCCCAACACAGCAGTCAGTGCTTTATACAGCTGTGCCCTTAATCTTGACAACATCCCAACGAGGTGGGTATAGTAGTCACCCTCATTTTAGTTTTTAGGAAATTAATTTGTTATTTATTGTATCAGTTATTGGTTATTTAACACTACATACCAAATCACCCCCAAATTTAGAAACTTAAAACAATAAAAATTACCTCACACAGTTTCTGAGGGTCAAGAATCAGAGAGCAGCTTAGGTGGGTGGTTCAGGCTCCGAGTCTCATGAGTTTACAGAAAGGACTAAAGTACAATGTACGAGTGCAATGGCGGAATGAAGTCGTTTGAAGGATCACCTGGTGCTGGAGAATTGACTTGGAAATTCAGTCACATGGTTCACGACTGGATATCCTCGCCATATGGCAGCTGGTTTTCTTCAGAGCAAATAAACCAAGAAAGGGACAGGCAGAAACTGCAGTATCTTTTATGACCTTGACTCAGAAGTGACACACCATCACTTGTGCAGTATTCTGTTGATCATACTCACCAACCCGGATACAATATGGAAGGAGACTACACAGGGCAGAGGGGGTGAAGGTCATGGGGGCCATCCTGGATGCTTCCTGTAACACAAGCTAAGGGTAAACGACTCCTGAAGTGGCAATAAGGAAGCAGGTTTACAAACTCAAGTTATGTCTGACCCTATAAAATATGCTTTTAATCCCATGCTGGCTACCTCCTTAAAGGCCATATGCAATTTATCTTCTAGGGTCTATCGGCACCAAAGATTGATTGGAAAAGCTGAACCACTAAGAGTGACTTGGAATTAGGGATCTATTATAGGAAGTTGGTCTTACATAGTTCTGGATGCTGGTTGTACAGTCTCTGTAAGGTGGTTTCTTTGGTACTGGTCGTGAAGCCTCAAGTGCTGTCTGCATGGCATGCAATCATAAAGGAAAAACGGACCTGAAGAGAGAGAATAAGGATAAACTGGATCCTGCAAAGACAAACTAGAACCTACGACAAGGATGAAATGGAACCTCTGTTGCACATTCAATGCTTCCAGACCTCCAATTTAACAGAGTATTTGGGTGGCCAGCAGGAGAAGCTGGTAGCCTTCATCATGGGAAGCTGGAAAAGCTTCAGGAGATCTGATAAGAGCTGGAGGAACTGCAAGTCTGCCGCTGACCCATGCCTCATGGTGGACTGGGAGATAAGCAACACTGTTTGATCCACACCAGCCCCTGGTACCCTGCATAGACCTTCCAAGTCCAAAGAGGATGTGGTTACTATTTCACTTCCTCCTTTCAAATGTTGGATGAAATGACTGTTGTGGCCCAAAGTACCCTTAATTATCCAAGGAAAGGTACCCTTGGAAAATGAGCATTACGTAGCTAGATGAACATAGTATAAACCCACCATGCTATAACTTCTGCTTTGTTCCCCATCTCCATCTCCATCTATAAACCCATTTATACATTATATCCATATGCATATACCATAATCTCGACTCCAAACACTTCAAGCCTCTGCATGTCTCCATGCTTTTGTATATACTAAGTCCTTTGTCTAGAGTAGCTTACCCGCAACAGGACCAACTTAGGGGCACGAGACATGTGCACCGAGCCCAGAGCTTGAGTTAAGTTAATGTTCAGCACATGTGAACCCTTCCATAAACATCACTTGAGGTGGATACTTTACAGCAGCTTTGTCGCCCCTCATACCAGCCTCAGCATCATCCTCCCAACCGAGGGACACCTCATTATTGCACCAAGAAACCAACTCTGGACAGCTTTGAACAGCTGGGATTGTTAAAAAATTCTTCCTCACGAAGAAATCTAAGTTTGTCTACATTTGTCTGCCTATGGAGTCTACACACTGGTCATAATTACACCCAGCTAGCGTAGAAAAAATGAATCTGCTCTTCTAATGATATTTTTCAGGTGTGCAAAGGCAAAAATCATGTGCTACTTATTATTCTGCTTATATTTGCATATTTAAGTGTCTCTGTAGCCTGGATTCATCTCTAACATATTTTTGTGTTATTCACAGGGCCTATGAGTCCTGAGGTAGTGCCAGATGTAGGCTGTCCTGATTGGGACAGCTAAATGATTTGGTACCCCCATTCCCATGTGTTCCTCACTTTCCTGAAGGCTATCCTGGGCCTTTTATCTTAGTGATGAAAGAAGCACAAAAGAGAGGACAAGCCCACTTAACAAGTTCTTTCTTACTCTCTGCTTGTGTCACATTCTATTGGCCAAGGGGGTGATCAACCCTCCTGGAGTTTCTGACCGAGGCATGTGTGAGATCTCCAGTACTAAAACCAAGACAGTCTAGGGCAAACTGGGAAAGCTGATCACCTGCCCAGTCATGTAGCTTGGTTCAGAGTCAAGGCACTGCAAATCAAGGGGGCGAAGAGTATGGATTTGAGGGGCAAGGAATTGGGGCCATTAGTATAATCAGTCTTACTGCTGATGGGCTACATATTTTCCACATCCCTTCGAACAGTATTTAGATCAAACTGGTGCATGTTGTCTTCATTCTTTGTTATAAACTAAAAAGATACCAATCTCAGCCAAGAAAAATGGAAGGCATGCTGCTAAAAAACAGAGTGAGGTTTTATTTTTTTTTTAAATCGTCATATGGCTATATTTCAAGTTGATAGCAGAGGTCTCGTGGCCGGCTGCTCCCTAGAGCATTCCCCAAACAAGCCTATGTACTTTCCAATTAAGCCTAGGTGAACCTAGGCGCGACCTGTAGCTCTGAGTGTCAGCGCGATGCCAAAACCACTAGATGAAAAATGTAAAGTGCAGCAAGCGGAATTTTGTTTTTGTTTTTGTGTTTTGTCTCCACTATTTCAAGCAATGTTTGATTAGGCTTTCTCTCAAGTCAGGTCAGACTCGTGCACGATGACCTGGTGGGTAGAGCCTTCAAGCCTTCGTCAGCTACTGCCACCTACCTCTCTCACTTACTTCTCTCATATCGACACTGCTCTTAACAGGAAGTGCTGCTCGGCCCATCATCATTCATTCACCATCTGCTTACTGAGCACCTGTTAATGACTAGATACGGTGCTAAACTCAGGGAATGTGTGGATGAATAAATCTAAACCAGTGACTTCAAACGAGCAGAGACGAATTTCTAAACAGATGAGTGCAAATGTTTATATAAGGTAAATGCAAAAGGTACCACCACAGAGATATGTATAAGGGAAATATAAAGAACAGGGCTGCTCTCTTGGCCCAGACAAGACAGAAAAAATTTCAGAGATTAAATGTCCTTGGACTAGGTCTTGAAGGATGATTAGAAGCTCACTTGTCATAAAGCAGAGAAGTTAAGAACAAAGTCAAACTAGGTTTGGAATGATACTCTGCCGTTGGCTCTCTCTGTGACCTTGGGTAAGTTAATTAACTTCCCATTTTCCATTTTAATTTTTCTCATAAGTAAAATGGTCTTTTAAGAATTACACAAGGGGAGGGGCGCCTGGGTGGCTCAGTTGGTTAAGCAACTGCCTTCGGCTCAGGTCATGATCTCAGGGTCTGGGATCGAGCCCTGCATCGGGCTCTCTGCTCAGCAGGGAGCCTGCTTCCCCCCTTCTCTCTCTGCCTGTCTCTGCCTATTTGTGATCTCTCTCTCTCTCTGTCAAATAAATAAATAAAATCTTAAAAAAAAAGAATTACACAAGGGGTAATTATGTGTGTGGGTATATATACATACACCCTCATACAGTACTTAGTGCTATGCCTATTGGAGAAAGATCACTCATACTGTAGCTCTTTGTACTGCAATTACTTCTGATTGAGAAGTGACAAGAATGGTTTGAGCAGAGCATTCCAGACAGAGAAAACACTAAGCTCAGGAGCATGGAAAACCAGGGTATATTCTTGGAATTAAAAAACAAAAGTCTGATTATGGCATTGAGGGTCATGTGCCAAAATGCATGGCTGAAAACCTAATAGATTGTTAAGGCAATGAGGTTGAAGAGGTAACTGAGTGAAGAATTGTAATTTTGTGTCAAGGGGGTGGTCAATAGATAATAGCAAGGGGTCCACCTAATGACTCACTAGAAGAAGATACATAAGTGCAAGAGTCGTATCTGGCTTACCACTTCTTCTGGGGACATAGCAGAGTGCCTTTCTCAGTATAGATGCCCCATAAATATTTCCAGAATGAGCAAGTGAGGGAGTACAGTGGCACCTGGAAGGTTATCAGACAACAGAACTTGCTGTAGACATTCCAATAAATACTAGCTATTTGACTTGTGTTAATGGCAACAGTGATATTTTAAGAAAAAACTGGGAGGCAGAATTGTTAAGATGTAGCCACTCATTGTGGGTGGTGAGAAGAAGGATGGTGTCAAGGGTGATCCAGCCTCTACCAGGGATCTCTAGGCAGTATTCCAAGGCAATAGGATTATAGTGACTTAACCCTCATTTGCTTGTCCAGTTAGAGTGTTTTGTTATATTTGTGTACAACACTGTTGAGGAAATCATATGAGATCATAGATTTGCAAGAACTTTCTAAGTTGTAAGCAAGTATGTAATGGCGTGCCTGACATAATTCTAGCTGCAAGGAATATAGCATTAAGCAGACGACGACTCATTGCTCATGGAATTTGCACTGTATTGTAATAACTGCTCAGATTGTAAGTTTGCTGAGAATCACCTATGCTCCACCACTCCATAAGAGTTAACATGAATTCTTTCATTGTAAAAGGAGTTTTCTTGACAGAATTTTACTTACTTCTGGGACAACCGTCAAAATAAGTATATAATTCCTATTTTGAATATGAGAAAATTGAGACTGCAGATATTTAAATAGCATATCAAAGTTCATTATGTTACAAAGTGGTAAGAGCCAGGATTTGAAACTAGGTGGGGAGGAGGGTAGAAAAACTGTATAATTTAGAAAGCTTTCATATTACAAATGCATATTTGGAAACTAAAATAAAATTATTTTATTTTCATAATGTAAGCTATAAATATAAAGCTCAACCAATCTTCTCGGGGGCATGGGTTTAAAAGACTAGGGAACACTCCTAGGGAAGAGATTGATGGGGCTTTCATAAGGACCATTCCTGATTAAGAACCTCTGCCACTTATATTTCAACCTAAAACTATTAAAAACAGCATCTCAACAACCCCATGAAGTTAAATACACTTGTTAAAGTGATCACATATATTTCGGTTAAATAATAGCCGTGGGAGAGGGCAATTAGCAGATGCGGTCAGGAGAGAAAAAGATAGGTTTTCAGATGAGATTGGAAATGAGATGGAGAGTCAATGAGGCAGAAATATACAAGACACTTTTTTTTTTCCCTTGAAGTTTCTTGAATTCTGTTGCTAATGATACCTTAAGATTCTGAGGGCTGTGACCGGAAAAGACACATCATGATCAAGGAGGTTCAAGGAGACTGACGCAAAGCCTAACCACCATTGCTTAGTTCTTAGTTCTGATTAGTTCTTTCTTGAGAGTAGTATTTTTGCTTCATCCTTCTTGCATCTGTCTATCACTTGAGCTGAGAAGGAAACAGGTGCTATGTTTGGGCACCTAATCCAAAGGGAAGAAGGCACAAGTCTGCCCCCACCAAAGATAAGGAAGAAATCAGCCCAGGGACAACAAATAAGGCACTCAGCTCAAATTCTTTCCCCTGATTCCTGCAAGTGAGTTCAATTTCCACCACTGTTCTGCCATCATTTAGGATTTAGGCATTATTTGGTCTTCTCTCTGGCTGCAGAAATGCAAAGATCCATTTGTGGTCTTTCATAAGATATGCTATACTTTTAAGTAAGAAAGTTAAAAAGAAGATGGTGATAATCTCTGGGCCCATGAGGGGAAAAAAAGGCTTTGTGTTCATATGAACAGGGTGGAAATTCTGACCCTTACATTTACTCACATTTGTCCATCTTGTTCATCACTATATCCAGTGAACCAAGAATACTTCATAGCAATTCAATAAATATTTGTTTGACGATAAATGTGTGACCTTGGACAACTGTGTCTCATTTTCCTTTTAGCACTCACTTGCTCCCATGTGTGCTCTCTCTCTCTTTGTCCTCATGAATGGAGCCCATTAGTAATATAATTTGAAGCACTGGATGAAATAACATGTAAAAATCTGACCCAGGCCCTGATCCACAATAAATATTTTAAAAATCTCATTTCCCTTCTCTAATAATTGCGAAAGTTCAAGTCACAGCTATCATATGTACTAGCCCTACCCTTGACCAGATCAATCACTATCTCTGAGACTTGATTTCCTCCTTGCTACAAAGGGAAGGACAAAGATGTTTCACCCACCTTTCAGAGTTGCTCTAAAGATTACAAGAGTTTATGGAATTGGATGCATTAGTAAGTAGTAAATTGCTATTTAATTTTTATTATCACTATTCCTATCATGATTTTAATAATTTAGGTCAAATTGTCTCACTGGAGATACATCTTTCCTTTGTTGTGGAAGTTTCTGCTTAGAGTCATTATTTTAAAAACCGACTATATTTTTCTTAACTAAGGCTATCTCTAAGAGGCTGGATGCCTTCTACTACATCTAGTTGCATAAAGCAAAAGACCCTAAATGAATTTATATGGCCTCAAGGAGCAATATTCATGGGGTACCTTCTGGGACCCCATCTTGGGGGTCCTATCTAAAGATATAATTTTGGGAGCAATTTTCCATGAAATTGCTGATGGTGTATATCCATATAAATTTGAGCCTATCTGGTACAATTTTCACTTAGTCCAATGACTGCATTATTTTCTATAAATAACTGAGAGGAAGAGATGCATTTATCTATTAAATGTGTCTGGAAAACATACTTTAAACTGGATTATCAGATAAACATTTCCATGAGGGTTTCCATTTTTATATTTTACCTTCACTGATACACTACCAGCAAGACTTTTACAACTGAGTAAAGAAAAGGTCTGGGTCACTGCGTTGTCTTCAGTTAGTGCTGAAACATATGTCAACAAAAGGAATCACATTTCTACCCATTTTATGACCTGATAGACTAACATAGCAAGTGGTTTAAAAGATGGATTTTGGAACCAAGCAGACCCAGTTTTGAATTCCAGATCTCCCTAGACAGAAGATTGCCCCGAGCTTTAGTTTTTCATGTTTAAAAAGAGGTATGGTAATATTAATCTCCAGAGTTCTCCCAGGGTTGTTGTCAGAATGAGGAAGAAGCTAGAAACATAGCTAAAGTGCTTAGCAAAATGCTGGGCATAAAATCCACTCATTAAATGATTGACGCATATGATAGCCTCATAGGATATTGATGCCGAATGGAACCAACAGAAAGTGTGTGCTTGATTGTGTGTGTGAGTGAGACCTGAAGTCCAGAATGATTGTATGAAAGGTTCAAATAAATCCAAAGCTACACAGTTAATTAAGTAGTTATGCAGGAAGCAAAATGAGCTTCAAAGGACTTTGGACATGACTCAGGCCAGTCTCTTCTAATTCAAGATAAGTGACTTGCTATAACTAGTGGAAGTAACAAGACTAGACTACTGGGCTTCTTAAATGCTCATTCAATATAATTTCATTAGAGCATTCCTTCTCCCAGAGTTCCACACAACCCCTTTTCATCATATGTCTGCCCTTAGCTTATCTTCACCCCATACATAGAGGTTATTGGGTAGCTATTTTCAGAAATGAAACCCATTATATCATCACAAGGCGCATGTCTTTTTTTTGCTATTTTTCCCAAGACAGAAAGGAGGTGTTGCAGAGCATTTTTCATGCCTTCCACTTTCAGAAAGTCAAAATACCTCTCTCTCTGCAGCCTTAGTGTGTATGTGTGTTCCCTTATGTCATGTGTCCTCCCAATTATATTAGTGTAGGTCAGCAGCAGCAACTTATAGGCTGCCACGTCTGTCCATTATCCTCAAAGATAGTATCAGTGGTGAACATGGTGATGGTATTGATCCTGTGAATACTGGATATTCGTAGTTACTCTACTATCTTAACCCTGTAGACAATCAGGTTCTCTCGGCATTAGTCAGCAATGTCCGTGGCCACACTACTATTGGTTCCCATAACAGCATTCTCTTTTATGTCTGTCAGTCATTAGGACAGTTTAACCTTCACTGGTTCCTCCCATCTCCAGATGCTTCCAAAATAAACCAGTCTATCGTATTTTCCCCCTCGTCCTTCTAAATTACACAAGTCATTTTACAATTTTCAAAAGAATTTATTTGATCTCATTATAACCTAAGTTACCATCTTATTCAATTATCCTTTGTTTGGTCTAACTTTTCCAACAAAATTAATCTAGCAATTTGCATGTCTGTCCTCCCCAATTAACTTCCTCTAACTCCCCAAGGCATGGTTTATGCCCCCTCTTCTCTGATGTTGATCTCTCTCCAAGATAGCAGTGATTCTCTGGTGGTAAAGGTAATTGCTTTTTTATCCTTTATTTATTTTGCCTTTTAGAACATATGACATTGTTGATCACCCTGACCCCACTGTTTTCTCAACTTGAGCCTTATATGGGAAAAGGCACTCATGAAGGAAAAAAGTAAGAGTGAGCATTTACTGGTATGACTTACCAAGAAGTCTAACAAGGAAAAATGCCAGCTTTCAAAGCATTGCAGACTGGCAAAATGATCCTTTGACTTAACTGTACACACTCTAGCTTCATAGCCACTTTCCATTATCCAGGATTATCCCACAAATATGTGGACTTTTTTTTTTTTCAAGATTCAGTCTTCTTCCAGCCTTCTTGACACTCATTTTGAAATCAACGGATTTCATTCCATTTTAGAAAAACACAGCACTGATAACTGAATCAGGATCATCACATTTAATTTCACTTTGTTGTACCCTTATACAATTTATATTAAATATATTTTTCTCCAGGGGTGCCTGGCTGACTTAGTCAATGGAGCATGTGACTCTTGATCAGAGTAATGAGTTCAAGCCAACGTTGAGCTTACAGCTTACTTTAAAAAAAAAAAATTCTCCAGTTTGATTTTGTTGATAAGTAATTTCAGCAGCTGGGGTTTTTCTGTCTTGTTTGGGTTTGCATACCTCAGTTCAATATTGCATCACATGGCCTTGTCCAAACCACTTTAGTGTCTATAGTTCTCAGGGCCCCTCATGGGATCAAATCATTGGTTTTCAAAGTTCTTAAAAAACAGAATCACGGGGCACCTCGGTGGCTCAGTGGGTTAAAGCTTCTGCCTTCAGCTCAGGTCATGGTCTCTGGGTTCTGGGATGGAGCCCCACATTGGCCTCTCTGCTCAGCAGGGAGCCTGCTTCCCCCTCTCTCTCTGCCTGCTTCTCTGCCTGCTTGTGATCTCTCTCTCTCTCTCTGTCAAATAAATAAATAAAGTCTTTAAAAAAAAAAACAGAATCACTTTTTATAACAATAATTTTTGTCCAAAATATGGAGAATTTACCAACCTTATCTTATTTCCATTTTTTTGTTTTGTTTTGTTTTCTGTTTTGTTTTGTTTTGTTTTTTGTCAGAGAATATACTCGGTGTAATGCACAATTATTTGGAATTTTCTGGAACTCCATTTGGCCTTTATCTATCCATGTTGGGTAGAGACAAAGTTCATAAATGTTTCACCTTCTTGGTATACTATTAGGTTTATTAATATCAAATATTATCTTTTTTCCCCTTGTTAGCCCTAAATTTAGTTTATCTGATATTAGTATTGGTTTATAAGTCCTGGTATATGTGTTTTTCTGTTTTGTCTTGAGAGAAATATTTCTTGTAAGTAGCATTTACTGACTTTTTTAATTAATTTATTTCCTTTGTCTACTGTCATCTTTAAAAAAAATTCCCTCCCTGATTCTGTTAAATTGACACTATTTCTATTATTTTAGTGGTTTCTCTAAATAGTACCTAAACTTTTTTCCTACCAAATCTGAGTTTAATCAGTATTTATAACTTCTATCCATCAAGACACAAAATTTAGTTATGCACTTGTCTCCGAGTTTTAATACCTGGTTGGTGGCATTTTAATTCCAGATCATTAGAGAAACTATGTATATATGTATATTTGCCATATCTAATCTGAACACCAGTATGTTATTATTTTCTTTATTCATAAGTACTTATTACCTAGCATTATTCCCTTCTGTATTCATTATTCTTTAAGTATATGATCTAATCAATACTTTGAAACATTTTTGCTGATGATTTCCTAAGTAGTTGGCCATCTGTAAATA
This sequence comes from Nasua narica, assembly GCA_028533885.1. Lineage (NCBI taxonomy): Eukaryota > Metazoa > Chordata > Mammalia > Carnivora > Procyonidae > Nasua > Nasua narica. The sequence continues at coordinate 66,693,915 of CM052813.1, read as the reverse complement.
GCATTATTCTCTCCCATATTTAAATTATAGCTTAGTTGGACATAGAGTTATTTTTTCCATTGAAGTATACTTGACATAAAATATTAGTGTCAGGTGAACAACATAGTGATTTGACAATTATATACATTACAAAGTGATCACAATAAGTGTAGTAACTATCTGTCACTATACAAATTTTATGCAATATTGTTGACTATATTCCCTATGCTCTACTTTTCATTCCCACGATTTATATATTTTCTAACTGGAAGTTTGTACTTCTTAATCCTCTTCACCTGGTTCATACATCTCCCCATCTCCCACCCCTTGAATACAGAATTCTTATTTTAAATTCATTTTGTCAATAAATAAATAAATAAATAAATTCATTTTGTCATAGTCACATGGTCTGCCTACCACACCTGTGTATTCATGCTTCATGTTTTTTAGCTTCTCTTTTATACTTTCCACATATTCACACCTTTCTGATGCTGTGACAGCTTTGGTTTTTCAGGAATCAGATGCAGTGGTGGAATTAGGGGTGCAAACACTTTATGGGGCATCTGGGTGGCTTAGTCAGTTAAATGTCCAACTCTTGGTTTTGGCTCAGGTCATGATTTGAGGGCTGTGAAATTAAGCCCCACGTGGGGCTCTGTGCTAAGCATGGAGAGCCTGCTTAAGATTCTCTCTCCCTTTCCCTCTGCCCTTCCCTGCCCTGCTCACATGTCACTAGTCTGCTCTTGCTCTCTCTCAAAATAATAATAATAATAATAATAATGATAATAGGGTAGAGACACTTTAAAGAGGATAAATACCTATGACATCACAAGGGAGTGGCTATACTGACCTGGCAGTCCCTGCCATCCCAAAAGGGAACACCAGAACCAAGACTGCTCGATAGAGGAGCCCCACATTATCATGTCACCCTTGCTGTGTTATTGGCTGGGAGCTGAGAATAGCATGACATTGACTCGAAAGCCACAGTAGCTGAGAGCTGAAGATTTTCAGGTAAACTTGCCCCATGTAGCTGGGCTTTGAATCCTTTCTCGAAGGGGAATGTGTATCTCATGTGGCAGAGATACATTCTGGGAGATTTTTATAGCTTGGTCTTCCAGATCTCCAGTTTCTGTTTGACTCTTTCTATTCTGCTCAGTGTGTCTCTTCTGCTGTTCCTACCGTGACTCCCATTATGTAACCATTTTCATCTCACTCCTAAGATCCCCTGCTCCCTCTTTTATACAAGCTCTTGGTCGTGCTTCGTAGAAGCTTCACCTTCCTTTTTCACCGACAATATTAACCATGGTTTTTATAAATTTCTTTCCTGATCTTATCAGCTCTGCTTTTCTCTTTTTGTTGTTTCTTTTCCATACTGCTAGTGCTCACATATCTTATAACTCCAGCGATCAGCTTGTTGCCAGTTGACTTTACCTTCAAGGCCATCTCTGATGAGATCTTTGCTGTTTCAATTACTAATGAGAAATGTGTGGGATGTAGCAGCAAGAGAAGGGGTTCTTCCCCCGGTCTCTCCCAGAATTACTGGCTACTCAGGTTCTGCCTGTCTCCCAGATTATAACTGGTCCCCCTGATTATAACTGCTTGTTCAGAAGCCCTAGAATGAGGATGACTCACAGATCGTGGTCAGCCCTCAATTCCCTATCAATTTCCTCCTTTCCATGTGTGCTTGACATTCACATTCGGGGGTATGAAACCCCCACAGTGCTGCCCCTGTGTCTGGTAGTGCTATCCATAGCTACCAACCAGTCTGGAGCTTCTGCTTCCTTTGATCAAGTCCCACCCCCTCTCAGCCTGTCTTCTATTTCTCTCAGTGTCTAGTTTGAATATGCCTCTGTGCTTACTCAATTAAAAACCTATTTTTTGCCATTTCATATGTAGATACAGATTCCGGAGATAGTGACGTGAACTCCAAATATCATGTTAACTGGAAGTCACGCCTTAATTGAAATTTCAATTTTTTCCCCAGTAGGGACATGGAACTGCTTTCATTAAAGTGAAAGATGGGGGCCTGGAGCCTTTTTCTCCAGAGGATCCTTTGTATCTCTCCTAAGGCTCCATGAAACACGGTGTTTAAAATCATTTTATCGAATGATCTCCAGGGTCACTTTACTCATGTGAGTTAAACACCTTTACTCATAGGTGTTACTCATGTTTTACTCACTTCCTTGAGTCCAGGAGTCAGTGTGTTTTCTGTAAGAACCCTGAAGATGCAAATGACAGGGTGAATAGAATTATCCCTCTTTACCTTCTCCTATTTTATAAACACAGGCTGTTACAGATTAGGAAAATCTCATAGGCTATTTGCCAGGTTCAGTATCAAAGACAGGACCCTCACTTTCTTTTAATACTTTGAGCCTCTTCTACACATCTGTCAGAAAACAACTCCATTTTTCCACATTCAATCAATCTTTCTCCCATTTCATTATTGATTATGTCCATGATGGTAATTGCTGATAGATTGAGGGGAATGCAGACAGAAGCGAGTAGTGAATATCAACTGTTTGTTTGGTCCAGGCCAGGGAAATAGCTTCAGAAATGGTTGGCCACTTGTGAGAACTTGGCAACTTTTCTTCCTCATTTTGATAAAAATTATTAAGTCAAATCTTGTTTTGCTTCTTTGGTTTGTCTCTCTGTGTGTGTGTGTTTTGTTCATTTGTTTTGTTTTTGATAAATTTTTCACACACTTCAGGTTTGAAACTTGAGTTTAAGGAATGGAGTCCGAAAGATACCAGGTGAGTGGCTATGTTAAATGTTTCTGGTTGAATAGAAGTGTTCTTATGGTGTTTGAAGGGGAAAAAAAAAAGAGAGTCATGAAATTTCTTGGAGAGGAAAGTAGGAGTGCCATTAACATTCCCCACATAATATGGAGTTATGTGAAGACGAGTCTCTTCCAGATGTTCAGTGACACTTAACAGCATATGCAGGCAGAAAGAAATCTGGACAAAATAATATTCTATAAGGGGGCTGATTATCTAATTTTGCCCATGATGAGCACCTATGTTTTGGCAATAATAATTGAGTAGAGATTACTCCAGTGAAGTTTCAGTCTATAAAAGCATTTCCCAGTGTACATTCCACAGTAGAGTTGTCTTAGGACAAGTGCTGTTAAAAAAGATCCTGTAGTCAAATAGATTTGGGAAATGCTCTCCTTTGGGAAATCTCTCATGCATATTTTCATATGAAGCAGCTTAATTATATTAATTGTATTAATCTGGAATTTCTCAAAACTGCTTACCATAACACCCTTTCTGTTAAAGTTGCTTGACCCCTGTTAATGTGCATAGGGGTATATACTCATGGTTAAGAGCCATGGAAGGACCTGATTTTCAATCCTTATCCTTCCACTTACACGTTAACCTCTTTTGACTTCACTTTCCCCATCTATAAAAGCGAAACAGTGACAGTTGTCATAGAGAACTGGTATATTCACAGACGTGAACACATCTAAAGAATCTAGCTCTGTATGAAGCATGTGCAAGGGGCTCAGAAAACAGGAGCTGAATCAGTAACTAGCGATTATAATGATGAAATTATTAAAAACAGTAGAAACTCATCAGAAAGAAAGACCTGGAAGACAATAGAATTGTAAATGCCTGGGTAGTTCACTCTTCCTTCTTTTGGTCCCTGAGTTAGATAGAGAAAAGAGACGCAGGAAAAGGTTTGCTGTGGAAGAAAAAAAGAGAGAGAGAGCGAGATACAGTCCTTAAAATCATTTCTCATTATTGCTTCCTCAATGGAGCCCTCTCTGGACCCAGGAGCCCTTCCAGCAATGACCTACATTGCTATTTCCTTTCTTTGATATTTACCCCAACAAGGAAGTTGTTTTTTACGATGCCTACATTCTTCTTGCCCCACTGTTTCTTTCTCAGCAATGAACTCTTCATGTCCTTAAACATAACCACTATACTGTGTAACTGAGGAGGTCTCAGGAGAGCCTGGGGAGAGATGCATTTTTGCCATAAGTTGAACCTCAGGTCAAATTTGAACTGAGAGTTTCCAGCATGTGTGCTTTCAACAGAACAGCTAACCCTAGTAGGAGGTAGGCTTGAATGGTCCTTTTAGTTTCTGTTGTTTACTCCTGGATTAGGTAAAAATAAATTAAGCAACAAACATTCAAATTCTTTGCCAACTGGTCTTTTAACTCCTCAGAATTCCAACATTAAGCGTGACTAAACATTAATTATGATTCAGAATTCAAAGAAAGGTATGTAGTATAATATAACAATTGAACACGTGAGCTTTGGTGTTGAAGACTGGGATATTTTTATTTTTGGAAAATTCACTTAGCCTTGATAGGCTTCACTTTCTTTATCTGTAAAATGGGAAAAAAAATGCCTAACTATGAGGGTGATTGCTAAGATTAAACGGATCAGTGAAGAATATTTGCTCTTCTTTTGACTTAAGAGACTCAGATTTCAGAAAAGTATGAAATATGACAGAGTTTAGTAGTTATTGCATAAGTTTATTGTAGAATGGGAGATTTTGCTGACCATCAAGTGTGTCCATGTAGATTTTAATGCATATTCTGTCCACTGAAGAGGTTGCCGATTAGGCCATCTACAAGGAGATATTATGTTCCAGAGTCAGAAATGTGAGATCAAAAGACAATGTCTGATCTGATCTGAAACAGATCTTAATATTTCAGAGTCTCTTAATAGGTGTACATTTGTTTCTGAGGAGAAAGTTATAGAGATGTTCTTCACAAAGCATGTGAAGGCTGTACTGCTAATTGGATGGCTTAGAGGAGTTTTATAAGAAAGTGCACAGGAAGTAGCACTTCCTCTGATTTAGGTCTCCTTGGCCCTGGTTATGTTCAAGCATGCGGGAGAACGTGAGATAGCATAACTTGGCTTGGTTCCCAGTTTAAAGGTAAGGAGTCAAGGTCCTGTCTATCAATTCTCTTTTTAGCTGTGTATAAACTGCTGTTTTACCAGTGTGATACGTATTTGATATCAAATGAGTATATTAATATTTACTTTTTATCATTGTATTTTAATCACTTATTTTTAAATTCCATTTGTAGGCTCTCATTTTTTAAAATATACTTATTTTATAGTTTATATCATATGGTTCTATTAACTGAAGTGGTAGCAGATCTGTATCAGCTGTGTTTCACATATGTTGCCTCTTGCTCATGCTGGATCATTTCTTCTGGCATTTTATGATTTGAGGTTTTAGACTCCTGTGCAGCCTGAGTTGAGGACATATCTCTCTAGAGAAGAACTGTGTTGGAATTTTCTAGGTGCCTAAAGTTGGCCCACGGACCAGGGATCATTAATATGTTAATAGCAAAGTCCATGACTTAACAAACCATAAAGATATATTCACATTCAAACCCTACACCTTAAAGTGAGATAAGGTTATGATTTTAATTTCATAGATTCTTAAAGGATTTTTTTCCACTGAGAGACTAGCAGCAGATGGTCATGTTTTCTTGAATTTAGACCATGCTAAAGGATGGTTTTATATACCTTCTTCTTTCCATAAGGGAGTCCCACTCTAATCTTAGAACCAATTGGATCTTAGAATCCAATTCTCATTTTTACCCCTGGTGAGCCCAAGGTCATGACTCCTGTCTGTGAATATGTGCTAACTCCCTAGTCTCTAGTGTAGGGGCTACTCTCATTCCCAGCTAGATGTTAGCTCATGCATATCTACTCTCATTTATAGCTCCATTTTTATTCATGGCAGTGGCATATTCCCCTTTGTTGTGGCAAGCGAGGCTATGCATTTAGAAGAAAGTTTGTTGAGAATGTTTAAGCTTTTACGGTAGAAGGATTTTGGATTTTTGTAGTGGACCATGTTGCCCCAACCCAGAGTCGGGCAGGGTTGTTTCATTCTGGGGTCCTTTGGTGATTCTGAGTAGTTAGCAACACTAAGGGACAATCCAGTGTGTTGGCTCTTAGTCCTTCCCCTGCTTTCAGCAGAGAGGGTTTGCTTTTTTTTCTGTTTTATACACAGGGCTCCTGAATATGAACTGGTTGCACATAAAGGCTCAGTATTTTAGTTTTAAAATCCTGCCTTAAACTTTATGATAGAAAACATTGAGGTGTGGTATGAAGAGCATTAATCTCATTGCCAAATAGCACGAGCATCTAACAAATTCCAAACTGCTACAGTCATTCTACAAACAACCATCCACACTCTTTATGTTCCTGAACAGGAATCACCTCCAAATTTGAGATGGAATTGAGGAAATCACATTTCCCAAGGGAGTAAACTGCTCCAGGAATGCAGTGAGCAAGGCCAGAGACCCATTAACTCTGTGAACTAGGAAAAGTTCCTTCATTAAAACTGGCAACAGTAGGGACCTTATGTCTGGAAAGAGTCAATAATGCATTAGGTTACTTAAGCTGTAGAAAGAGTTCATTGACTATATTCTTTTCAAGTCTGTCTTCAAGGGACTAAAACCAGGAAAGAAAGAATTCCTCTAGTCCCCAAAAAACTCCCAGTTTTTTGGTGGAATATTGGCTGTGGGGGCCCTGTCCTAGATAAAGTACAGCAAAGGGAACAGAACAAACATGGGGATGGGGGAAGTTTGGTAAAATAAGAAAAAAAAAGGCAAAAATGTAGAAAAGAGAAGAGATGGCTATAAAAGAGAGAACAAAAGGAGGCACTAACATGAACAAAATCATCAGACGTTGAGTGTGATATGCTCCATGGCTTAAGACAGAGACTTCTGGAACCAGTAGAACGGCCTGCACCAACTAATGTACAAGTATAATTACTTCCTGTGTCTACGAGTCTGATTAATACCCACCTTGTGTATCTCTAGTGAAACTCCCTTCTGCTCTCCGTGGTTACACTGGATTGGCCCTCACTCATGTCCCTCTTCACACCAAGGCAAGTTCTGAATGACATTGAAGCGTTAGACATGCTCTTTCTTCTGTCAGTGACACCCTTCCACATGGACTTCTTTCCTTGAAAGGTTGCTTGCTCAGGGATGTTGTCCACGTTCTTCAACACACACCTCCATGCAAAGCTAAAATAGGTTCCCCCTTGACATGCTTTCTTAGCCCTTGGTAGCTTTTCTTTTAACACACTTATCACAACTGTAGTGACATAATTGTTCTCCTCATTAAAAAAAAAAAATGTATTTCTCTCTTTCCTAGAATGTATATTCCGCGAAGGCAGGGAGATCTGTTTTTGGTATCTAGGATAGTTCCTGGCACTCAACAAATATTCTTGGGGAAATGCATGAAAAGATGAAAGAGTGGAAAGCACATTTTTAAACATGAAATACAATTAGTCTTGTAATAAAGTACTTCATAGAGTCAACTGTTAATTCCCCAAAGACTACCAGAAAAGTCTATTGATCAAGAAAAACAAAGCTTATTAGATTTTGTGTTGGAAAGGACACAGAGACTTAATAGTGTCTCAGAATAGAAATATATAAGGTTTGAGGGCCTAGGATGGATGAATTAAGGGTAGGTTTTGCAAGATAGAAATTCATTGGAATTGGACAGAGATTGTAACATAACACTTTTAGATTGATGTGTGCAGTGAGGAGAGGGTCTTGAAGTAATTCCTTCAAGTAGGGTACCAATCTTGAAAAATAAGCTGTTAATTTGGTTCACTGTCTTATCTACCAGGTGCAGATACTTCCTAGAGCAAGCAGTTAAATTATTTTTATTATAAATTATTTTGTTTGTTCCTAACATTGTTTAACAAAGAAACAGGTAAGTATATATCCTAGAGTTGTCTAGCCCAGAGAGAGGAAAGTATGCCTGTTTCCAGTATTGTCAAACACAGGGACTGGGAACTATTTTGGTTTGAATGTTGAGTCCCGCCTTTTGGTCTGAGCTCTAGGATAGGCCATTAATTGTCTAGAGGTTTGATTGATCCAAATTTCCACCACTGTTCAACTCTTGTGTTATCATATAGAGCTTCAAATATTGAACAGCATCAGATTCTCTTATTATTTTTTGCTGGAAGATTGTCAGATCGTTTGATGGGACAGTGGCTTCACATGGGCACTTCAAAACAACTGCTAAGAGGATTATAACCACATTGTGCAGTCTGCTTTTCAGGCTGGAGCCAAAGGGCTCAAACCAAGAGCAGAGATACTATACCCAATTGCTAGAGCACACTGAGCCACATCCCAGGGTATTAGATAACGTATCTAATTTCATCTCTTTCTTTCTTTATGCTTAGAGTCCACGAAGGACATTTACTCCTTTCAGCCCTACCTCTGAAAACAAAACTACAAAAACTCCAAGAATCTGTATTTATATTTGCTCGATTATCCATATTTAAAACCCTTAAGCCTTGAGGATTGCCTCTGAAGGTAGATATCTACCTTCAGATATCTTTCTATATCTCGAAAGTTTGCCTTTCAAGAACCTCATGTGTGCTGGCCTAACAATCTTGTGAGTTCTCACAATAAAACCTTGAGGTGCAGGAAAAGGGAGTAATTTGCTAAAAATGGGATAAGTAATGAATATTGAATACTGGAGGTAAATTGAAGTCCCTCCAATTCCAGAGTCCACGTACATTCTACCATTTCACATAATCTCCCTTTGAGGCATAACAAGGAATGCAGTGAAGTTAACCCCATACAGTTTTTTCTATTAATATAGTTATAATCATATCACTCTCACTTGATATTTATCTTTTGAAGGATAAATGGGGCTTGGGTTTGTTCTAGAGACAATGGGAAGCCATAAGAGGGGCTAGGAAAGGACTCACAGGATTAATTTTTGCTCCTATTGCTATCATGAGTGGGATGCTAGCAAACACAGCTGGAGCCACAGAGATCCCTGTTTATAAACCATAGAGGGTTAAAAATAAATGTCTCCTTAGAGATAAGGGTATCTGCATAGATCCCACTGTCAGATGGGAAGGGCTGTTGTTTTCCAACTTTAAGAAGGATGCATAATTTAGGCCAAGATAATCACCAGTGATGCATACAGCAGAGATTAATTTGAAAATTTAATATCAAAAGATTGGAGGACTTGCTTATGAAGCCACAGCTTCTAAATTATATTGAGGCATTGGTTGGTAACAAGTGCTCAGGAGCCTCAATGTGCAGAAGAATATTAAAAGATACCACATGTCCTCTAATTAAAATCACAGCAAAATGGAGTGATGATTGCAGATATGATATTAGTAAAGCATAGGGGGAGGACTGCAGAGCAGTGCCAGGATGTCGACAGGGGCTGGAAACCGTGGCCTCCGTGGGGAGAGGCCTTTCTCCAAATTGCAGCAAAATCCCTGGAAATTAGCAGGAGCCAGAGGGAAAGCTAATGTTCATTGCTGGCATTATACGAAATGAAAATGTCGCTCTGTCACACATGATTTGGACAAAGGTTTGGTCTGTTTGTTCAGAGCAAAGTGGCAACTGGGAGCAATTAAAAACCAAGCCTGAGTTTGCAAGTGACTCACACCCAACAATAGCAGTCACATGTTCCCAAACACTTGAGGCTTTAGGAATCTCTCGTTGGTCGATAGTATTGTCTTTACTTGCTTGCTTGTTTTCTTCGTGATTTTTTTTTTCCTTTTGAGAAGAAGGTTAGTAGGACAAAGCTAGCCAAGTGAACAGTTCCCATGCATTCCTAACAGGACGGTATCAGGTCTATTCAAGAAGTCTGACTGAACTTTCACGTACAGAGCTTTCCATGAAGTTGACATGAGAAAGTGTCATTAAGAATATATCCAGGGCGCCTGGGTGGCGCAGTTGGTTAAGCAACTGCCTTCAGCTCAGGTCATGATCCCGGAGTCCCGGGATCGAGTCCCACATCGGGCTCCCAGCTCCATGGGGAGTCCGCTTCTCACTCTGACCTTCTCCCTTCTCCCTTCTCATGCTCTCTCTCACTCTCTCTCTTTCCTAATAAATAAATAAATAAAATCTTTAAAAAAAAAAAAAAGAATATATCCAGCATTTTAGAGGTATGGATTTCTAAGGCAGTGCTCTATATGTGAGATAAAGTCAGACTGTGAACTTTTTTGATAGTTTCTTTCCAGTTTGGAGAAAGCTGGAGAAAGCTATGAACCACCGTGGCAAAGGAAACAGTATGAAGGCAGATGAGAATAATCATTCTCTCCTCATCAGCCCAACCCTATTAACCCTCCTAACCAGATCCTACTCCTCCGTAGGTTGTACTTTTCAGGTCCTAACCAAAGAATGGAACGAAACCAGACCAAGGTCACTTTGTAAGGGGAGGATATTCCTATCTATTGCTTAGATGCTGCCACCTCCCATTTGGCGCTCACAGCAGATATCACTAATCTATCACAGCACTCTTTCCCTGTGACTCCAGAAGCATGCTCAGAAGCCTCAGTAGAGGGTTCCAGAAATCACTGTTCATCTTTACAGATGACATCAAAGTGCTAGCTACATGCTATAGAAATCCTGAAAATTAGGAGATTCCTGAACACTGAAAGAGTAACTATCAGAAGAAGTCCAGGGCTTCTGTTTCCTCTCTGCTTGCTACTTTTGTGATTTTGAACAATAGAACCTCTTTGATACTCAGTTGCTTCATTTATCAAATGGAAGTAATGTGTAATACTTTTGTCAATGACGTAATGACAAAATTTGGTAGTTGAAGAATATTTTTTTTTAGATTTTATTTATTTATTTGACAGAGAGAGAGAGAGAGAGATCACAAATAAGCAGAGAGAGAGGAGGAAGCAGACTCCCCACTGAGCAAAGAGCCCAGCGGCTCGATCCCAGGACCCTGAGATCATGACCTGAGCCAAGGGCAAAGGCTTTAACCGACTGAGCTACCCAGGCGCCCCAGTTGAAGAATTTTTTATGAGCCATGCAATGATAGGAGAGTGAAGTCTATTATTGGTATTAAAATCTGGTAATCACTAAGTCTCAATTGTTTGACTCGCAGCTGCAGCAGAATGGCTGGCAAACACATCTTTGGCCAAATTTGTTACCTGGCTTTATACCACATTCTCTACTTCAGTTGCCCTCAAACTTGAATGGCCATCAGAATCTTCTAGGAGAGGGCTTCTTCAAACATGGAGTGCTGGACTCCACCCCCAGAGTTCCTCATCCAGTAGGATGGAGGGGGTAGGGCACAAGAATTTACAGTTCTAACAAGTTCCCTGGCGATTTTGATGTTGCAGGTCCCAGGACAATAGTTTGGAAGCCTCTGCCTCTAAGATCACACAGAACTAAATTCTATATTAGGATGCCTCGCTTGTTTCTCATATCATCCAGGTGTCATCTGCACTGAATCCAACCTACGAGATCTTCCATTTCCCAGAGCTGCTACCACAGACAGTTTCCCACCTTCCTGTGAGGCTCAGCATCTTTATGGTTTTTTAGGAAGCATCTTTTGTTTGTAGGTGCCTCACATTCCTGGAGAGACTAGGAAGTGCCCTGAGGTTCTGGATTTATGAACGTTTATATCTTTATTGTTAGTGATACTGGGCTAAGCATGCACCTTCTTTCTTGCTCCCAAAGTATACCACTCAAAATGTCTCATGGGTGTTTCTTAAGATGCCCTGGGTTGCTGCCTAAGGAGTGCTAAGGAACCCTCCCGGGCGTCCTTTTCCACTAGCCCCCCCACACCTGCCACCCCATTGCTGCTGTGTCCCAGAGAGATTAACCTTCCACTAGACACAGCTACGTTTTGTTGGTGACCCTACTGCTACCATCACTGTGCCCTCAGGGGAGGAGCCATGCCCCCAAATTCCAGGCGCTTTTGCCTTGAAAGTCCTCTAATGAGGCCTGGCCTTTCCTTAATTTCCTATAGCAGTAGAGATAAGGCTGTAATGTAATTGGAGGTCTGTCTAAAGGACAATGCATATAGAAAGAAGTAACTACAGAGATTAATTTACAATTACAGCCCAGGCCTGGACCCACACTATGGGTCCTGATGTTCTGACTTGTCCCCAGTGAGCTTCTTCATGGCCAGCCCTGCCACTGGAAGAAATCCAGTTTTCTTTGCAGCTTGGGCTCCTAGATCCAGGGAAAGACCATCACCACCCCTCCCCCTCCACTGACCCACCTCCTGAGTCCTTCTTTTCCTGTCTCTACCTCTTCCCAGGACTCTCTGAGAGTGGAAATAGCCAGTTCATTCAGGGAAAGCCTTGCCACAACCCGAAAGGAACAGTCTGGTTCCAGGGCCCTAGTGATCATAATCATACAGTAGCTGGACCTCATTATGTTCCTGGGTACCCATCAATTAGTCTTAAAACAAACAAACAAACAAAAACATAAACAAAAAACCCATTTTTTTTTCTTAAAATACCAATAGCTCCATTCCATTTTAAGTTTCTATTTACCCAAAATTCAGAATACTATATGGTATAGTTTCACCCACAGCCACCTTATTACATATGTATAAGAGGATTGGGGACGTATTAATAAACAGATGCATGTAAATAAGTATATATGAATTTGACCTCTTAGTCTCCATCTGAAGGCCACTGTGACCCAGGCAGCACATTCAATGGAGACTCCTCAGCCTCTGCACTGCTCGTAATGCCATTTCTCTTCCCATTTCGTGAACCCCCACTGCATCCAGGTACTTTGGCAGCAGATGAAAGTCCTTGAGTCTGTTTGTCCACACAATAGGCCAACCTTCTATCAATTCTCTCCCCTCCTGAATAATTGTGTGCTTTGCATCTGCCCATGTTTTTACCCAGGCCCCCGCAGGTGCTTGCTTTGAAGGCCCTGCCTTGAGCAAAGATCACCAGTTTGAGACAACGCAGTTTGTCCCCATTGCATATTTGTGAAGATGAGCCCATCCATCTGTCCCTGTGCCATAGACCCTGGGTGGCAAAATGTAATAAAAGAAAACCACTCTGACAGCCCTCCTGGCATAATGCCGGCATGAGCAGAGGTTATTATCTTGTAATGTCACTGCTATTTCCAACAGCCCCCAATGGATCTGCTGACTGGCGAGACAAAAGGGGAGACACTGTTAACACAGCCCCTGTGCTTTGTATGGAGCAGCTCTGTGCAGGGCTTTCAGAGTGGCTGTTACTGCCTATTGATTGGTGTTTTGACTGCAAGTTGACGCCCTTTCTCCCATTGAAGTTGTCACTGGTGGATTTATTTAATAAATCTCATCTTGGGCCAGGACCACTGCAGGGCTGACTTGATTTCCGTGCTTCTGGATGGATTGGGGAGAAAAACAGCCGAAAAGTGGGAACATGTTTGTTCTCCAGTCCCTGGTCTGCCACTAAATTGCTGTATGACCTTCGATGGTTCCCTTCCCCGCTCTGAGCCTCGAATCTTCCCTTACATCCCAAGTCTGACTCAAGAGGAGTGGATGATTCCGTGATTCTTATTTCAAGACGTCCAGCTCCCGTGGGTTGCAGCATGAACTGCTGGAGAAAGTCCCCAAAATAGCAGCAAAGCAATTGCAATGTATATTCTAATAGCAGTAGCTCTAGTAACAGAGCCGCCCCCTCCCCGGGTTTTCCTCTTTAGGGGTGATATGCCAGAATGAGAAACAAAATTACTGTGTCTGTTCAGCAAATTCCTCCTGACAAAATCTTTAAGCGTTGACAAGAGTAATATACTGAAAATTAGTTTAGAAGTGTTTCAAGTTTCAAAAATCAATCAAAATCAAATTAGGTTCTGAAGACGCTGTCTGTTGAGTTTTAGGAAAAAATAAAGATTCGCTTCAGCAACTCGGGAAAGTGGCTTTGACCCCAAAGGAGGTCACTCTGACACCGAAAGCGATTGTCCTTCCTTACATCTACCTGTAAGGCCCTCTCCAAGGACTTGGCTCAGTATCCCTGTTTCTTTCATCTTAGGTATTTGTAAATAACTTACCAGCTGACCTACATTTTAATCCCCTTTCTTTCCCTTCATCTCCCAACCCCAAGTCTAATCCAAAGCTAACTGAGAAAATAAATAAGTAAAAAAAAAAAAAAAAATTATTCTTCCCTCTCAGAATGGTAAAAGGGTCTGGTGGTGAGGAGAAAAAGGAATTAATACCTGAAAACTCCCCTAGTTTGGTCTGATGGTCAAGTGCAAAAGAGCAGATGACAGAAAAGGCATCATATTGAGGGTGCAGGAATGCAGGCCTGGGGAGGGGCACAGAAGAAGTAGGAGTTCCCGTTCGGCTTCATTTCTTCTCCAGATATATAGCTCATAAATTAGGGTCTTCCCCAGCCTGGGAGGATAGCAGTGATGACGTTGATGTCTCCGCTCAACTCAGGCTGGCAGCTACCATCACCACAAAGAGGCCCCCTGTCTTCTCTCTCTTGCTTGTCAATGCCTGTCATCCGTGAAGCTGCCATCACAGACAGGCCCCTAGAAAGGCATCGGTGCCTGGGGCTATGGTGCTATGGTCTTTCCAAGTCTTTCATCCTTTGTGTGGAGCTGAGACAATGGCCTCCTCCTCCCGTCTGTAGGCAAGGCCTCCAAACATCTCTGCTTGGACCTAGAATCCCTTTGTTCACAAAATACTTTGTTAAAACATTAAATTCAGTTTCTGGCAAAGCCCTTCTCATCGTCAAGGCTTGGACCCAGGCGAGAGGCTGACTGTGCATGTGAGTTTGTGTTGTAACTGAGGCTGTGCTTTGTCATTATCTCTTCACTAATCTTGAAGCTTGTCTTTGGACACCTTAGCATGGATTATCTCCTCAGTTATATCCCCAGTATAAATGGGTGGGGATACTTATCCATAAATACCACACAGGCATCTGGAAAATTCAATGTATAGAGACAAAGCTGAAAGCTATAATTAAATCCTTATCTGAGTAAAAATACTGTTAAAGTGTCGTCATGTTTCTCAATTTTTTTTTTAAGAGACAGAGCACACACTAGTGGGGGTGGGGAGAGGCAGGAAGAGAGGGAGAGAGAATCTCAAGTGGACTCCACACTCATCGGGGAGCCCGACACGGAGTTCGACCTGGGGCTCAGTCTCACGACCCTGAGATCATGACCAGAGCCGAAATCAAGAGTGGAACACCTAACTGGCTGAACCACCCAGGCACCCCCTCTATGGTTGTCTTCTGTGTGTACAATGCAAATGTATTTTCCTTGTTAATATTTTTGTTAGTATAATCTGCTTTAAAACCTCCCTTCTCTTTTTTTAACACGTAAGTTATACCATGGGAGGATTTTTCTTCTCTATGTTTTGAATTTTCTTATAAGGCATGATTTTTAATGGCTTCACAGCATTCTACTGCATTGATATACTTCAGCGTGTAGTTTTCTATTCTTTGACACTTGGGTTTTTTGTTTTGTTTTGTTTTGTTTTGTTTGTTTGTTTGTTTGTAGAGAGAGATTACATGCACACCAGTGAGAGAGGGTGAAGGGCAGAGAGAAGGGGAGAGAAAACTCCACACCCAGCACAGAGCCAGAGGTGGGGCTCAGTCTCATGACCCTGAAACCATTACCTCAGCCAAAATCAAGAGTCAGACACTTAAACGACTTAAGTGTTAAGTTAGACAGTTAACAGACACTAACCACCTAGGCTCCCCTCTCATTTGGGGTTTTAAAAATGTCTTTATTAATTACCAAAAATTATGCCATAACAACCTTATGCATTTAGTACATATTTTCAGAAATATTAGGATGGGGTGCCTGGCTGGCTCAGTTGGTTAAGCTATGTCTTCTGCTCAGGTTGTGATTTCAAGGTTCTGGGATCAAGTCCTGTGTGGGGCTCCCTGCTCAGGGGTGATTCTGCTTTTCCTTCTCACTCATCTCTGTGTTCTCTCTCTTTAAAAAAAAAAATCAATAAAATCTTTTTTTTTAAAAATAAATATTCACATACATTTGTGTGTGTATATACACACATATATCTAGTGCCATATCTGTCTATCATCTATCTAAATATCTACCTACCATCTATTTAATCTATTTTCTATCTGTCTGTATCAATGCCATTCAGGTGAGTGCCAATTTCATAGCACTCTCCCTTTTCTCACTTTCAGGTACTTCTTGAAAGCAACGAGAAAAGGGAAGGCTTTTCTCTAGGTCAACTCTAATAGATTTTCATAAATAAATTACTTTATTAAATTGTATAGATAGGATAAGACTACAATTTTCCTAAAATTAAAAGCCAGGAGTCATTCTGATTCTTCCATCTCCTTCATTCCTGACATCCAGTGAACGATTTAGTCTTCTCCATACTGCCTTCATAGGGTATTCCCTAAGCTTTCCCTCTCCTCCCACCCATCTGACACTAGTTCAGACACCATGCATGCTCTCCTGAGTTATCTAAATTGCTTCTTGTAAGGGTTCATTGCCTAAAATCTCTCTTTATAAGCCAACATTTCCCATGGGTTTCCATGGAACACTGGTCGCCATGGGATGATGAAGAGAAATTCCATGACAAATAAAATTATAAAAACTCACCTGTTTTCTCTAGTCTCTCTCTTCTTGAGATTAGAAGTTCTGGGAAGTCCTATAATTAAATAATCAAAAGGAAAATAATCAATAAAAATTTTAATTAGCTTGGTGGAAACTAAAATTTACTAACCTTAGTTCATTCATTTTTTTTCAGCAAACATTTGTTGTATAATTACAATGTATGATAGTAGTGTGTGTGTGTGTGTGTGTGTGTGTGTGTGTGTGTGTAGGTATGTATTTCTATATGAGAACACCTTTTAATCACCAGTCAAATTCATGCCTTAATATACTTTGGGGGGTACTTTTATGTTCCATCTTTCACACAGCTGGTGAAGTAATTTTCTAAAGACTAGTTATAATTGTACTTCTAAACTTTAAAAAGAAGTTAAAAAGAGAGTTAAACTCTTTTTTTTTAAAGAGAGTTACACTTTTAAAAACTCTTAAAAAGAGAGCTCTCCAGGATAGTATAAATTCCACATCCCTACCATAGCTTTTGAGACCCTTCATAGTTTGTCTTAATCACAGTTTCTCAGACTCCAGTTGCTCTCCTGAATCACCTGAACATGCAAGCATATCAGAGTTTTCTCTCTTACCTGAAACTGCCATAGATTTTCATCTTTTCATGCCTTGATTCTGCTGTTTCTTCTGTTGACGTTCTCCTAGTGGTGACATTTGATTTACCTCCAAAAGCAAATATCAGAATCTTGCAAACTCTTTCCCGCCTTCTCCAGTGGTCACTTCTTTCTTATCTTTCAAATTCCAACTAAAATGGTGTATCTATGAAGCATTTTCTAATGCCCTGGAAAAAATACTCATTCTTCCTTAATAGCCTCCAAATTGGCAGGCTAGTAACCATCATCCTCTTTTTTTTTTATGATGAGAAAACTGAGGTGTGAAGAGAGATTTGCTGAAATCATGTACTAAGCAGGGAGAACAGCACATTTACCTGTTTGCATAGTTTGTGGGTTCTCTGCATACTCTGTGGTCTTTGTTGACCACCTAATTACATGTCAAGGAGATCGGACATGAGAGAATGGAGGGCTGAGGAAGTGAGTATCCAGGGACTTCCTGGAATTGGAAAGATGAACACTTAGCTCAGACACAGGAGGCATTAGCTAAATCCTGAGGTTGTTTATGACCATCAGAATTATGCCTGGCATGCTCAGTTCAGATTTTCAGGGATTTAGGTTTTAACTGGCAAAGGAAGTTGTTTAAACCCAGAAAATGGGAAGGAAAAAACAGAGAGAAAGCCAGCTAATCAGAAGCTATTAAGCTCATAAAAAAGTGTTGGCTTGAATTACAGTTTGAGGGGAAAATGTTAGTTTCAGCTCACTATTCAGTAACTATTGGCCTTTTGGGTCTCTAAATTAGCTGTTGACTGACTCTTTTAAGCCAAGAATTAAAATTTTCCAGGCTCTGACAAGCTATGAGGATCCTGGGGTGTGCTTGATAAATACTATTTTTAATAGCCTACATTTTATTGACATGTAATATGTTGAATGATTTTGCATCTGTCTGCTTGTTTGCTAGGATACCTGTCATTATACCCATTTTTGGAGAGTGGAAAAATGAAATACAGACATGGCAAGTAATTCTCCAGAGTTGACATAAGTGTTAGGACTTGAACCCATGTACTCTAAGTTCTAGCAATGCAAAGAGGGCTCTCTTGGCAGAGTCTGACTTAAAGAGATCTTGAGTCAGCAGCTATTTCTCAGTTTTGAGAACTTCTCAGACAATGAAGGAGCAGAGGCATCTATGAGACAGAGAGAGAGGATGAGTAGTCTGGGGGGATGCAGCTCCCACTGGCAGGCATGACCTTCTGGGCAGAGGGCAAGGCCAAAATCTGTCCCCTCCCCGCCCCCCCAACTTGCTGTCTCCTCTCCTCTGACTCTTGAATCTTGCATTCTTTTATCAGGAATGATGGTATTATCTCTGTTATCTGCACAAGGTCTAATCTTTTCTAGCTGCTGGTGCTAAGATACATGGGGCTAGAATATGTTGGAATGGGTTTAATGTAAGACTTGCGTTGTTATTAGCTGTAAGTTGCTAGATTTTTAAAAAAATGATGATATTCTCCATTTTAACTGCAAAGACTATTCTGTATGTTCATTATCTAATTACTGATTTCACAAATATTTATTAAAATTTTACTTTGTGTCAGACACTGTGCAAAGATCTGAGGTATAAAAAAAGACAAAGTTCCCTGTATTGAAGGAATACAGAGTCTAGCAGATATAGTAGTAAGGCAGATCTTAACTTCTCCAGGGGATGCTGGAACGCTTTAATAGGTAACAGAGTATAAGTATTCCCATCTTCTAGAAATACACACTCTCTCTCTCTCTTTCTCTCTCTCTCTTCCAATGATGGGAGGGGAATATCAGCACCTGTTCAGACCTTTTCCTGCTCTGTCAAAGATTAATTGGCCATGTAAATGTGAGTTTATTTCTGGGTTTTCTACTCTGTTCCATTGATCTTTGTGTCTATTTTTGGGCAAGTACCATACTGTTTTAATACTACAGCTTTGTAATATAACTTGAAGTCTGGAATTGTGATGCCCCTAGCTTTGCTTTGCTTTTTCAAGATTGCTTTGGCTATTCAGGGTCTTTTGTGGTTCCATACAAATTTTAAGTTTGCTTAAAATTCTGTGAAAAGTGCTGTTAGTATTTTGATAGGCGTTATATTGGATATGTAGCTTTCTTTGGGTAGGATAGAAATTTTAACAATATTTGTTCTTCCAATCCACGTCTTTTCATTTCTTTGTGTTATCTCTATTTTCTTTCGTCAGTGTTTTATAGTGTCCAGAGTACAGGTCTTTCACCAGTTTGGTTAGGGTAGGCATCTTATTATTTTTGGTGCTTTAATAGTCTTTAATAGTTTTTTCTTACTGTAATCTGTTTATCGGTTTCACTATGTTTAACTGATGAATAATAGTCCGTGGCGGAGGTGATCGATGTTAGTAATGTCCGTCAGCTTCAAGTTCTTATTCCCTGGGTCATCAAATGATCACTGCGGCCCTGGAGAGTTTATCTAGACACTCACTGCCCTCTGCAGGAGTGAAAAGTAAATTTCTGTTAGTGCTCACTTATTACCATCTCATTACCTGGCTTGTCCTAGCATATTGCCTCTAGGTACTGAATAAGCACCTGTGGTATACATCCAAAACATGACACTGGCCCACTATCCTGTCAATGGATCACTGAATGCTTAGGTAACCTTACACAGTGATTAAAATCACAAGTTTCTAGAGCCCAAGTGCCTGGGTTCAAAATCTGGTGCTATTACTTACTAAATATGTAATTTGGGGCAAGTTTTTTTTAACCTTTGATTTTTCACCTATAATATGGAGACGTTGCTAATACATACTTTCCCCAGCTATCAGTAAGATTACATTATTAGGATACTATTTTAAAAATTAAAGTACTTTTTAGCATTGAAAATGTACTCCATATGTGTTTTTAAATTGAACTCAAACCACCTGACACTAAACTTTTCAATTATAGTATTTAACATCTAGAACCAGAACCTCTCTGTCCATTGTGAATCCTCCATGTTTGAAGGAGAATTCTCAATTTGTGGAAAAGGAAAT
This sequence comes from Nasua narica, assembly GCA_028533885.1. Lineage (NCBI taxonomy): Eukaryota > Metazoa > Chordata > Mammalia > Carnivora > Procyonidae > Nasua > Nasua narica. The sequence continues at coordinate 66,674,065 of CM052813.1, read as the reverse complement.
CCAGGCTCAGATAGGGAAATCAGTTCTCTGGTGTCATGGTGCTTAGCATAACGGAGCAAGATTCAAACCTGTGTCTTCTGGCTCAGCGAGAGTAATTCCTTGGCTTCTTTGGTCCATAGCAATAGGGAACTCTCTATTTGGGAGAAGCCATCCAGCAGAACACGTTATGATGGATATTAGCACAGGGGATCCAGAAGGAAGACATACCGAATTTTAACTAGGCAGCAGAGAAGAGGATTGGGGGGATGGGAGAATGAAAGACAGGAGTGTGGGAGGGCAGTAGCTGCCAGTAAGGTGAAAAGAGACGTTTCCCCAAGGATAGAAGAAAGGAAGGTTAAAGGCATATTGATCTTGAGTGGGGAAACATTCTCCTGACTTTTCATCCTGCTTTCAGATCATCTGGCATCAAAAAAGAGTCTGTTACTGAGCTCAGCTTTGGAGATGGCGTGAGAGATACAACAGAGGAACGGCCATATGCTGACATGGAGGGCACAAGAGTGGTTTTTGATGATATGAGCTGAGCTGCAAAGTAGAAGCAATGTGGAACCTGATAAAACATGCGTCCAGTGATGGGCAGGCAGCAGCCAAGCACACACATCCTCTCAAAAAAATAATCCATCTCCTGACCTGAAAGGAGGCTTTCTTTTCAACAGGATTTGCAGAACTACCCAGGTCAAACCCAAGGGGAGGCCACAGAACAGGATACAGTGGCCAGGGTGCTTCCCTAACAATTACCTTGTAGGATTCTCAGCAGTACCCCACGAGGGTAGGCTAGGTGCCATTTATGATTCTCATTTCACAGATGACAAAACTGACAATGAGAACAGGCAAGGACATGGGGCCAGAGAAGTAGTAGAAGAGGTAGGAGCAGATCATGGCTCTCCCATAGTTGTCAGATTATCCTCACAGCAAGGCACAGTATGTCTGGCCAAATTGACTTTTCACAAAATGGAGTTGATAGCATCCCTATATGAATATATATGAATACATCTATCAATTGAATGTAATTATATATTCACATATCTTCATTTCCCTTTCATATTTATATTCTATCATCTATGATCAGTTCCTGTGCCTTTTAACACTTTTATAATTATCTGATTCAATGTATCTATAACTGATCTATTATACTTCCCGACTGGTTATCTGTAAACAGATACTCTGATGTGATATATGTAAGATTAATTACACCATAGGAAAAAGCACACGGACATTGAAAATACCAGTGCATGCTTATAAACCTTGTATTCGTTGCTTGCATTGTCTTACTACTTTATTAATCTCTCTAAACCTCAGTTTTGTACCTTGCCAAGTGAAGGTCAAAATGCCCACCTCCCAGGTTGGCTGGGTGGCTCAGTTGGTTAGGTGTCTGCCTTTGGCTTGTCATGATTCCAGTGTCCTGGGATCAAGTCCTACATCTGGCTCCTTGCTCAGCAGAGGGCCTGCTTCTCCCTCTGCCTACCATTTCTGCTGCTTGTGTCCTTTCTCTCTCTCTCATACAAATAAATAAATAGAATCTTAAAAAAAAAAATGCCCACCTCCCAGTGCTGTGAGAGCTATAATAAGACAGTGGTCATAAGGTACATAGTGCCTGGCTCAGTGATAGTTTCTACTGGCTTGCTTTCACCAGGGCATTGCGTTCCCTTCTGGTCATCTAGCTTCTCCACTGAGTCCACATGGTGTTCATTTACCTTTTCTCTGAATCTCAGTGTCATACATCACATGAATGGATTATTTAAGCATTTGACACAGGATTCCAAAGATTATCCATTTTGGATCAGATGCCATGGTTTGGCAACCTGGCTGTAAGATTCTTTAGGTAGAGCCTCTCATTTGTCATTTAAGAAAGCAAGAAGTAATTCTGAATCCACTCTTCTAGATCGTCTGAAGGACTTCGCATACAGCATTGCTCGTAATTGGTGCCAAGTAAATATTTGACAAATTAGATAGAGAAAAAGTTCCCAAGTAGCACTCTTGAGCCTGGGAGAGTTTGAGAGTGGAAGCACAAAGGAGCTGATCTTCCATGTACGTAAAAACTGGGAGAGCAGAGTCCTTCACAGTTCAACAAGAAACTCACTATTCATTCCTTCAACTTGTGTTTATTGAGCAATGAACCTATGTTACCTATGACACTCACTGGTACAACACAGACGCATCAGACACATGTATGCAGTCTGAAAGAGTAAAGAAACAATTCCATTCTAATGTAATCAGCAGTGTGATAGAGTGATGCATGGTGAGCTTTTAGGAGCCCAGAGATGGTAGACATTTGATAATTGTCTTTGCCAGTTGTCCAGTATTTCTTTGCCCCTTCCTCTGGTAGTAGCACCCCTTACTTTGAAGAGCTGAATACTGATCACTCTATGAAGTTCATGGCATTCATGTGACCAGATCTACAAACCCCTGTCCTTGGCCATCCATAGTCATTGACTCCAGTATGGGTCTGATCCAATTAGAATCGTTCCCTAGAATTTATTAGCAGAAACCGATAGAAGATCTCTCTTTCCTATACATGACTACTGACAATATAAGCCAAAATTTGATGCTATTTGTCACTTTCCCTCTTCCCATTGCACGGAAAAACTCTTTAAGGTATAAGAAAAAAGAAGTCCAACCATAGGGTGATACAGCTAATAGGCTAAAGGAAAAACAGATTCTGGACAATTTTTAAGTACCTAGTGCTCCCTGGGACCATTTGTACCTTTGGATTTCCCAATTACATGAGACAGTAAACTCTAATTTTTGCTCAAAATTTGAATTTTTTATATAGGCTCTTTCATATAGCCATTCTAGTACTCTAAGTCTAAATAGAATTTTATACCATTTCAAAACCATTTTGTGTATGTCATCTTGTATGAGTCTCAGAACAATATTGTAAGATAGTTTGCTGTTATTTTATGATTCTACCTGGTGAGAAAACTAAAATCAGAAAAGGCATGATGTGACTGAGATTGGTCAAGTAAACTGTGGGTAAAGTTGAGAGAGAAATTAAACTTTCTGATATTTAGGGCTGAATTCTCACATTTATCCTAAGGTCTCATTACCAGACTACATATTTAAGTGTTCAGTCCTAAAGTTAATTGGTCCTATGAAGCCTCTCACAACATCCTATTGTTCTCTGTCCAGCAAGGTGGGGATAGAGTTCACTCCATTTTTCAACAGTGGTGACCTGTATGTGGGTTTAATCTCTCCCACTCTTACTCAGAAAATTTGATCAAGAAGTATATTTGGTGTGCTGATCAGAGTCCCCTGGGTAGGTTTTGGTGCAAATACCCCTTAGTAATGAGACTTTCTTTCATTGCTAAAATGTAACCTGCCAGCCTTAAATTGAAACTGGCTGATGCAATTCGATCACACTGTATCATATTGACTTAGTTACGTTGCTGTGTTTGAAAGTAAGAGGGTGACACTAGATTCAGAAATGTATTTTAAAGGGTTAGTGAGTCACTTGTTTCTGGGCACTTCAATCTCTAACTTCCTGGGCATCCTTGTAGTGCGTGGTCAGCCCATGCCCCACGTCTGTTGTAAAGAAGCCAATTACCTGATAGCAAATGATGTCAAAGTACTTTCAACTGACCTCAGTCCTGGAAGTGAGCTAGTTGAAAAGCTTGTTATTGATCCATTCTTCCAAATATCGTTTGAATCTTTTATCAGTTAGAATGTCAGAATCTTGTTAATTTAGACCCCACCCACATAAGTTGACATAGTCTTTCACAGTTTTTTTTAATGCATTTTAAAAACAAATTAACACCATTACCTGTGTTGTTATTGTCATGCGGGTGGGAGGGGGGAATATTTGCTGGTTTGTTTGGTAGTTGCAAGGCAAGTGTATAAAAAAGAAACACTCTTAGAAACATTGATTTTTTTTTCCCCAGCCAAAACCTTTTCTAAGTCATCATTTAAAGTACTGTTCATTGACCCCTTTGAATTATCCACATGGTAACTATCTAAAATTGAATACCAGAAAAAGTTTGTGTTATCTCAAAAATGAGTATGCTTATTTACATCGAGCCAAGTTTTAACTGTTATTTAACACCTTAAAGTTACAGTCCAAATTTAATGGTAAATCACAGACTTTTTCCTAAACCTATTTCTGCAACCATTATTATACCAAAACCACCACTCACTGAATGATGATTATCTGCTTAATACTTCACTGATTTCTTCCATTCTTTATCTCATTTATCTCACCAAAGGAAGTTTTATTTTTGGCTTTTATTTTACAGTTCAATCAAAATGTATACATGCCCAGGTTTTGAAGGAAATTATCACAAAATTTTATAATAAATCTCAGCAGTATCATCCCTGCTTTTTTGTTTTTGTTGCTCAGAAGAAACCTCATTCCTCAGAATCAACGTTGACATTCCTTTCTAATATGGAGCACTGTATTTCTAAAGATTATGTTCTCAGTAATGTTTGGTTTTTCAGCTTTAAGTATTATTTTTCCTGTACTTTTGTCTTTCCATAAACAAACATAATTATAATAATTTTAATTTAAATAAAACATCTGTGTTAATATTATCATATTTATATAAATGAACATGAAATTTGTTTTTCCTTTCTTGCATATTTTGGGGTGTATTTTTACTAGAATTAGTAATCACTTATCTTTACTTTCATAACATTCTATAAACTTAATATCACTGTTACATTGATACATTCTAATTCTTTTTGCTTTTTATAGATGATCGTTCCCACTCAGAGTGGAAGTTTTTTAATGTTCTAGTTGCTGTTGATAATGATCAAGTTATGAGAGTTTATGATTATGTGGTTTATTGGGGGGTCTTTTAAAAAATCTGGTCACTTACTGGGAACTTTCAAACTTTTATCTTTTAATTTAAGGAATTTTCTTTTTTTAAAAAATAGAATTCCTATTATCTTTATGTCATTCTTTCTAAATTGTTTCTTTGATGTTCTTATCTTTTATCTCTTGCCATAACCATTAGGTCTAGTTAAGAGACCGAAATCATATAGTACTTTTAACAGAAAAAGTTTAATATAAAAATTATTAATTACAACATAGTATTGTAGTAATGGGGAGTTGGGGGTGCCTGGGGAGCTAGTTGTTTGCCTTCTGTTCAGGTCATGATCCCAGGGTCCTGGTATCCAGCACTATATCAGGCTCCCTGCTCAGCGGGGAGTCTGCCTCTCCCCCCTCCCTCTCCTCCCCTTGCTTGTGCTCTCTTGCTCTCTCTCTGTCAAATAAATAAATATTAAAAAAAAAATTAATGGGGAACTGATCAGAAAAGGGTAAAGACAACTCTAAAAAATACAGGGATAGCAGATACAAGTAGGGACCACTATCCCTAGTGATATGACAGCACGGCAAGGAAGAGCCCCTCCTCTAGCCCTTGGGTAAGCTATAGGTCTCATTAGAGAGGATGTGCTCTCTAATAGCTCGGTGGATAATAGGGAAATTCACTGAAGTGCTTCACCAGCAGGACTCATTCCAATCTGTCCTCTGGAGTGCCAGGGGAAGCCCTCCATGATATGGAGTTGGAAGAGAAGCTATGCCTAAGAACACATCATAATACATCACACATAAGAGGATCCTGGGGGAGGTTCCATGTACTGCTGACCACTAGGTGCTGCTGGCTGTTAAACTCTACAAAAACTGGGTACTGCAGAAACTGCCTGAGATAGGAGCAAACTAGAACCTGAAAGTCTGTTTATCCATTCATCTACTGAAGGACATCTTCTCAGTTTGGGTAATTATGACTAACGCTGCTATAAACGTCAGTGTGCAGGTTTTTGCGTGGACATAAGGTTTCAACTCCTTTGGATAAGTATCAAGTGGTGTGATCGTTAGTTTGTATGATGGTAAGAGTGTGTTTCATTTTGAAACAGACAAGCTGTCTTCCAATGTGGCTGTACCATTTTGCATTCCAACCAGAAATAAAAGAGTTTCTGTTGCTCCTAATGCCCATCAACATTTGTTGTTGCCAGTGTTCTGGATTTGGGCCATTCTAATAGTTGTGTACTAGTATCTTATTGTTGTTTTAATTTTCATTTCCCCAATGACATATGATGTGGAGCATCGTTTTATAAACTTACTTGCCATTTCTGTATCTTCTTCGGTGAAGTCTCTGTTAAGGTCTTTGGATCATTTTTTCATTAGCTTCATTGTTTACTTATTGATGAGTTGTAAGAGTTCTTTGTGTACTTTGGATAACAGTTTTTAACAGATAAGTGTTTTGCAAATATTTTCTCTCATTCTATGCCTTTTTTTTTTTCATTTTCTTGACAATATCTTTTAGCAAGGCAGGCCTAGACACTTTATTTTTTGTCTTTTTCTATTCTCTGAATATTTTTTTCCCAAATACTTTTATTTTTTCAGTGTTACAAGATTCATCGTTCATGTACCACACCCAGTGCTCCATGCAATACGTGCCCCCCTCAATACCCACCACCAGGCTCACCCAACCCTCCACCTCCTCCCCTCCAAAACCTTCAGTTTGTTGCTCAGAGTCCACAGTCTCTCATGGTTCATTGCCCCCTCCAATTTCCCCCCATTCACCCTTCCTTTCCTTCTCACAATGTCCTCCATGTTTTTCCTTATGCTCCACACGTAAGTGAGACCATATGATAATTGACTCTCTCTCTCTGCTTGACTTATTTCACTCAGCATGATCTCTTCCAGTCCCATCCATGTTGATACAAAAGTTGGGTATTCATCCTTTCTGATGGAGGCATAATATTCCTTTGTATATATGGACCATATCTTCTTTATCCATTCATCTGTTGAAGGGCATCTTGGCTCTTTCCACAGTTTGGTGATTGTGGCCATTGCTGCTATGAACATTGGGGTACATGTGGCCCTTTTTTGTACTGCATCTGCATCTTTGGGGTAAATACCCAGTAGTGCAATTGCAGGTTCATAGGATAGCTCTATTTTTAATTTCTTGAGGAATATCCACACTGTTTTCCAAAGTAACTGCACCAACTTGCATTCCCATCAACAGTGTAAGAGGGTTCCCCTTTCTTCACATCTTCTCCAACACTTGTTGTTTACTGTCTTATTGATTTTGGCCATTCTAACTTGTGTCAGGTGGTATCCCAGTGTGGTTTTGATTTGAGTTCCCTGATGGCTAATGATGATGAACATTTTTTCATTTGTATGTCTTTTTTGGAGAAGTGTCTGTTCATGTCTTCTGCCCATTTTTTGATGTGATTATCTGTTTTGTGAGTGTTGAGTTTGAGGAGTCCTTTATAGATCTTGGATATCAGACCTCTGTCTGTAGTGTCATTTGCGAATATCTTCTCTCATTCTGTGGGTTGCCTGTAGTTTTGTTGACTGTTTTCTTTGCTGCGCAGAAGCTTTTTATCTTGATGAAATCCCAAAAGTTCATTTTTGCTTTTGTTTCCTTTGCCTTTGGAGATATGTCCTGAAAGTAGTTGCTGTGGGCTGATGTTGAAGAGGTTACTTCCTATGTTCTCCTCTAGGGTTTTGATAGATTCCTGCCTCACGTTGAGGTCTTTTATCCATTTCGAATTTATCCTTGTGTATAGTGTAAGGAAATGGTCAAGTTTCATTTTTCTACATATAGCTGTCCAATTTTTCCACCACCATTTACTTCATAAAATCTATGAAAAGCCCACAGCAAATATCATTTTCTTTTCTTTTTTTTTCCAAAAAATATGGAACGCCGTACAAATTTGCGTGTCATCCTTGCGCAGGGGCCATGCTAATCTTCTCTGTATTGTTCCAATTTTAGTATATGTGCTGCCGAAGAGAGCACGCGAATATCATTTTCAATGGGGAAAAGCTGACAGCCTTCCCTTTGAGATAAGGAACACAACAAGGATGCCCACTCTCGCCACTCCTGTTCAGCGTAGTACTAGAAGTCATAGCGACAGCAATCATACAACAAAAAGAAATAAAAGCTATTCAAATTGGCAAAGAAGAAGTCAAACTCTCTCTCTTTGCAGATGACATGATACTTAAATGGAAAATCTAGAAAACTCCATCCCCAAACTACTAGAACTCATACAGTAATTCAGTAATGAGGCAGGATACAAAATCAATGCACAGAAATCCGTTGCTTTCCTATACACTAACAATGAAAATATGGAAAGGGAAATTAGAGAATCGGTTCCATTTACAATAGCACCAAGAACCATAAAATACCTGGGAATAAACCTAACCAAAGAGGTAAAGGATCTATACTGGAGGAACTACAGAACACTCATGGAAGAAATTGAAGAAGACAAAAAAAAGTGGATAAAGCATTCATTCTCATGGATTGGAAGAATAAATATTGTTAAAATGTCTATATTGCCCAGACCAATCTGTACTTTCAATGCCATCCCAATCAAGATTCCACTGGAATTTTTCAAAGGGCTGGAACAAATAATCCTAAAATTGGTACGGAACCAGAAAAGACCCCGAATCGCTAAGGAAATGTTGAAAAAGAAAAACAAAGCTGGGAGCAGCACATTACCTGACTTCAAGCTTTACTACAAAGCTGTGATCACCAAGACAGCATGGTACTGACACAAAAACAGACACATAGATCAGTGGAACAGAGTAGAGAGCCCAGATACGGACCCGCAACTCTGTGGTCAAATAATCTCTGACAAAGCAGGAAAAAACATCCAGTGAATTTTTTTATTTTATTTTACTTTTATTTATTTGACAGAGAAAGAGAGAGATCACAAATAGGTAGAGAGGCAGGCAGAGAGAGAGGGGGAAGCAGGCTCCCTGCTGAGCAGAGAGCCCAACGCGGGGCTTGATCCCAGGACCCTGAGATCATGACCTGAGCCAAAGGCAGAGGCTCTAACCCACTGAGCCACCCAGGTGCCCCTTTTTTCAACTTTATCTTATAACTCTTTTATTGGAGATGTATATCTATAATTTATAAGACTTTTTTTTTGTTACCCAGTGTTGTGTTATTTTTTTATAATACTCTTTTCCTTTTTACAGATACAACATCCAGGTTATCTTATTAATAAGTTTTGGTTGTGAAGTTTTACTCCCCTCCCTGCCTTGTATATTTTCTCCCAGCTTTCTCCCTTCCTATTTATTTGTTTCAGATTTTTTCCTTGTTTTAGAAGCTTCTCCGAACTGTCAGTTGATCCTTTCCATCTCTCCCCTCACCCACTGTCTCTGCCCATCTTATCCTGCTTTACTGCCTGTTATTCTTCTAGACACATAAAACAGATATAAGCTTTAAGTACATGGGATAAGCTTATCATTGGTCTTTAGATCAGATTGAAGGGGTTGGGGAGTCACTAATTTTATTGATTGATCATAAAAACCGTATTTGAAATTCCTTTTTCTAGAATCACTCAGCTTCCCTCTAATCTCCTGCCCTTGGTCTGTGTTCACAACTGCTGATTGATGAAATCTCGGGGCATGGAGTGATGTTCAGCTCCTTTGTACACAGACATTCAATCAGCCTTCCAATCTTCCCCATCCTCTGTGATATCTGTTGCCTTTATCTATTGACTTCTTAGAACTAATTGGTTTGTTTTTCATCAGTGTCTCCCTCTGCAGGCACTTATTTTGTAGGTTCTGTTCTTTGTTGACTCTTCCATCTTCAATTTCTGAAACTTGCTGAAGTCTCTCATGAAGTGCCAAATCTCTTCTTCTTCAGTTTTCTTGGTTCTTATGGATTTATATGATTTTTTTATTCCTTTATTATCCACTTGAGAGTTCCATTTGGGAAGGAAAAGATAAATGGATTCTCCTATTGTGTTTCATTTTCTAATTCATCAGCCTTGTTGGTCAGTCATTTACGGAAGCCGGAATTCTTAGGAATGATCTGGTCACAACTGCTAAATAGTTTTAAATTTTCATGTTGAAGAAATGATAGTGTGGGGCAGTGAGAAAGAATAAGTGAATGATAAACTGAGTGAATGAGGAAACAGATGAAACAGAGAAATGGTAATCTTATTAGCGGACAGCAGGTTGTGTTGGAAGGGACACCAGCCTTGCACAATTTTTATCCTGAGTTTGTGTCTCACTTGTCATAAAGCCCCAGGCAAGTCATCTCACCAACCTGATCTGAATCTCATCTAGACAGTGGATCAGGATGGTTGGGAGTAGAAATATGAAAAGTCCCTTCAGGATTTAAATACATCTCTCTTCCTTATTCCATATCTTCTTTTTAAAAGTTAACAAATTCAGGAGCATCTGGCTGGCTTAGTGGGTAGAGCATGCAATCTATGATCTCAGGGTTGTGAGTTCAAGTCCCATGTTGGGTGTGAAGCCTATTTAATTAAGAAGAAAACAAATTCAAAGATAGGAAAATCCTGGATTTCCATAGGTTACTAGCTTTCAGCTATTGGGGTGATACAGACTCTAATGAGAACCCAATATTTAATTTTTCTTCCTAGAATAGTGCACATATGCAAATATACAATACTGTGCAATTTCTGAGGGTTCTCAGGCATCATGAAGCTCATATGAGGATCCCATTGGAGTAATGTTGATCTCAGAACCTTCATCGTCCTCCAAGATGACCTCTGGTCTTTGCCTTCTTGAGGGGACTGCTGATGTGTATTTCCTTAGGAATTTCAGGTTTCTCAGAACACAGCTAGGAAATTGCAAAGAAGAACATTTCTTTCACATATAAACCTTGTCATTCAGGTGAACCAAATTTTCTCTTTGTAAATCAGGACACTTGCAAATGTTTCATTAGCTTTGGCCCAGATAGCTCTGTAACAAATGCATTTGCTGTGTGGTACAGATGATGTATCAGCATAAACAGCTCACTGGGCCTCCATTAATTATACATGGAGAATGAGGGGCTATTTAAATGGAGCCACAGAAATTCCATTTGAGGGCATATTTGCCAGAGAAAGGAAAACACCCCCATGTTGCAAGAATCCTATATGCTTTCTGGTCTGTTTCTTTTCAACAACTATGGCATTGACTCATTCATTCATTCTTTCATTTATTTACCACTTACTGAGTAGTAGGCAAGGATGCCAGTCGCTGGAGATAAAATAATAAACAAAAGACCTACAGCCCCTGCCCTCACGACACTGTGGAGCCAACAATAATCACAAATGAAAATATAAAATTACCTTAAGTATCAGGACCCATGAGAACAAATATACAGGTGGCAGAGGGTACCAAACTAGCAAGGAGCAGTCAAGGAAATTTGCTCAAAGGAAGTAACCCTGGAGCTGAATTTTGAAGGATAAGCAGGAAGCAAAACTAGCTGACCAGGGGGAGTAAAGAGTAATAATGCATTGGGCTGGGGCATGTGTACAATATTTGCTGAACAGAAAGAAATCCAATGTGGCAGGAGTACAAAAAGTGTATGATTAGAAGAGGCTAAAAAGGTACGTGGTTCACCCATGTAAAGCCTATAACCATCTGAAAAATTTGATTTTTATTACAAGGGCAACAATAAGCCTGTGGGGAATTCAAGGGATACAGAAATTAATCAGAAACCCATGCAAGGAACTTCAGACTAAGAATTCGTGTGTGAAAAGCATTTACTGAAGGCTTTCTATGTCTGTATGTTCCATTAGACCATAATGGAGATAGGTAAATTCTTGCAAAAAGCCAGGTAGTAAATATTTTAGACTTTGTGAGCTACATACAAATCTTTGTCACATTTACTTTTTAAAAAAATATTAACACCATCTTAGCTCAAAGGCTGCAAAAAAGGTCAAGGGCAGGATTTAGGCCAGAGACTGTGTGACAAGTCTACCAATGCCTACACCAGACCAATTGCTCTATGAGGGTACAGACAATATTTCTCTTGTTCATTATAGGATCTCTACTGCCCATCCCAATGCCAGGCACATAGTGGGTACTTAATACACATTCATCAAATGAGTTAATGACCAAAGTAGGTGTTTAAAATATCCAATATTAAAAAAAATAATAAAATAAAATAAAATAAAATAAAATATCCAATATTTATTCATGACAAAAACCAATGCTAGCATTTTTGTTGACTTTGTGTTGTTGACCATTATTATTGCTAGTATTATCAGCATATCCAGAAAAGGAAAACAGTTAAATTTTCTGAGATTAAGTAAGTTACAGAGCCAGGATTTAAACTAGTTCTGTAAAATTTCTTTTTTTTCTCCCCAAATTTGTTTATTTTAATTTTTCAGTGTTACAAGATTGATTGTTCATGCACCACACCCAGTGCTCCATGCAGTACGTGCCCCTCTCGATACCCACCACCAGGCTCACCCCCCCCA
>CM052813.1:66594218-66661397 GCA_028533885.1 Nasua narica | reverse complement strand
TGCTGTCTTCTGCTCTCGGAGAGATCCCGGGGTTAGAAATCTTTCTCCTCAGGGTGATTTCATGGGTGTTCAGCGTGTTCTGGTAGATTTCCAGCTCACTTTTGGGGACCGGTTGCTGCAGGATCTCTTACTTCTCCGCCATCTTCTAGTTCTGTAAAATTTCTAAGCCCATTCTCTTCCTTCTGATCATTCTGCCTCTTATGTAAAGATTAAACAACTATGTGTAATATAGGTAAACATCAAATGATAGAAGCACAACCCAATATTATGGGAGAGAACTACCATTCAAAATAGGGGACAGAAACCATGTATCAACCTCCCCTTCTCTCTCAGCCAGCTTGGGCTGCTCTAGCAAATTACCATTGCCTGGGTGGCTTAGACAACAAATACTTATTTCTCACAGTTCTGGAGACTGGAAAGCTGAAATCAAGAGATCAGGGAGCCATCCCAGTTGGATTCTCAGTGAGAGATCCCTTTCTAGTTATGTCTTCATGTGACCTTTCCTTGGTGTGTGCACACTGGAAGATCCTGTGTCTCCTCTTCTTCTTCTTCTTTTTTTTTTTTTTTGACATACAATGTATTATGAGTTTCAGAGGCAGAGGTCAGCAAATCATCAATCTTATATAATACCCAGTGCTGATAACATCAAATCCATTAAGGAGGGCACAGGATCTCCTCTCCTTTTTATAAGGACAGTAGTGTGAACATGAGTGCCCTACCCTCAATGATGTAATCTGACCCTAATTATCTCCAAAAGGCCCCACCTCCAAATACCATCTTACTGGAGGTTAGGGTTTCAATACATTAATTACGGGGAGACATAGCACCTTCTTCCAGAGATCCCTGTTATAATAAAAGTAAAGGAGTGTTTAAATGCAGAAAACCTAAGCAAAGGTAGGGAAGAAAGAGAGGGGAGAGAAAACAGGAGGAGCATAGTGGCTAAAAGAAGTTAAATACTGTTCGGGATCAGATGGAGCTGTTCACTCAGACATAGGGTGTGCGTGGATATATGGAGGAGACCTTCGCTGAATAAAAAATTGTCCTGCCCAATAGGGCACAGATGTGAATCCCTCTACAAATCTCTTGTGACCAGGTGTTCTTGCAAGTTCTGTATCCTTTATCTATTGGGGAAGGAATAGGCCAATCTTCTCTTGTAGGCTTTCTAAATCAATCTTTCTTTCTTTCTTTCTTTCTTTCTTTCTTTCTTTCTTTCTTTCTTTCTTTCTTTCTTTCTTTGATATTCCTATTATTTAATCTAGGAGATACTGAGAATTTCCTTTGCCCTTTCCCCCTTAAGGTTTTCCTTTTCCTTGGTAGGGAAAAACTGTGTATCAAGAAAATACCACTTTTCACAAGGCCAGCAATGATTCAAATGACTCTGATCATTCCCATCCCTTTTACTACCCTAGCCCTCTTCTCAGAGGGATGCTGGTCTCCGTGACAAGAGGATTGGTTGTTGCTTCTTGGAAAGCCATAGGGGTCATTGGACAACATTGGCCCCAAAGTTGGTGACTTTTAGGTTTCTCTTTAGACTATAAGTGACTTAGGATGTTTTAACTAAAGCTTTCAGACTTAGATAGAATTTACAGATGGTAAGAAATAAGCATTTGATCAAATATCTTATCACAGTAGCATTCAGTTTGGAAAACAGGATATTTATGGTGGGCTTGATTTAATAGGCACTGCTGCATAACAGCAAGCTTAGAAAAACTTGAAGATATAATAAAAGGATAGAAAAAAAGATAAATGTAATTAGAAATTCTGGAAATATACACCTAAACCAAAAATTAATAATAATCTATTTCAAATGTAAAGCTAACTGAAGCATGGCATGATTTTGAACTTTTTTTCTGGTTAGAAAAGAATACGTATTTGTACTGCTGTTAAGAACAACTTCTTGGAATAGCCTGATAGTGGTCAGTGACATTAGAACTGATGCAAAGGTAAAATATGAGGACACTCTTGGGCTCTATCTCAGCTCAGTTTTCAAACTGAGTTAAAATCAACCTAGAAACAGATGATAGCAGATTAAACTAGGAGGCTCTCACCCTCAGGGTCCTTGGGGCACAAGATCAGCACTTGCTCTGTTTTGCCTCCTTAAATTTTAGGTCCCTATCGCCTTGCTTGCTTGACCCTAGTCCCAGTGCTATCTACATATTCTGAACTGCCGTGCAATACTACTTGATTTTACCTTTCTGTCATCAGCATGGAGAGCTAACTGGTATCCCCTAGGCTTGCTGCTCAAAGAGTGGTCCAGGCACCAGCAGCAGGATCTTCATCTGGAACCTTGTTTGAAATGCAGAATCTCAGGGACTCCTGGGTGGCTCATTCAGTTAAGTGTCTGCCTTCAGCTCGGGTCATGATCCTGAGGTCCCTGGATGCGGTTCAGTATCAGACTCGTTGATCAATAGGGAGTCTGTTTCTCCACCTGCCTCCCTCTCCCCCTGTTTGCGCTGTCTCTCTCTAACAAATAAATAAATAAAATATTTTTTAAAAAAAGGAAAGAAATTCAGAATCTCAGGTCCTACCCCTGACCTACTAGATTAGTTTTTTCACATTAACAAAATTCTCCAGATGAATTGTATGTTCACTGAAATTACAGATCACTGCCCTAACCCACTTCCCTTCCTGAGGAAATTGCCACTCTTAAATCTATTAAAATTAGCTATTGTTGTTTTAAAGCAGTTACTATAAAATATAGGAAAGTCATATGGAACCCAAACCACAGAGGAAGAGTAATACAGGAGTCAAGATCACACAATTTATAGTAAGACAGAGCTGACCTCATGTTTCAGCTTTACTACTTAGTAGTTGGGCACCTACTTAACCTCTCTTAACTTCATTCCCTCCTTTTTTTTTTTCTTTCAGAACAAAACAACTTTTATTTCTACAAGTAGAAAAAAGTAAAAGCTGTCAGAGGTGGCTTACAATAACCAAGTAAAATAGTTATTACATGGCAACCTGCATAGGCTCCAGCTAGCTACATTCCAATTCTCGTGAGGGGGTTTGGAATTCCATCAACACACAATTCAGATTGTGAAATAGGAAGCAGCCATGGCAAATTAACGTAGGAGGACACTGAACTGCTGACCAGCATCCATTTCCTTTAAATGGCACATTAGTTGGTTTAGGCTAGGCTACACCATAACAAGTGATCCCTAAATCTCAGGGTCCTTTTCTAATATGTTGGTATGGCTCTGACTCTCCATTGTATTGTCTTTACTTTGAGACCCAGGTAGACTGGGCACCTGGATCTGGGACCTCGTTGTCTAATGGTAAAGAAAAAAGGGATATGATATGACAAGGCACACAGAATCTTAAAGCTTCTGCTTCGAAGTGACACCTGTCACCCCCACTCACCTGCCACATTGCCGAGCCTGCCTTCAGTGAACACAGAACCTAATCCTCTGACTGGAAGAGACACTGCAAGGAGGGAAACAGGGAAGAGCAGTAATGCAACTCACAGGGAAAAGAATCATAGTAGTTTGAGAATTGAATGAGTTAAGGTGTGAGCTGTCCTTGCTACTTTGTTCGGTAGCTGGGTGGCTGCTTTGCCTTTCTGAACTTCAGTTTCTTATTTGTAAAATAGGGACATGATAAAACTTTGAAAGGAATGACTGAGCAGCACATAGTAGGCACCGAATGAAACGAAACTCTGAACAAAATAGGAGTAATTATCCCCTTTTTAGATCTCAGAGGTAGAAACTGCCTAATCCTTCCAGAAAGCCCTGAATTGGAGATGCTGGAGGATGTGGAAACAGCCATGAGATCCTTCATTCTGTTTCCTCTGGGTTTGCATCCTTCCTTGCCCTAGCTTGACAGGAAGCCTGCTCTCCGGTGGAGGCATAGGGTAGAATAGGGTGTGTGTCCTCAGAGATAACATGGGGCAAGTTCAGGGGTTGCTAATTGAGTTTCTGCTTATTTTTAATATTCATTCAGACTCCTTACCAGAACAGGGGTGAGTTATAGCAGCTCCCTCTCTCTCCCTCAACGTCCTCCCTCCTCTGCTGACTGCACTCACGTCTCTTCCAAAGTTGCTTTACCACTCAAATTGTAACTCTGGTCAGAAACTGATGTGACAGCAAAATTGGGGAGAGACAAATATGTGGCCTATGAGGATAGTTCAAGATTGGATTTGCTAGCATATTACAAGCTCACAGAAGGAATTTTAAAGCCTCTCCCAGAAATGGAATCTGCTGGAGCCCCAACCCTCTATTTGTCCATATAGATACTACTTGTGGTTCGGAGAATCCAGAATACGATGCCTAGTTATAACGTTCTTTAAAGTTTACAAATTGCTTCACTATGGTGTGGCTCATTCAACTCTCCCATGAAGTCTGAGGAAATGAATGTAGCTCTCATGGTCCCACTCTATAGTCAAGGACACAATGGGTCAGCAAGGTAAAGCAACATGTCCACGGGGCACAGTTTGAAAGTGGTGAAGGTAGGGCAAATGTCCATATCATCTACCCCCTTGTTTTACTTCCATTCCTTACACCATGTTTCTTTCAGAACCCCATAACCTTTTGGTATAGAGGTAAGGTAGAGTATCTGGAGCCAAGAAACTGAGAAGCCAGACTTTAGAATGCAGGGACCCCTCCAAGGCCACTCTCATCTCCATGTTCTACTTGATAAGGTTTTCATTTCCTCATCACTTCTCTCACTGCCATCACCTAGCCTCCTGGTTTCCAGACTCTTCCAATAATCATCGTTATCCACAGAAGAACCAGAGGAAATTTCAGGTGCAAATCTGACCGTGTCTCTTCTTCCATTTATCCCTTCAAGAGATAGCCTTCAAAACAAAGGGCTCTTTGCCATGGCCTTTGATGCCCATCATGCCCTACCCTCTATAACCACAAACCTCTACATTTCTCCCTTCTCACATTTGTGCTCAAGCTAGATCACACCACTTCAAGAAACTGGATCAGCCCAAGTTTCTCCTACCCTTGCATCTTGCTGTTCCCTCTGCCTATATGTTTCTTTTCCCATTTCACTTCCTCTTCAATCACCATTCACTTGTAGAGGCTCACTTTTACAAGTATCTTCTTATAAGAGCAGGTGTTCTGATAGTACTCTTTTTCCCCTTCTAACTCAGTACTTCCTTCATAATGCACTAGAACTGTCTCTTTGCAACCCCTCCTTCCTCAACCCCATCATACACACTAGACTAGGATTTCCTTGAGGACAGAAACTTTCTTGTCCCCTTGTGTATACAGAGCTCCTAGTCCAGACAAAGGCCACAGGGAGCCTGAAAAAAATGCCTAGAATGAATAAGTAAATGAATGAGAAGACCTAGAGCTGAGGGCATTTATTTTTCTACACTTCACATTCACCACTACATCTACAAAAATCTGAGGACAGATTTTAGATCGCCTTTCCCCTCACCTTTGGAGGGAGCTGCAACCAGATATTTGAGGACAGACTAGAGAATCCCTATAGTAGTTTGTAGGAAGTTAGAGCCAGGTCAAAGCTAAAATTCATACCACCTAGTTTTTTAGGCATTGGGGATAGGCAGAGGAGGTTGAAGGTGGGGGACACTGAACATGTCCCTCTGAGAAACTCTGTATATCCAAAACATGTTCTCCTGTCACAGATAGTGATATCCATTCATCTAGCTGTGTGACCTTCAGCACATGACTTGACCTCTCTGTACCTTAACTTCGTTATCTGTTATATGAAGTGAGAATTATACTCTTTCAGACTGTTGTAGGAAAAGAGAAACTTAAGAGATATGAGCCAATTCAGTCTGTGGACTTTGGCCTGATTCAAACAGGCAGACTGTAAAAAAGATATCTGAGGCAAATGAGGTTAATTTTGATATGAATGAGTCCTTGTTATTAAGGAATTATTAATTTTTTCAGTGTAATAATTGCATGGTGGTAGATAGATAGACTCTTCCCCATTAGAGAATGATACTAAAAATATTTATAGGTAAAATGGCATGATGTCCTGAATTTGTCTCAAAATATTCCAGAAAAATAAGTAAAATTCCATAGATTAAACAAGATTGGCAAAATGTTGATAATTGCTGAGGATGGGAGACAGGTATGTGGAGGTTTATTATAAATTATACATTTTCTCTAAAAATTTTTCTATAATAAAGTGTAAAAATATATAGTACCCTCACAGAGTTTTGAGAAGTTAATATTTATAAAAATGTGGAAAAGTGCTACCTATATAGTGTTATTATAGTATATTAAATGCATATATCTCATTTATTTGCATTCACATATTCACTTGCTTTTATAGACTTAGTTATATTCCTTATTTGAACACATTTACTTATATACAAAGTTATGCACTAATAACAAAAAAATGAGGTAATAAGACTGATAGCTAATATTAAGGGGACACTTATTCTAAGCCAGGAAAGTAGGTACATTGTCTTCTTCGACCTTAATGGGAACTCCAGAAAGTGGATAGTATTTTAGTCCCCACCTTACAAATGGGGAAGCTGAAGCACTGAAAGATGACATCATTTGCTCAAGGTCACCCAGTGAGTCAAACCTAAACTGGAGCTCAAACCTGGATTTGTCTGATTCCAAAGCCTTGACTAGCCTAAACACAATAAAACTCATGGTATGAATGAGGGCAAAACTGGAAGACATTTAAAGATGCTTACTTGGGGCACCTGGGTGGCTCAGTGGGTTGAGGCCTCTGCCTTCGGCTCGGGTCATGATCTCGGGGTCTGGGATCGAGTCCCGCATCGGGCTTTCTGCTCAGCGGGGAGCCTGCTTCCCCCTCTCTCTCTGCCTGCCTCTCTGCCTGCTTGTGATCTCTCTCCTCTCTGTCAAGTAAATAAATAAAATCTTTAAAAAAAAAAAAGATACTTACTTGGTCCTCTGTGTTGGTTTGATCTAATATGAAAGCCAACTTCTTAATAAGATTATGGAAGAAATTCTCAACTTCTTTCTCATTCTCTTTTGACCCAGTCCCCTGAAGGTGAACTGATAGAAAATAAATGAATGACCCCTAGTCTCAGAAAAGCAAGTCTAACCCTGCCTGAGTAAATCTGACTAAAACTCTTACTTAGGATGGCAAATCCATCTATTCAGTCCAGATCACAGAAATGTAGAATGTGAAGGTACCTCAGTCTTTATATCCTCCCTCTCTTTCAAACCCTTTGAATTTAAGGCCCAAGATAATTTATTGTGCAATCTGGCCAATCCAGCCTCATCTTCCTCTTTCCTGGTTTATCTACCATTTCTTTCATCTGAACAACAAGGATGTATATCTTATGAAGTCCCCGTGTGCTTTTTCTCCCCTTTGTTTACTGTCGTATCTCTAGAATCTAGAGGAATGTTTTTTACCTCTGGCTACATAGTACAAAACCCCAGGAGATTTTTAAAATATAGTGATTCTAGGGTCCCATCCTATGTCAATTAAATAGAATTTGTTAGATGATCCAGGGATTTGTTTTTTTCTTAAGTGCTCTAGGTCATTCTTATTGTTTTTAAAGATTTATTTATTTATTAGAGAGAACACATAAGTGGAGGGATGGGCAGAGGGAGAGGGAGAGAATCTCAAATAGACTCCCCACTGAGTGTGGATCCTAATAACATGGGGCTCGCTCACGACCCTGAGATCAGGACCTGAGCTGAAACCAAGAGTTGGACATCCAACTAACTGAGCCACCCAGGTATCCCTTAAGTGCATTAGGTTATTCTAAAATGCAGCCAGGCTTGAATGACCCTGGCACAGAATAAAGCCTGGCATAAAATAAGTATTTAATAAACATTTGCTGAAAGAATGAATAAATGAATGAATAAACGTTCTATCTTAAGATGTACTTAATAATGCATTCTTAATCTGTCCAAAGTGTGTGTATGTTTATATATAGAGACACACACTAACTGTGAACTGCTTGAGAGTGGGCACTTCATTCCATATAGTTTTGATTGTTTAATTTTTAGCACATAATAGAATCTCAGTGTTTATTAAATAAATATGCTGTCATATATACCCAGGAAAAGGGGCATGAAGATCTATTGGACAGAAGGAGAAGAGTGGTAATGTAAATGAGGATACATGGAAAGAGCACACTTGGGGAATCAGATGGAATTGAATTTGAATTCTAGTTTTATTACCTACCAACTTTTTCAACTCTGGACAAATTTCTTCATTTGTGTATGAGGATAAACTCCCCTTAACAACATTATTGTGCAGCTTAAATGGAAAGACAAGAGTTTAGCCCAGTGCCTAGTATAATAAAGACACCTAAATAATTTC
Organism: Nasua narica; assembly: GCA_028533885.1. Classification (NCBI taxonomy): domain Eukaryota; kingdom Metazoa; phylum Chordata; class Mammalia; order Carnivora; family Procyonidae; genus Nasua; species Nasua narica. The sequence continues at coordinate 66,653,168 of CM052813.1, read as the reverse complement.
ACCCTCCCTTCTATTCCCTTATCTTTGAGGTCCAGGTAGATTGGTTAGCAGGGATCTTTGGAAGTTAATCAGAAATGAGAGAGACAGAAAGAGAGAAGGAGATCGAGGAACGCAATGTGTGAAGAGTAGAAATAAGTCAGCGGGAAATCTAATGGTGGTTATAGAAAAGAGAGATGATTACTAGTGGCTAAAGCCAAAGAAAGCCAAATCTTCAGGCCTTGCATTTGGCATTCTTCCTCTGTCCAGTCCAGACACGTAACAGCCATAAATTGCTGTCCTGCTGCATAAGCACTGGATGGTAAGTGCCATGGACACAGCATTCATCACCAGGTAAGCAGCTCCATATTGAGGTAGCTTGGGCCAAGCTTCCAACCATTTGGAAAAACTCCAAACACCATGCCTCATGCCTTATGTCCTAGCCTTTCTTGGAAGGAGGGACATGGTACTATTGAGACAACCCTGGCCAGGGAATCTGAAGCAGCTGGGTTCTAATTCTGTTCTAATATGATCACAAATGTATTCACCTGCAAAATGGAGTCAGGGACTCCGTGAAATTGCCTCTTAATGTTCTTTCCAGCATTCCATAAATCTGGGGCCCCAACGCTGGTTGAAAGTCTTCCTTATGCCATTTTAGCATTTAGTGATATATTCAACTTGTAATACTACTTAACAATTTAAAGAAATTATACTCGTTCTCATCTTTGGTGATACTAAAACTGGACAAGTTCTTTTTTTTTTTTTTTTGTAATGGATTGATCTACAGACTCGGGTAGAAATCAGTTCCTTTATCTTTAATTTTGCTAATGATTTATATAAGCTCTCATCTGCCTTAATAGCCTGAATTCTAGTATTTGCCTCTTGAGTTTTCCTTCATCCTCTGTTTTGATGAAAACTACAAGGCCCACGTATTCCCAAAGGGAAAGTTAGACCAAGATATAAGATGGCTCTAGAGCTGCTTCTAAGGGGTTATTAGTTATTAACCTCATCCTTGGAGGCCTGGGATCAGCATCTTTCTCTGATCTGGGGAGCAAATGTTTTCTTTCTCTTATCTACCCTATTTCTTCTCCCTTCCATTTTTTTTTCTATCTTCCTTCCTTAAAAAGGCTAAAAATTACCCAACCCTCATCCAACCAGAAACTAGACAGAACCAAGGAAATCCTATATGTTGACAAATTAGATTAGCTAAGCTATCAGCCTTAAGTAGAAAATATTTTAACGATTCTATATTCTTTCTTGATTTTCTCCTTGGACTTGCCTTTTCTCATCGTAGTAGTGAAACCTTGGCATGGACAAAAGTAGTCACCTTTGTGGCCCAGCTTAGCCCATCCTGGAACCACCTTGGGGTTTTGAATAAAAAACATCAAGGGTGCAATTTACTCCCTCTCTGTTCTCTGGGGAAATACCTTTTCCTAGGCGCTCTCATGGGCATTAGCCGGGTCAAGATTGAATTTGAGCATTCAAGGATCCTGAGTCACATCAATTACCACCATTCCTACCACAATTCGCAGACAGACACTGGAGTGTAAGTGATAAGAACTTAGAAATCCAGTTGGTGTGCAAATACCTTTCCAAAGGAATTTATTCTGCCCTGCCAAAGAAATGCTCCATGGATCTTCAGTTTCTAGTTTGTTTGTTTCCATTGCAACATGCTATTTCTCACATACCTGCTGTAGTTTGCAAGATCCCCCAGGGTCTCTGGCTCCTGCTTCCTTTCTGGACTCCTCTCCCACCACTCTTCCTTTTCCACTCCATTTCAGCCACATATGTCTCCCTATTTCACAAGGACAACAAGATCTTTTCCCCATCAGGCCCAACACACATGCTTTGCCCACTATCATGGAATGTTGTAACACTGTTTATGCCTCCCCTCAAACATCTACCCTGAACAATTTGTCTGGATCTTTCATTCCAAGAATGTAACTTTTCTTGTCTGTTTTGTTACTGCTGTATCTCTAGTATTTAGAACAGCTCTTGGCACATAGTAGGTATTCCATTATTGAACGGATAGATGCTAGCACATTTCTAGCCTCCAGGAAAGAGGGCAATTGGGTAATTGGAGAGGAAGAAATTTATAAATACAATAATAGGCAGGGACAGATGGCAAGGAAACAAGCTCAGAGGTCTCTTGGTCAGCAAAAAGGCCATTTTCAAGCATGGAAGTTCCTACCAACAATCTGGCACCAATCAGAGCGATGAGGCTTCTCTTCACAAGCAGCAAATGCATTTGCAAATGAAAATAAATAAAACTTTATTGAAATATGAAATTGCAAATGGAAATGGCTGGTTGGGGCCCTTTGTAGCAATTATGCAAAAGACATTCATTTGCTTGTTTTTATATGCAAGTAAAAAAGATACTTTATTTTTGCAATTTATTTATACAGAGAAGCTCAGCTCGGCTCAGAGGTTTGCAGGCATCGTGGCAGCCTGTTTCATTCAGTTTTTCAATCAGCAGACAGCATAGTTTCATGAAGGGGCAGGGTTCTTCCAGTGTAGGAAGTGTTTGACTCTTTAACTTTGAACTCAGGATCCTTGTGGATTCCATGGATTTGATAAATTTCATGGTCAACTACCAAAATAGGGTCTCATTCATGCCACTGGATGGACTGGTCTTGAATTCCAGTTCTGCCACTTGCTCAGGATGAGGCTTCAGGCACATTAATTACCCATACCAAGTCCGAACTTCCTCATTGGTAAAATGAGCACAGTAATAAGATGTAGACACGGTGCCTGGCATATAGTACACGCTACATGGTGGTAGCAGTAAAGAGTCACAGTAGAAGCAATGTCATGAAGCACTGGAAGGATGAGAGAGTTCAAAGTCCATACAGTCCCTATTTATAATCTCTGAGCCAAGACCTTGCTACATGATCTTGCACAAGTCACTTCATCTTACTGAGCCCCAAATTTCTCATGTGTAAAATAAAGATAAGGATACCTAATTTTACCATATTGCTTTTGAGATTAGCTTTGTTGTTTGTATAGTTTCCTACCTAGGGGTAGGTTCATAGAAAATACTAAAAACAAAAAGGCAGTTGTTCTAGTTTTTGCTGCTATTATCTTATTAATCTCTGTGCCTTTGCTTTCTTATTGGCAAAATATAATGATGATGAAAATCCCATTCCAATGCTGCAATTTGTCCACACTGTGCTTCATCTCCACCCCCACCCCTGATGTAACTGGCCTTCAGCCCAGACCTTAGCTCCTATTTCACCCTCTTCCCCTGTGCGCTCATTAACTACTACTCTTTACAATTAAATTGTGCAATGAATGTCAAGTATCTGGGTTGAAAGAATTCTAGCTTACTACTCTGAGTATAAATTTCCACCAACAGTCTTTCTGGTTGGATCATAATTCAGGGGCCATTAATCACCTACCTTGCCTCTAGGACCCAGCAGAGACAGAGGAGTTAATAAAGACCTCTTAGAGAAAAGAAAATTCATCACAGCCAGTATTGGGGGATCTTTTGATGGTCATGGAGTGGGCTGTAGATTGCTAGAGAAAGCCCTGGGTAATTAGAGACCTTACAGCTAGAAGTGGTATTGAATCTACCACATGTAGCAAAGGTTACTGTCTTATATGGAGGCAGATACAGTGTCTGTCTATGTGGTCTAAATTAAGTGTCATTTGGCGAGGACATCCTCCTCTAGCTATAAATCCCCACCCCAGGACCACCTGTTATAATAGCTAAAATTCTACCAATAGAGATTAGTTCCTCTGAACCATTATTAGTTACTTTAATTATGATGAAAATACTAGTGGTGTATAATATTTTAAGTACTTTATGGTTTATACGTTGCTTTCACTTTATCATATTTAACTGTCAAATCAGGTAAGTAGGAAATAATATTTTTTTCTTGTTTTCTAAAGGAAGAATGTTTAAGTGGTTTTCCAAAGGTCTCACAACCATGAAATGGGATATTAGGGATTCAAAGTCATGCTGCCCAGCAGCACATCTACTACTTTCTTAATGAACACCACATTGTTTAGACTGAGGAAGAATTTTTTTAGGACTAAGGGTAAAGACTGATAATAATTGAAGGAGAATGTAGGAGAGAGTTAAAACAAATAGTAGATGTTGGAAAGAAATGAATTTCAGCTTTGTCTGGAGACAGAGAAATATTGTAACTGCCTTTGGTGCCATGTTTTCCTGATTTTCTCATGAGCAAAAACATGAGAAATTGGAAAAAAAAGTATAGGTCCTAGTTTCGACAGGTTTGCTTCTTGAGTCTGTCTTTTTCATGAGACAATGAATCTGTTTTTTCACTAAAAGACTAGTATATAATACCAACCTTGCTGCGTATGATTGAGGCTTAAATGAAATAATTAATGTGAAGCAACTGGCACACAGTAAGTGCTCAACTAATGATAGAAATGATTTGTTTTACTGAACTCTGCTGCTCCTTGCTAGTCATTGTTCTGCATGATTTTTAATAGTAAGGATACTTTTGGCTCAAGTGAGAAAAATCTAACTCAAACAGGGTTTTAAGTAAATAAAATGTGTTGGCTGACAAAATGGAAACTTACAGTTACCATTGGATCCAAGTGCACATCTGAAGTCCTTAGCATGGGCACAAATTCATGTGTTAAAGAAGCTCCAGGTATTTCAGTGGCTTAACATTCAAAGGTTTGTTTGTTGGCTTATGGTACAAATATGTGATAGTGTAAGTTGTTGTCACGTAAATCTTTACTTCTTCTCCTCTCCCATTGTGATCAAGTCTGTTTTCTACCCCCATTGAAGCTGGGCTTGACCATGACTTGCTTTGCCTAGTGCAACATTGGCAGATATCACATTAGCAGAGGCCATACATATAGTTATCCATTTTGGCTTGGGCTCCCATACTCATGTGACCCACCATGAAAATAATATGGCTTAGGTAGCTATTATCAATCCATCTGGCCCCAGGTTGGTATACATAGAGCGGACATCCTGGCCAAGTAAAGGACACATGGAACAGACCTGAACCCAACCTTCAGCCTGGATGCTGAAGTCTAGCCTACTCCATCCAAGTTGCAGTCAATGCACAGATCTGTAAATGTGACAATAACTGGTCAATGCCTAAAGCACTGAATATTGGAATGATTTATTATATACAGCATTATTGTAGCAAGACTTATTTCTAATATAGGTTAGTTACTGCTGAGAGGGGTCTTCTGCCCTACTAGGGGACTCAAGCCAATATAGACCCTATTTCTCTTGTTTTTATTAGCTTTACTGCAGCAAATCGACTTACAATAAACTACATATATATAAATTGTACAACTTGATGTATTTTGACCATGCATCACCACAGTCACCATCATCACAATCAAGAAAATAAACCCCTAAAAGTTTAATCATACCCATTTATAATCCCTCCTAACTCAATCCTTGTCCTTTACCTCTGTCCTTAAGCAACTGTTGACCTACTTTCTTGTTACTATTGATCAGTCTGCATTTTCTAGAAGTTTTTATGAATGGAATCATTCATCCTGCATTCTTTTTTGTCTGCCTTCTTTAACTCAGCATAATTATTTTGAGATTCATCACTGTTGTATGTATTAATAACTTTTTCCTTTAAATTGCTGGATAGTATTCCATTTTAAAAACACATTACAATATTTTAAGTCATTTATTTATTGATGAACATTCGGATCAGTTTGGGGCTGTTATGCATAAATGTGCTATGAATATTTGTGGACAAGTCTTTGTATGGTATGGACATAAGCCTTCATTTCTCTTGGGTAATACCCAGGATTAGAATGACTGGGTCACATGATAGTTGTATGTTTAACTTTTAGCTACTCCTTTTTTTTTTTTTTAAGATTTCTCTATTTTAGAGACAGCATGTGCAAATAGGGGGAGAGGCCAAGGAAGTGGGAAAGAAAGAATCCCAAACAGGCTCCATTTCCATCATGGTGCCTGACAAGGTTTTCGATCTCATGCTCCTGAGATCATGACCTAACCCACGATCAAGAGTCTGACCTTAACCAACTGAGCCACTCATGTCACCCTTAGCTACCTCCTTTTTAGATCTGTACCCTCAGAGAGTACATCACTTGTACTCAGAGAGCATTGAACTGACCTTGCCACACATAGTGAGCCCTGCCTTACTATGGGAGATGAGGAATATGGAGTATCCCTATCTCTGCCCCACCAGGCTTTTGTCTTTCAGCATTTTGGTTTTGCTTTTCTCCCTGGTAGCTTCATTCTCAATCAGATTTTATTATAAGATGGTCAGAAGGTTATTACTATGTCAGGCTAGCATCTCATTAGTTCAGCAACTCAAGGGAAAAGACAGTACTTCTTTTCTCCATGTTTTAGCAAAGTCCAGTGTTCACTCTCATGTGATTAACTGGGGTCCCATGCTTATTCATGAACTATGGCTTGGGGAGATGAAATAAGCCAATTGTCAGGCTGGGGCCAGGGGTTTTGATCAACCCTCCTAGATAGTATCAGTGTTGAGGGGAAATGATTCTCAAAAGGAAAAACAAAGGCCTTCTGCCAAAGTAAGGAAATGCAGGCAAAGACATACTTAAACAAACAACCTGCTACAGTGATTATGATGAATCATGTCCTATTTATGACTTCGTTTTTAGTACCAAGGGCCTCTCAGTGAAATTGAATTATGCTACTTTACCCATCTCTTCTTCTCTCTCTGTCTTCCAATGGGCTAAGATGCTGTTAAGATAATGCCAGACTTTGAATTCATCCATTCCTAAATATCAATATCATATAAAAGGAAACTAAGGTTTTGGAGCTAGGGGAACAGCAGAAAGACAAAACAACACAAGACAGGATGAGCCCTAAGCTTCCATCCACTTCTAAGAGTATATTAGTCTATGATTCTATAAGTCTTGTTCTATTATTATAAAATTCTCTGATATTGGGATTCTAGCATGCCTTGATTCTTGAGGTAGTGTGTGCTCTTGAGCAGTTCATACTCTAATCTTGTTACCGAATTCAGATCATGAGGTTGATATACCCCTCAGGACAGATTGACATTTCAATGCTCCTAGTTAGCAAAAACATGAACTGGGGAAGCTGCATTAACAAGCAAATAAATTTATGGTATGCTGGTGCTAAAACGAATCTTGCCGTTTGTCAGCAGCTTTTAAGAAGTGAAATATGTACGTGGCCAATAGAACTAGGGGAGCTCTCTGTTCAAAAATATCTTTCTTCTCTGTTTCCCTAAGATGCAGAGAGAAGGAAGAGAATGTGGCCGATATTGTGTGGCCATGAGATTATTAATGAGGGGCTACTTTAAGAATTAAAAGGACCTTTTATTACTGTCTTCCCTGCTCTTAATCCAGCTTCTGTAGTACACACTATATCACTAGGTACTCCCTTGGTTCTTCCCGTAGACGCCAAAGGTTTGTCTGATTTGTTTCTGGTCACAGCGACCACAATATACTCAAATCTTTTGAATTTCTTTCCTATAAGAATTTCTTCTATCTTAAAGGTTTCTATTTTTCTGAGAAGTAGCGTTCTCAGAATGTATCGTAATATAGGGCTTTCTTGTTAGGAGATCCGAATTTGACCCTGTGATCTGACACCAACTAGTAAGTTTGAGCAAGTGGTAAGAAGCCTAGGTATGCCCCTCCATAACATCTTCACTGAGAAGATATAGTGATCCATCATGTATAGGATGCTGGAGAGAGAGGAGAGGTATGATAAGTGATGATTCTTCCCTGCTACTCCTTGCTGTCCCTGAAATAAGTTCCCTACTGTATTTAAAAATTCTTTAAAGAATTTTAGTGTAGAGAACAGAAAGCAGGTGAGTAGACAAACCATTAAGACGTGTTTTGAGATTTAAACAGTATCTCCATGTTCTCAGCCCATTTGATTTTGGTTGACACACAATTAAATGGAGCCTTTCTATCACAGCATGGATTGAAACCAGCTGGATTTTTTAGACAATCTTAATGTCATTTATCCACTGTTTTTTCTAATAAGCCAATACAATATCCCAGAAAATCCAGTATTTTAAAATCTAAACTGTACTTAGGACTCCTACATTGATCCAGTTCATCAGTCTTTTTTGAGAATTTGGCATTCAGGAGATGACCCCCCCAGAGTTTCCTTTCTTAATGCAAGAAGTCACTAAAATCTCATAATATTGGTCACTATTAACCATTCTTAGATTATCCCACTGGATTTTAAGTAGCCAGACTAAAAACATTCTCCATTTTTGGAATGAGGAATCAAAAGCTTAAATTATGAAGCAATGTCCCTTAAGTCAGTCATTTAGTAGGAGATATTGCTATGGGAATCAAGGAAAGAGAAAGTGAATATTAAAGAACTCTGGAACTTGAAAAATATGCATTAGTATAGCATAAGTGATAATTATTTTGATTGGTACGAGGTCAGCAAGAGTTTAGGTAAGATGCTAAAGAAATAACCCTTCTAAAGTGTGTGATTGATTGCAAAATATGGCCACAAATTCCTCCCTTCCCTTTGTGCATGTACCTTTGCAATGTGGCATTTCTCATCCTCTCATTAGGAAATAGAGTCTATTTTTCTACCCATGGGAGATGTTAAGCCTCTAAATGTGAGCTAGCTTGTAATAGGCTTGGACCTAGCTGTTTTACAGTTTCTGAAGGAGCTCTCAAGAAGGCTTCTAGGCTTGTAGCTTCCTTTCACAATCTCTTGGAATCCGAGCACCATGTGAGGAAGCCTGAACTAGCCATGTGGGGTGTTTCGTGCAAGAGAATCAAGGTGGCTATGTCAACAACCCCAAAGAGCTGCCAGACATATGAGGGAGGCCATTAGACACCTTCGGACCAACTTGTCAGCACATTAGTCGAAGAAAATATGCATTTAAAGGTCCACAGAGCTCTTAAGATTAGGTTATATTTTACTTATTTCTAGCCAACTGTTCAAAACTTATTTTCCATGGTATCATTAGAAGTTGCTAACTTAAATTCACAAAATAACGTATTCTTAGAATTGAAAGGAAGCTGAAAAATCACTAAGTGTCTACATAAGATGACCCTAGGTTCTTTAGTATATCTACTATTCACACAAGATTATTAATATGCCTTTTTTATTATTTACATGCTGTAACTGATTTATAAACTATGTTCTTATATCAAAAAAAACCTCTGTCCTTCTATATCCCACTTACCAGTCTCATATTTGAAGACTGCTATCATGACTAACTTCTATCAAAAACCCACAAAGCCTTCCATAAGAATGTACATGCATGCACATACACACACATATACAAAGCCAGTCTTTTCCCTGAGTTAATGATCCTGAACTCCCCTAAAATGTCCTCAGTGAATGAGCAGAAGGACTCTTTGTTTTTTCTTTGTCATCCTCTTCTCTGAATATAAGCTTGTATTAAAAGTTGAGAATTAGGTTTTGGACAGAGATGTTAGGTCCATTTTCTGTGCTTCACTCATTACCCAGAAAGTTCCTACTTTATGGAATTCTTAGGAAAACTTTCAGATTTCTTGGCAACTACATTCAAGAGTCATAGATTTTGTTTATAGGAATACCTAACAGGGAAAAAATATATCTATGGAGAATGGAATAAGAGTAAATAAGTTCACCTTTAAATTTAAACAGCAATACCTTGGGTGGAGTAAAGAAATAATTGTTTGGTGTGAAGAAACTTATTGAGCCTTTGCAAAAGTATGTGAGCCGAATTGCTGATGAGGAATATGGCCTCCAAGATCTGAGAGAACCAAATTTAATCTAGGCTTCACTATATACTCTTTGTGTGTCCTTATTTGAGTTCTTTAGCCTCTCTTAGACCATGGTGCTGTGTTTGTAAAACACATATTGAAAAAATATGCAAATAGTATAGTTGCGATGTAAACCCTTAATACGGGGGCGCCTGGGTGGCTCAGTGGTTTAAGCCTCTGCCTTCGGCTCAGGTCATGATCTCAGGGTCCTGGGATCAAGCCCCGCGTCAGGCTCTCTGCTCAGCAGGGAGCCTGCTTCCCCCTCTCTCTCTGCCTGCCTCTCTGCCTACTTGTGATCTCTCTCTCTCTCTCTTTCTCTCTGTCAAATAAGTAAATAAAAATTAAAAAAAAAACCCTTAATACGTCTTTGTAGCAGTTAAAAGAGTACTTAATGAATGCTTACTTTTGTTACCTGGAATTGATAGCTGGAATCAAATTATAGGCATTATCTAATAGCTGGTTATCATTTGAGTAAGTATCTTAACCTCTTTAAATATTAATTCTTTATTTGTATGAACTGATTAATACAGTTTACCTCATAGGGATGTTGATTTAATTAGGAGAGTCAAAGGTTGACAAAGCATTGAAGAGTTTTGTAAACTAGGAAAACACATAACTTTGACATAGGTCTATGACAGATATGGTCCTTTCTCTCATGGATTAATACCTAGTGCAGGAAATGGCCAATAAAATTGTGATTTTAATAATCTGTACAACAGGGAAGAACAGATTGCTGTTCTTGATCCCTAAATCCCATCTAGATTTAGGGAAATGATCAAGATCTCCCAGAGGAAAGGATGCATAAATATACATGGACAAGTTGAATAAATGAGAGTCCCCTGATGAAATGTGGTGGACAGTGAGAAGCGAAAAGCAACAGTGTAGAAGTAAGGGAAGTCTTTGATGCCAAGAGAGCCTGGCAAATCTGAGAATTAAAAGAAATCCAATATGGCTAAGGCTACAAGTACCAGAAACGATTTGAGGCACCATAAAATTAGTATTGTCATTGACCCTTCTACATCCCTAAGAACTAAGGCCATAATCTCTGTTCCAGGAATAAGAATACAGATTCTAAGAAAAAGTTATTACTTATGCGAGGTTTAAATAAAAGAGCCAGGATTAGAACTTGGATTTTCTGGTTCCAAAGCCATTGTTCTTTCCAATGACCAAGAGAAAAGCTCAGAGAGAGAAGATAGTTTTGAGGAGTTGATGCTCTTGTCACCAGTGTTCCCAACCATCCATCTTGAGGGAGAGGGTGGGCAGGTAGTCATGGGCCCTTGATGCATCCATGTTGAGGTCAGCATGATGGACACAGATGTTGTCCTCCCCAGGGATCACTTAAAGTTTAACTCTTCTGGGAGAAAAGGATAGTCTTTGATATCCATGATTTTCAGATGGTCCAGATGCTTAGTAAACTCTAAAGAAACTGCAAGAACAGAGCAGGCAGGCCGCACAGTGAGAAACATGTCTTTAGACAGAATCCTGAACATTTAGACCTGATCAGCAACTGCAGTCTCACTGAGAATCTGTGTCCCACTGTGAGCGATTAGAGCTTTCTGTAAGCACAAGTGGCCTTCCTGATAAAATTCGGCTCCAAGGAATTAAGGAAGAGGCCCTCATTTGGTTATTTTTCAAGGCCTTTCCTATCTCAGGCCAGCAGCTTTATTGTTCTGTGGCTGCTTCAGAGGACCCCCCCTCTGGAAAGACTTGCACATTCTCTCCCTGAGCCTTATCAGCCTCCCTCAGACCAGCTCATTTGCCTAATGGTGTCACCACAAAGGCAGCACAAAGCTCCAAATCTGAGCTGAGCAACTTCTCACTTTGGGCCAGCTGCAGGAACTTCCCTGGTCTCTGTGTTAGAGGCTCAGAACTCACTGGATATCCTGTTTCTACAAATCTTGACCTGGTTGCAGTCAGCTACAAGCCCGAGAACTTGGACCCAGATGTTGATGGCACACTGGGTTCTCCAGCATTTGTTTTCCATCACTTTAGGGCTGGCATCGCACCTACTAATGCCATGGACTGCCTGCTGGCTCTCCTGGATGGAACTATGAAAGGGTATCAGGGTAGATAGAAACAATATTGTGTGATGCTTGTCAGACCAAGCTACAGAACTTTAGGATACCTAGATGTCTGACCTTATATAAATTTTCAAAGCCTTGCCTCATTTGTAAAACAGGAATGTTAAAACCTACTTTATAGGAAGGCTATTAATATTGAATGATACTATGCCAGAAAAAAAATGTGAGACATTCAACTATTTTAGTCAAGAGATACTTATTTTTAGTTACTATCAATATGACTTTCCTCTGAAGAAGAGGTCTCAGAGAGATACCTAGGATTGCAATAACTGTAGCTTATTTATCTTCTCCTTAGTATTGATATTTGAGAATGTTGATTGAGAAATGTTTATTTAAGCTGAGCTAAATAGGGATACCTGGGTGGCTCAGTCAGTTAAGTGTCTGCCTTTGGCTCAGCTCATGACCGCAGGGTCCCCAGGGTCCAGTCGCATATTGGGTGTCTTCCTCAACTGGGAGTCTGCTTCCCCTCTGCCTGCTGCTGCCCCTGCTTGTGCTCGCTCTCTTTCTCTCTCTCTCTGACAAATAAATAAAAATTTTAAACTGAACTAAACATCTAGAGAAGACCCTGGAAATATGGAGGGGGCAGTTTGGATTTAAGACACCAGGGTTTACATTATATGAAATTAAGAGAGTTGGATTGGGTTCTAGCACTTTGCAACAATATTGGACATTGAGCAAATTACTTGACCTTTTCAAGTGCAAATCCTGCAAAATGGGTGTAATGATGTTCTCAGATAGCTGGGAATCGTAATCACTGAGAAATATAATTGGAAGTCCTCTACAAAAGAGACTATTTCTAATTCACTAATGAAAAACAAATGTATATTAAGATATTGAATTTCTCCTGTCTTGGGCACTCCACCTACAGTATATCAGACCCCATAATGGAATTCCATAAAGCAAGATTTAGTACCTTTATTATAGAGATAAAAAATTGAGAATTAGAAAAACTAAATGCACACACAGTGGTACTCTGCCGTTCCAGTTGTTTGGACCAACTTGGGAGACATCCCTGAGGATTCTTTTTCTCATCCCCCCTATTAAATCCTTCTATAAATTCATTCTGCCTTCAGAATACACCCGGAATCTGACCGCATGCCGTCACCTCCATTTAAATCCATCCTATCTTGCCTACATTATTGCAAAAGCTTTCCATGTGTTTTCTCTAGCCACATCTAGTGTATTCTCCACAATAAACTTTTGAAACCTTAGTCAACCTGTCTCGGTCCTCAAGTCAAAACATCCTCCTGGTTTTTGATCACAGAACAAAACCAAAAGTCCAAGCAATGGTCTCAAAGACCTCGCTCATGTGTCTGGATTTTTTTCTTCCACAAAACCTGAGTCAGGCTCCACCACTCTCTACTTTGCCCTCTCTGCTCAGCCATTCAAGCCTCACCACTGTGCCTCTCCTTGAGGCACTATCTCAAGGACTTTGCTCTTCCCTTGGTCTGGAATGCCTTTCTTTACATGGCTCACATTTTTACTTCAGGTCTTCTCAAATGTCAGCTTACAGAGTGGCTGTCTCTTCTCACACTACAAAGAAAACACATCTCCCGCTCCTGCCACTCATGAAGGCCTCCTTTTCCATTTTAACACCTATTGGCCTCTGCTAAACTATTAGGTACATTTTATTTATTTATTTTTTAAGATTTTATTTATTTGACAGAGAGAGAGACAGAGAGAGAGGGAATACAAGCAGGGGGAGTGGGAGAGGGAGAAGCAGGCTTCCCACTGAACAGGGAGCCCAATGTGGGACTCAATCCCAGGACCCTGGGATCATGATCTGAGCCAAAGGCAGAGGCTTAATAGCCTCTGAGATACTCTGAGATAACCTGAGATACCCAGGTGCCCCTATTAGGTACATTTTAAATTTGCTGACTTATTTTCAACACCAGAACAGAGCTTTATGTGGCCTTGCAATATATCTCTCTCTTTTCCCCCCACTTTATCACATTAAACTTTATATCAAATTAAATGTATTTGTTTTAAATGTATAGTATGATGAGTTTTGACAAGTAAATATATTATAATCAGATATAGAACATTTTTGTCACCCCAAAGAGTTCCCCTCCCCATCCCACACAACAAACTGATTTGATTTCTGGAACTATAGGTTAGCCTTCCTCTTTTGGAACCCATTCAAATAGAATCTTGTAGTATGTACCCTTTTGTATCTGGCTTCTTTTGCTAACATAATGCTTTCAATTCTTTCAACGTAATGCTTTTCGATCTTTTCATTTATATTCTCCTGAATATCAGTAGTTTCTTTTTATTACTAAGTAATATTCCACTGAAAGGAATATATGACAGTTAATCTGTTGACCTAACAATGAAGATTTAGCTTGCTGCCGGTTTGGGGCCTATTATGAATGAAGCCGCTAGGAACATTCATGTCCAAGTCTTCTTACGAAAATATCATCTTAGCAAAACATGTAGGAATGGGATTGCTAGCTAATAGGCTAAGTGTATGTTTAACTTGGCTCTAAATCTCTGTTTTTGCTGATATATCTCTACTGTCTAGAGCAAGTGTCTGGCATGCAGTAGATACTCAATATTTATTAATTGAAAGGCTCCAACAATTAATACTGAGGGTGGATAATGTTCAGATCTGTCCAAAACCCAAGTTAGAGCTCTGTCCATGGCCCCAAAAGGACTGATCAGGGGTAAATTATGGATATGTATGATCCATCATGGATTGTGTGAGTCATGTTGGTATGAGCAATCCCCATGAGTCCCTTGGAGAAACTGTTTACTATGGAGCACGAGTGGAGAAAACCCTGACATGAGGGAATGTTTCTCTGGCCTTTATATTTAACAGGCCTTGCTTGACTGTTTCCTTCTCACAGGGAGCCGCTGTTATAATCCCCAGAGTCCTCTCTTCCCTCTCCTCTCCCCATCTCCAGGCTTGCAATCCCATTATCCTCCTACCTGGAGAGACAAGCTCCTCTGACAACACTGCCAGCCCAGAAACTCTTGTGGATGTATTGAATTCACCACCTGGTGACTACAATTAAAATTCCTCTCCTTTGATTTATTTTGGTTGGAGGAAAGAAACCATTTAAGTTCTTGGAGATACAGATAAGAGATGATACATGTCCCATCCATTTCCCTGATAGCAGCACTTCCTGCCGCTAACACAGATGGAAAAGAAACTTCAATCACACCCACGCTTGGCTACCTGTAGGGGAGGAAAGATGAGGTGATGGAGGGAGAAGAAGGACCACTAGAGAAGGAGTCCAGAGGAAGGAGATAATGAGAAGCATGCATGATATTTCAGGGAAGAGGATTTAAACCAAAGAGAGATGTATGTCTGTTTGATTCACAATTGTCTTTTCCCCCGAGAATGCAGTCCCTCTTTCTAATACATTGAGTATAGTCATATATCACCTCAAGGGCAATATAATCCAGAAGTTCTTATTGTGAGGTCTATGGAGAGACTTGTAGAGGATTCATGAATTTCTTGACATTGAGGGGGACAGTAAAGGCATCTGTTTTTCCTCAGATACTCGGAGGGGGTCCAATGACCACAAAAAGCTTGAGAAATATACTGACCCAGTAAACTTTTATATATTACATGTATATTTTTACAGTTAAGGGTACTTAAATCCAGCAAGATAAGGAACTTACTCAAATTTTTATTACTGGTCATATTTGTGTCTGAGTCAAAACTAACATCCACGTCTCCTGACTTGTATTCAGTCTGTTTCTTGATGCTCATCTGTATAACTGTTAGTAGGAAGTATGATTTGCTCTGAGTTCCATGCAGACCACCATAACTCCTAGAGGTGGTCAAGGCAGGTGTAACTAATGCCATTGGACAGATGAGGAAAGGAGCTTAGAGTAACAGTCGACTTCCTTTAAGATGTACTTCATAGACCTAACTTGCTGTGACTTCAGGGATCACGACTCTAACCCCTCCTCTGCCAGCAGATCCTTGTACCTCCATGTGTCATCCGTCCACATCTCTGTCCTGCACAAGGGCTCGCGTGTCACTTGGGCTGAGCCAATCAGAGTATGTCACTGCCCTGGTGAATGTGGTTGGCCTAAGGCAGGTGGACACCTGAGCCAAGCTGAACCTATCAGAAACCTCAAAAACTGAAACTGGAAGCGTTCCCCCCCTTCTCTCTGGTGAGAGATTGACGGAGAGACCTTAGATGAAATGGGGTCTGCATAGAGGAGGCTGGGAGAATAAGAACTACTCAGCAAGGGTGAGGAGAAAAAGACAAACCGAAAAAATGGTGTTCCAACATCAATCCTTTTTTGTTTCTTTTCTAAGGCTCACTTTTCCAATCCTGCCTTATCTGGGGAGGTAAAATGGGGGGAGATGGTAGAGTAAGATTGTTCCCGTTAGATACACTGTGGGTAACCGAGTGAGTTCTGCCAACGTATACATCAGGTGGCCAAGCACAGGCTTTGTCCCTTGGACTCTTTTTCTTTGTGAAAGTCTTTGATGTCATTTAAAACAACGACTTCCACACTTCAGTGTTTATGTGGGACAGGAAGATGCTCAGGGGAGCTATCCTTACCATTGAGTGCAGGATCCCAGAGGGAGAGCTGGTCACCATTCTTCCCACTTTCAAGTTATGGGAAGGAGGTCTCGCCCTTTTTCTCTGTGTCTTATTTCTCTCTCACACTCTCCTCAATCTCTCCTGATACTCTTTTCCTCTCAGTTATCTTTTAATATCCATGGAGTTCTGATGCCCCCTGCTGCTGGTTGCTGGTTGCTAGCTGCAAGAACCACACATTTCCCTAGTTGTTTGCCTCTCTCTCTCTCTCTCTCTTTTTAATATATTTATTTTTTAATTTTTTATTGAAGTAGGGTTGGCATACAATATTAGTTTCAGGTGTATTAACATAAGGCTTCATCATTTATATACATTTGAAGTAGTCACCACAGTAAGTCTAATTACTGTCTGTCACCATACTGACATGGTATTGACTACATTCTCTGTTCTGAAAGTTTGTACCTCTTAATCCCCTTCCCATTCTTGGTTTCCCCTGTCCCTGCATCATCTGTGCTGGTTCTTCCTACTCTCATTATGTCATCTAAGTGTCTGGCTCTTCTCCCTCACCATCTTTCTGTGTCACTTGTGTCTTAATCCCCACATGTTTGTTTCAACATCCTTCTCTTCACTTTTTTCCCCTCTCTCTCAATTTCAATTTCTGATTGAGTTCTCCTTACCTTAGTCTATATCCCAAATCTCTGAATTCCTCAATTCCTATAACCTGATCTATTTCCCTGGCTCCATGTTTGTTGCACACCCTTACCCACTCATTGGTAAAACAAGTGGAGAAACACACGAGGTGTTCCTCACCATCCTAAGAAGATTTGCCAAGAAAGTGGTCAGCCTTACCCAACAGCTGGGGCGGTTAGCTCTTTTCACGCAAAGGCCTTCTACCTCAGGGACAAATCACTTGTACTATGTTCAAGGAAGTTAGATTTCTTTTGTAGTCTTCACCACCAACTTGCTGTGTAATATTGAACAAGTTATTCCCTGTTTCTGAGCTGCATGTTCTAAAAATATATGCTTGATGAGGTTGGGGCAGAGGGGTAATAAGTATTAGCAGATGCTGGGCCATCTTCTAGATCAGAGAAGGGAGTTATGGTTCTCGGGCTCCCCATGAGGGGGCAGTGCTTTTGTCTCATCTGTGCCTCTGGAGTTCTCTGTGTGAGATGCCTGCTCAGGAGGTCCTGTTGATGGATAGATTCTCTTGTTAACTAATAGGACTAATATTCCAAGCACCCCACTGGCCTGAGCTTGTTTTTCTGCCAAACTGAGCTATCATTAGCATTTGAGACAAACACCCAAACAACCTAACCAAAGTGTATCTCCATCCATCTGCGTTCGCAGGCGGGAGGATGTGCACTATTCAATGGAGGGCACATGATTTACAGTAGTCCCCATGAATTTCCAAAGGAGAATGCTGGCTTGGGGGTACCACTGGAGGTTGGATACCGAACACTACCGTATCACATACACCACGTATGTGATTTCATCCTAGTGCTCACAGTTATCAGGCCAGGTGTTAATTTATGCATCGGAAAACTGAGCTTCAAAGAAGTTAGCTAGGTGGGTGGCCAGTAAGTAGCAGATCCAGGGTTTAGAGCTGGGTCTTTCAGGTTCAAAAACCTGAGGAACGTGAATCAGCAATAGACCTAGTCACATGGAGACCTTGGACTAGACTCTTTGCTTCCCTGGGCTCAAGTTTCTCCATCTTTAAGATGGGGGGACTCACCTTATGGTGTTCTGGGACCTCTTGAAATGGTAATGCATCGAGGTTCTGATACTCTGTCAGTTACTCACTACCTTCCCTGACTTCCTACCAATTTGTTCTTCCCTCCCTCAGCTGAGGGGAAGGGATGGGTTCCCACAACCATCCAAGTCTGCCTATTCTGAGGGATTGCAGTGGTGTTTGGGGCAAGAACATGAAACAACAATCAGGACACACTTCCTTCTCTGTCCTACCTATGGAGAACCTACCTACTCTACAATTCCAATTTGACTTGTCTGCCAGGGACTCCTAAATCTCTACCTCTGTTCAGGTTCTGAGTACCAGAGCTCTAATGTTTGGCCAGCCATTTCTACTCGGGTGACAGAATTGATTTTCTCTCATGATGGAAACCACTCTGTTTCTTTCTATCAGTGGTCAAATATAACTTTGACTGAGGCTTACTTCTCAGTCATCCCAGACTCCTCCTTCTGCTCAACTTTTCATATCTTGTCATCTTCTTTTAGTTTGTCCCCTAAATATATTCTCTCCATTCTATTACCTTCACCTCCACTCTGGACTAAGACTCTTGCTTATGAGAACATATATGTGCCCACACATTCTACCTCAGTGGGTTTCCCTGATGGCAAAGACTGTGTCATTATCAACTTCTGGTTTCTCACAAGGCTTAACATCTCATCTTTATACATGTGGTAGACACTCTTTCTCTTTTGAAGGTCAACAATGTGGTAGACGGCAAAATTCAAGCATGAGAGGGAAAGGAAGGAAATATAAAAGACAGAAATAAAGTGAAGAAGGGGAGATAAATATTTAAATGTTTTACTATGTTACAAGACTCACTTAAAATATAAAATGTGCTTCACATTGCTTCACTTTTTGCATTTCAACGCTGATTGCAGAGAAGGAAGACCAAAAATACTGAAAGATAAGAATAAGGAGCCAACTGAATATCAAATTGGGAATGACAATTTCAATCCTCTGAAATCAGAAAGTAATCCAGTAAGGAAGCAACACTTGCTTTACAGGGTTATGCCTCTGAAAACACCTTTTGTGGGCGTACACTTATCCTGCAAAGCAAGATACCTCCGTAGCCCAAATATACTCTCTCTCTTCAAGCTTGAGGGAAACCACTCAGCCTGCAGTAGCCCCCGCGGTGCCGTTCCAACCATTATCATCGCTTTCCCCACAGCGCAGCCTCCCCAGGACGGATGCTAGCAATCGATACCAAACACCTTACACTTAAATCCATCAATGAAAAGGCTGTTACAATAACAGCAGCTATTTTATGTGGCTACTGATTTCTTGCGGGCCTCCCGGACCCAACGGTAGGAAATAATAACTGGTCATTTTTCATCAAGACAGACAATACAGGAGGACAGTCGCAGCAGAGCCGCTTCCTGTGAACTATACCGCCCATACAAGCACTCTGCCTGCAGAAAAGATAAAAAAAGCCTACTTCCTCCGAGGGGCATGTGCACGGACCCCTGGAGAACAGTAACGGGAATCTTCACCAACACGACAGTCGAGGCAGCGCCAGGAAATTCTGCGATCCTGGACAAACCCATCACTGTGGCTCCATGGGAGTCTGGGCTGGGCAATTGGTCAAAGGGCACTACCATCCCCATTTTACAGATAGGCAAATGGAGACCCACGAGGGACAGGCTCATTAAGTTGCAGAATTAAGGGTAGAACACAGAGCTTCTTTTTCACCCAGTTGTTTTTGTTTCCCTTTTTCCCCTCAAATGGAATAGCAGATGATCCAGTGATACACATCTGGACATTATTGGAGTCACACCAAATTGTGTTTTTGGTTTTTCTTAAAGATTTTATTTCTTTATTTGAGAGAGAGAGAGCGAGAGAGAGCATGAGCGGGGAGAAGGTCAGAGTGAGAAGCAGACTCCCAGTGGAGCCAGGAGCCTGATGCAGGACTCGATCCCGGGACTCCAGGATCATGACCTGAGCCGAAGGCAGTCGCCCAACCAACTGAGCCACCCAGGCGCCCCCAAATCGTGTTTCTGAAGAATGTTTAACTACCTGGGGAAGTGTTTATGGTATCAAGTTCAGTGAAACAAGAACTGTGTGTACGCGGATCATAATCCTGATTTTGTAAAAGTTCTATGTAGACGCATACACACATTATATATCAACCAAAAATATCTCTAAATGGTGCTATAATACATGACCTCAGGTTCTTCCTTATGCTTCCCTGTGTTGCATAGATGCCTCACAATATGTATATGTTCCTAGTAGTTTTAAAGTTAATTTGCATTAATAATATATAGGTTTACACACACACACTGAAAGCAGATAATCTTAAAAGAAAAATCTTTTTTTTATTTTTACACTTTCTCTTGTTTTCCCCCATGAAGGCAATAAAACCATGACTGAAGTCAAATGTTTTATCTCTCTGGTCTTCACAATCTTCATCAATCAAAAGGAAAAAATATATATATATTTCTAGTGTTTGCCTAATTTACACAGCTTTTGAAAAATGCGAAGCAAGATTT
Organism: Nasua narica; assembly: GCA_028533885.1. Classification (NCBI taxonomy): domain Eukaryota; kingdom Metazoa; phylum Chordata; class Mammalia; order Carnivora; family Procyonidae; genus Nasua; species Nasua narica. The sequence continues at coordinate 66,632,680 of CM052813.1, read as the reverse complement.
TGTGCCTTAAACTCAAGTGTACAGGCAAACAGGAAGTAGAGGTGTGATGTAAGAGGGGATCCCTACTCCCGAAACCAAAAATTTATTCAGTTTCTTTCTGTCTTTGCCAAGCTGTAGACTGTAGCAGCCCCTGTGATTATCTCTCCACAATCAAATGGGTGCAAATCTAGGGCAACAGATGCATCTCTGGCGAAGGGGGTGGGAGCCTCTAATTACAGGATTTATGTGAGATGAGATTTCCACAGAAGCAGAGGAACAGACTGCACTGGCCAAGGTGCAGGAGTAAGGAGCCTTTGAGAAGAAACTGATCTCTTTGTGCCCCTCAGTGTCTACAGAGAAAGAAAAGGAAGTTAAAATTGAGATTGGATGCCAAGCTGTTGAATTAAATTTAAGGAAGCTATTAAAATCTTTAAAGAAAAAAGTTGGGTGGAGGAGGCCTGTGTGGCTTAGCTGGTTAAGCATCTGCCTTTGGCTCAGGTCATAATCTTGGGGTCCGGGGATCAAGCCCTGCCTCACCCCACCTCAGTCTCTCTGCTAAAAGGGGAGCCTCCTTCTCCTTCTGCACCCCACCTCATGCTCTCTCTGTCTCTCAAATTGGTGATTAAATCTTTTAAAAATATATGGATGGGGTGGCTGGGTGATGGACATTGGGGAGGGTATGTGCTATGGTGAGAAAAAATATAAGTAAATAAATTTAAGGAAGCTATTGAACAGCTACTTTCTGCTAGGCACTCTGGGATTAAGAAGGCCAACAATGCAATGGTGAGGACGCGAGAGTTAAGAAATAATATTTTTCTAGCACCTATGGCGTGTCAGGTACTCTGATGGGCTCATAATGTTTAAATGAGCACATTTAATTTTTACAGTAAATCTGTGAGGTTGAGATAAAATACTTTACAGTCACCGGGCTAGGTCAGTTGCCTCCATGCACGAAGCACTCATTCAACAAGAGCCTCCTAGGATACCTGCAGGTCTCCAAACGTGCCAGGCTCTCCTACACTTGTCTTCTTTATCATGTGTACCTAGAATGTTCTTCTCATCTTCCCCACTTGAACTAAATCTTCTTCAAGAATTCGTCCACTGCTATCTCCTCTAAGAAGCTTTCTGTCACTGACCTATTCTCAGGTCAGTTGAGATTCTCAAGCCTGTACTCCCATCATGTTATTTTATCTAATTATGTACTTATTTTCTCTACCCCTGCTATAATTTTTTTTCCTTAGAGTCCCTGGTGCCTAACACTAACCAGAGAAAACCAGGTGCTTGATACATACTTGTTTTCTAACCAAAATACTGGATGGCTTCATAGAAAGAAAGGAAAAGATAAATAGATGAATAAATAAAGGGATATGGGAATTAAAGCATGAATGAGAGACAGCATGAATTTTCCTGATACAGCTCTGAATGCTGCAGACATAGATGGTGAAAGAAGGTAAAAAGAAAGAAAAAAAGAAGACTGGAGCACAGCAGAGATGCAAAAACAGATAGGTCACAAAGACCAACATCAAAATAACGCCACATCCGGGAAAACCATGACTATTTTTAGCATGTGATTTCCGAAAAGTAGCATCAGATTTATTGCAGTTGGCCTGTGCATTTTGAAAATGTCCAGTCATCCTGCCAATTTCTTATCGGGTGCATTCTTTTAGCCTCATGTAAAAGCCTTCAGAACCCCAAAACAGGGAGAGGGGTAAACACCAGTCCTTCTGAATTAGACTGTGCATATTTGTAGCTTCCCAGCTGATTCTGGTAGTTGTGTTTAAGGTTTTTTACTCTCCTGGAAATTCTTGTACTAGAGAGAAAGCTCTATCAGATAGTCTTTCACATCCCCCCAAATTTGGGCACTTTATGACTTCATAGTACAACCACCAGTTATAAAAACAATATTCCATTTCTTTAAATGTCTTGTCATTGAAGGAGGACTAGGGTTCAGATTTTCTGCATTTTCTCGTTTCATCTTCGTAATACCCTTCGTGTGACGGGTGTGATCATCTTTCTCTGAAGAAACTGAAATTCAGTGAGATTACTTTCTTTTCTTTGGTCCCAGTCCCTCAGATATTTTTCAGGTGTCCTCTCATTCTCATTCTCTCCTCTTTTATTAGAAACTATTAGTCCTCACGCATATGTGGTCCTCCTCTCCTTCTGGATCTATGGAAGGACTACCCTTCCTAGTTTTTTACAGTTAGGAGGAGCTGTGTGACTAATTCTCACCAGTGAGCTGTTGTTTGGGGACATAAAGCGTTTAATTGCTGGTGCAAGTTCCTTCAGCACCCCCTTACCCTGTTGAAATCTCTTGCTCCCTTCTTTCCATGTTGGGGCTTCATGTTGAGAAAACAGAGTCACAAAAACCAGAGCTGCCTGGATAGCTGAGCTACTGCCCTCACGAGAGGGATGGACTTTATATAAAGTGAGAATTAAACTTTAGTGGTGTTAATTATAAAACCTTTGGAAATGGGCTATTAATACTGCATAACCCATTCTCACCAGATTAATGTAGATGCTCCTATGAAGAACAGCAAACCTAATTTCTGGTCTCTGTGCCCCCCCTCCCCCGATCAGTGTCTGAACCCACACTTCCCAAAGGTTTTTCCAATACTCCACACTTAGAGCTCCCCCAGTGAGCTCCTACAGACCATTAATCATGGCCTATAATCATCTCAGGAAGTGCACTTAACATTCAGTCCCTGATCAATATTCCTCCCCCGACTTCTCCACTCCTACTCCCTTCCCCTGAATCACTGAAGTAAACAAGCCAGACTATCCGCAGGTGACCCAGACTCTGGGCTGCGGTACAAGCCAGATCCTCATCTACATCAGCCCAGACCCACCACCCTAGGAATTACAAAAAAGACCAGAAAATCCAAAGAACGTTTGCAAATGTTGCACCTTTGCAGCTGGAAGAAGTCATCCAGTGGCATCACAAACAGGAATAGAGGGTTTAGAATCCCCCAATTCCCTTCCTCCAAGCAGAGTCCTAAGAAAACATTCTGTTTCCACACTAATACCTCTAGGGGCAAGATATTCACTGGCTCACAAGATATCTTCAACCTTTGAGCATTTCTGACCCCTTACATAGTTCTTTATTATCTCGCACCTGCGTGTTCCATCCAGAGTCCTGACTATACCACTTGAGAGAGGAAGACAGACTTCCTCCCCAGAGCAGCTCCTTAAGAGTTTGAGAGAAGTTGCCAGATGTTCCTCCGCTGACCACAGCATTTTCATTTTACATGTAAGGAAAAGAATCCTCAGAGGGAGGGAGATTAACCAAGATCACACAGCTGATAACTAACGTCTCTAACTCCCGATCCAGTGTTCTTCCTTTTTTGTTATTCCTCTGTTCAGTCAACAAATATTTTTCCTTAAAAATTTTAAACATGATACATACATGTTGAATGTGATTCAGCCCCTGTTGAAGAGAAGCAGACATTCTAATGAGATACATGAGCATTTGAAAATGCTATAGTTAAAAAGGAAGTGGGGGGATTATATTTATTAAATGTCCTCTAAATGTCAGCATTGACGATACGTCTCGTATATTATTTCATATATGTTTTCGACTGCACTCTACAGTTGCCCATCTCCCCCCATCTCACTGATTTACAAATGGAAACACTGTTTCGGATGGCTGTTGCTGCCTGAGAGACCGCGCCAGTCCCAGGGGCATCAAGCCATTTGATCTGCTCACGGATTCTGTGGGCCAGGTATTAGGACCGGGTACAGCAGGGATGCCTTGCCTCTGCTCTAAGGCATCCAGGCCATGGAGAAGACTCAAATCGCTAGAGGCTGGAGTCATCAAGAGATTTCTTAACTTACATTCCTGGAGCCTGAGCTGGGGTGAGCCATGGTAGGGTGCAGCTGGGACTGTCTATCAGACACCTCCAGGTGGCCTCTCCGTGAGGCTGAGGCCTCTGGTGGCAGCAGAGTTCCACTGACTTAGCACCAAACTCACGCAGTGTCCCTTCTGCCTTATTCTAAGTCTCTATAAGGCGAGTGTGGGTTAATTCAAAAATTAGACTCGAGTTTGCAATGGGAAAATGGCAAGGTCATACTGCTGAAGAGGCTGTGGGATGGCAGATGTCACTACAACAAGTACTTAAGGTTTCAGTTGCATGGCTGGTAGATGGGGGAAGCAGGAATGTGAATCCAAGCCTGTACAGCTCTGGCAGACTTTGCTGCGGGAGCTCAGAAGATTGGTAGATCATTTTTATTAAAGAAGTCTGTCTCCGTGGAGAAGATGCCGTTTGTTGTGGAGTTGGAAGGAAGGGAGGAGTTTACACATAGAGATAACAGGCATCGGAGATAAGGGATGATTAAAGTTACAGAGGCAGCTGTCACTCACCTCCTTCACTGTCTTGGGCCATCTTCTATACCAAACAAGGGAGCGTGGATAATTATCCTCCCCTAACATCCAACAGGAGCAGTAGGCATTGGAAAGTTCTTGAGACTAAAAGCTGGCAGTTTGAGCCAGATGGTAAGGTCCCCTGATGCTACTGCCCATTACACAGGCAACCGAGCCTGTGACAAAGCCAAGCTCTAGGCAGACAAAGAAGACAGAGCTGAACGGAAGAAAACAAAACAATACAAAACAAAACAGAAATCTCAACTTGGGAGACTCAGGGAGGCTGAAATTCTCCAAGACAAGGCAGAGTGTGATGGCAGCTACAGCCCATTGCCCTCCAACAGTGGCCTCTTGAGTTTCTGAGTAACCAAAATGGCCTCAGAGGGCATTGGGCATGAGAATTTTAGGAGATTTTTGTGGGTTAATGGTATAACCTGGACTGAGAAAATCAGGCAAAAATCAGGTTCAGACTAAAGCCCATAGAGAGAGAGAGACCTTTATGAAGATGTGATGAAAACCAAAACTGTCACAACTTCCAGTGCTTCCCCAATACATTCCCATCACCGCTGACACCATTGTATCATATTATGTACTTCATTACTTGGTTACTGACTATCACCCCCATGTGAATGTGAGTTCTGTGTGGAGAGCCATTTGGTTCTATATCCTCAACACAAAGGATAATGCCTACATATGATGATCATTTAGTGCTCATTAAATAAATCAGTGCTGGGGAGGGGGAAAGGTGGCAGACAAGCTTGCTGCTACATCTTTTCCCTTTGTCTCGGGAGGATACATCTGACCCTGGAACATTGTCAGCGAGCCACAATTGGTGTTCTTGATGCCCACACCCCAAGTCCAAATCCTGGGTGGGAAACCTGACTTCAAACAAATTTGGGATGCAATCCCAAATCTCTTACTTAGTGGCTATGTAGCCTTGGCCCATCATTTAGCAGTTTTGAGCTTTTATTTCCTCAAAAATATTTTCATCAGAAAGTGATCATGAGAATCAAATCATAAAAGTATTTTGAAGGTGATGATGAGGCAGGGGGCTCAGTCATTGGGTCCAGCAAACCCCAGGTTACTTGCTGCCAAGCTTGGATAAGGGAAGGACAAGGAGAAAGGAGAAGCAGGGAGTGGGGGCGGGGGGAGGAAGCAAACAGAAGAAATAGAAAGAAGAGGAAGGGAAAGAGGTGAGGTTTCTCCCACACAGGAGCTCTAGCCAGCCAGGAGGCAGAGCCAGAGTCCCCAGAGAGGCTGGGGCTCACCCCCCTGAACTAATCCTTCATTTCATGCTCCCAGCCCCTCTGATTGGGTCTGACAATTAGCACAGCCTTGGCTCTGTGTTTATGACACGATGCGGGCTCCAGCAGACACCATTAGCCCTGACTTTATGGGGATTTATTCAGACTATTACCGTGACTCATACTTTAGTAATGAGGTCTCTCTTCCAGGGGCTCAGTGCTTTGTTGCTGGCATCCCTCCTCCTTCTCACAGTGGCCCCATTTCCATTTTCCTCCCAGAATTTCCTAGCTTCCCTCTTGGCCTCAATCACCACCATGGGTGGGGAACAGACAGTGGTGTCTGTAACTTCTCTTTTGCAAAGAATCTGAGACTCAGACACCCAGCTAGACCAAGCTTAAAAACAAGCTTTGATGAAACACACAGCGTGGAAAAAAAAAATGGGGCTTATTTTCTAGAGAGGAGGGAGATGTTGGGCCTGCTACAAGAACCCAGATTTGGAAAAAAAAAATGGTCATATTCCTTTACCTTGCTGTAATTTATGATATCAGAGGTGGAATAGAACTTATGAGACAAACAAAAATCTCATTGCATAGATGAAGCCCGGGGTTAGGAGAGATTTGCCCAAGATCTCACAGAAAATGGTCTTTAGATCTGGAACTTAAAACTTCTGACTCCTCTTTCTGTCCTGTCCTTTCAATTAATGTTTTTATCCATTCAACCAAATACTCGAATCAAGGATTGAGTGTCAGCTCTGTCCTGAAACCTTCCAAAGCAATTAGGGTTAGCTTGGTTCCCCACCTCCCTTTTGAACCTGCTGAACCCTGAACATATATACCAACATTATGGACTTTAACACAGCATTTATAGTTTTTAACACAGCATTTATAGTTTTGCATCTAAGGAGGTATCTCTTTCCCCAGACTGGAATCTTTGGGATGGAGCTCTCGTCTTACTCGTGTGTGTATTCCTGTCATTGGCACAAGGGCTGGAACAAAGTAGATGATGTTTGTAGATAAATGTTTGATGAATGGATGAATGAATGAATGAATGAATGAACGAACTTTATCTTCTGATCACCTGCTAAGTATCAGAGAGCACTATAGATCAGGGAGCCATCCTCTGTCCCAGTTGTCACCTGGAATGTGGTCCTAGCACCTTGTGGGCAGACATCATCCTTTCTCTTGTCCTCCTGATCTTGGATTTTCCCAAACTACCTGGGGAATATGTACCACCTTCCTTGCAAGAGACTGATTAGTGCTGATTTAGAAGTTTATGGAAATCGATTTGAACTTGAAAGGGAAGCAATAAGCCCTTCATCCTTTGGGAGCCGACATAACCATTTTCAAGTTCAAAGTTCCCGTTGCCTATTTGAGTGAATCATTGGGGGTGTTTCTAGGCAAACCACACCAAATACGGCTTTTAAAAGAAACAAAGCTGGGTCATTAAATCCCAGGAAAAGGAAGAAAAAGAAAGAAGCCAAGAGGATGTTTAATCACCTGCCAATCTGATTTGGATGTTCTCACATTGCCTTATGCCTCTTAAGTCCCAACGTGGGGAGATAACCCTCTAGGGGAAAAGACCCCACGAAAAAGACCCACAGTGGGCTGTGAGTGGGCAAGATACACGCAGGCAGCCATTTCTGCCAGGTAGGCTATAAATCCAAACTTTATTACCTTTTATTATGTTGTTTCAACAGACTCTTAAAGACAGCACAACGGTCGGTTGATAGCGGCACTAAATCTCTTTCATTTTCACCCCATATTACTTTTGCCTCCTGGATTTTTTTTCCTCTCTCTCTCTCTCTCTCTCTCTCTTTTCATGAGTCAAATTTTATTGGTCTTCTCTAGAGGATGGAAGTAGAATAGAAACATTGTTTATGATTGGGAAACAAAACCCAACAACCCCCAAACCCCAAGACTGTGAGCAAGTAATGAATATGTGTGCGTAACCTATATATGTACACATTCTATTTGTGTGTGTGTGTGAATATATATATATATATTCCATATATATATATATCAAAGCAGAGGAGAAGCATAAATCCAATTACAGCAAAATGAGGTTGGGGGACATGGCAGGAATGAACTTAGGAGCAATTTACTGCCAAGAAGTCAAAAGGCTGAAATGGAATGAAAATAAACTAGGGATCGCAATTTCTAAAAGCCCTGCTTAAAGAACAGAATTCTGTTAAGGGCTGGGAAGTAGTTCCAAGGGTATTCTGAGGTAGTAAAGTGAGGCAGAGAGGTGAGAAGGGAGAATGAGTTAGTTAGGGAAAAGTGAATTGTAGGATCTGTCTGAGCTCTAAAGTAAGGCTCAGAGACATTTTCATTGTATTTGATAAAGTAGTTATTAAGCAGATATTGAACAACAAATCTTTAATCAACTTTCTTTTCCTTAATAATCAATTATTAGCATCTCTTAGATTGACCAGTAGGTGCCCATTTCCATACTGTGCATCCTTAACCATGATTCACATGTATACCAGCACCCTCCAGCAGATGCTGACGATCGTCTTACTTTAAAACCCCTTTATCCACCCTCCACTTATTCTTTTTTTTCTTTTTTAAGATTATTTATTTATTTGAGAGAGTGAGAGAGCACGCACATCAGCAGGGGGAGGAGCAAAGGGAGAGGGAGAAGCAGTCTCTTCAGTGAGCAGGGAGCCTGACGAGGGGCTCAACCCCAGGACCCTGGGATCATGACCTGAGCGAAGGCAGATGCTTAACTGACTGAGCCACTCAGGGGTCCCGGCCACTCCACTTATTCTTAAATAGCCAGCTGTTCCTCCCCATGCTTGAAACTGCCCCCACCACTCTGATCTTTCTCTGAGCCTCTTGCCCTCTGTTCCCGTTGTCCCATATTGTCTCTGGTCCACCAGGCCTGGGAGACTTCTTTTCATCTTTATACTGTTCCTTCTTTTAGATCTAATTGTCAGCTCCTTGAGAACTGAAATCGGGTACACCTTGGGTTAGGCTGCCTTGTTCAAAGCCTGGCTCTAGCATTCACTAGCTGTGTGATCTCAGGCAAGTTACAATCCTGCAAGAACCTCTGTTTCTTCATCTGTTAAATGGCGAAAATGCTAGGATCTCCATTGTGGGGTGGTATCAAGGATTAAATGAGATGATAGATGAAAAGTGCTGGCTCTGCTATGCCACCTTCTGGCTGAGAGGCAGCAGGCTCTGAAGTTTTCTCTATTCTAAACATAACAGCCAACTGTTTGGAATCTCATCAGGTATGATAATGCAGTGGTTACAAGCTCAGACTCTGTAGCCAGACTTTACAGATTCAGTTATAAGCTATACCACTTACTATTGCATGATTTGGGTAGGTTACTTAGCCTCCGTTTGCCTCTGTTTTCTTATTTTTAAAAAAGATTTTATTTATCTATTTGACAGAGACAAACACAGCAAGAGAGGTAACATAAGCAGGGGGAGTGGGAGAGGGAGAAGCAGGCTTCCCGCTGAGCAGGGAGCCTGATGCGGGGCTCAATCCCAGGACCTGAGCCAAAGGCAGACACTTAACAACTGAGCCACCCAAGTGCCCATTTCCTCATTTAAAGACACTAGTAGTACCTACTCTATAGAGCTTTTACAGCTACTAAGTGAGTTGATTCAACTAAAGGGCTTAGAACAGTCCCTGACACATAGGGAAAGTTTAGTACATGTTAACTAGTATTACTGTGATTTAAATGAAATGATACACATGAGGGACCTAGACACATGGTGGGAGCTCATCAAGTGGTAATTCCCATGCAGAAGGTGAAGTCTTTCTACTCCTAGAGCTAAAGTCTGTTAAATCCAGAGAACGCATTGCAAGAAAATGGAATTTTTATCTCCTGTAGTCAAGGTGAATGACAGATCCCATCATTACCAAGTATTTGCTTTTCATTTGTATTCTTTTTGATTCGATATTTTGTTCAGGTAGAGCACCCATGAGATCATGCCCAGAACTTGCATGTTCACCGGATAGGAAACTTTTGTTGTTTCTAATGAGGAAACCAATTTTTCATGCCTTGTTAGAATTGCCAAACAGGGTTTCCTGCTGGGTGGTTTCATTTACTTGGCACCGCCTGCTGAGAGACACCGGAACCATTCACAGAATGGGGAACCAAGAAGACAGACAACTGAATGGGAAATACCAACTGAAAGTTGTCATCACCTTCCAGAGAATAGGAACAGATTATTTTTTAACAAAATGAATTTTAGTAGTGAGACAAACGCATTGCATTTCTATATACTGAAAATGTCAGAGTTAAAAAATAAAATCTTAGAAAGCATCTAATCCTACAATGGCAGTGTTCGAATTGGTTGCTTGCAGCTGCAGGGCTCAGTAAAGAGAGACCAATCCTAAGGCTGCTTCCTGGCGCCACAAGAAGGCATTGTAATCCATTAGTGATCTCTGCCACAGGCCAAGAGTTGGACAGTGTTGGGCCACCTTGCCATGTCTCTCTATTCCCCATCTAGTCCAACTGGCTAATTTTACAGATGAGAAAACTAAGAACTACTAGTCTGCTGATGTTTTCAGATTCCCTATGTTGGGAAAATAGGGGTTTAGACTGTGTTCGTTTTTAAATGCCATTTTAGTACATGCAAATTTACAGAGATATGAAGAACTGAATATAAACAAGAATGATTTGTGTATTCTTGGCAAGCAATTGGATACAGCTAAATAGATTTTATCTAACTCTTGAATAACGTCTGATTTCCTGGAGAGTTTAAACTGTCTTTTTCCTATCCCCACTGGTAACTTTGTTTTCAGTCTTTCCTGCCTAGAAAACCTATTATATTCCACATATAAAATAGTCTGACCCTTGTTAAAATCTCTACTGATTCTAAAATAGTAAGATGTATAAATAAACTGGACTTTACTAAGACTTTGGGAATAAGCATACAAGTAAAGCATATATGATATTTGTGGGCAGTCTTCTACGACTTTCAGCCTAAGGATAGGTTTCTTGCATAGTCTATGGATCCATGAAGTTATGTCGAGATTGTGTTGTTGTCCTAACAGTAATACCAGCAATACGTCTTTAAAAAAAATACTCTCCCTTATATTATCTCGTTGGATCCTCATATTAGCCCTGTGAGGCATGGGAGGTAGTTAGTTTTATTCCCATTTAACAGAAGAGAGAGTTTGAGCTTCAGAGAGAATTAGTTGGAAATATCAATTAAGTCACCCCTGTTCCCTTCTTCTCTCTCTTTCTCTCTCTTTCTCTCTTTCTCCTGTCACACACTTATCTTGGGAAGGAAATCACAGATTGGACACATTTATGTCACTGATTCAATCCAGAATTTCAGCATCCTTCATCTCTCCCTTCAACCCTGGACAACAGGTATAAGTGAAGTTGCAGGTATGAGGCTAAGTGCTGGATGAAAAGCACAGGATTCCAGAATAATTGAATGAAGAAAGTTATGTCTAGGGGCAGAATCAGAAGACATGTGGGTTAGAAGGACTGAATTTGACTCTCCAAGTTAGATATAAGAAAGAAGGAGAAGAGAATTATATATATATAGAGAGAGAGAGAGAGAGAGAGATATCTCAGAGAAGGCTCAGACAAGTGGTATAGTATCCTTACCTTGAAATTTAATGGAGAAAAAGATACTACATGGTCTCCTTGGAGTGAAAGACTATTTCTGACTCTTCTCTGTTGTTTCTTGGTTGTTATTGTCAAGGCTGACATTAAGCCACCATAAGAGGTTCTACTGGAGTGAGCGACCCTGCTCAAACATAGCACATGGCTTTTAGTGACAAATGAATTTCTCTGCAAATCTCTTCTCTACCATTGGTTTAATGTGTGACCTCAGGTATATGACTTCACTCCTAGGTATTTCCTTTTCCAACCCTGCACTTTGCTTAATGCTCCCAGAAAGAATAATGGTATCTCTCTCCCAGGGTTGGCGTAAGGATCATTACTGACATACACAGACCACCTGATACGTAGCATGTGCTCAGTGCATTCATTTTCTTCCTCATTTCTTGCTGTCAGAAATACCTATCTAGCTCAAGAGGAAAGAAAATATTTGATTTTCCTCAAGTAGAACCAAGCCTGGAGATGAGAGTATCAGTGCTAAAATTGAACTTTGTGTGTATATGTGACATCGGGTAGAACATCTCATCAAATTCTAGCTCTGTTCAGCTAGAGACTTAGGGTAGAGCTACAGGAAGGCATGGAAGTGACTCCAAATTAAATCAACCTGGTAAATTGCTCAGGGATAGTGATGCTTTGCCATTAAAAAAAAAAAAAAAAAAAAGACTTACGTCCCCAATGGCTTCTAGCTTGATCTGGCAGAAGTCATTTTTCAGAAATGTTACTAAATACTCATTTAATGAGTGTAAGGCAAGAGGCACAATCTAATATGTATGAGAATAGATAATGCAAGTTGTAAAAGGTTCCATTTCATAGAGTAAAATTTAATTCATATGACATTAGTGGGATGAGATCAGGAAGACTGGAATTTTAGGATTTCATGACAAAAAATATATACATCTTTGTTTTTTTTCCCCACACCTATATAAGTATGCATTTATTTCTTTCAGATACAAGTGGTAATTCTACCTCCCATATCTAAATATGTTCTCAGTAGAGATCCTTGTACGATGGATAAGATACTATTATAACTAGCACACCATTTAATATCATACATGTGGATGTTTCTAAAGTACAAAGAAGTAATTTCCGCTATGGCACTGTCTTATCATTGCCTACCCCACAGTCTCTGTAATGCTATATTAAAAAGGCTTGCTAAATAAAACATTTTAAAAGTGTGTGTGTGTGTGTGTGTGTGTGTGTGTGAAGGCTTTTTTCAAGCTGCAAGCTATGATTGCACAGATTAACCACCACCATTGATCGGTCTTCTTTGGATACAAATGTTCTACCAGATATTAGAATAAAAGTTCTCTTTAGAGAAGTAATATGTTGGTCTGCCATCACTTGTTGCATTGTAACTTGAGAGGCTTATCAAGTATCATCGAGACCTTAGTGGAAACTGAAAACGCACAAGTAGATGGTGTTTCTCTGGGAGGATGGGTCGAGCATAAAAGCTACCTTGAGAGAGTCAGATGGTTGGTGGGAATGGGCAGTTGTGGGAGTGTTGATCATTTGACATGGGATAGAGATGGGTAAGAGGAGAGGAGTGGCACAGGGGATAGAGCCAGGTGATGCAAACGGGTGACCACCCAGTGTGTTTCATTTATTCAATGAGTATTTTTGAGTATACCCAATGATAAATATATGTGTTTATATCACAGCATCAGTAAGTAACAATAGTAAATGTGACAAGTAGAGCCCTCGCCCCCTAGAGTTAGTGGGCAAATGCACTCTTTCTAAAAGTGTGTTTCCTGGGCCAGCAGCATCAATATCACCTGGGAACTTTTTAGGAATAAATACTCTCAAATCCCACACTAGATCTACTAGAAGTTCAACATCTTCTGACTCAGTGTTTCTGAGTCAGAAACACTAGGGGTGGGACCCAGTATTCTGTTTTAATAACCTCTTCTGGGAGATTTTGAGAACCACTGGTCTAATGGAGAGTGTTTGGTAACTTCAGCTCCTCAAAATTATCCTGACCCAGAAAGTGTGAATGGGACACCAAGCGTTAAAGTGTCAGGAAAGTGACTGATGAGGTTCCTTGAATTTTTGCTTGTCTCTTTGCTCACCTTCCATGATACTGCCTGGTGCATGGAGTCCCAGAATTTTCTGCCCACCAGAATTACTGAAGAGTTGTGGATTCATTCACCTATTCATTCATTCATCCTATAAATGCGTGTGGAACATTTATATTAGGCACTGTCTCGGGCACCACGTAGATGCAGTGGTGAAAAAAGACAAGCATTATCCCCGCTCTTTTGGAGTTCAGAGTCAAAATGGGATCTCAGAATATAACCGATAACAACTATAAAACAATCATAAACATTCCAAAATAAAATAAGATATTATAAGACAGAAAGCCAGTCTGTGTGGGGGCTGAGGGGTGATTTAATTTGAGAATCAGTATCCCTCTGAAGAAGCTATATTTAAGCTGAGCTGAAGGATGGATAGACACTACCCAAGAAGAGAGACTAGCCTATGCAAAGATCTTGAGAGAAGCCAGACCTCAGTGTGTTCAAGGAACGATAGAGCACTTATGCAGCTGGAGTGCAGAGAACAAGGGAGAAGATGTCTGGCTTGAGACGGTCACTGTAGACCTTGTAGAGACCAGAGCATCCAGCCTGGGAAGGCACTGTGAGCAGAGGAGAAGAGGACATTCAGTTTAAGTTTAAATGATCACTGTCGTTTCAGGGAGGAAAGTGGATTAGAACAGAGCCATAGAAATAGGAAGAGCACCTTGGAGGGCCTGGGGCACTAGCTCAAGTGCCCCAGTGACAGATGAATGGCATAACTGGGGGGAGGGGCTAAGAGGTAATGGAATGGCTTCAAAGGCAGGACTCCTGCATCCAGAGCAGGTCTTCATTCACTGCAATGACTTCCAAGCTGCTTGGACTCCCGGGTCCCTGCCCCTTACCAAGCCCTGAGGACTGGACAGAGCAAGAGTGTTCATCTATCTGTTGTTCTTTCAGTGACCTTAGGCAGATCCTTGCTCATAAGCCTCTTCTCCCAAGTGCCACCAATCCACTTTTACCTCTTTGCTTCTTTTTCCTAAAAGTGTTGCCCTCTCACTGTTCTTTTAAAGTGCACATCTCCTGGGAAATTCAAGCTCTGAAGTGTCTTGGATAATGCTGAGCACATCAGTTTTTCCTGACAGAGGCAGGTCAAAAGGTTCCTCGGTTATGATGCTAAATGTTCTGACATGACCTTGGTTTCCCTCTGACCCAGGTCAGGACAGGGATGTGATGTGACTGACACTTCTTACCCCACACATGGCCTCTGGTGACTGGAGGCTGACACCTTCACCAGCCCTCCCCCCAGGGTGCCCAGCCATCTCTCCCCATGGGGCCGACAGCGGGTTGGCACCGCTGACAAATGACTCATTTCCAGCCACATAAAATGGCTTCAATCTTTTTTTCTTTGAAGTCTCACAGATTACATCTTCCACCCCCCGCTTTTCTGACAACTTCACTCCAGCAGTGCATTATGTTAAAAACCACACTCATTACGCCGGAGTGGGGCTGGCACAATTAGAGTTCCGTTTTCATCACGGACGTTGATGTGCTGTAATGACCTGCTTGGATCCGTGCTCTTGTGGGCCTATGACTCCCACAGAGGGCACCAGGGGACCCATTGTCCTCCCCACCGAACAGTCACACCCCAAGGGGGTAGGAAGAGACTATTCTTTCTACTGCATTCTTTTCAGCCTATTTGATTACTCTGTGCCCACCATGAAATAAGTCACCCAAGTCAGAAACCAGGGTACTAATCAGATTCTTCCCCAAACTTCATCCCTCTGAAGCAATCACTCACCAGGATTCCTTGTTTCCTTTGCTTTGGCATCCTTCCAATGCCCCCCATCATGCCCCTGGATCACTCTACCACCACCTTTTTTAGAGTAAAGACAGTCCCCAACTGACGATGTTCTCACTGACAATTTTTAGATCTTACAATAGTGCAAAAACAATCCAAATTCTGTAGAAACCATATTCTGAATTTTGAATTTTGATCTTATCTCAGGCTAGTGATGCTGGGCAGTGGCATCGAGCTACAGCTCCACGTCAGTCACACAATCATAAGGGCAAACAACGGCTACACTTATACGCATTGTACCCACACAGCCATTCTGCTTTTCACTTTCAGTACAGTATTCAATAAATACATGAGATGTTCAACGCTTGTTAAGAAATAGACTCTGTGTTAGATGATTTTGCCCAACTGCAAGATAATGGAAGTGTTCTGAGCACATGTAACGTAGGCTAGGCTGAGCTCGAACATTGGGTAGGTTAGCTGTATTAAATGCATTGTTGACTTGCGGTATTTTCAGCTTATGGTGGGTTTATCAGGACATGACCCCATCCTCAATGTCAGCCTCTCTATTTCCGGTCTTGCCCCTTCTAAAATGGTTCCCAGGGTAGTTTTTCTTTTTTTTTTTTTAAGGATTTTATTTATTCATTTAACAGAGAGAGAACACAAGCAGGCAGAGAGGCAGGCAGAGGCAGAGAGAGGAGCAGGCTCCCTGCCGAGCAAGGAGCCCGATGCGGGACTCGATCCCAAGATGCTGGGATCATGACCTGAGCCAAAGGCAGCTGCCCAACCAACTGAGCCACCCAGGTGTCCCCCAAGGTAGTTTTTCTAAATGTAGACTGATTCATCTGTATTCGTTCTCCTCAACACCTTGTTAGCTTCCCACTGACCTTGGCATAAAGTCTTCAGTTTGGAATTCAAAGATCTCTCTCTTTCATGTGTCTCTTTCAGATCTTGGCTCAAGCTCCAGGTATTCATTCCAGGTATTCTTACCTGGAACGCCTACTTTTCCTCTCTCTTAGCTTCAGTAATTCCTTCTCATCGTGGAGGGCTCGTTTCACCTCTTCTAAGATATCTTTCGTGACATGCCATCCCAAGGAGATTAAAGGCCCCTTTCTGAGGTTCTAATGCTCTTTGGCCCCCTCTACTCTGCCATTAATGTCATTAACATTCTTTTAATTGTCTTCTGTCCCCTTGAAATATGACTTCCATGAGGAGGTGCCTTAGGCAACCCTCTATGTCCAGACACATACAGTGAGAGATGATTGACTTACAGGCTCATTCTCTAGGCCTGCAGCTCAGCTTTGATAGCGGTTAGTTACCAAAGGTTAGTGTGTGTATCCCGTTCTTCTATGCATGACCCATTTTAGCATCTCTCACAACATTTAATCTTTACAACAAACCTATAAGAAAGTTATTGTAACCAGTTTTACACATGAGAAAAAGGAGCCTCAGGGAAGTTGAGTATCTTTGTTTTCATGCTGTTAATGCAAGGTAGTTTTGTGCCTGTGTACCTGCTGTGGGAAATCTACATGGATTTAAGTGCGAATGGTTATAGTTATAGAGCTAGACCACGAAGGATCGGAAGGAATTTGTCGGTTGAAGTGGGTGATTAGGGAGATTATTCCAAGCAAAACCAGGAACGTCTTCCTGTGCATTAACCTCAATATGAAGGAGGGAGGTGGTTGGGAAAAAGTCCTAGATTGAGTGCATCCCTGCCAAATAGTAGCTGTGTGATTGAGGGCAGTTTCCTCACCTCCTCTTCTTCATATGTATTATGGGAATAATAAAAGCTCCAAACTCATTTGATCATTGTGAAGATACCAAGAAATAATGTACACAGATTGCTGGGAGCATTCTCTGACCAGACAGCATTGGCTCAATATATGGCAGCTATTCCTAGCACTGATATTCCAGTTATCTATTGCTGTGGCAGAAACTACTCTCAAACATAGTGCCGTCAACCAGCATACTCTGTGTGTCAGGATTCCATGAAGAGCTCAGCTGGGTGGTTTGTCTCTGACCCATGTGGCATTGACTGGAACACCCACTTCTAGAATGGCTTCTTAACTCCTCTGGCACCTGGGCTGGGATGGCATCTGCGTAGGGTAAGGATGCTAGCTGTCAGATGGGCACTAAGCCTGGGCTGCTGACCAGAATGCCTACGAAGACCAGATAGGCAAGACTGGGCTGTCCAGTGGCTTGGGCTTCTCGTAGACTTGCCACTTGTTTCCCAGAGAGGAAAGAGATCTGAGAAGTGGTCCTAAGGCTCGTATGAAACAGACTCAGAGGTTGCAGAAAATCACTACTGACATATTCTCTTGGTCAAATAAGTCACTGAGGCCAATCCAGACTCATAGAAAGGCAGTTAAACTCCACCTTTCAATGGGAGGAGGACAAAGACTTTGCAGCCATCTTTAATCTACCATACACCTAGAGCTGCTGGTGCTATTGTAACCTTAGGCAGCAAGAGCAGATACTCCACTGCTATGAAAGTGTGGAAAGGGATGCCAGGGGTGGGAGGGGGGGCATGGAGCTACTGAGAGCTGAGAGCTACTACTGCACCAACGTGGTCAAGTAGAAGGCAAAGCACTTTTCCAACCACTCCGCGACACCCCGCAAAGCCAGTGAGAACTAAGCAAGTAGATTTCCCAGCCCCAGGGGGTGCATGTATAAACCAAGGACTCTAAGGCAGCACTCTCTGAAAATAAGTGAGAATGCCAGGAGCATCCCTGGGATTTCTTTTCTGAATCACCTGAAATGGAGCAGCGGACTCTCTCCAGCCGCTTTCTATCTCTTACATGAGGGAGGTCACACTGAGCTATTTTTCCAAACTGTCGAGGTAAGAGGATAAAAGGTCTCCACTATCTTGGCCATCACAAGCTGGAGTTACTCATGGGGAACAAGGCAGAAGGCATAAAGAGGACACAGCAAAGAGGATGTTGTACATGAAAGACACTTTCTAGCACAATATAGTTCACATGTCTTGTCCTTACTGACTGTGCTCATTTTTTTTTTTTTTTGGACCATGTGCATTTTTGTCACCACAAGATACGTATGGCCTCTCTTCTCAGTTCATTGATCTGGTTTGAAAAAAAAAAATAACATGTCTCTTTGGGGCTGGCCTCCTCTTACCTGTTAATTCTATTCATGTCTCCGTTATAAGCCTACAAGCTGAGAAAGACCTAAATAATTTAATAACTTCTACTGTTCTTCTTATAAATTCTGGACACCAGTAACACACACACAATTAAATACAAACATTCATTCAGAGACATACTTTCTCACACACACAAATGCCGGTATATTTCGGATTGCCTGGGTTAGTCATAGATTTCCCCCGGTGTCCAGGCATAATTATCAAATACAGACACACACACAATCACCTCTAATTCTCAAACATGCCCCCGAGGGATGATAAATTATACAGCCACCTTAACTTTAAACATACACTCAAAAAACATACCACGCACAGACACACATACAAGCACATGTACATGTATACCGACACACTGAATTCCCCTTCACCCCACAAACACATATAAATATATCCAACCATTCTAAAATGCACCCCCGCACCAGGATGCATGGAGACGCTCAGATCCTAAACGTGCACTTTCAAATCCTTACCTAAGCCATCCTTCCCACACTATAAACACACCCATCCACACACACAGTGACAGGCCGTCAGACCCACAAACACGGAAGGCAGAAATCCAGGAAAATGACATGCAAGGAAAAATAAAAATACAATACACACAGATATCCATACTAACCCACCCCCTTAGTATTCTGTCCACCTTCCAGCAGTCCATACACACCCTGCAGACACACATACATGTTTGTGCTTAAATGACCCCCTCACACATACACGTACTCAAGACAAAATCATGCATGTATCTTTTTTTATTATGACAGAATCAAGCATCTACGTTTAAACACAAAACCACATATAGTATATACCAAAATATACCTGTGCTTAGTTAGTCACACACACACACACACACACACACACACACACACACACTTCTGACCCTAATGCTTTCTTCCTGCAATAATTTCCTTTGCTTCATCTTCGAGCCTGGACTGCACTCAGATGAATATCACCTCAGAAATCTCCCCAACACAAACAAGTTCTCCCTTGTGCTTAACACAGACCTCCCCAGGCAGGAACCCAATGAGCTGAAGCACCCAAGGCTGGTGGATAAAAGTGATAAAATTAGATATCAGGGCCACACAAGGCCACACAACTTCAGGAACCAGTCACGGGCTGCTTACCCCTTCCTGCCATATGGGAAATCGAGACTGAGATGGCTCCCACCCTCCTTGTGTCCCAGACTCACTGGCCTGGCCACCCGCACAGTCCAGGAACTCTTTTGCAAACCTGTAGCCGGTCCCATTCTAGACAGACTAAGAGCTCTGGAAATCTCAGGGGACAGAGAAATTCCATGTAGGAAAGATGACCGTGAATAATGAAAGCAAAGGAGCAGGTGGTGAGGGAAATGCCCTGAACTCAGAGTCAGTACCTCAGTCCTAGGCCTGCCTCTGCTGCAGATATGCTGGGGGATGTCGGGCAGGTTCCTGGCACTTTCCGGCCTGGGTCTCTCCCCCTGTGACTTAGAGGCTTAGACGTAACATTCAATTTTGTGCCATCCCTGAAAACAATGATTCAAAGTATTTGGACGTTTCTGAACCAGAAACTGCCAGCAGGTAATCACTTTTATTTTGATTAAATCAGGGCACTGAATCCTTCAGCCTGAGTGGTCTCACAAAAGGCGTGCAGCGATTTGAATTGAAAAGGTTCAGTTCAAATCCTTGCTCCACCCAGAATCAATGAAATGCATCTGTAATTATGTATTGAGCAGCAACCACGGGCTATGCTGGTTATGGGACAAGAGACTGTGAAACAACCTCCATCCTCACAGCCTAGATGGACAGACTAATATGTCAACAAAGAACCTGGGAATAAAGTATTCAAATGCTATGAAAGAGGTACTATCACATACGATTATCAAACCATGGCGTTCCGTTCTATGTTATCGCCATGTTATCTCGTCGACCAAAATCCGCGTCCATCTTCTTTTCCATAACCTCTTGCTGTTGTTAACACACATCTCAACCTCTGAAAATCTCAAGGCAAGCTCCAGAGCACTTTCCACCCCATCCGTGCTTTGGCACTGGGTCTCTGTTTCTCATACGGCAGGAAGAGCTGAGCAGCCCGAAACTGCTTCTTGAAGTCGTCTGGCATTGCGTGGCACTGATATCTAATTTCATTACTTTTATCCATCCGGCCTTGGGAACTTCAGCTCGTTGGGTTCCAGCCACGATTAATTGGTAGATCTCCCACTGACTCCTGATTAGCTGCTTTTGATTAGGGCCTAATGACTTCAGTCGGTCCCTAATTCGGGGGGACGTGTTGCAAAACTGCCAGCAAATGGCTCAAACAGAATTACATTTTCCCAAGCCCTGAAGACATCACTTAAACTCTGTGTACACAACATTCTCCCTCCCTCGTTCTTCTTCCTCTTTGCCTCCGGACTGCACCACACAGAAGAGCAGAGGAAGGAAGCTTGTGACCCAGCTCCTGGCTGCTAGAGCAGATGTCACCAGAAAAAGGCCTGGAAGCTGACAGCCTGGCACTCAGGAGGAAGTCACCCCCCACAGTGCTGACTCCCACACTGTGCCTGAAGGGAAGGCTTGGTATAGAAGAACTTCCCTGAAGTCTACACCTTGCACCCTTATGGCTTGCCTTCTTCAGGGACAAGATGCCACACACACACAGCCCCCAGTTTTGCCATGATCTTTGGCTATAGACAGCTAGAAGCCCTGACCCATAGCCAGTGTCAGAAAACCTAGAAGAAAGTCTCTACCCAGGATCTTAATTGGCCATTACTGCTGCTGGTCCCCAACACTGGCTCTGACCACCCAGTCTTATGCCCCCCTGACACTGCACACTAAGGAGCAAGATGGTCAGATACATAAGTGTATATAATGTGTATGCATATACACATTAAGTACATAATTTTGCCTAAGGATGCAAAGCCCCTTGTGATACATGTGTAATATACAGATTTCTAAGCTGTGGAGACCCACCTCAGAAGATTCTCATCTAGCTCAATGTTTTATTCTACAGATGGAAGTACTTCTAAAATAAATTTGATAAATATTTAACACTTATATGCCTGATCCTGTGTTAGGCTCCAGAGAAACGCAGATGACCAAGACTCCGTCTTTTCTCATAGCCACTGTTTACTAGGGAAGCAAATCCTTTGACAAGTCGACATACCATACTAAACATTTGGAACATAATAGGTGGGAACTATAATTTGGTAAAATCATATATATATGTATATATGTATGTATATATATATGTATACATATACAGTATCTAACATATACATACACACACAGGGATTTCATACACAAATATGATAATATGCTAAAATGCAAAGCACTTAATGCAAGAACCAGGGAAGTGGTTCTCCATTCCCCCAGGTCCTCAAGATATTTTCCCCAGAGTCAAATGCTGTTAGCAGTCACTCGTGTTCCCTTCAAACATTTTATATTTATATGTACACATTTTAAAATGAGGAAAGTGAAATTCAGGGATGAAACAATAGAGTAACTTTCTCAAAGTCACAGAGTAAGATGACAGTGATGGATGCACTTATGGTCCCCATATAGTCATGCTTGATTCCACGAAAACTTGAATGACCCTGCCTGGTTCAAGAGACTGGTCACCAATCTCAATATTGGTAGATACAGATTCAAGAGCACAGCACCCTGCAAAGTAACAAAGAACTGAAAGAAGGGTGTGGGAGGACAGAGGAGGTTAGGAGGCAGATCACAGAACATCCAAGAGCTTCTATGACTATGGGACATTATCCACATAGATTCTTCCAGAACTGCAAAGCACACTCCATTATTCGTGTCCATTTCCTCCTTAACAAGGTTTAGCCCGGCATTGGGAAAATCCAGAGAGTCTGGTGCCTAGCCCGAGCTGGCTGGCCTTGAGTTCTGCATTTAACCCAGAATCTGACTCTGGGCCATCTGTCTCTCATGCTGGTTCTTCTCCCACCACTGGAGGATCATGCTCCATTCATGCCCCCAATATATCCCAAAACTGCAGGCCCTGTTTGTGAACTCTTGGTGTTGGGGCTCTGACACCTCATGAAGACCCTCTAAGTCAAATGATTGTCACAACAGTAGACGATATATACATATATAGGATAGCTCTGTAGTCAGTAAAGTAGCACAGCGAGAAAAGCATGAATCTTAAAAACATATAGACCTGGTCTCTAATTCCAGTTTTGCCATTACAACTGATACATTGTTGGGCAAATTGCAGAGCTTCTATAAAGTTCAATGTCTTTGTGTAAAAAAAGAGAATGTTCATACTTATTTTTTAAATTTTTGTATGTCCAGCATTGCATACTGTGCCTGGAACAGAGTTTATGATTAGTAAACATCCACTGAAAGAGTCGATGGAAGAATGAAAAAATAGTTGTTCCTCATTTTTAGCTTCATTGGAACTAAAATAATAAGCCTTGATATTGTTCTTGGAGGAGGATGGGAGTCATTTCAAGCTAGGGGAGATTACAAATAAAGGCAAGTTAGTGTGGGGAGTCCAGGCATTTTAAGGGACTGTAGGAAAATCAGTGCATTTGGATGGAAGATTGATGTACGTTGCTCATGATGTACAGGGTGCCTGTGACAGCATCCTGGACAGATCAGGTCCTTAATTCATGTTCGATGAATGATACTGAGAATAAACCCACAGCAAACTCACAAGGAAGACTGAGGTGACCACAGGAACTTGGTAGAGTTCACCCAAAGTCCTTGGTTGTGAAATCCACAGAATGGGTCAACTTTGTATCACTTCGTGGGACCCCTAAGAGGCTGACACACTGCTCCAGGTGGATAAGTGGGAGCCCCAGGTGCCTGTCAGCATGAGGACGAATAGATGTGCAGGTGTTGCCGCTGAAATCAGCCAACTTGAGTAAGCGTGTGTCTGGGTCCTGTCGAATCTTAAACATGCTATAGCTTGCTTTCCATGCCTTTACCTCCCTTCTCTGCACAAACTGAGCAAATTGAGGTGGCAATAAATTGATGAAATGCACCAAATTGAATTTTCTTCAGTGTGCTGAATTAAAGTTTCTCTCCCAGCAAATGAAAGTAGGGGGATTTAAAGCAGGCACTCTCCCTAGGGGAATCAGTGATGTACTCTTAGCAAATCAGAGACTAAACACTGGTATTTTTTTTGTGATGTTCAGAGACAGGTTGGCAGGGTAGCATCAGATGGGGGAAGGTAGAAGGGACTGCAGCAAAGAAACTGGCCTTTGCCAATCCTCTGCTATGATTTTGCCACGACTCTTGTCTTTCTCAATAGCAGTATTTGTAATCATACCTGTCACTTGTGGAGCACTCACCAAGTGCTAGGAACTGTACTAAGCACTTTAAGCACTTTACACACATTATTTAATTTAATCCCCATAACTCTCTGTGAGGAATACATTATTGCATCCAGGAAACAGATAAACTTTAAATCAGAGAGGCCAATTAACTTGCCTTGTGTCATATTGCAAACTGGTGACAAACTGGGACTCTAACATGGATCTCTATGATTCCCAAGGCTAAGCCCCAACCTTTTCACTCTACTCCCTCCCATTGCCAGGCCTAGCATGAGGTTTTGCTTTTAGGGCAGAGCAAAGGTGTTTGTTCAACGATCAAATAACCAAACTACAATGAGGAATTGTGTCTCTCTCTATCCTACTTTGTAACCCAGCAAATTTGAAGCAGCTTTCAAAAATAAGTGCAATGAAATTGAAAATGACACATAGCAAAATAAAAGGACCAGACCAATGTAAAACAATACTGAAACCTAGGTACACAGTGTCTAGCATATAAAGGTTATTAAATTTAAGCAAAAAATCAGCTTGAGCCTCCTGTCTATTGAAGCAAAAAGGAAAACACAATTGTTCACTTGATGTCTAATATTTGTAAAGGAAAAGCATACCAATTCTTCAGAGGAAATATGCTGATAAAACTTATCACCCAGTAAAAGATGATAGTATAGTCAACAGGCATGGTACAAGAGTTTACTATGTGTCAGTCAGAGAGCTAGGGGCTGGGAATATGATGGGGAACAAAACAACCATGATACCTAACTCTGAGAGCCTTCAGGTTGTGGGAAGATAGCCTTTGAAAAAAGTTAGGCAGATACAGGGTAAGGAACTGGGACGGTGGACCAAGGGAATGTGACTGGTAGAGGAATAGCATTCGTAAATGTCTGGAGGGATGGGAGAGCATGTCATGTTCAAGAATCTGAGAAGCTCAGTGGCTGTAACAGAAGTAGGGACAGAATGAAAGATGACAATAGGACACACACCACCAGAGTGTGCTGGGGCCAGTTCATGCTGACTGGCAAGAACCCATTGTGCACATTGGTTCCAATGAGGGTAATGGTTTGAAATCAGCCGTAGTGGGAACGTTTATACTATCGCTCTACGTTTAGGACTCTTCATTTCCTCTGCAAGTATTGACCACCTCACCACCACCTATAACCATATTTTAAGAAGGTAGTCCAGCCAAGGAGGGACTTTGGAGGGAGAATCATCTGAAATTGAAGAGGTCAGAGAAGGCTTCTTGGAAGAGACAGCATTTGTGCTAATTGATAAGTGAACAAAATTCCAATCCAGCAGGTTGCATACTGAATCCAGAGAGTTAGTAGCCAACAAGTGATGGGAAAGTATGAATGATGAACCTTAAAGAGACGCAATGTGCAGAGCTAGAGTGTCCTGCTTAGCTATGAGGGGTTCAAAAAGTAGTCAATATTGGAAGACCTAGCAGGCAGTTGTTACTAACCAGTCAGCAGCCTGATGTTCCAGAAAAGGAGTCTAGTCCCGTGAAAAGAGGAGGGGCAGGACCATACGACACCAAGCAGAAATCAGTCCTGCAGTATTGTCAAACTGTGCAGGTAATTTAGACAGGGACCCAGAGATGATATCTGGAGCCCAAGGTTGGCCTCTCCCCCCACTTAGGAAAATGCAGGAGCCCAGTAGCTAGGTAATAAGGGGACAAGTATATAACCTAGTGAGGTGCATATTGCCTTTGTTTCTGTTTTGCATCTCTGTATTTCGTAATACATCAAATAGGTTGAGGTTGAGATTGAGGCTACATGTGGGCCTCCAGTAGCCCCAGGTGTCTGGAGAGAGGAGGCAAAAGCAGGAGCAGACTAGGATTTGGCAATCTGGAGAAAGGAATGACTGGGCGAATGAAGGGGTAAAGGAACAAAGGGGCAGGGGAAATACACAACGCAGTTTCTCATGAAGAATGGCAGTTCTAGGAGATAAAGTTGGAAAGGTTGATTAGGGCCAAAATGTTAAGTGCCTTACATACCTGGCTAGGATGCTTTGACTTTATCCAGCAAGCATGGGGAGGAGTTGGGGGGGAAGGGGGCAATGAGGGTGTCCGAGCAGGACATTAATGCTTGCTAAGAGCCACACTTTGAGATTAATCTGGTGCTAATGCATACAGGTGGGACTGGGCAGGAGAGAGGCTAAGGGCCTTGTATACTTCGGAACTCAAGCTGCATCATGCTAACAGAATACACTCCTAAAAAGTGTTAAGGACAATGGCAGCCTAGCTTGGTAAGCACCATTCCTCACTATCTTCAACCCTTTTGCTCTTCTCATATATCCTTCTTCCATTCCCAAACCACCCATTATTATATAAAAATCCTTCTCTTAGTCAGAAGACTGTCATATAAGAAACTAGTGCCCCAGAAAATTTTTCTCTGTTCTAGTGTCCCTGAGAATTTTAAGTTTTGCTCTGTGTAAACGTGGCCATGGCCTTTTCCAAAACATATGTATTGTTTTTCTGTTTTTCTTTATTAAACTGACACCAAGCATTGGAAATAAGGTTGTTAATTTGAAAAGGAACACTCTTCTATTCTTTCTGAAATGCTACAGGAATATCAGATTATAGTTTCACTGAAATAACACGTAAGCAACTTGACCTCAAAACTCCGTCTCTGGCATGCTCAGTAGCATCACTATGGAGATAAATACTCTGAAAAATTAAGCATTGATGAGTATAGTAATATTCCTGCATTCAAGTCAGAAGAATTGGTATTAAATGTTGGCTCCACCATTTTGCTTTTAGGCAGGTCCTGTGGCCATTTTGAGCCTTAGTTCACCCCTCCATAAAATGGAGTGATTATCTCTTGTCCTGCCTAAGGATCATCACGAGGATAAAATGAGATAATGCTCAAGAAAGATTTTCTTTCTTTCTCTTTTTAGACAGCAAAGACCTGCTTAAATGACAAGGGGCAATTCCATCATCAGTGGTTCCTTCTCTTTGGGGTTTCCATGTACTTCCAAGCCCAAATAAGAAGCCCCATTCCACACATGGGGGGACTGGCTGACCTTGTTGACCACAGGGAAACCATAATTGTCCTCAAATCTCGGTACAGCCTCTTTTCTCACTTGAAAGGCAAGATTCAAAGTAGAGAGAAGGAAATTGGCCTTAGATCTTGAATCCCCTTCTGTCCCCCACTCACCTGACTCTGAGTCAGGCTGAGGTGGCCAGGAAGGTGTTATTCCTGACTCTACTCTGGAAGCTCTTCCCTCAGCCACTGTTGGCTCTGCCCACTTTAGCCTGACCCTTGAAGGCTGAGGGAGGGGGAGGGCGCAGCCTCTGGATCCTCCCTCTACTGGCATCTAGGAGGGATATTATAAGCTTTTCTCCCAAGAGGAGATATCTCTGTCAGGAGATCTGAGGGGACATTTATCTTCCTGAAACACACACAGATGTGTCAGCCTCCGATGAAGATAAAAGGATAATGAGCAGAAAGGGAAAGGAAAGTGGCCATTTGGATGGGCATGCAGTGCATTCTTGGGGTCATGCGTCCTTCCCCACACTTGATGCAAAAGGGGCAGCTGAGACCACACTCGAGGTGAGGGAAGAGGTGTGGGGAACCCTGCAGGACACATGGGAAAGGGAGTCAGGAGACCTGAATTCAGATCTCAGCCTGGCCACTTCTCAGCGGGTGACTTCTCTGAGCTTCAGCTTCCCAGTACACAAAATGGGTGCATTGCTAATGGTGAGGTTACTTAGCTAAAATCCCAGGCTTGTCTGACAACTCCATGATATAAGAAGTGTGAACACATCCTCCCCCATGTCTTCTCTCTGCCACCACCATCCCATACGCCCGCACTGTATCCCACTCTTTCCGTCCAGACTGATATGTTTGTGTGATTGATAAATATACCAATCCTGGATTTGCAGTATGGTGGTGCACATGGTTATTATGTCATCCTTTTGATGAAACAGGGTTGCACACTGGAAACGGCCATCTGAGGTCTTGATTCTTCAGGTCCTAAATTAAAGGGTCCTCCAGAATCCCCGCAAGTCTACCTAGGATGGGAGGACAGGACCAGGGGACGCTGAATGGGCAGGCTCCATAAACCTGACCCTGACTTCAACTACAACAGACCTTATATCTTTTTTTTTTTACATATGGGGTATCCCAGTAAGATGTCTTCTGAATAGAGCAAAACTGCTGCAAGGAAAGAGAAAAAAAAAAAGATAATAATAGTATGAAAACTACCTTAGAAGTGCAGTGGCAGTAAGGGGGCTACTTAGGGCTAGGCTTTTCAGAAATCTGTCCAGAACTTAGCATATCAAACACAAATATGTTGCAAATACAAGAATGAATGAATGTTTTCAACAGGGGATGCATTTCCAGATGGAGGCAGGGAAGTTCAGACATTACTGAGCTCACTATGTGTTGCTGCCATTGTGTACACTCTTCACCTGTTTCCCTAGCTCTTCCAGATGTCCCTACTGCTGTCCCGCACACATGGGCTTCTAGCCCCCCTACAGGAAGTAAGGAAAGGAAAATCTAAAGCATCAGCAGTTTCATTTGATGCTGACAGCTTCCTCAAGGAAGGCCCATTTTTCAGCTTGTATCTTATGAGACCATCAGAGTGTCTGTGAGTCCCCAGAGGACACAGGGACTCATCAAGAATGCTGCCTGGCTGGTCCAAACCCACCTTTACAAGGGAGCAGTAATAATAATACCAAACACAACAGTGGTGTGTCAGGATCTGATAAGTATGCATTTTCTCTTTTCCCAGGTAGACATCAGTACCTCCCTTTTAAAAGTGAAAACAGTGAGGCTCAGAGCAGTTTTAGTATCTAGCCTAGAGTCCTATCACTGCTAAGTGGCAATGCTGATATTTGAACTGGGGTCTTTCTTTCACTCCCCAAACTAACTACTTTTATATTACACTAAGCTGACTTGCTCACTAAAGGCTAAATAGAGCCTTCGACCTTCAAACAACCCTGGGTGAACACTTCTCTGGGAGCAGTGTTACCCAGATTTAAAGCCACTGCCTGAGCCCCTTCTAGCCATTTTCATGAACTCAAACGGGTATGTGCATGCAGGAGTCCTTATACTCCTACAGTGACTCTAGTCATCTTATAATGCATGTAGTCTTCTTTGGCTCAATCAACAAAAGATTGGAAGTGGGACCAAAATATAAGTGAATGCCTGAAGAAGTTCATGGATGAGTAAGTGAAGGAGAAATTAAGTGAGTGAATGAATGAATGGACACGGCATCCGACAAAACTCAGAAATCCAGCTGTGAAATCAGTGAGTCACATCATTGAGACTGAGAGTTAGGACAGATAGGAGAAATTATTCTGGGGTCAGGGAGTTCCAGAAGGGAAGCACAGAAGTGTTCACAGAAATACTTGAAAGCTGAGAACACAGGCCTGTATTGTGGAGCAGGGAGACGGCCACAGAGATCAGGGTGAGGCTGCTGCAAATATAAGTAACACATACATACACACAGGCAGAGCCTTCGTGGTGGTGGAAAAAAGGGAGAGGGAGCAGCTATGACATCCTGCTTGGTGCCTTTGGCTCCAGCCTCACAGGCTTTGCTCCAACCTGTGTCATCAGAACAAGACTCAGATAATGGGAGAACCACAGGTCCTGGGAAGATCAAAGACACATGCTTTTACGCCTCAATTAACGTTCCCCTTGTAAGGCTTTCAAACACAATTTAGCTTTTCTCTGCTGGGCTGGGAGCGACACAAAGACATGCGCTGGGTCTTTTTGGAACACGCAGTCCATGAGCCAGCCTCTATAATTAACAGTTTCCTCCTACTAAAGGGAATAAGGTTTTGGTACACAACATAGGCTGTGTGTGAGAATGTAAAGGACTATTCACAGGGTACTGAGTGGGCTGTCTGCCCAGGACCGCTTGTCACAGCCCGATAAGGCTTCAGGGCACAAAAAGTTTGAGGTAGGGAATTAAGACATGCAGTTGTAATCAAGAAGAGAGAGGAAGAGCAGTGGGGACAAGGAGGATGGCAAGTCACCATGTGTGGAGAGAACATCCACTTAGAGTCAGGAAACCTACCTTTGTTGGGGTCTGGGTACACCACTTTCTGTGTTGCCTTGGGAATTCACAGGGATCTTTAAATCTTACCTTCTTGTACAAAGGGGATAACAAGACTACCCTCAAGGACTGTTGTCTTGAATCTATATTCTTTTTCTGGGAAAGTCTATTTCAATATGCTCTTCAAGGCTCATACTAATTCACTGACAAACTTTCCATCAAACCCTGAATAAGCAGGTGTCCTTCCAAACAAACCCTGAATAAGCAGGTATCCTTCCAAATAGAGGAGTAAGTGCCCTGGAGAAGAGCACTTACATTTTCTTTCTCTCCCAATATGATACGTTTGATGGTTTTGGGTGTCCTAGAGGTGAAACAGTGCTCCTAAAACCAGGAATTGCATGCCATATAGACTGAGATGACGTCCAGTGAGTTGGAGTTCTAAAAGTCCTCACAAGGATTTTTAAGGCATTTATACTAAAGCACCACAATAAGTGCAAAGGAAAGCACTGATGACCTGGGCACTGTTAAAAACTCAGCCTCTGGGCAAGGAAACAACTGACATAACCAGGAATGAATGGAAGCACAAGTGTAGAGGCAAAGGGACACCTTCTGGAGTTGGGGGGAAAGCTGGGTGGCTACTGTGGGTCAGGCAGTTTCTCAGCCTTAAGTGAGGAAGAAAATTCAAACCCATTCTGTCATTCTCATCTCTGTTTTCCCTACCCCCTCACCCATCGCGTGGAAAGATGACTCCTTCAACCAGGGACCAAAAGGCCTGGGGCAGAAGCAGGAGAAAGGGGGCTGAGTGGCAGCAACCCTTCCTTCTGTCATAGAAATTGGGTTTCCAAACCTCAAACAGGGTTTGAACTCTACATGTAGCTGTATGTTCTTTCCCTCCCCGATCGGGTCCCTAGGTAAAACGGTATCACTGAGTTTTGAGAGAGAGAGAGAGAGAGAGTTATATATATCCCAAAGAAAAACTTTCAATGCTCTCACTTCAAAGAGCCCATTCATCCCCCAATGGCCAGTGAGAACTACAGGAGTCGGGCCGTTTCCTCCGTAAATAAAGGGATGGAAGCGTGCAGAAGAACACCCACCAGACAGTCTTCTTCCTTTTATGCCCGCTCTAAATGCGCGCGAAGGCCACAGAGGCAGGCACGTGCGCGCCAGCCTGGCCTCCCTGAAAAGCCCAGCTCGGTTCTCCAGCGCAGAGCCAGGGGAGCCCAGCCTTTCAAAAGCCCGTTTTGAAAGCGGCCGGCGGCTTGAAAGGCGGCTCAGATGTAATTTGCGCGTGGCGCCGGCTGCACAGTGGGCTTGGCGCCAGCGGGGGCCCGCGGGCGGCCCCGACCCCGCCGCGCGCAGTCCCCAGGCCCCCGCGCGGCCCCGCGCAGCTCCGCGCAGCCCCGTGCAGCCGGCGGAGGCGCACTCCCTGGAGTGGCCAGCCCGCGCGGCGCCTGGGCCCGCAGCCCCGCTCTAATGAGCTCCGCCAAGAGTGGTTACTGTGGCAAGGCGGCCCACGGGACTTCAGGGCATCGCGCTGAGTTTTCAGTTCTTCTTTTTAAGTTCACTTACTTCAAAGTTTTCCATTTGAAGCTGTTGAGAAAGCCTGATAGACGCAAGAGAACAGCGAGAGTTTTAAAAATAACGTTAAAAGTCCCAAACACCCTGAAAAATACTTCAAGAAAAGAAATAAAAGGGGGGGGGTGGTAATTAAAAAAAAAATAGCTCAAGCAATTGAAAAGAAAACGCGGAAGGCAGTAAGGGCTGCCCCCCACCATCACTCATTCCCTTCCCTGACCCGTTACACTCTGCCTACCATGAGAGAGACTTCAAGAAAGATGGAAGCCTCTCGCTTACCAGGAACTGAAGTAAACCCCATCCAGGGGAATTAAGAGGGAAAACTATGGAGAGACCGCAGTGCCTTCTCAGAGTAAATCGCATATTTCCTCTTTGGTAGTTTTGCAGACGGGCAAGTCAATGTGAAAATTATCCATCCCCCAAAAAGGCTCCCTCGTTAAGCACTTCCCCAATGTCACTGATGAATTTTCAAACATAGGTCTTAGTTTGCTTGCATCAGGACTGGAAACCAAAGCTCAGAGAGTTTAGGTACTTGACCCAGCTTAAAACAGCCTGTGGTGCAAAGGCCTGGATTCAAACACACCACTCTGGTTTTCAAAATGCCACTCTATCTGTAAGGAAATAATTGAGAAATAAATGTACTAATGAAATAAAGAAAAAGGAAGAAGCTGACTGAGGTAGGATTCCTATTCACTACATTAAGGAGACTAGCACCTTGATGTAGACACCCAGCCTATGAATCCACTCCTGTTTCTTAGATGGGAAAACTGAGGCACTGAGCGTTTCTGCCACCTGCCCAGGTTCACTTACCTAGTCAACAAAGAACTAAGCTTTAGACCCAGGTCAATATAAGTCAGATTCATTCTTTTCATAGCATTCTTTTCATAACATTGCCTCCAGGGACTCATAGCAGAAGTGCAAGTTTAAATCTGACTCAGTCAAAAGGTTTTCCAACGTGTCTTAAATAAACAGTTTAAGACATCTGCTGTGCCGGCATCTGCTAGGTGTTGGGAATGCAGAGAAAAACAACAGAGTTCTTAGCACCAGCTTTCAAAGAGAATGTCCTATCTACCATTTTCGTGTGGCAATTGGAGATTAAAAAAAAAAAAAAAAAAAACGAAAAACCTCCAACATTAGCCCCCACAGTTCTCCACTGAAAACAGACTGTGATCTTGGGCTCAGTTCCCCCCACACACACCCGTTTCTTCTATTTTATCTATAACGTTGAAAACTTGGTTGTAAAGCAAAAGTATTATATAGTAAGATCCAAAGAAGGTATGGTTACCTATCTAAGAGGATCGCATATAAGCCTCCTATCCAATACAAAGATTGTCTTACAGCATCCTTAATGGTTCTTAAAAACCTACAGAGACAAGAGGCCAAGTACCTTTGGGGGCCAGCTCTTTCTAGAAGCGCACAGTTCTAAGTCCCAAGGATTTCTTCTTACATGAAACTGTGAATGTCACCTCAATTCTAGTGTATATACTGGAATATACAAATTCAGTCTGATCTCTCTTTTCCTGGCTATTTTTTTTTAAGCTGCACCCCTCCCTTACCCACATCTGAATTTTTTCTTCTCTGAACTCAGTATCTCTGGCACGCTAGATCCTTCCTCAGAGAATATGATTTTCAAGCATGTCAGTATCCCCAGTCACTCTCTTCAATAAGATCTAGAGCTTGTCTGTATCCATCTTCAAGTCAAGATGCCAGAGTGAGGCAAAACTTTGGTCCCACCAGAGCCTCATAGCTACACTTCCATTGGGGCATTCTACTTTTATGAATGCTGTCTGAGTTTGCATTAGTTTTCCTCCACCTTGGGAAGGGAGGATTTGGTGCCAGCAGCAATATTGTTAGTTCATCTGCATCTCTGTTGGGGACAGGAGGAGCAGGTAATTAATCGTTTCTCTTCTGCACTAGGCAGCCGGCTTTCTCTGGAAAAGTTGAGCATCCCTCATCCAGCCGTGGTTTCTGCAATTAAAGCTATCCACAGCCAGGAGTTTGATTAATAGCTGGGAGGTTTCTCCTTTGCTGACAAATGAGAAAAAGAGAAATCAGATAGGGAGAAGCTGAATGCATTTGCTTAGCACAGGGCCTGGCTAATGTTCTCTCCAAAGAAAGAGCTGCAGTAATTTCCGAGGGACTGGCAGGGAGGGAAGAATATCCCTTAAAAGTTTGCAAAGTAATGGATCCAAAAAACAGATGTGGCTGCTCCTTGGGAGCAGGGCAGACAGGGCTATACTCGGTGGTCTCTGTTGCTGGAGGGGATTGCTACTCACGTGGCACAGATGGGAAGATAAGGAAGGCCCAGAGAATGCAACCTGGTTTTCCCGAGGTCACACAACCTGCCAAGAGAATCTAGGCCAACTGTTGTTGAACTTTACATTCCCCACTGGCAAAGAGCCCCTTTGTTCCAGCTGGGAGAGAGTGATTAGACTATCACAACTAAAGAGTTTAAACCCTGAATCCAGAACCCTAGACCCCTCCAGTTCAGCTCTCTCTCTCTCTCTCTCTCTCTCTCTTTCTACTATAACCCAGCTGCCTGTGTATTTAGGTGTATTTAGCAGGCTAGAATAACATCTGTAAGAGAGAAGTTGGCCACTTTATAAATTCCACTAACTATTCCTAGTTTTTCCCTCCAGGATTGTCCTGAATAATTAAAGTCTCCTGGCTCCTGGGAGATTAGAAGCTGGTGGCCCTCTCCTAGGAGCACTAGAATATTCTCCTCTTCCTCCTGAGCATCCCAAGTTCCCAGAACCTCTGCTCAGAGGACCTGAAGGGGATGGAGTTGAGGGAGGTGAGAACAGCTGGCCAGTGAAGAAAGTCTGTGGGCTATGGAGCTAATCTGCCAGCACCAACACAGGCCAGCAAAGGAAGCAGAGGCTGTAAAGGTAGATGGAGGCTGCCCAGAATGCTGGGGGATCTTTCTGGGGCTCAGCTAGGGCCTGGAGACAGTGAATGTGTATACCTCATTTTATGTCTAGGCAGAAGGCAAACCAGAGATTTGGACCATCAGGAGACATCTGGAGGCTGGGGAGCTGGGGTGTGTAAGACTATTCCCAATGAATTATGGTGGATTTTAGATCACTGCAATGGGACCGTTCCCATTGCAATGAAAGATCCCAGGCCATGTTCTTTCAGGTGTGTTTCTGTTTGATTTGCATTTTTAAGTGGTTGGGGGAGCTGGAGTGGGGGGGGAAATCAAAGGAATAATAGTATTTCATGACCCGTGAAAAGTATTTGAAATTTAGATTTCAGTGTCTGCAAATAAATTTGTCCATTTATTCATTTTTTGTCAGTAGCTGCTTTGGGCTGCAAAGACAGAGTTCAATAGTTGTAGCCAAGCCAGTATGGCCCACAGAGCCTGAAATGCTTATTGTCTAGCCCTTTACAGAGAAAGTTTGCTGGCCCCTGGGTTAAGTCTTTCTCAGATTTTGCTGGCCGTCTCTTCCAGGCTCCGTGCTGGCCTCCTGGCTCTCCAGGAGGGAGTTTTGTGAGCTCTGGGTGCGCACTGTAACCCATAGGTTTGGTGCCTACATCCTCTGACACAGGCAGGGTGATAATTCTTCAAGTAAATGCGGACTGATAGACAACAATCTCTAACTCCCCACAGAGAGTCGAAAGAACTATTTTTCCGAGAGTGCGTCACCCCCTCCTCTGTGCAAAGCACGTGCTCTTGGCAAAACCCTAACAATTCAACTTATAATGGAAGGGAATCTCACCCATTTTATTGCCATAGTTACCAAGATTGCAAGTTTAGATGCTGTATTAGCAGTAAGTGCACGGTAATAATAGAAGTCAGGGAGGAGGGGACGGAAAGGATTCTGGCTCCTGTTTCTCCCTGCAGCATCCTTCAGGGCAAATATACCAGACACAGTTTGCATTAAATTGCAAAGTTGGCGGTTTTCTTTAAAAAAAAAAATTCAAATAATTGCTTTAAAATCTCCTGTCTTCCCCTGACTGGTTAACCCTCACGCAGCTCGCCTCATCCTGAAACAAAGAAAAGGAGGTTAAAAGAAATATAAGTGGCCAGGGTTACCATGGAAACCAAAGTGGAAGGCAAGTGAAAGTCAATTTAAGGTTTAAATGCATATGAAGCAGATGTATATGTGCGGGCATATTTGCATATAGATATCCATCTCCCCTCCTCTCTGCTATCCATAATGTGCTCTTCCTTCTGGGCCCACCTCAGGACCCTTCACCTCCAGGGAGATTGTCCTGACAATTTCAAGCCCCAGTAATCTCTCTCTTCTGGAACTCCATTTGAACTGCAGTCTGGATGCGGGAATCAGCCTCTTAATATACACTGCCCTGTTAAGGAATCACAAGACCCTTGAAGGTCACCGAATACGCCATGCCCTCTTTTCTCTGTGCCTTTGCTTTTGCTGTTCTCACCACCTGGAATGTCCTTGCTCACTCCTTCCATTTGACTGTAACACCTATCACATCCTTTGTCTCAGTATGGACAGCGATTTCTCTGTAGTGCTTTTCTCAATCCCTTTGCCTCCCTCAGTGTCCCCATACTGGGTTAAGGGCCCCTCTTCAATGCTCACATAACCCGCACCATATGTCTAGTTACACTGAACATAAGTGCTGCTTACATGGTTATCGGCCCCCTCCCCTGCCCTCCAGTCCATGAAACACTGGAAGACAGGGACTATCATTTACTTTGTGGACCCCCATTACTCAATAGAAATATATATATATATATATAGAACGAATGAATGAATGAATGAATACTAGAATAAATAATTGAAATTGCACAACTTAAGTCAATTCATCTATTCCCATATGCCAAGAACAGTTGCTAATTATTATTATTGGTGCTAATTGTTACTATTATCTTTAAATACACCATGTACAACTTTCCCCCTTTTGATACTAAGAGGAATCCTGGATGTATGAGAAAGGTGCAGAAAAGTGGGATGGAGGGAGTTGGGATGGGTAAAACCTTAGCTTGTGAAAAATCGGTAAAGGACCCTGGCACTGTGGCACAGATAGGAAGCTTAAAAGATGTGTTTCACTGAGTTCACTTCTCAGAAAGGAGTTCTGGGACAGAACATATTCCCTGGGACTCCAGAAAGTAGGCACAGGGACAACAAATGAAAGTTGTAGAGCACAGTTTGTGTTTCATAGGAAAAGGCTTACAGAGTTTTAAAGCTGTTCAGTATTAGAAATGGCTATCATGTGAAGTAGTAAGTCCCCTAGCACAGGGAGTATTCAAGTGCACATGGAATAATCATATATTTCAGGACATTAAAGAATGAAAAGTGTGGTGTATATTCAATGATTTACAAAGAGAAAACTAGGTTTTGGGGCAATGGAGGCTGTGGTGGCAAGAAGTGACAAGAAATAGGCAGGACTGAGGGGAAGAAGCTAAAAATGTTGCTCATAGACTAAGTGTGGAGAACTGTTTGTGTTCACAGGGTTTTTTTTCCTGCAGGAACAGGGATCCTGGGAAAGGTTTGTTGTGGAAAGTTACATGATCATTGATGTGCTTTTTGAAGATCATTCAAAACTGGCTGTGAACCAGAGAGATGGAGGGAATAAATTCTGAGTATTTAATATTATGCCACTGTTAAAACAGCCCAGGTGATACAGGCCGGGGTTAAGGCAGGGGCAGCAAGGATGATGAAGAGCAGGAATATTGGGGACATAAATCAAAGCAGAAGAGACAGGCTGTATCAGCCAGTCCTTCTAGGTTGGTTCCACTCCCTGTCAGCCACCCCTGGGTTTGTCCTCCTGGAAAACAAACCAGTCTTACTCGTTTGCAAGAGCAGGCTCCAATCGGCCGGGCTGCGAAGGTTGCAGTCACCTTGAACGGATTCCCCACGCAGCTCGGTGAGAAGCAGAGCCTTCCCTCTGCTGCTCTGTCAGCTCCACTTTGCATCAAAACTGCTTTGTATGTCACCAAGTTATTAAAGTTGTGGATGGCAGTGCTGTGTCAGGTGGTGGTGCTCTGAAACTGGGTCAGCAAGGGCTGTCTCTCCAGCAAGACGTGGGCTCCTGGCGTCCCCACATGCCAGCCCTGGTTGCAGTGACTTCTTGGCTGCCTGTCCCCGGCCGGCTTTGTGAGGAGGCCATAATAACCCCATGCCTTGGCCCCTCTCTTCAGCACAGCCAGTGGTAACTAATTCCTGACACAAGATTGAAAGGGGTTTCTCTGTTCTCTTGGTCATTGTTTGTGCTCACAGGGATGGCAAGCTCTTATTTTTTTCAAGTCTCTTGTGAATCATTCCTTTTCATGGACAGACCAGCTATAAGAAGTGAAGAATCAGCTGTTTCAAAACCCTGAGCAGGCAGGTTTCCCCTCTGCTGCGGCTCCAGGAGTCCCAGGGACTGGAGGGGAACAGATGGGCACAAAGGAATGGAGACATGGCCAGGGAGCGTGGGAGCACTTCGGGAAGAGGCTGAGAACTCCGCTGGAGAAGTTGCCACACAGCAAGGGAGACACAGAGATGTGGATCTGGTGTCAGAATAAGGAAGGGAAATACCTAGTCGCTCTCTTTGAAGATGGAGGGGGCTACTTCATTTTCTTTTTTTCCATTGCAATCCAATGCATATTTATTAAATACCTACTATATAGCAGTTGTAGAATAAACAGACAAAACAAAGATTTCTGTTCCTGTAGATTTTATATTCTTGTACAGGGATAAAGACAATAAATGATAAATGTAGTAAATAATTAAACAACATAAATTCTATGCAGTTGATTCTTGAACAACACGGGTTTGGGGTTTTTTTCAATAAATACAATACAGTACTATAAATGTATTTTCTCTTTTTTTATCATTTTCTTAATTACATTTTCTATTCTCTAGTAAGAATTTACTTTATTGTAAGAATACAGAGTATAATACATATAACGTGCAAAATATGTGCTAATTGGCCATTTATGTTATTGGTAAAACTTATGGTCAGCAGTTGACAATTAAGAGTTAAGTTTTGAGGGAGTCAAAAATTATATGTGGATTTTCAACTGTGCAGGGGCTTGTTGCCCCTGACCTCTGTGTTGTTCCAGGCTCAATTGTAGTATGTTAGAAGGTGATAAGCTATGGAAAAAAAAATATGTGTATATATAGAGGCAGAGGCAGAGAGAGAAAAGAGGAAGAAGAATGACAGGGAACAGGGTTGTAATTTATAAAGGGTGGCTAGGATTGGCTTCATTGAGAAGGTAATATTTAAACAAAGAAGTGAAGAAGTTAATGGAGGTAACCAGGTGGGTAATCTGGGGGAAACGTGTTCCACACAGAGGGTAGAACCCTTTCCAAGGCCCTATGGTGGTGCGTCTGACAGATCCAGGACACAGCAAGGAGGACAGTGGGGCAGGAATCACGTGGAAGACAGGAATAGCAGTAGGAAAGTCAGAGGTTTGGGGGGCAAGATCAGAGAGAGTCTTACAAATCCCTGTAAGGACTTTATCTTTCACCAAGAGTGATATGGGAAGCCCTTTCCTGAGAGGATCATGAGCTATCGGCAGACGGTAGAACATCATCTAGAGAGAATGTTC
>CM052813.1:66495244-66594118 GCA_028533885.1 Nasua narica | reverse complement strand
AAAAAAAAAAAAAAAAAAATCCTACAATGCACAGGAAAGCCCTCTGCAGAGAAGAATTGTCCAATACAAATGTCAAAAGTGCCGAAGTTGAAAATCCCTACTCTAGAGGAAATCAAGCTTTAGGTGGCTGGCAGTCTACATGTTCTTTGAGTAAAATGCACCATCATTTTTAAGAAAACCTGGCAAGGCCCACATATCCATTAAACACAATAGGAATAGTGCCTAGGATCCATACAATTTTTTAGGACTACTAAAACATTTACTCTTTTTATATCAAAAGAAAGAATATATAATTGATCCTGAGATATACTCGTCTTTATACCAATACAGTCATAAAATCTACTATTTATTTATTTGTAATGCAGGAAGGGACCCATAAAGGCATATGTGCCTATGGCCCCAGAAGTATGCTGGCCTCCTCTGACATCAGACTTCGGACAACTCTGCTTTCTTGAATCTTCCACCCACCAGCTGTGTTCCTACACCTAAAGAATTCGGCTGTGATCTCTCATCTTTGCTGTGTAGGTGAGTACAGTTATAAACACAGCTTACCACCAAGTTCAGGCAGATGGCAGCCATTTTCATGGAATCAAGGAGAAAACTGTCTGAGCTAGAAGGGTCTTTAGAGCTCCTCTGGTCTGTCCACCTCATTTTACAAGATATGGTCATCAAGGCCTAGGCAGGGGTGGTGAACAGACCACATGAGGGAGCTAATTTTTGTACCAGAGTCAGGAACTTGGGGGACTGTCTTAGGGTTCATTTTGCCAGCGTTCATTTTCCAGTCTCACATTTGGTTTATACCAGGTTCCTCAGAATGAAGCTGATGTCACTTGATATGGAGGAAAAAACAAAACACTGTTGAATGTCATTCTTTGCTACTTCTTATCACTTCTCAGTTTTCAAAGCTCTTGAATATACTAGTTTGCTCGATCTTTACAACAGCTCTGTGAGAAGGCGTTGGAGAGAAAGGCGGCTCATATCTTGCCTGTTTCTGAGAAGCAGAAACTGAGACTCGGGGAGTCCTTCTGATTTGTCTTGCATTACAGAGCTAATGAGAGGTGGAGTCACAGACTTGAATTCCAAGCCCTTGACTTTTCGTTCAGGACTGTCTTCCAAGTCATCATTTTTTATTATTCTTGATTTGTCATATGATGCCTACATCAGACTTTGTGTTCAATAAATGCTTATTAAGTGAATAGTTGAACCGTCCTCTTCCATAGATTAAACCATGCTTGGAGAAACATAACGAATCAGTGGTCAATGCCTGACACATTATAGTCAAAGATGTTGGTCTTATTCACAGAAGTGTCAGCAAAGAATGGGAGATTAAGAGTTGTGGTCATTTTAGTTCATTTTTATTTTTAAAAAAATCCCATTATACTTTAGTGGGTTTTTTCCCTGTGCCATTTTCATAAGTATAAGAAAATAAGTATAAGTTTAAAGAAATAAAGATGATAAGGTATCAAAACTCCAAATTGTCTGGGAATTACTACTTGAGAGATCCAAGTAAATCAGATTATTCTAGTGACTTGCTTATTTTCTTGCCCTGTATTACTCTTATCTTCTGGGCTGGAGCCCTTTAACCCTATACCCATGCTCCAACCTACTCCATACTTAGGAATAAGCCTGTGCCTGCCCTGTAGAAATGGGAAAGGTTTGAGATCGGCAGCTCAGGGCCTCAGCAGCAAATCAGTCAGCCTATTGGGCAAAGTATAATTTGGTCCTTCACATCAAGGCCAGGATGCTTGCTTGGCCCATGTATATGCCCCAGCCTTATGGTGTTATTCTAGAAACTGGGAAACTGGGTCCTTGTCTTAATTCCTTCATTCTTTGCAAACTTACAATGAATGTCTACCATTTGTCTGTGTCTATTCTTCCAATTATTAACACATATATGTCGAGCACCTATTATTTGTTAGGCATTGGATCTGGTGCTGGGGAAAAAATAAATAAATAAAAGATAAGACCCAGTCTAGTTCTCTAGAAGCTCACCATCTGGAACAATGTGTAGGAGGTATACCTGTGAGTAAGCTGTAAGCTACAAAGTAACATGATTGGACCTACAAACAGAGCATGGACAAAGTGCTCTGAGAACTGACCGTGGCAAAGGACTAGTTCTGTTTAGAGCAATGGGGTGATTGGAGAAGGCTTTGCAAAAGATGTTAAAAAAAAAAAAAGTTACAGAGGACACTTCAGGGATGAAGTGAAAGGATATTCCAGGTTGGTGGAGAACAAGAGCAAAGCCAGACATGCATGAGAGGCCATGTCACTTCTGAGAGAGCTAGAAGTATCCCAGTAATAATAAACCCCAGGGATGAGTGCTTCAGTGGCCTAGGCAATGGGTTAAGTATTTTGCACACAGAATGTTATTGAACCCTCCATTCATTTCTAAGATTCACCTATTTCACAGATATCCCTTTCACTTTCAAAGAAGTGCTTGCCATCATGAGGAAGTGGGTAACCTAAGGAGGGCATGGCTAGTGAGATGGACCAGTAATTGGGCAATGATCTGTCAGTCTACAAAGCCTTATTCTTAGACCCTATACTGTGCTGCTTCCCTATTTTACTGATGAGGAGAGGGGAGCCTAGGGAGATGAAGTCTTTGCTCAGGATTACACAGTGGTGACAAGTTGAATCTGAAAGTAGGCCTGGGTCCATGTTTCTTTCCACTACCTAAACTGTCATTCTGTGCAGGGATTTATTAAAGAGATTTCAGTGTTGAGACAGGAACAATACCCTCTCTTAAGTTGGTAACAAGAATCCAGCTACTCAACCCACAAAAGGACTATTACCTTTATGATGCAAAACAGATATATCAATGCAAATTGGCCTTGTGTCCTTTGCATCATGAAAGGGAAAACTACCCAGCTAGAGGAGTTTCAGGGGTAAATGAAAAGGAAAGACAAATAATGGGCTGATGGAAGAGGGATTTGGAGGTCCTTTGAGAAGGAAAAGGAAAAATGAAGAAAGTGGATTTCAGGTTGAGGCAGTGGAAGCACTTGGGAGTTGATGGGGAATGGTAGGAGCTAGGCATGTACAAGATACAAGAAACAAAGAAGACAGTGAAGGCTGCTCTTGTCTAGAGCAGCCAGCAGAACACACATGAGTAAAGACAGCTTTGTCTGAAATCCACAGAGGCAAAATGGGGAGGGGTATTATGAGAAATTAACGAAGGAAGAAGCAAAGAGTTGAGATTAAGAGTCCCACTGGTGACAAAGCACATATCCCAGTAGAAGCAGAAAGGCATGGCCAAGGAAGTTACAGCCCGAGGAAAAAAAGGAGTAACAAAAAAAAGGAAAAGCTAAGAGGCTTAGAAAGGAAGTTGTGGAGGATGAAAACAAAATCACACAAATACAGAGAAAGCACAACTCAGAGTGGGAGACCTATATTACAAACAGAAGACAGCATGTGGGCTCTGAGTGAGCAAGTGGAGATCATTTGAGCAAGAAGACAATGAGAAAGAAGGCAATGTAGATTGAGAAAATATAAATAATTCATGAAAGGACCAAGGGTCGGTAGCTAACATTTATTGATCATCTGTACTGTACCCAGTGTTTTACATTGGGTCTATCATTTAGTTCTCCTACATTATCAGCATATTTAGCCAGGTAAGCCAGATCCCATAGAGATCACGTGTCTTGACTAAGGTCTAGACCCTGCTAGACCCAGGACAGAATTGAGAGTGGTGCCTATGTCCCCAGACACTGCCTTCCCCATATTTCACCCTGTGTCCATGAGGACTGGTGGGTTATACAGTGGTCACTAGAGAAGAGCAACATAAGTTTGGAAATTTAACATACTCTTTGATGTCAAACTACAACCAATGGTAATTATCTTAACTGATTTGCATAGTCCTTGGAACACAGAGACCACTTTGGAAATGTTGGTTTCCATGATTTTAGTTAGCCAGAAATCACACCTGGAAAATGATGTGATCATTTGATTTATGCGTGATGTGATTTATGCGTGAGCAAGGATAGATACTTTAAAGGCTAGAGGGAAAAATACTATAATTTCTGATAACTTAGTTACTGAGAGCTCTTATAAGCACTCTGTCTATCTATATGCTCGATCATAAGCATCTATCTGTTCCTTGCGTGGAAGAGCACCTCAACCTCTTGCATGTTTTGTGACATCATGTTGGTATCTTGAAATTAGTCATGGTAGAAATATTTACACCACAGAAATCAGCAAACAGTATCAAGGCTTTCTATTCCCCTCTCCTGCCCCTGGAGAGCTGGTTGTTAAAGATTTACCAGGGCGCCTGG
The DNA here is from genome assembly GCA_028533885.1 of Nasua narica. Lineage (NCBI taxonomy): Eukaryota > Metazoa > Chordata > Mammalia > Carnivora > Procyonidae > Nasua > Nasua narica. The sequence continues at coordinate 66,589,850 of CM052813.1, read as the reverse complement.
GTGGCCCAGTTGGTTGAGCAACTGCCTTCGGCTCAGGTCATGATCCTTGAGTTCTGGGATCAAGTCCCACATTGGGCTCCCAGCTCCACGGGGAGTCTGCTTCTTCCTCTAACCTTCTCTCCTCTCATGGTCTCTCTCACTTTCTCTGTCTCTCAAATAAATAAATAAAATCTTAAAAAAAAAAAAAGATTTACCAGCACACCAATAAATAATCACCATGTGGGTGGGAAGATGTAAGATCTCAGTTATATAATAGGAAAGGACAAACATAATTTTTTTAATGAGTTTGCCTTTCCTTAAAACACACACACATATATACACAAATATATTTGGAGAAGCAAAATGATTTTTTTGAAACAGTAAAGCAGATTTATTTGGAGGAAGATTTTAACTGTCTTAGAGAAGAACAAGGCATTGGGAAATGGTTGTGTGACCTACAAAGCTACATGTTTAAAATTGGAATCAAATAACAGATATTCAGACACATATGTTAAAATTCTGAAGTGTAGTAGTGGTATTTATGAGGGTAGCTTCTGGAATAAATGCCTCCAGGATTTAAATTCTGGCTTTGCCACTCACTAGCCATGGGATCTTATAGGCCATAATTAACTTCTCTGTTGAAGTTTCATTTATAAAGTGAAGGTAATAACAGTGTACCTGAGAGGGAGTTAGTAGAACTCCACAAAGCAATGCAGGTCAAGCTATTCACATAGTGCTGGGACACATTGATCACTCACTAAATGCTGGCTCTAGGACTATACTGAACCACAAACTGGGCCTGGAAAGTAGATACAATGTATATGCAAGCAAGAATAGCCATGATAAGAGAGGCACCTAGATGGCTCAGTAGGTTAAGTGTCTGGCTCTTAATTTCAGCTCAGGTTATGATCTTAGGGTTGTGTGATCAATCCCTGTGCTGAGTGTGAGGTCTGCTTAAGCTTCTCACTCTCTACCAGCATTACCTTGATCCCAAAACCAAAAAAGACCCCACCAAAGAGGAGAATTACAGACCAATATCCCTGATGAACATGGGCACAAAAATCCACACCAACATGCTAGCTAATAGGATCCAACAGTACATTAAAAGGATTATTCACCATGACCAAGTGGTATTTATTCCTGGGCTGCAAGGGTGGTTCAACATCCACAAATCAATTAAGATGATACACTGCATTAATAAAAGAAAGGACAAGAACCATATGATCCTCCCAATAGATGCAGAAAAAGCATATGACAAAATATAGCATCCTTTCTTGATAAAAACTCTTTGCAGTATAGAGATAGAAGGAATCCACCTCAATATAAAAAAGCAATTTACAAAAAACCCACAGTGAATATCATCCTCCTCAACAGGGAAAAACTGAGAGCTTTTCCCCTAAGGTCAGGAACACAACAGGAATGTCCACTCTCACCACTGTTACTCAGTATAGTACTGGAAGTCCTAGCCTTAGCAATCAGACAACAAAAAGAAATAAAATGTATCCAAATTAGCAGAGGAGAAGTCAAACTCTCACTCTTCACAGATGACATGATTCTCTATATAGAAAACCCAAAAGACTTCATCAAAAAATTGCTAGAACTGATAAAAGAATTCAGAAAAGTTGCAGGATATAAAACCAATGCATGGAAGTCAGTCGCATTTCTATATACTAACAATGAGGCAGAAGAAAGAGAAATCAAAGAATGGATCCCTACAAGTGCACCAAAACGACAAGATATAAGAATAAACCTAACCAAAGAAGTAAAGGATCTAAACTCTGAAAACTATAGAACACTTATGAAAGAAATTGAAAAAGACACAAAGGAATGGAAAAACATTCCATGTTCATGGATTGGAAGAACAAATATTGTTAAAATGTCTATGCTACCCAAAGCAATCTATATTCATTGTAATCTCTATCAAAATATCATCAATATTTTTCACAGAACTTGAACAAATAGTACTAAAAAAATTTAAGGATTTTATTTATTTATTCATCAGGAGAGAGAGCACACAAGCAGGGGAAGTGGCAGGCAAAGGGAGAAGAATACTCCCCGCTGAGCAAACAGCTAGATGTGGGACTTAATCCCAGGTACTTGGGATCATGACCTGAGCTGGAGGCAGACACTTAACTCACTGAGCCACCCAGGCATCCCAAATAATCCTAAAATTTGTATGGAACCAGAAAAGATCCCGAATAGCCAATGGAATGTTGAAAAAGAACACTAAAACTGGAGGCATCACAGTTCTGGACTTCAAGCTCTATTACAAAGCTCTAATCATGAAGATGGTATGGTCCTGGCACAAAAACAGGCTCTTAGATGGATGATACACTACATTAATAGAGAATAGAGAACCCATAAATGGACCCTCAACTCTATGGTCAACTAACCTTTGACAAAGCAAGAAAGAACATCCAGTGGAAAAAAGACAGTCTCTTCAACAAATGAGGTTGGGAAAAATTGGACAGCTACATACAGAAGGAGGAAACTGGCCACTTTCTTAAACCACACACTAAAATAAGCTCAAAATGGGTGAAAGACCTAAATGTGAGACAGGAATCCATCAAAATCCTAGAGGAGAACACAGGCAGACACCTCTTTGACCTCAACTGCAGCAACTTCTTGCTAGACACATCTTTAAAGGCAAGGGAAACAAAGGGGAAAATGTACCATTGGAACTTCATCAAGATAAAAGCTTTTGCACAGCAAACAGTCAAGAAAACTAAAAGGGAACCTATAGAATAGGAGAAGATATTTGCAGATGCCTTATCAGATAAAGGGCTGGTGTCCAGAATCTATAAAGAACTGGTCAAATTCAACACCTAAAAAACAAATAACCCAGTCAAGAAATGGGCACAAGACATGAACAGACATTTCTCCAAAGAAGACATATAAATAGCCAGCAAACCCATGAAAAATGCTCAATATCACTGGACATCAGAGAAATACAGATCAAAACCACAAAGAAATATGACCTTACACAGGTCAGAATGGCTTAAATTAACTCAGGAAACAAAAGATGCTGGTGAGTCTATGGAGAAAGAGAAACCCCCTTACACTGTAGGAGGGAATACGGACTGTGGAAAACCGTATGGAGATTCCTCAAAAAGTTAAAAATAGTGCTACCCTGCCACCCAGCAATTACACTATTAGGAATTTATCCAAAGGATACAAACATAGTGATTTGAAGGGGTACATGCACCCCAGTGTTTATAGCAGCAATATCCACAACAGCCAAACTATAGAAAGAGCCCAGATATCCATCGACAGATGATGGATAAAGAAGATGTAGTGTATATACACAATGGAATATTACTTAGTCATCCAAAAGAATGAAATCTTGCCATTTGCAACGTCATGAGTGGAACTAGAGGGTATTATGCTAATCAAAATAAGTCAGAGAAAGATAAATACCATATGATTTTACTCACATGTGGAATTTAAGAAACAAAACAGATGAACGTAGGGGAAGGGAAGGGAAAATAAAATAAGATGAAAACAGAGAGGGAGGAAACTATAAGAGACTCTTAACCCTAGGAAACAAACGGAGGTTGCTGGAGGGGAGGTGGGTGGGGAGATGGGGTCACTGGGACATGGGCATTAAGGAGGGCACTTGATGGAATGAGCACTGGGTGTTATATGTAACTGATGAATCATTAATTCTACCTCTGAAGCTAATAATACACTATATGTTAATTAAACTGAATTTAAAATAAGGGAAGGAGGAAGGAAGGGAGGGGGATTTCTCTCCTCCCCCTCTCCCTACCCTCTGCTTGTACAGGTGTATGTACTCTCTTTCTCTTTCTCTCTCTCTCAAAAAAAAAAAAAAAAAAGAATAGATATGATAACAGTGCTGCTACATATTCTGATTATTCTAGGGCAATAGCTGAAATTAATCTTTCAAATTCTGGAATATTTGACCACAACATATGGGAGATGCTTAAACTCCTCTTAGAGCTGGAGAGGAATAGACATGCATTAGGAAGTTCTTAGCTTCTTTCCTATGGGGTCAAGTGGATGGCTTCTATCAATGCTTCTCAAATCTGCCTGTTATCAGAGTCACCTCGGTAGCTTTAAAAATATCTACCTCCTATTCCTAACTCAGAAAAGTTTTGTTAAGTTCTTAGGAGTTGGGGTCCATGAATCTCTCCCTTTTCTAAAGCACCTTCTCCCCAGGAGATTTTGGTGAGCAGCCAGGTTTGGTGATCACTGAACTACATGTTAGCTCTGTATCTATAAACCAAAGCTAAGGTTTCATATCCAGCTTCCAGCTCAGCTCCACCCTGATGTTTCTCTGGCACCAACCCCTGCAGCAGCATATGGGGCCACTGATAATCATGGTGAGCACTATCGGGGAAGTCACTGCTTGCAAGGAAGCTCATTCCAGTTCTGATTGGGTCTGGTTCCCAGGAGAGCTCTGGCTTGTATTGAATCCACGCCATCTGCCCCACCCCCTTTGATGTCCATTTGTCACCTGAGTTTTATCGCTCAGGGTCATGTGGAGTCTGTGTAGAGTATGTCAGCATACAGGCTGGCCTCTTGGAAGAGCCTGGGGATTACCCACAGGAGCCTGTAGGCCAGAAATACCACTGGAGCTCAGTATAGTGACAAATACTGAACTTCTGCTCAGAGAAGGCTCACCAAGAGATAGGGGGTTTTTTATCTGGACCATGAAGGATAGAAAGGTTTTGAAGAGCTGGAAATTAGATGTTGGGAAGTGGCGAGGCTCCATATTGTAGGAAGGGGCATGAAAAGAAATAAGCTTTAGACCTGTCACTCATGGAGTAGTGCAGTGGTAGATTAGTGGGGAGAATAGTGGAGGCAAGTAGCCTCCCATGCACGGGCTCTGCACACACAGGGAAGCTCAGGGCACAGCACGGGAGGATTTTAAGACCTCGAGAACAAGAGGTCCATGTAGTCACTGAGGGGGGGCTCTGGTATTTATATATTCCCTATGATAAGCCCCCATTCTACCTCTACTATCTAACTCCATTCCCACCCTAACGTGAGAATGCAAGCACCTTTATGCTCACCTGACATGGGAACAAACTGAGGGTAAGGGAGGTCATGTGACTGTCTCAAGGACACCCATGCAGAGAGTGCTAAAAATCAGGATTCACACCCAGTTGGCCTGTTTCCAAATCCTAGGAGCCTCGAGGCGTTGGATTAAATCACCGACCAATAAAAGAAAAGGTGACAGCAGTCTCATGCAGAGGATGTGAAGAGAAATGTAGATAGAAGAAAGGAACGGGGGCGGGGGGAGGGAAGCCAAACACAGATCCACACACCCCTGCACATGCATACACACACGGATGTGAACCAGGACTGGTTCCAGTCTGAGCAAGCCTCTCCACTGTCCTCTAGCTAATATATTCTGGGCCCGACTGAAAGGATCTAGGAGAGAATGACTTGCCAGCTCATACGAAGTGACTACTAGTGTGGGAATTACCAATAATCCTACTCTCCTCTTTCCAACCCTCCAAGGGAATAAAAGGTTTGTTTTATTTCGTTGGGTTTTTTTGTTTTGTTTTTTTCCTTTTTTTCAGAAAGGTTTCTTTCTTTGCATAATCACCAGCCTCGATTGTGTCTCTCTTCCCTGTGGTGTTTGGCCAGATGCACCTGCAGACATAACAAGATTGAGCCTGTGCTAGAAGATACAAAAATGATAAAAACAAAGCCATGCACGTTAGGCGTTTACATTCAGAAGGGCCTCCTGTCTCTTCCACTTGGGGCTTTTGTTCAAATTAAATTACCTTCTGCCTGTCGTCACCATGGTTCTATATATATCTAGTGCTTGAGCTATTGAGACGAATGAGTGGAGCCCACATTGTTGGGTCAGACCACAGGAGACACTGCTGCTACTTTCTCCCAAAAAGAACAGATTGTTTTGTGACCCTGAAGGTACAAATGCTTTACAGGATGGAGATAAAAGGGGCCAAGGTTTCCAGGTCTCATGATCCCTTAGTTCCTTCTATCACAAGCTCAGGTATCTCTTTGACTTAGCAAAACAGTCAACAGTATGGCCTCCATGCTCTACTCACTGGCCTTTGGCTCTGGTCTCCCTCCCTTCGATCCATCTACCACATCATCCCCTGAGTGACAGAGCTGAAGCTCTGATCTTGTCCCTTCCTGGAGTAAAGAGCTTTGCCATTTTCTAATACCTTAAGAAATTTCAAGGTCCTTCCAGCTCTGGTGCCCTGCTGCCTTTCCAGCCCTTTCTCTTCTATCCTTTTATTATTGAACAGAAGTACAATAGTAGGTCTCACTTATGGAGGGCATATTATGTGATGGTGTGCCAATCACTTTCTATTCATTGTATCTTTTTATTGTATCCCACTGTAGTTTTCTGAGGCAAGTATCTGCATTGTTGTCACGTTAGCAGGCAGGATGATGAAACTTAGGAACAGAGAAGTTAAATAACCTGCCCTGGTCACACAGCCTATATGGAGTCCATCTGGCATTTAGGTCTGTCTGTCCCCAAGTTCCATACTTTTAATCACTAGTCTTTGCCTCCTATATATCATGCTACAATGGAACCACAAGTTCATAGGTCTGTCTCTCTCTCCATGCAATCAGCAACCCTGACAGATTAAGACTAATGCTTTTTCTCACCCCTGGCTGGAACAAAACTATGGCAGACATTCCAGAAAATGTTTCCCAAATTCTAATCTCATCTATATCCTAGTGATAGATAGAGGCATGGCACGGAGTGTGGTCTAGCCCCAGATGAGTTCAAATCACACTTCTGGGACCTCTGGATTTGTAATGATCCAGGACTGAGTCGTTCACCGCTCTGTGCCTTAGGTTCCTATCTGTAGAATGGGAAGTCAGTAAATGAGTTCATTCATATCAGGCACTTTGAAGAATGCTGGGGACATGGAGGAAGTTCTCCACATCAGTAAGCCCTAATGACCAGTTAGCTCCCTGGACGCCCCTGGCACTTTGCATGCACTTTTAGGAATGTGCCTATCCCACTGCTCCTCCTCGCATACCCTGCCTGATTTTGACCCTCCTGGGCCTGGACACCATGCTTTGTTTTGTTTCACTTTTAATATCACTCCCTTTCAGAGCCTGGCAGATGAGCTCAGTCAAGGTTTTTCCATGAGCGGGCACAGGATTCTGGAATTGTCTATTCTGCCTTCCAGGCTGTGGGGGACAGGAAGACTACCAGACAGGGATTCTCAGTTGCCTCCTCCAATTTCCATGCCTATAAGAACTGCAGTCTACTGCCTCCTGATGCCGCGTTCAGCGTTGGCTCACAGCTAGTTATGGAAGCCGACCGCATGTGAACTGTGCAGGAAGCATGAGCGAGGCGCTGTGCTGCGTGTCTCACAGGCATCACCCCATTTCATGTAACGCATGATATTCAGTACCCCAATACACTGGAGAGAAACTGGTGAGCAACCTAGATGAACTCTATTCCTCATGGAGGCTGCAGAGGAAGGAACCTCTGTGTGCATTCCCTGAGCATTTCCTACATCCCAAACAGCTCAGGGAGTGACTCATAGAAGGCCAAACAGTCAAGTTGGAAAAAAAAAAAAAAAAAAACCCAAAAAACAAAAAGTCTCTGCAGGAGGCTTCTCTGAGAACGGTATCCCTACCCCAGGACAAAGGTTTTTTCCAGCTGACCGGGAGCTCCTGGTGAGCAAAGGGCAGAGGCAGGGTGCAGCTCCCCTTCTGGAAAAGCCTTTATTTCTCCTCCCAATGCCTGTAAAACTACAAGTATCAGCCCTTCTTCCACAGGTGAAAATATTAGTCCAACACTGATGCAGAGGGAGGCTGATTTGGGCTCCGTTTAAATCTTTCTATCCACATATCTGTCAACAGAACTGTCAAACAATGAAATGAGATGCTCAGAATAATCAGCCTCATCACTAGAGTTCCAGACATCATCTGAATAGTCATGTAGAAGAGATATTTGAGGGCAGGATTTGGAATGAGGCACACGTGGATTCTGGTCTTACGTCTCACCAGCTGGGATATCCTGTCTAAGTGATTTGGAAGAAGCGGTTCAGCCTCCCTGATGGTCAGTCTCCTTCTCTGCCACATGGCGGTAACGAGGACACCCACCTTCTGGGACTTCCGGGGACATTAAATGGGGTGGTGCTCGCAGAACGCCCAGCACTGCTGGCTGGCCGATGGAAAGTGCCCAAAGCCTGCTTTATTTGGTATAAGTGACATTCATAATTATTGATGTTTTTCGTTAGTATGATTTAAATGCTTACTGTTTTGGGGTAGCAGAAGGAATTCCTGCATTGGACCGAATGTTGAATAAAAGCTTCTAAGTGACCACACACACACACACACACACACATACTCAGACCACAACAGTAAGCACAACTACTGTAGGTCGTCCCTCACGTTTCCCCACCCCTTTCCCTCCACCTCTCTCCAGGTCCTTTATTATCAGGAGGGAGGAGTATTTATATCATTTTACTCCTGCGGCTGCTACCACCCCTCTAGCAGTGTCTGGTTCACCCCCAGTCCGCATCCTCCCGCAAAACAGGCCGATCGGGTTCAGATCCGTGCCTCTCTCTGTCCCTGCAACATTAGTCAGAACAGGAGATGAGCAGAGAGAGACAGCGGAGCCCAGGCCCGAGCCTGCTGTGCAAACACGCCCCATTGCAGGGCGTCCTTTGGAAGGTTTCTTTCCTTGGTGTTCCACACTCTGTCTCTGTTGCTCAACTGGCATCTCCTTGAGGCCAGGAGGTAGCCGTCTCTTCTCTCTGTACCTTTTCACCGTCTGGTAAAAAACTGTCCACTTAATGAATGTTCTCTGGTTGCCGGCTCTATCGCTGCTAGGATCTAAGTGATTGATTTCGTTCAACCGGAGTGTCTTCTCCAGGGAAGTAGAACGGCCCTGTCATGAATCTTTGACTCTCAGGCAGAAAAATAAGGGAAGAAGAAATTCTGGGACGCTGTTATGCAACGGACAGCGATTCTAGCCAAAGACGTACTGACCTTATGCCGGTGGTTCTCCACCCCTGATGTTGTAACAGTCCAGAATGTCTTCTTCTTCCTTGAAAGGGAGGGTGGGGTTACTCCCAAGGTTCAGCTTTTAAAGCAAAACCAATCACAAGTCACATCCTGTCAAGTGGATTTGTAACTTCCCCATTGGCACACAATGGGGTCGCGGCAACACCAAGGTTAGGACATGAGGCCTTTAAGCCCCGGGGACTGTAATCCAGGGGGCCTAATGACAGGGTATTACGTGGGCTTTCCTTCCGATAGGATCTTCCCCATCTCTTAACAAAAGTACACAAGAAGAATTAGTATTTTTGAGCAATCATGATGTGGCCTGCCCTTTGCTTATACTAATTCGTTTAATATAATATCCTTAGTTGAAAAATGAGTAAACTAAGAGTCCTGACAGATGACTTTGCCAAGGTCACCTGATGTCAATTAACTATTGGCATTACACAGTGAACTATTTCTACTATATTCTTTCCACCCCTCTGTGCTATCACCATGCTCTTCTAATATTTCACAGATTTAATCCTTTACTGTTCCTTTTAAGAATTCCCTTTCCTTGGCCTCCCCTATGGTCCACCTGCAGAGCTATTCTTTTAAAATTTCTAGCTCAAATAGCACCTCCTCTGTAAAGCCTTCCATGATTATTTCTAAGCAGAACAACCCTGCCCCCATGTTGGCTTAACAGTCTCTGTGTGTGTGTGTGTGTGTGTGTGTGTGTGAGAGAGAGAGAGAGAGAGAGAGAATGTGAATTGTTTGTTGACACATGTCCCTTACCAACTTGAATCTGAACCCCATGACTTTGGGATAATGTCTTTGTTGTTCATCTCTACCACCTCACTTGCCTTGTAATGTACTAACAATGGAGGAGCTTCTCCATAAACGTTAGATATAAGGACGAGTAAAATGAAGAAAACTTTCAAGGAGATAAAGGGGAGTGAGAGCTCTACTCTAGCTAATTAAACTGCCAACAAATCTGAAAGGTTGGTATTAGTATCCTCATTTTATAGCTGAGGCGAACAAGAAAGATATGGATGACTTGGCTGATTCCCGAGGTTGTGTTCTTCCCAATACATTAGAAGAAGAAAAGGCACATTCTTTGGGGAATGCAGTAGGCATTGTCATATGCAGAAGCAGGTAATGGAGTTCACAGATAAGAAGGGAAGGAAAAGAGTAAAGAAAGAAAAAATTCAGAAAATGAGGAAAGTGGGTTGCCAACAGTTCAAGGTGGAGTGGGAGACAGGACTTCCTCAGTAAGAACCAACTCTGTGCCCAGTAAAAGGGTGCAAAGAAGGAAGATCCAAATGACATTTAGACAGATGAGAATGGCATGAGAATTGAACCTGAGATAATTGGATGAATTTCTTTCAAAACTGTTGTGGGAGCCAGAAAAGGGCAAAGACAAGGGCCTGTGGCAGGTAAAAGAGGAAGAATGACTTAGAGGAAGATGCCACATCTCAGGAAGGGGGCGGCTTGACCTCAAGGCTTGGGAAGGGAAGTGCCTGGGAGATCTGGCAGTGCGGCCACTGAGCACATCTTTGGTGGCTGTTTGTGGTGACATATGGCTGAGGGATGATAGCAGCCCCACAGTGATAGAAGGGGTAATCGTGGATGGCATTTTAAGAAGGAGAGCAGGAAGGAAGGAGTAACCAGAGGTCTCTGCTGTTACCAATCGCCAATTGTGAAATTTACGCAGAGTGTTTACTCTTCACTGGCAAGAATTCACAGATGGTGGAAGACACCAGGGGTCAGACTGTGCCTTCATCACTAACTGTTTAGGAGCCTGTGAGATATAACTTTAAATGTCAAGTGTGGGAAAGGGAAAGGATAATTGCAAGCACTATAATGTAAGAAAGTGCTTGGATTTAGACAAACTACTTTAAAGAGTAATTTAAGGTAATTCAAAGTAGCCAAATAACACATTACCAACCTATAGAATAACCTTCTAAAAGTGACACATGGGTTAATTTTACTGCTATTTAAATGAGTGGGCAAGATGGGAAGTATTCTTGGGATTACACAATTGGATCATACAACTGAGAAGAGGAACCCTTCCTTCCAGGAGCTTTCAATCCCATATGATACTAACTTTTCCATTCTATATAGTACTGTCCTGCATTTTCTTGAATCCTCTCTTCCATTTGATTCTTGTAGCTGTCAGAGAAGTGACTCCATAAACCATTCACCCCATGGACAAAGAGAGAGACACCAAGGGACAAAGAGATCAAGGGTCTGTTTGGTCAACAGATAGTGGTGGGGTCAGTGCACCATTGAATTGTCCTCGTTCTTTCTTCTGTAATATTTCACCTGCCATTCAACTGAGTTCATAGCTAAACCTTTCCCAGAAATGAGGGAGAATGGGGAAAAGTATAAATACATGAATGGACTACTACTTTATTAGTGAGTCTCCCCTTGTCATACTGTACCACAAGTTTTAAAATGCTCGAATCACATGTTAAGGGTGCTGGAACAGCTGCATGTTGGAGCTACACCTCTAATCATAGAACAGAATTGCTGGAAAGGACGTTTACTCCTGCCCCTGCCTTTTATAGATAAGGACCTAGTCCTGGAGAAGTGAACTTACTAGAATGTGAGAGAGCTGGCCTGACCCTCAGGAGCCATTTCATCCATTGCTTTCCCACAGGCAAACTTTCTCATGGCAATATCAAATTTGTTTCCCACATACCGCTTGTATTATTCATTTTGTTCTCTGTCTTTGTTTTTATTTTTTTCTAAAAAGGTCCACATTGTAAACTTAAAAATACATTGTTAAGGGATCATATTTCTTACTCTTCACAAAACCTATCATAAACAGAAAATAACCATGAAAATATATACATAATCATTAAAGGTAATATACTCTCATGGGTTAACCACATAAAATCATCAGCCACTTTAGAAAATGCTGACCCAGCCCCAGTATCCCATTTTTTTTTAAAGATTTTATTTATTTATTTATTTGAGAGACAGAGTAAGTGAGAGAGACCATGAAAGGAGAGAAGGTTAGAGGAAGAAGCAGACTCCCCGTGGAGCTGGGAGCCCGATGTGGGACTCGATCCCGGAACTCAAGGATCATGACCTGAGCTGAAGGCAGTCGCTCAACCAACTGAGCCACCCAGGTGCCCCAACCGTCCCATTTTATAGGCAAGAGGCTTGAGTCCAGGGCAAAGCTCTGAACCATACTACCACTGCCTCTGCTCAGTTACCTGATCTCAGCAGCCAATGTTCTAGTAACTGACAAGGGCGTTTCCTGCTCTTTGTGGTTCTCAGCTATCAGACCTGGACAAGACATTGCGACTACAGACAATCCAACCAAAGATGGTATGTAGAAAGGATTCACAGCTCTAGCCAGAGACTCATGCTCTGCCATGAATTTCAAAAGTGCTCTTTGCATGTAGGAAGTTTCTACAGTAGCTCTTTCCCCACTGGGGAGCAGTTTACTCCTCCAGAGGATTCCGGATCTCAAACTTAAGGCCAAAGCTACTGACTATCAACCTTCATTCACCTGCTCCCCAACAGTATTGAAAAAGAGGTTCCTGGGAAGACCAACAGTGGCTCAGCCAGTCTTTGCACAGGAGATCCTGGCATTTCCCAGAGAAAACCATTTCTGGAATCTTGATAGTCAATGGCAAGTTGAGTAGTCAGTTTGCAAAAGTAGAACTGACAGGTTTTACTTTTATTTATTTTAGAATGAAAAATCAGAAAACTAAAATTGGCAGCAGATGCCTCAGAGAGTTCAGAGCAGACCATGACTTTTTTCTGGTGTACGTTTATGCGAGATGAAGAAGAGAAATTGACATCACACTAGGAGAAGCAAATAAGAACCTAGGTCACAATGTCTAAATGGATATTTTAAGCTCAGAATCAAAGAGGCCAGCACTAGCATCACAGTGGGTCTTACTTGGGAGAATAAAGGGGGAAATAACCATACAGTGTGAAAGAGAGAAATGATCTCACCAGTAGGGGGTGCCTTATTTCCCTTTGTAAGAAGGATCACATATTACATCCTGTTGACCTTGCCTTGGCTGTTATGAATACACTCAAGTACTCTCAAGGATAAAACCAGTAACCATATTAAATGTGGTGTATTGTCCTCCATTTTCTATTACAACTGTCATTCTCAGATCTGTCTGTGCATTAAAATCACTTGGGCAGCATTTCAAAATACAGATTCCTTAGGCCCAGTCGCTGATACTAAATCAGATTTCTAGCAATAAGGATCATAAATGTATCTAGAAAAATGGATGGAAATAGATAATTAAAGTCCTCAAGTGATTCTTAAGCCAAGCACTTTTTAAAAAGCCGGAGGTGGTAGACTTTATCATCTTGATACACTGTTTCCACTTTTAATAGTTCTATTAAAACTGTCTCCGTTGTAAGCTACCTAAAGTCCTTAGTACAAATAACGGGTGAGAGAAGATGCCAGAAGAACATAGAACAAATGAGAGAGAGAGTGACCTAGAGACACAAGAAAATATGGTAGATTTACTAGCTTAATCTAACTTCAGGATCCTGGAACAGAGAAGACTTTCTAACCTTCAGAGAGAGACTTCTCTTACTCTTAGAAGAAATGAAGTCAGAGACAGCTTCTCTGGGGATTTTGTGAGAAGTTCAGAGCCTCTAAAACTTTTTCACATCCTTTTTTTTTTTTTTAACTTCTTATTTCCATAAAGGGCCTCCTAGAAAATCCCTTCAACAATAAGTGTTCATTCTTTATTATAAAGGTGAGAGGACCTCCAAGAATCTTAAGGGAAAGATAAGACAGAGTCCCTGGAAGGAAGATGGACCTTGCAGCCACACTTCACAGATGGGCCATGGGAAGATGGAGGGCCAGGGTTCTGGGGAAGCAGTAGGTAAGAACCAGGCTGGGTCATTTTAGGTCAGTCCTTCTCTTGGCTCATGGGAAGTGGAGCATCGTTAGTGCGAGACAAGAGCTCAAATTGGCAACTGGCTGGTTTTGACTTAATTACATAGCAAGATCGTTTCTTAAGAGCATACAACACAATCCTTTCTCCTAAACGTGGGTTTAATTTTCAACAGAACGCTTCTCGCATAAACAACATGTCGTTTCTAAACCCTTACTGCCATTCCCAGAACTGCTTGCAGCCTTTCAGAAACCCATTATTTTATAATTATAATCAAGACTATTAGGACAGGACAATTTGTGCCAAAAAGCACATTTAGACTCAGAATTGTCACTTAGCACTGTCTCAGAGAGGTATCATCTCTATTTCTGTAGAGATCAAGGCAAATAGCAGACACTGCCTTTTAAACTTTCAATTTCTAGAAGGCATGGGAGTTACTGACCTTGTCTACATTATTCTCCAGTCACTCCTCTCGCTACCCCTGGTAGAGTAGCCAGGACCCCAGGGCAGTTGTTACATGGCAGGAGGAATGTCACCCTGGGAAATCAGGCCAACTTGGGTTCATACCCTGTTCCTTCCTCTTCCAGCTGGACAATTCACATTTGCCCCTCAGTTTCTTTAACTGAGAAATGGCAAAGTTTGGTAGCTTCAGCACCAAGTACTTGCCCAATAGGATCATTTTAACAATTAAGTGAATTATTATACGGATTAGAACAGCCCCCGGCATGTACTGGGGGCAAAAAAAAATGGCAAATGTTAGTTATTATTAATGCATATAAACTGCGTGACCTTGGATATGTGACTCATCCATTTCCTCATTGCTAAACTGAGGAAAGTCGTAGCTCACCCACAAGGGAATAGCAGCAATTGGATGAGCACACATGGTGCTCAGTGTATTTAGTTCCTTTTAATCAACTACTTCTTCCACAGGTTTCACTTTGAGTTGAAAAGCTTGGTGATCTCCATAACAGAACCCAGAATGTGTGATCTTATTCCAACCATCTGGAAAGTCCTTAGCTTTTGGAACTTCCCCCATAACCTCTGTTAAATCACCAGTCAGTGATTTCCATCAGGAAGTCTGACTGAAAAATGATACAGCTACTTCAGCATGCTGTTTATGGGAGGACCATCATCTAGTGGTCCTGATTTGTCCATTGTTAAGACTATTTAATCATGTGTATCTTTGATTAACTTTTTCCTAGCCTCATATGGTTGTGATATTAAAATCAATAAGTAACAACAGTAAAAATTCCCTTTGGTTAATATCAGTCAAAAGTACTATGGTGAGATAAGAGGTTTTATGCATTTCTTTGAGAAGATGGTGCTCTGGTTAAAGAACAGTGTTAAATAGTTCCTCCTATGAAGTGGAAGTGGTCTTACATCTTAAAGTCAAAGCTCCCATTTATTAGCAGGTGACCTTACCCCCATTGTAGAATGTCTCCAAGTACAGTCTCCTCATCCGTAAATTGGAAATAATTAGTATATTCCTAATCCATTGATGTGAGATGGCAAATGAGTTAGTTTATACAAAGCCTTTGCACAAAATGATTGGTCAGTTAAAGGAAGTGGCTGTTATTATTGTCAGCATTATCATTATAGCCAAGTGAGGTCTGCCAAGAAGGTACTATCACCCCTATTTTATGTATTGAAATCTGAGCCTCAGGGCACTTGAATGACTTTCACACAATTATACAACATATAAATGGAGAGCCTAGACCAGATCTCACTTTCCACCCTCCCAGGCAAGGCAGTTCATTGTCCATTCCACCAGGATTCTGCTCCATTAAAAATAGAGTATGAGGGTGTCTGGGTGGCTCAGTCAGTTAAACTTCTGACTTGATTTCAACGCAGGTCATGATCTCAGGTTCGTGAGATGGAGCTACACATGGGGCTACACACTGGGCTTGGAGCCTGCTTGAGATTCTCTGTCCCCTTCTTCCTTTGTAGCTCTCTCCCACCCCCTCTCTCTATATATAAAAAGAAAGAAGGAATGGAGGGAGGGAGGGAGAAAGAAAGGATGGGAGGAACGAGGACAACAACAGCAGACTATGGCTTTTGCCCCTTGTAAATTCTAGCAGCAGTGTCTGATAATCTGGTGTGTTTCAGTGCTGGGGCCCTGCCTCCTCTTTCCATTCTCCCTCCCCAAGTGTCAAATGCTTGAATTTTACTATGGGTGTAAGCCCTCCTTCCTTAGAGACCTTCAGAATTCCAGGTTTCTATGTCAACTTCATATCAGGCTTGGGATATTTCCTGTTGTCAAGGTAGATTCTTCAAGCAGGTAAATTTAGAGTTATGCTGTGTCTCCTTTTCACTCTATTGTACTTTCATAATAGCCCTGTAACATAGGCGATAGTTACCCTCACTACTCAAGAAAAACTAGAATTAGCCTAAGAAACTTGTTCAAAATTATATTGTGAAGGTGTGGCAGAACCAGGATCCAAGCCCAAATCCATCATACACATCTGCTGGACTAGCACCTCCATAAATAAGTCCACATAAGATTTTTTCATCTGCACCCCCTTTATTTATTTATTTATTTATTTATTTATTTATTTATTTATGTGGTGGGGAGGGGCAGAAGAAGAGGGAAAGAGAGAATCTGAAGCAGGCTCCATGCCCAGCATGGAGCCCCATAATACGGGGATTGATCTCACAACGCTGAGATTATGACCTGAGCCAAAATCAAGAGTCAGATACTTAACCAACTGAGCCACCCAGGCACCCATTGCACCCACTATATTTCATAACAAATGCTAGAAATGCTAGAATACTACATGGGAAGAAATTAAAAGTCAGATTTTCCAGCCACTTCTGATTTTCAAAGCATCAGTATTCATCTTCAATTAGCAAAATCAATTATTAGCATTCTGGGTGGTAGGCTGAAATTCACACTCTTGGACTCTGAGCCTCTCATTTATCCAGGCTAAAGGAAGGGAAAGTAATTGTGCTAGTAGGAAATCCAGTGCAAGGTTTATGCTATGTTGCTTCTCCTCCAGATAGTCCATTTTAAATCCTGTGTTAAGGTACATTGCTAAAGTTGATGAGCTCAGACTATATCCACTCCATATCAAGTTGCATTCCAATGCCATTTCATGAAGACATGAAAAGGAATAGCTTTAGTTAGTTAGTTAGTTAGTTAGTTAGTTCAGTTAGCCAACACACCATTAACTTTTGATGTGGTGTTCAGTGATTCATTAGTTGTATATAACACCCAGTTCTCATCACATCATGTGTCCTCCTTAATACCTATCACCTGTTTACCCCATGCTCCCACCCCCTTCCCTTCTGTAAACCTTAGTTTGTTTTCCCGGAGTCCAGAATCTCTCATGATTTGTCTCACTCTCTAATTTCTTCCCATTCAGTTTTCCCTCCTTTCCCCTGTGGTCCTCCATGCTATTCCTTATGTTCCACATATGAGTGAAACCATATGATAATTGTCTTTCTCTGCTTGACTTATTTCACTTAACATAGTCCCCTCCTTTTTCATCCATGTCGATGCAAATGGTAGGTATTCATCCTTTCTAATGGCTGAGTAATATTCCCTTGTATATATGAATCACATCTTCTTTATCCATTCATCTGCTGAAGGACATCTTGGCTCCTTCCTCAGTTTGGCTATTGTGGACTTTGCTGCTATGAACACTGGGTTGCATGTGTCCCTTCTTTTCACTACATCTGTATCTTTGGAAGAGCCTTATTTAAAGTCATGTGGCAGAAAGGATCACTGAGTATAGGGTGTTGGATAATCGCTAAAATAACAGAATCAGCTGGGTCCATCTGGAAGGGCATTTGGATGACCTATTTGCATGAAAGTCCTGGGAACATCTTGGAAAAGAATGTACTCTGTTGGAAAAGAGAGTTGAAGTGGGAAGGACTTAGTCCTTCATCATGAGAGAAAATGGTTGTTCATGAACGGCTTGATATCTCTTATAAAGCTCAGCCTTCAGCCCAACACCCACCCTTTGGTTTCGCCTTCTATATCTGGGTTCTGGTGTTGAGCTCTGGCCATAGCAAAGAGAAAAAAAATAATAAAGAACAGTAGTACTAAAAATCTCGATAATAAATAGAAGGAAGGCATTAGGGAAACCACCTAGCCTCATTGGCTTTTGATAGAAGAGAGATTAGGTTTAAATTCAGGTTGTGCATTTACTAGCTATGTGACTTTGGATAGGTTACTTATAGTCTCAGAGTCTTTGTTTCCTAGTGGGTAATAATGCTGATGTTACTAGTATCTATCTCATAGTTGTGGTATGTGAATTTAAATCAGATATACGTAAACCAGTAGAGTAGGACCTAAAAATAGCAACTAAGGATAAATGTTGTAAGTCCTCTTCCCTTCTTCTGCAAAGTAACTTTTGGAATACTTGGAGTTAAGGAGATGAGTGGAGGAAGCAGTTGAGAACTTCTATGGAGACAATAACAGAGACAAGAAATAGCTGTAGAAATCTATAGCCACAGATACTGCATGTGTAACTAAGAGCTGTGGTCTGGATCCTGGGGGCCTTGAGACACAGAAGACAGCCTCCCTGCAGAGAAGGGTCTTCATTCACTCATTAATTCTTTAAGTAGACAAATGTCATTCTATCTGCTCTGTGCAGGCCATCAACGTCAGGGCTGGGGCAGCAAAGGATGAATGGACATGCTCCTTACCCTCACAGAGGGTGGTCATTCTTGTGTAGGACTATATTTATGTAAGACCCTCTAGAAACCTGCTGGTGATTTCTAGAAAGGTAACAAAGTCCAAAAGGAGGCTGGGGTTCTGACAATCCTGTGGGTGGGAGCTGAGTCAGAAAGAAACTGCCTAATTACAGTCTTCCTGTGGGCTCACAGGTTGGGAAAACAGCAACTGCTAAAATGCTGGGTTTTGTTTTTTTGTGTGTTGTTTTTTTTTTTTTTTGAGAAGACCACTCAATATTTCGTTCTGTTCACCCTTTATGAAGTCCCAGAGGATTACTCCTCCATAAAAATAGTAACCCTTATACATGCAATCATGCTTAATACTGACAGCAGTTCAGAGAGTAGTAGTCTACCCTCATTTTATTATTTGAGTTAGCGAGGCGCTCATAAAAGTGAAGCCCAGAGCAGACATGGTAAATGGTAAGTCTGAGTTGTGGCTTTCTCTAGAAGCCACACTCTCCAACTATCCAAAACACTCTGGGGGGTGGGGGTGAAAGGGGGCTCTCTGGAGTCTGAATGGGGACGCACTATGCTAAAGCTTACTCTTATTGTCTTCCTTTCCTCTTTTTCGTCCTTTGCCCAGCTTTTCTAGCTCTTGTAGAGTACTCTTATTGCCCAGGCATACTTTGAATCTCCCTTACATCCTTTATGGAAAGAAAAGGGTTATTAAAAAAATCATTCAGGGGCGCCTGGGTGGCTCAGTGGGTTAGGCCTCTGCCTTTGGCTCAGGTCGTGATCTCAGGGTCCTGGGATCAAGCCCCGCATTGGGCTCTCTGCTCAGCGGGGAGCCTGCTTCCTCCTCTCTCTGCCTGCCTCTCTGCCTACTTGTGATCTCTCTTTGTCAAATAAATAAAAACAAAATCTTAAAAAAAATCATTCAGTATATATTTTATATATATGTATATGTATTTGCCTGATGATTCACAATTTCAGTGAAAAACCCTTGACCAGTGTTGACTATGCAGAGAACCTACTACAGCAGTTTCACTTCCTATTTTACTGACTTGAAGCATGAAACATTGGGGTGCAGTGGAAAGTGAGCTGCCCCAAGGAGGCTGGGGGGGGGCAAGCTCAGGCCCTGCTGTTCACTTATACTGTGGCCTATTGACAATAAACTTACTTCCTTCAATTTCAGTTTTCATGACAGTAAAATGGAGAAATTAATTCTTAACCTGCTACCTCCCCCAGATAATAAGAAATTCAGATGTGGTCATAATTGTGTGACTATGCTCCAAGTTGTAGGGTATTATACAAATTGAAGGCATTTTAATTAGTATTAATTTCTCTCTACTCCACTTCTTGTCTCTCTCTAATCTAGAGAACTTAAATGACTTCAAAGAACCTGCCCCTGGTCTGATTTTCCTCTTTCCTCCCCCTTATGTTTCCATCCTATCATTTTTTTCCCTCCTTAACTGCTTCACCTGTAATTTTTAGAATCCCCATCTGGGAGAGGGGACTGATGGGAAGGAAGCCAGCATCAGCCTTGTATACAAGAAACATTCCAGCTTCATTTTGATTTTCCTCTTTGGGGTCTTGTATATTTGCTTGAACTAACACACATATGCAGAACCCACACTCAAATATGGACACAATGACACTCACGATAGCCTGGGTACACGTAAAAACACACGCCTTCAGGCATACTCAAATCTAACACAGATGTCTGTATAGAAGCAATTACATGTGAACCCAGGAGTAGAGAACCTATCTCAACCGCTGTGGACATCCACATCAGGTGCACATGTTCCCCTTGCAGTAGAATCACACTGTTCCATGCAGACATGATCACACAGACACACACACACCTTTGCATACACACAGACACAGACAGCAACACATAGAGGCCTGCACACAAAGACACCGATCCACTTTCACTACCATGTAAGACCCTAGAAGCACACACAGGCATGTTCAACAGCTCTAGTTATGCTCCAACCAAAATACACTCTGAAACAGTCACAAACACACTCCTGGGTAGTGGCTATGTTTTCAGTTTTGACAACCGTATTTTCCAAATTACCTTGTTGTTCTTCCTGGAGAAGAAGGGTGTGTGCTCTTCTAAGAATTCCCCTTAACATGACCCACATTAACCTCAGTGACACTGTTTTCTCAGTGATAACATCTACTCTTTCCCAAATGTGGTCACGGGGAGTAGTACTCAACAGGAAGCAGCAGTGTGCACTCCCCACCTTGAACTATTTCTTAATCCCCTGAAAAAGTCAATGTTCCGTCAGCAAATACTCGTTTCCTGCAGAAGAAACTGCTGCAACTCTTGTCACATGGTCATCCCAGCTATATCAGTCCTATGTCTCTGGGACCATCAAGAACTGACCTCCAGGTCAACCCATTTCTTGGCCTACCCTTAACCCTGAATTGCTCATTATAGAACTGGGAATTTGGACGTGTCCCTCTCTATTAAAATAAGTGCCACTTTCAACCAAATTATTTTAATGCTCCCTTCATGACAGCCATAACCTAGTAGGTAATAACTTTAGAGTGACATCAAGTGACAAAGTGATGGAGTGTATTTTACATATTTGCTTGAATGATAGTGCTTAAATATGGAAATTTCCAGCATGTCTCAACAGCCTTATTTATGATAAGAGTTTATAGAGGAGACATGAAAAATGAGAACTGGATTTCGTAAAAACAAAAATGTATCAGGCACAATTAGTTCATAAATAGAACATACTAAAGAATGGTCAGGATGTTTGTGGCTCTGTGTTAATCAGATTTCCATGGGAATTAGTAACTAGACTTTAGCCTTTGTAAAGAAACTGGCTTCAAGTGGAAGGGAAGGGGTCTAAATCAGGAGGCTTCTGAGTCCAGTGGAATTTAAGTTGCATTCAGCAGAACAGGGAAAGGTGAGCAAAGACCTTGTTCAGTTAAAACTGCCCAAACAGCTTTAAGACAGCTAGCATGTAAAACATGAGGTAGTTTCCATTCCAAAGGCCCGGGTGAAGAATTGTGTCTTCTTCCTGAACTCTCTGGAACCCAGTCTTTTCATTCTAATTCAGTTTGATGAGCTAAGAATTGAGTTGACTTTCCATGCCATGAACTCCTGAGCTGATTTGGTGGAACCATGCACCTGGAGGTATGTGATTTAGCACAGCACTATTCGCACTGTACTGTAAACTCCATGAGGTCGGCAGTTCTGTATACCTCGTGCACCACTGAATCATCAGCCCATAGCACAATGCAAGGTACGTCGCAGCATTTAATATTCATTAACTGAACAAGTACTGGGTCCAGCTGGGCATGGAGCACCGTGGGAGCTTTTCCTCCCCAGGCAGAGGTTACTGTTTCATGCTAGTTGTTTTCTGCATCTGCCATTCCTTCTGGACTCCATGGCTTACCATCCAGCAAGGCTTTTCGGAGTCGTCTCCAGAAGATGTGCCGCCCCAGGACACTGTCTTCCCACTCCAGGTAAGTGTTCCTGCTGAGAAGGCGATACAGCTCCACCTGCTGCCGCAGCAGGGACTTCTCCACCTTCTGCAGGACAATGAAGATGATGCCGGCACGACTGCTAAGAAACTGCCAGGTCTGGGCAATCTCATACTCAAAGATGCACCAGCGACTCTGGATGAAGTGTTGGGACACCACGACGATAACCTTCCGGCTTTTGTGGAAACCTTCCTGGATGATGTTGGCGGCGATGGCCACACCAGGAATAAAGTCTCTGTAGTGAAGGCAGAGCTGAAAGGGAGGCACCCCCTCCTCTAAGTTCTTTACCAGTTCATTCCTCACCCAGTCTTCATCCTGGCTTGAGTAGATAACAAAAGCATCATAGATGCTTTCGCCTCTGCTGTACTTTTTGCAGCCAGCAAGAAGCATCAGGTGGAAATAGAACTTATACACCAAAACCACTACCAGAGAAACCATGAGTACAGTGAACACTGACACACTAATGATAGTCTTGCTCCTCTGGCAGGTGGTATTCCTAAAACTCAGTATGGGCATGCCCTGCATGTCTAAAGGTTTTTTACACACCATTTCTTCAACTTCCACCAAGAGCTGCCTGTGGTCCTTGACCCACTGCAGGAAATTCTGGTGTTCACAAACACAAGCAAATTCATTCTGAGTAAGATTTAAGGAAACTAGATTACTTGGGAAATGCTGTCGTTCTTGCTCTTTGGAGGCCACTATTCGATTAAAACTGCAATCCAGAATTTGGAGAGAGAGGAGAGGTTCGTAAGGGAGTGTATCCAATGACAAGAGGTTGTTGTGACTCATATTTATCAACTGGAGTTTAGGAAGTGAGTCAAATGCCATCTGGGACACCTGTTCCAGCTGACACTTAGAGAGGTCTAGAATGGTCAAGTTAGTCAGGTCTTTGAAAATATTTGGAAGAAAGTTGTCCTGAAAAGAATTGCCAGCCATTTTTAAGACTTGGAGGCTGACCAAGCCATCAAAAATGCCGTGGAAGACAACTTGGGTGTGAGTATAAGAAATATCAAGGTAACGGAGGTTTCTGAGGGATAGGAATACTGAAAAATCACTGGCCTGTTTCAAATTGGAATGCTGGAAATCTAGATATTCTAGTTGTTCTAAGCCCAAGAAGTTTGAACTCATGGTAATAATATCATTGAAGCTCAGATCTAAATGCTTCAGTCTGGTTGTCCCCAAGTCAGAGTAAGAACAGCAACCCTTGAAACTCAGGTCATTTCTACTAAGATCTAGAAACTCAAGGCTTTCCAGCTTCATCTCGGTAAAAGTGCTTACACCTTTGTTGGCAGTGAGAACAAACTCCTTGAGAGAGTCCACCTCCCATCTGGGAAATTCTTCAAATACACAGTTAACCATTTCCAACCGTTGCCATCTGAGATTTTTAGGAAGGTATGTTGGCCTGTTTAAAAATAGATGCACCAGAGAAATTGTAGAAACATTTACCAAACAATTAAATAAGTCAGTAATATCCTCTGAGAACTTATCAAAGTATGCTATCCGGAATTTTTCAATGGTCAAATTGCACAGTCCCTCCAGGAGAGATTTGTCAAAGCCTTCCAAGTTCCTTTCATTTTTAAATTCTCCCAGAACCAAGTGATGGATCTTTAAACCAGCCAGACCTTGAATACAAGTTTTCATTACATCTGTACTATTAAAATTACTTCTCAAAGTCAGTTCATGGAGTCTAATTTCTTCAAAGGCACCTGGTTCAATAAAGTATAAAGGGTTCAGGGACAAGTCTAAAGAAAGGTTGAGTAGAGGCATTTGATGTAGAACCTGCAAGTCTTTATGATAAATATTTTGTATCTTGTTATTGGAAAGATCCAAGTACTCCAGGTTGGGCATGTTAAAAAAATATTCAGGTAACTTGAAGGAATGTATAAGATTGTGAGCCACATTAAGCTCCTTCAAGTTTTTGAGATGTCCAATAGGGAAGTCCTCTAGAGACTGTAGGTTTGTCTCCACGGCCACCAGTGTCTGTAAACTTGAGAGTCCAGAAAAGGCTCCTGGGAATAGCCTCTGGATAGGGTTTCCTGTCAATATCAAGATGGAGAGGTGATTTAGGCCCTGATATGCATCATCTTCGATGATCTGAATTTCACACCTACAAGGAAAAGAGATAACAAATTATATAATATTTCTGCTAAATTAAAACTCAAAAAGGAATAACTGTACCAGTCTTCTAGCTCTCCTCACAGATGTGACATGCCATATAATCGTGCTTGACAAAGACATGAAGCAGGACAGATGATGAGATGAGCAAATAAGAAGCCCCACAGATTCAGTATTATGCTACAGGACACAATGACAAACTCTTTTCTTCATACTAAGTATACATGCTAAGCAGAGGCAGGGCATCCCTCAGAAGGAAATCAGTTAAAGATCAATAATTGGGGGCACCTGGGTGGCTCAGTGGATTAAAGCCTCCCTCTGCCTTCGGCTCAGATCTCAGGGTCCTGGGATCGAGCCCCGCATCGGGCTCTCTGCTCAGCAGGGAGCCTGCTTCTCCCTCTATCTCTGCCTGCCTCTCTGCCTGCCTGTGATCTCTCTCTGTCAAATAAATAAATAAAATCTTAAAAAAAAAGATCAATAATTGGAGCGCATGAAGACTGTATGGCTGATAGAGTATGTAACTGCCTTGGATTAACTTCAGCCATTTCCTGCCACATGTAATTGTAATTATCCATCAGATTGGTACAGATGATGGCAATAGCCATTAGCTCTTACTCATGATAAATGACTGATAAATGTCAATTTTAAAGATATAAAAAAAGTACACATAAGTGTCACAGATACCCTCAAGGTTTATGCAAAGCTCTCCATATATGATAGCTAGATATTTGTAGTTGTAGTTATCATAGGTGCATGTTAGTAACAGTTGGTAGGGGTGAGTTTGGTGGAAGAAAAGGAACATGTACTCTGAGACCTTACATTAAAGAAATGGACCTAGACAAGAGGGATCAAAGCAGGCCTCTCTGAGATCACATCAGTTGAAATCTGAAGGATGAGTAGGAATTACCAAGAAAAGGAAGTGAGCTGAAGAGCAGATACATAAGCCCTAAGGTAGGTGACAGCTCAAGGTAGGTGACAGCCATGATGCAGGGAGGAGCCATGAGAAACCATGAGAAACTTCTGTGTCTGACATACAGAGTGGGGTGGAGGGGTGTGAGATGAGGTTGTGGAGAAAGAAGGATACAAAGCAGAGCCTTACAGAGTGGAAAAGCATTTTGAATTTTGCCCCAAGAGAAATGGCAGCTATATGCTCTATACAATATTCATGGAAGTGTCCTAGAGACAAGGCTCTTACCCAGCCAACAAATGGCAAGCGAATGATAAACATTTGCTAGCACTGTAGACACATGCCAGTTAGCATTTGCAAATGAGTTATTTCCTAGTCCAACTTGCTTTACATTTACAATTTCTCCACTTGTTCTATCCTACCTCCATGAGGGTCAGGGGTAATAAAAGCATTTTGGCCCAAGCTTTTATTGATTGGTAACTCAATAGAGGGTGGTGGGCGTCATAGAAAGAACACTGGAAAAGGGGGCAAGACATCTCAGTTCTGGTGTCTCTGTGGTCTTCTCATACCTCTGTGGATCTCAGTTATCATCTTTCTAAATGAGGGAGGTAAACTTGATTATTTCTCACGTTGCTGTCAGTTCTAGGATTTTATAACCCATAATCTTATGTGTTAGGCAAGACTGGAGGGGTCTTGCTGTGCATCTTTCTAATCAGAGGGAGCTCATCACTTTGGAGGAGCAGAGCATTAAGATGAAGAGAACATTTAACTTTGGAAGCAGGATATGCGAATATGAATCTCTCCTGCCAGCAAAGTCCAAAAAATATAGAGTGTGAACATAGATAAATTACTGAAACTCTCTAACCCTCAGTTTCTTCACCTAAAAAAGAAAATAAATATATCAATAGGTTTCCATAGGAATGAAAGGCTCCCTAAGAGATTAGCTGAGTTACTATATGTGAACATTGTGAAGGAATACAAAAAGGTAAGGAATATCTTTGGTACTATGTTTGTCCCTGTCTGAAGCCAGGATCTCCTCCTGGCTAACTAGAGGGGGAGCTATTCTCTCTCTAGGCACATACTTAGGGCCTCTGAGGGGAGTTCTTTGTGTGGGTGGGGGGTGGAAGGTGAATTATAATGGACATTGTTTGATGAGAAACTACTTCTTGTTTTAAAAAGGGGGAGAGATGATTTGTCCATCTTATAGTTATTGACAAAATTCTTAGAAAACTGAAATGTAAAAACTAAAGAAGTGCTATAATAATATTTTTATTCTTATAAAGTCTACTTTATAAGGTTCTTAATACATACACATGCTAATATTCATGATCACATTTATCCGTATGGGGTAAGTTTCAGCATTTCCATTTCACAGATAGGAAAACTGACACTCAGAGAGATGAAGTCACATGCCCCAGTCCACACAGCTGTAAATGGTAAAAGGAGGGCCTGGCTTGGGTCTTCTGACCCCCACAGAGCTCTGTGCACTATCCCACTGGCTTTAAAATGCTCCATTCCTCTGTTATATACTCTGTATATAACAGAGTTTCCAGGTAGAGTATAAGACATCAGATGCTCACTCTTCTTGCTACAGAAATATCCTATAAAGAGGACTTTCATGCTATGATCTTAGAATTTATTAAACGTTTCTATAATAAAAAGCCATATATAAAATGCTTCTGCATCTTCCACAAACTCTTATAGAGAATATGATTCATTATCTAGTACATTTTATTAAAATAAGACCCTAATGATGATAATAGTTTTAGGATTCAATTCCCCCCCAAAATAATGATAATACTTTCACCTGCCCTCACAAATGATAAATTTTCCTGCATCAGAAAAGAAAATCTTAGTCACTATTCTTTCTCACAGTGGATATTTTCCTTTGATCTTGTCATCTTTCTCCTTGGATTACTTGTATCTTCCCATTTCCCTATCTTTTATCCCACTTTCAATATTCTAGACATTTTTGAATCCCACTCAGTTCATGACATCTGTCTTCACTACCCACTGCAGAAAAACCCTCTCTTTTGAACAACAAAATATGTTGCCTCTAGTTTGCACACAGCTTATCACTTACTGTGATTATGCTATCCATATCTCAGGTTCAAAATCCAAAATCAGAATTAAGTAACATTTATTGCATGCCTACTATGTGACTAGCACCATGCTCAGGATTGTAACATGTTACTTCTTTCAGGTGTGTATGCCCTCTTTAACAGCTGGAGTGTATATATCAATATACTCTTATTTCCTAGCAGACTGTTTAATACATAGCAAGTAGTCAGTAATTATCTGCTGGTGAAATAGTTTGAGTCAATTTTCTCCCTTGACTTTTAACAATATCAAAAGATAGAACTGTCCTTAAAAACTTTCTCATCCAGCTGCTCATTTCACAGATGAGGCAATGAGATCAGGAAAAGGGAGGTGGCTCAAAGTTATACAGCAAGTAAGATATCTGTTGAATGAATAAGTGAATAAAGATGAGACTCCTGACATAAGAATGAAATGATAGAACAATGAGCATTTTACATTGGACAGTGTGTGAAAGCTCATTCATTACCTGGATAAATCCAACACCTGCAGTTCTGGGAAGTTGAAGAAGCTATGGCTGCCTAAATGCCTCAGGGGGTTAAAGCTCAGGTCCAGTTTCTTGGTTGATGTGGGAATGTTGTTGGGAATTTTGTCGAGATTCAGCTCCATGCATTTGTAAGTAATGTTAGGAACCACCTGCAATGATCACATATTAGATACAGTGTCTTAATACATGCGCCTCAACTGCCTTCTCCATTTCCCTATCCTAGGCCAGAACCTTGGAGACCTCCAGTATAAGCACAGGGGCCAGCCATCCATCTAACATTTGATCATCCATCCATCCATCTATCATCCAGTCATCCACCTGTCCATCCACCCATCTCATCCAATCATCCATTCACCATCCAATCATCCATCTATCTATCCATCCACCCATTCATTCATTTGTTCACTCACTTTATACTTCTAAAATCTCTTACACCAGATTTGGAAGGAGGAGCACCTACTATGTCCCTGGTTTTCTTTTTCTTTTTTTTCTTTTCTTTTCTTTCTTTTTTTTTTTTTTTAATGTCCCTGGTTTTCTAACCTCTACTATCACGATGACAGCATTTAGTGGGAAGCAATGGAATCAAGTGGTAAAGAGCTGTGCTCGGGAGTCCAAAAGCCCTGGGTTTCTCCCAGTTCTTCCATGTGATTTGGGGCAAAGTGTTTTTCCCCAGAACCCCACAATTGTATACACCCTTAGGGAGACTACCAGTTAAAGTGTCCACATTTCACAGTCATAGCTCAATTTTTGCCAATGGGATTCTCTCCCTTGGCTCATTGATCTTTGAGGAGGTGATACAGAAGTGGGGAAAAATCTTTAGGACGTGTGGATTCCAATGGTGAAACCTAGTAAATAAGGTTGAATAGTTTATGCTCCTTTGGTTCATGTGCTCGTTTCCATCATACTTTCCCAAATTCTTCGTAAGCTCTTATTCTCTAGTCTCCCATTTAATTTCTGAATTCTCTGATTTATTCAACAAAGTTTCTTCCT
Source organism: Nasua narica (assembly GCA_028533885.1). Classification (NCBI taxonomy): domain Eukaryota; kingdom Metazoa; phylum Chordata; class Mammalia; order Carnivora; family Procyonidae; genus Nasua; species Nasua narica. The sequence goes on along the minus strand of CM052813.1, from coordinate 66,561,316 downwards.
TAAGCTAGCTAATTTTGGTTTTATGTTTAAAACCAATAGAATCTGTTAAAAGGATTAAATGAAATAAGGTATTTAAAGAGATTATCTCGAAGCCTATTACAGTGAAAATGATCAATAAATGTTAACATTTATTATTAGCAGTTATTATTATCCCCTACCATATGTGGGCATATTTTTATATGTTATATACTTTAATTTAATATTCAAATGAATCTTCTAAAGAAGAAGAATTCAGAGAGAAGAAGTAATATGCATAAAGTATCACAGGTCACATGTGCAGCTCTTTGCTTCATTGGCATGTCTCCTGAAATGCTGTCTCTTACAGGAGCCTCCCAAACCATATTGTGTAATTGTAGATGGTAAGAGACTTCCTTTATTTACCTTTTTCCCTCTACCTCCACATGGTGCATCATCATCTAACATAAAATTATCTGTGTGATTTTTCTATGTATGTTGTTCATTTCCCTCATTAGGTTGTAAGCTTTGGTTTTCTTGCTTTCTGCTATGTCTCTAGCACTCAGAATTGTGCCTGGCAAATGGTTAATGCTCAGTGTTTATTGAATAAATGAATGAATAACACTGAATGAAGATTTTCTTTTTTTTTTTTAAGATTTTATTTATTTATTTATTAGGAAAGAGAGAGAGAGCATGAGAAGGGAGAAGGTCAGAGTGAGAAGCGGACTCCCCGTGGAGCTGGGAGCCCGATGTGGGACTTGATCTCGGGACTACTGGGATCATGACCTGAGCCGAAGGCAGTTGCTTAACCAACTGAGCCACCCAAGCACCCGAATGAAGATTTTCTTAAATCTTCGAATTATAGCCATTCTTTCTAAGTGCTGTAGGCAGTGCCAAGACCCATGTCATAGGACTCCAGACTTCAGTGAGCTCACAATCTAAAGGAAGAGTTGGGATGGAAACAGAACTCACACTACTGAAAAGGACCATAAACCAGGCCTAGACAATAATTTCCTCTAGCTCATAAATGGTAAAGATCAATTCCAGATCCAGGAATTATAGATGGCTTCTGAGAAAGAGAGGATTTCAAGGTGAGCCTTGAAGGATGAGTAAGATTCAGATATGTGGAAAGAGGAAGAGGGAGAGAACAGTGTAAGATCAAGAAGGGATGGAAACTAATTCAGAGAAGCTTGTATGAAGTAGGAGTGGTGAAACCTACAGTGGGGAAGCCAGGGGCCTGTGGCAATACTTTTAATCATATAATATGCGTAAGTTGAGTGCCTACTATGTGCTGGGCACTGGGTGTAGTGAAAGCCTTGACAGTTAGATTTTCTTGTAATGTAAGTGCCTGATTTAAGCTTTGACTAAGGAGGCATCCTCTTCAAAGAGGGCTCTCTCCAAGAAACACAATGCCTTCCACATGACTAGAAAAAGAACCAGGCCACTTCCCTTACGTGGCCTTCTTCCTGCCCCCTCTTCCCACTACCCTTTCCTAAATCCTTGCTCTTATGTTTAAATTCACCAATAAAGAGGGAGCCAGAGAAACCCTAGTCCCCCTCCTTATCCCCACTAACAACAGAACTTCACATGCTTGAGAGCTTTTTCTCCTTACCCTCAGTATTACTGTGTGGCCCTACTTGTGCTGTGAAATTTCCAGGTCTTAGAAGTAATAAACTTTCAGTTTTTTAAAGTTTCCTGATGGTTGTTGCTGAAGGTAGCTTACACTCATAAAGAATCACAGGGGCTGGTTCAGCCACAACATAGGTTATTGATAGGCTGAGACCAGCACAAAACACTGGGATATACAGGTAAATAAAAATCAGCAATCGTGTTGTTCACTTACAGATTCCATTTCAAAGAGAAGGACAAACAATGAACAAATACACAAAAAACATCTAATAATACGCTATAAAAAAATAAAGTATCTAGAGATTAGAGGCAAATATGGGGGTTGGGCAGTTCTACACGAAGTAATCGAGGAATACTTCCAAAAGGAGGTGACATTTAAGCAGAAATATAAATGAAGTGAGGGATTAAGTCATGAAGAAATCTAAGACTACACTGTCCGACATGGTAGCTATTGAGCGTGAGAGACTTAGTCTAAGCTGAAAGGCATGTAAAATACATACTAAATCGGAAACACTCAGTACCAAAGAAAGAATGTGAAGTAGTTTATTAATAGTTTAGTATATATTACATTTTCAAATAATATTTGAATATACTGGGTTAGATAAAAATACTATTAAAATTTACCAATTTTTACTTTTTCAATGCGATTACTAGAAAATTTAAAGCTATGTTTAACTGATGAATTATTGAACACTACATTTGAAACTAATGAATGAAATAATGAAAATAATGATATGTTGACTAATTGAATTTAAATTTAAACAAAAACTTATGGGGTGCCTGGGGGGCTCAGTGGGTTAAGCCTCTGCCTTTGGCTCAGGTCAGGATCTCAGGGTCCTGGGATCAAGTCCCGCATCGGGCTCTCTGCTCAGCGGAGAGCCTGCTTCGTCTTCTCCCTCTGCCTGCCTCTCTGCCTACTTGTGATCTCTTTTTCTCTGTCAAATAAATAAATAAAATCTTAAAACAACAGCAACTTATAAAGACACTAGAATGAGGGCATCTGGGTGGCCCATTCAGTTAAGTGACTGACTCTTAATTTGGCTCGGTTTATGATCTCAGAGTTGTGAAATCAAGCCCCCTGACAGATTCCACACTCAGCACAGTCTTCTTAGGATTCTCTCTCTTTCCCTCTGCCCCTCCCTCTTCCACTAACACACACATATGCTCTCTCTTTCTCTTTCTTGGGGTGGGGGGTGGAAAAAAGACATTAGAATGGTTAGTAAATAAAATAACAATTATTAACTTCCAGAGATAGATAGATAGATAGATAGATAGATAGATAGATAGATAGATAAAGTTAGCTAAAATTTAGTTAAATAAAAAGTTGGCTAAATTTAGTTACATTTATTGTTTAAATTTAAATGTGACCCACATGGTATTACCTTTGGGCAGCATTGATCTAGGAGGAAAGCATTCTGGCTAGAGGAAATAGTCAGTGCAAAGGGCCTGGGGTAGCAAACTGTCCTAATGGCACTCAGAAGTTATAACAAGCTCTTAAGAGGGCAATTTGTTAGAACTGAACAAATTGTTAGAACAATTTGTTAAAGAACAAACAAAAATGTACAGAATAAATTAGAGTGGAAAGGAAACCAGGAGACAGGAGACCAGTAACTGTCCAGGAAATCAAGGCAAGGGGGACTGAGGACTTGCCCTAGGATGACACTCAGGGGATGAGCAGGGTTGGACAGGTTTTGGAGACTGAGAATATGGGGTATAGGGAAAGGGAAGGTGTGATTTTATCTGGGGGTGACTGATTAGAGGATCCATTCCGTTAACCTAATGGCAGGATGGACACAGAGAAGACAATGAGCAGGGCTCTGGGCAGAGAGTTGGAGGAAGGGAGGACTTTGAGATGACAAATTCATCTTTGTTACATATTAAAGTATATTATTTCACCAATCCTCTCATTCTCAGGACTCTGGCTGATTATGCTTTTCTTGAGTTTCTGACCTTGCCACACACTAAATCCCAGGACATTCCCTCAGTTACTGGGTTCTACTATGGGCTTCCCAAGCACTTGTGAAGCCCACACAGGGGAAAACAAAAGAGATCCCTCATAATGAGATTAAGCAAAAGTCAGTTGGTGTCTCACAAAGAAAGAAACCATTATATTAGCTATCATTTTACATGGTTCTCTCTCTCTCTCTCTTTTCCCCCCTTCTCTCTTTGTCTCTTTCTCTCCATCTTTTTTCTTTATTTCTCTCTCTCCACTTTTCTTTTCCAATCTCATTCCTTTTCATCCTTTGATGAAAAGGCTAGATCTAAAAGTCTGAAGTCCACTTAGAAAGTTCCCTATTAAAAGACAAAAACAAAACAAAACAAAACACCTTCCTGAGATTGAAAGGAGCAAAGTGAGTGCCTGAAGCTGAGAGGACAGTCCATCAGCAGAAAGAAATGATAGGAAGCAGACCTCTTACAACTCTCTACTGAAGTAGATATTATAAGGCTGCTATGGATGTAAAAACTAGCTTCAGAGAGGTTTAATAACTTCTTCAAGGTCACACAGCCCAGAAGTGGAAGAACAGTGATTTTAAGCATATCTATCTGACCTAGGCCCCTATCAGCCCTTAAAGTCCAAAATGGGCCACGAGCCCACAGGCTGCCTGTTGGTATGATATAACCATGGACTCTTCAGCCCCTGTGGCTTTTCAAGTCTTTCACGTAATCTCACTCCTTATTGCAAATGATAACTAGCCAACTAGGAGGGAGCCACAGTGGGAAGTTCTAGGCAGAGAGCAGTTTTTCAGAAGCAAGGCGAATCCCCCAGGAGAAGAACTGACTCAGAACCACATACCTGCACACAAGGCTCCCAGCTCTCGGGTCTCAGGCAGGAAAGGAAGGCCATGGCTGGGATCAGCAACCCAGCCAGGCGGGTAGGAGACATCATTCTGGCATTTTCTGTTCCCACAAGTGACTCTGTGAAACATGACACGTTGTATCCACCTGATGGGGTGACTGCTGGGGCACTGCCGCCTTCTCTTTCACCCCTGCTGGGTGCCCCAGGACAATTACTATATTCAGAGCAGTGCTGTTGCATTCAGGGGCAAGAGGAAGTGAGAGTGGCAACCTTAGCATTCTGGGCTTTTGTTTCTCTAATATTTATGTCCCCAGTCACAGGAGAGGAAGTTACAACAAGAAGAACAAAATGTCTGCAGATCAGTGGTCCAAGTAAGAGCAAGAGGAAGTTGGCTTTGATCCCGGGAAGTCATCTGACCTCTGGGTTAGTGAACTTAGGAAAACAGTCAGACCGGTCGAGCAGCCTGTGTAGCAATCCAGGATCGTGCCTTTCCAATTTCGTTTTAGTAGTGGGAACTCGCCCCGTGTATTTGTTTCCTAGGGTCCCCATGACAAATTACCGCAGGCTGGGTGGCTTCAAGGGCAGACATTTATTTGCTTATGAAGTTCTGGAGGCTGAGACCATGGTGTCAGTGGGCTTGATTGGTCTCAGGCTCTCCCCTTGGCTTGCAGGTGGCCGTCTTCACTTGGTCTCGCCCTCTTGTGTGTCTGTGCCCTAATTTCTCCTTCTTAGAAGGACACAGGCCATTTTGGATTAGGACCTACTAATCCAAATGACCTCATTTTACCTGAATTGCGTTTTTAAAGGTTCAGTCCCCAAACACAGTCATGTTCGGAGGTACTGGAGGACTTCAGTCGGGATTTTGAGGAGAATATAATTCAGACCATAGTAATGTACACTCTTGTGAAATCCTATGAAGAAACTCATGTTTCTGAAACTGATTGAAAGTGCAGCTGTAGTGAACCACCATTTGAAAAGCACAGGGATATTGGGAAGAGATTGGAATGAAGAATCACATATACTGAAATTCAAATTGAGCTTGGGTAACTTATGGCCACGTGGCTACTACTGATCCTTACTTTCTAGTCTGCAAAATGGGACAATGGTTTTAATCACAACAGAAACTCACATTTATGAATACAATGGGTATAATATGAATACAATGGGTATAATAATAAATGCATCCAAGTATTGCTATGGGATTAAATAAACTGGTATTTGTAAAGTTTTAGAGCAGTATCTGGGATGTAGCAAGTGCAAGGCATGTTTCTGTTAAATAAGAACATAGGAAAAATGGGGATATTCCTGGCATTGTGTCCTAGATAGCTCTACCAAGATATTCTGCAGGCATCTCAGGCTCAACATACCTAAAGTCAAGCTGGGAGGGAGCATGTCATAGGGACTGAGCACAAACTCTTGCAGTCCTTTTCAATACAGCTGTAAAATTAAGCTAAAAATAGTCCCATTGTTGAAACTTTGCTTAGAGGATTGAGGTGATATAAAGGTCATAGTAGGTGCTCAATAAAGTTTATTTCTCTGGAAAGTTAATAGCATTTCACTTCCACATTGTCATTCCAGTTGAAAATTGCTTAGATTTCCTCATTTTTCTCATCAACTGCGTATTAACTGTATTTTCTTATTTTCTGTATTTTTATTGTTTTGGCATCTACCTGGCTGACTAGTATCACTGCCTCTCCCAGGGCCAGCCAATCCTTAGAAAGAGCAAGCGATTTGCCCCAGTGTTCACTTTTCATGTGCCAATGAACTGATTCAAAACTCACACTCTAGGGTGCCCGGGTGGCTCAGTTGGTTGGGCAACTGCCTTTGGCTCAGGTCATGATCCCGGAGTCCCGAGATCGAGTCCCACATCGGGCTCCCGGGGAGTCTGCTTCTCACTCTGACCTTCTCCCTTCTCATGCTCTCTCTCATTCTCTCTCTTTCCTAATAAAATAAATAAACAAAATCTTTAAAACAACAACAACAACAACAACTCATACTCTAGTTTGCAATATTCTTCTGCCCTAATCATCACAGGACCAGGTACCAGATACCTAGAGAAAGCCCCGGGACCCCACAGGCTCCTGAAATTATTCAAACTAGCCAATTCTAAGCCTGCTTACCCTACCTCCCCTTGATTTTCCCACAGAAACTACAACAAAGCCTCTTGCCCATGCCTTCCGCTTGCTCCTTCTGCCTCCTGACTGATGCTGGTGCTTCCCCATGTGGCCCTGCATGGGGTGGTGTGCAGCCCCCCTCTCGGGAACTGTAACAAACCTTATTTTCGATGGCAATCATCTCTTGATCCATTGGTCTCACAACACATGAAAAATAAAACCTATATTTAAAAATAAAACATTCTACCATTTCCTAGAGACTTGATCTATAAAATAATTCTAAAATGTCAGTCTTCATTTCTATTAGCATTACCACTGAATATATCCCTTGGCCTAGATTAGTGGAATACACTATTAACGGGTCTCTCAGGGACCAGGCTCATTTCTTCCAATGTCTTAACTCTTCTCATCCATCCCTTTTCTTGAAATCAAAGCAATCCTTCTAAAATGCAAATAAAATTACCTCATGTTAGTAATATTCTGATGTTCTGTATTGCCTAGACCTCATGCCACATGACTCTACACCCCACTATACACACACACACACACACACACACACACACACATACACACACATCCCACCTTCTAAGAAACAAACCTGCGTGTGAATCTCATACCAGACATAAGGAGACCCCGTTACTAGAACACAACACTTAAGTGAATAGAGCAATATGTGTGTAATAGTACAAGTCCCCTTCCTTCCCATTGCTAAAGAGAAAACCCCGTGATGGTCAAGATGAGGAGCAAGAGAAAGGGTTCAAGACAATCTCCCAGACTGTGTTTTCATGAGACATTAGTAAACATTTTTTATAAAAGTCTTCCTGAAAAATGTTCCTAGTTATGACTGGGGAATTAATGATAGTGCCTTGTAAAGATGGTTTTTTTTTATGGAATTAACACACTATGATCCACTGACTTTACTCGAAGATCTCAGTTCTGTGTGCCCCTGCCAGGAGGCAGGCAGTTTATCAATTACAAAAGAGAAACTACTGGGCCTATAATTTCTACTACAAAATAGTAATAATTACACCCTGGTCACAGTGGTAGAGACTTGGCCAGTGGGATGGGAAGCGACTTGCATTTCTGCTCCTGAGCAAGGTCAACTCAGTACCCATATTCATTCCATCAGTTGAGGAATTTCCATCTTCATCAGAGTTTTGGAAGAAGTGTTTGATATTATTTGGCAGGCACTGCATATTTCATAAGAAATAAAGAAAGGGCAAAGGCTAATTTAGGCTAGGTTAGGTTAGGCTAATTTCTGTATCAACCTTCAGTGACTCAAAACAATAAAAGTTAATTTCTGGCTCAGGCAATGCTCAATCAGAATATTCCTGATTGGAGGTAGTCCAAGAATGGTTCATGGATCCAGGATCCTTTTATTTCATTATGGCACCATATTCCATATGCAGCCTCTAAGTTTGCTGTGGAACATGAAAAGAGCATAAGAAGACACACAGATGCTTAGATGCCTCTTCTCAGAAGTGACATGCATTATCTCTGCTTTCACTCCATTGTCCAGAACTAGTCGCAAGACCCCACCCAGTGGAGTCTCTAGCTCTGAGCTTCAGGCAATTCCATCCTACACCCAGAACTCATACGCGTGCGCACACAGCACCAATTCTATGTTATGGAAAGGAAATGCAGATCATCCTTGATCAGGGAATTATCTGGGCCACAACCTTAGTATCCTATAATATTCATTTATGGTAATTAAAATAAAAAATAAAAGTGAACAATCACAACACAACCTGACTCAGAGTGGAAAAGCCCAATTAATTTGACATATCTAAGAACCAAATTTGATTCTATCCAATGGCTCCAAGTTTCACATTTTTTCACATGTTAACACCTCTCAAATCAGAATGTGTCTCATAATTGACAATATATTATAATCATAATTTGTTTTATTCTTTCTTAGTAGCCAATAAAGTAATGGTACATCGTACAATCTGGTATCTTACATTCAGTGAAGAACAGTTCATCACTAAGAAGACAAACAAAACACAAGTTAAAAAAGGAAACACGTTGTTAAAAAGAGAATAAAGAATAAAGTCCTTTATTTTCTAAGGACTCCTTACAACATATCCTAGGCTAATGTGTATACTGCATCTACAAAGGGACACAGAACACTCAACATTTCCTTTTTGGACTCGCAGACTCTCTTTTATCTTTGGATACCCATTACCAGTCCTGTATCCTTTAACATGCCCTAGACCAACATTCCTGTGATGTCAAACATACACAAAGAAGTGCTGCTTTTAAGCAGAAGCATAAAGTGTACTCTCCTGGCTCCAGGTGACCCAATTCCTGTCTCTGGGGCTGGTTCCTGACATTAAGTACTATTCTGTAAGTCTCAGTATCTTCTGCCACATACCTCAAGTACCAAGGGTGAGGGTACTCCCTGAGAGCTATCAGGCAAACTGTGTAAGTAGACCCTATTCCTCCCAAGCCTGAAACGTTTATGACCTTATGACCTTTCCTGTGTTATTTTAAAAAGTTACTTTGAATTTCCCATCTTTGTATTGTCTGTCTCTACCAGTAGAATATAAACTCCATGAGGGTAGAGGCTTTATGGGATATTCACATATGTTGTGCCTTAGTAAATACTCAGTAAGTAGCTGGTGAATGAATCAATGAACAATGTATCTGAATTTGTTTTTAATAGGTAGCTGGAATTTTAGAGTACTCCTCACCTTTCCATACTGAGTACTGTGACTCTTATACTCAGTGATTATTCTGGACTTTTTCTTACGCTTTTTCTACCTTCCCAGGGGATGCATATGTCTCAGGTTAAGCAACACAGAGGTACATAGAGTGATACCATGTGGGTTAGGATGAAAGTACTTATTACATTAAACACCGTCCCTTCTCCTAGGGTAGAAAAACCCTTTGTCTCTTTTACTCATGAACCTGAGGGAGAAGTTGGTTCATTAGAGCCAAGAGACTCTCCCCTCTTTATCCTATCTCACTACTCACCAAATTTCCCAGTTCATTCAGACTCTGGAAAAGCATTGTATAACTGTAAGAGGGCTATATTTTAAAATATTTAATTATCTGATTTACTTTCTGGCATCCTCATTTCTTGGTGTGACGCTTATCTTTAACACCATGAGTTTTCTTAACTATATAATGGAAATAACACTGTGGCCTAATTAATAGTATTAATTGAGAATTTAGAGAGGATGTATCTTAAACGTTACTGTTTCACACAAATGTTGCCTATCATTCATATATTCATTCATTAATTCTCTCATCAAATATGTGCTGAATGTTTAAACTCTACCAGGCGCCGTTCTAAGCACAAAGGACACAGCCATGAATGAAACACAGCTGCTCATATGGAACTCAAGTTCTAACAAGGAGAGAGCCAATAGCTATTATAAATTACATAGTACATTAGATGATGTTAATGTATGTGGGTGAGAATTTTTAAAAGGGGGGGGTGAAGAATGGTAAGTGGGACTGAAAGTTTTGTTTGTTTTTGGTTTTGTTTTTTCAGTCGGCTCCATGGCCTACGTGGGGCTTACACTCATGAGGGGTACCCCATATTGACGGTTTAAGTCTGAGTATGAAAAAGTAATATTTTGAGCTAATTGTTCAAGGATTTGCTAACTATGCGGATATCTGGGAGAATATTCCAGTTAGAAGAGGGGTTTTCAACTGGCAGTAGTTTTGCCCCTAAAGGTCTTTTGACAGTTAATGCCCCTGGAGACATTTTTGGTTGTTACAACTTGGGAGCAGGGATGACTTGCTACTGGCATCCATAAGTAAGGTTCAGGGGTGCTGCTAGACATGCCAAAATGCACAGGATAGGCCCCTAACCTAAAATATCAACAGTGCCAAGGTTAAGAAACCCTGAGTTAGAGGAACAAGCTAGTGCAAAAGTCTAAACACAGGAAATTACCAGAACCAACAAGGAAGCCGGTGTGGAGAGATGGCCATCCAGGTCACTTAGGGCATTGCAGACCACTGTAAAGATTTTGTATCTTCCTGATACCTGCCCAAGCCACCCCAAGGCAAGCATTGTCACGCTTTCCTCACGCTCCCCAGCAACCATCTGTTATGCTCAGGAGGGATGAATTGTCTGCCTCTCTGCTACACTTTCAGCTCCTTGATGACAGCAGCCAGACCTGGCCCATGTCCACACCCCATGCCCAGCACAGTGCTAATACCCAGTTCAATGCATTGTTAGTCTCATCAATGATTATACTAATACCTTTGGATGACAATAATAATTGATTTCATTTTTATTTCATAGGCAAGCTTAAAAGGTCCAAGACAGGACAAATTGTAAATACTCCTATCTGTAGCTCCACTCCCCCATCAGTACTAGGTACATAATAAGTGTTCAATAAAAATTGATTGAATAAAAGAATGAGTAGATTATGTATAGTTGTCTCATCCCTTAATGCTACTCAGTCCGATTTTTCCACATCATAGCAACTTTCTTGCAAAAGAGGAAGGAGAAATTGAAAATTGGATGCCTGCATGGGGCACCTGGGCACCTCTGTTGGTTAAGCTACTAACTTGTGATTTTTGGCTCAGGTCATGATCTCAGGGTCCTGAGAGTGAGCCCTGTATTGGCCTCCACATTCAGCGAGGAGTCTCTGCTTAAGATTCTCGCTCTCCCTCTCTCTGCCCCTACCCACCCAAAATAAATAAATAAATCTTTTTTTTTTTTTAAGGAAAAAAAAGGAAAGGGGTATCTGCCCTTTTTGTAGGAGACAGCCTGTGACAACATATTTCGAGCTGCTATCTGATGCAGTCCTATGCTATAATATCTATATATCTATATATACATACCCCATTATAACACACCACTGTGGACAACACCTGCTTACATAATCCAGAGCACATATCTTTGAGAGAAAAAGGATAAGGACATGAGTAAATAAATATTACTTTCAACTACCTGGTTGATTCCACAAATAGCTTTCTTCTCTTTTGGTCTCCTACACTAGAGGAATCCAGGTACCTAGAGATTATCAGGTAGAAAAATGAGGGGAAAATATGCAGACTGGGCAGATACACATAGAACCCTGAAAAGTACCTCATGAATGCCCTCCTTGAGGTTTAAGAAATACAGTTCAATCCATACAGAGTCTAAAGTGTGGTACAGAATTCAGAGCAACATTCCTAGGGGGATTAACTTATCTCATGGACACTCCACAGATCCCCACTTTTATTCCTGGCCTTTGTGAGAGCTGTGCTTAAGAGCCATCCCTTCCACTGCAGACAGGATTATCCCTAAACCCTGCTCCTAGCATGATCTCCGCCACCCCTACAGACGCTTGATCCTTCTCTTCTTCCCAAATCCAGACGTTCCATTAGCTACAGACTTCAATATGAGTTGTTAGTTTTCCTCTGCTTGGCTTGGAGTCACTGATGGAATCACTGATGGGCACAGATCTTAAGCATGGGACAAAGAGACCCTTGTGAAACGACCACTAAAGGCGGGAAGTATTAAAATAAAAATAAACCAAAAGCAACCATCTTGGATACTTACAAGATGAAGATGAACCTCTTTCCACCCAATTATTTTCTATTTTATGCTTCTATAAATAATTGTCTCCTTTCCTGCTTTGAGTCAAAATAGAAAAAAGAAAAAAATAGAAAAAGAAAAAGAAAAAAAACATTCCGAGTGCCTTGGTCTTAGAAGGTTGAAGCTCTAGGGAGCAGGAGGATGCAGAGACAAGAGAAAATAAAAGGTTTGATGTGACACTGGGGAGAGGGATTGTACTTGGAGTAACTAAAAAGTATGTTTAGAATACTAAACATAACTGTGTTTCTATTTTGACTCTGCCCTTTTGATCTATGCCAAAGGGACCATGCTTTTTTCATCTTCAGCTCCTTTAGAGCTCAGCACAAGGAACTGCTCAGAGTAAATAGCCATCGACTGTCTCCTGAATGGCTCAATAAAGGAATAATCTCAATGACTTGGCATGAAATAATAACTAAAATGCATGGGCTGTGTATTCTATTGGGAGTCTTTTCTTCTAACACTTCATCACTTCCCAGCTGTGTGACTTCACCCAAGTCACTTAAATTCAATAAGTCTTAGTGTCCTTCTCTATGCAATAGTTCTCATAAGGAAAAAATGCGATAATGTAGGCTAAGACCATGGCGACTTTAAGATGTATTATTTTGATTTATGTTAATACTTGATGGAAATTTCTCATTTCTTGTGGAAGAGTACCATTCATTACACCTTTCTGATAACAGACAGCTCATTCTGGTTTGATTTCTTAATATCTTTCATCTTTGAGTTAGAATTTCCCATCACTGAAGAAGATAACAAAGTAAATGGCTGATGGAGCTCCTATTAACTTTGTATGTTGGGGTTTGATTCCCGCAGTCTGTTTCCTTTAGGAAAAGAGCATATATCACTATAACCAGGGCTACTAGAATTGAATGTGAAAAGGAGGCAGTGACTCAAGCTGTGTGGGGAGAAAAGCTGTCTTCCAATGCTTCCAGCTCAGCTCAAAGCTGACCTCCACATGTTGAAATTTCCCTCTCCACGATCCCTTTAGCCCATCATACTCACACATACCAGGTCAAAGTGACTTCATTTTGCTCTGAAATTCTTTAAATTTTTTTAAAGATTTTTATTTATTTTACATAGAGAGAGAGATCACAAGTAGGCAGAGAGGCAGGCAGAGAGAGAGGGGATAGCAGGCTCCCTGCTGAGCAGAGAGCCCGATGTGGGGCTTGATCCCAGGACCCCGAGATCATGACCTGAGCTGAAGGCAGAGGCTTTAACCCACTGAGCCACCCAGGAGCCCCTTGCTCTGAATTTCTTTAGAAACATTGCCCTGGCCCTTACGGGTACTTATCTGTATAGAAAGGCATTGTATCATAGTTCATATCCCCCCCAAACCAGGAATTCCTTCAAGACAGGAAGCTTCTTTTTCATATGTATGTATTCTACATACCACTTCACCCTGTAGAAAAGAAAATGAGCTAATGGAAAGACGGAGGAAAAGAAAGGAGGAAAGGAAGGGAATGGGGGAAGGAAGGAAAGGAGAGAGAAAGGAAAATAAATGAATAGACTTGATAACAGAATACATTTTTAAAAGTAAAAATTGGAACATTATTGATAACATAATCCCTCAAACAAAATCACTAGAATAATTAGAGCTACACTATGACCCTGTACTTGCCCTACTGGGTATTTACTCCAAAGATAGAGGTGCAGTACAGAGAAGGGCACATGTACCCCAATGTTCATAGTAGCAATGGCCACAATCGCCAAACTGTGGAAAGAACCAAGATGCCCTTCAACAGATGAATGGATAAAGAAGATATGATACATATATGCAATGGAATATTATGCCTCCATCAGAAAGGATGAATACCCAACTTTTGTATCAACATGGACAGGACTGGGAGAGATTATGTGGAGTGAAATAAGTCAAGTGGAGAAAGTCAATTATCTTATGGTCTCACATGTGGAGCATAAGGAAAAACATAGAGGATATTGTGAGAAGGAAAGGAAGGGTGAACTGGGGGAAATCAGAGGGGGAGTTGAACCACGAGAGACTGTGGACTCTGAGCAACAAACTCAGGGTTTTGGAGAGGAGGGGGTGGGGGGCTGGGCGAGCCTGGTGGTGGGTATTAAGGAGGGCATGTACTGCATGTAGCACTGGGTGTGGTGCATAAACAATGAATCTTGGAACACTGAAAAAATAAAAGTATTTGGGGGAAAAAAAACACAACATGAAGCTCAAAAATCATGCCACTGAAAGGGAAAAGACCCTCATTCTCTAAGAACTGAAGTGAATGCTCTCTGCATTTTCTTCTAGTACGGTGATGAGGGACTCCTTGGTCTGGGTTGCACAATGAAGCCCACAGGCCCAGCTGCCTCAGGGCCCCTCAATAGCATTTGCTTTATTTCAACCAACTGCAAGCCTTTGCTTCTGCCTCTGTCCCAGTCCAGCTGGAGAACACATGCTAGAGGACTGGCCATTCTAAAATCTCTCTTTTGCTCATGGTAGGTGCTTTCCACAGAGGTCCCTCAGTTCTGTCTAACTCCTTCACCTTTAAATGTGCTGAAAAGTGAGTTTGAAATTAGACTCACAGCCATATGGCAAAGCTCGGGGGCAGCATATGGTTTCAGGTTGCTCAGTGCTGATCTACGGCATCTTTAAGCTCTCCTATCTCTCTTTACACAGGAGGCAGTGATAGGGTCACAGTTCTGTATTTTGAATTGTTATGCCCTTCATGTGGGAAAATGAGACTCAATACAGCATCCATGTTAAAGTTTGTTTTAGTTTTCTTGGTCATAGTAAGGGTAGAGTGCAAAGAAAGATCTATACTCCTACTTGAGATCAATGGGTAGTAACATGTGAAGGATAGAGACTCAGTTTGTGAACTGGAACTATGATCTACCCAATAGATATGTGAACTAACTAGTCTCACCTGCAGATTTAGGTAATGTCAAAGTAAACTGCAGATAGGTCAAATCAGTCCCATGAAACAGGGAGCCTGCTGCTAAACAATGAATATAGTGAAGTGACAGGTAGAGAGAGGAGTTCTGGGGTGGTCAGAGCAGAGAGCTAATTTTTTTAAGATGAAAGACCCGAAAATAGGGAGCTACAGAGGAAAAGTAGACAGTCAACTGCAAGGAATCAAAGAGAAAGAATAAGCACACACAAGGAAGTAAATAATTCAGGATCTAGCTCTAAAAATGCTGGACCACAGCATGTCTTCCTCATCTCAGTTCACTACCAATACCATCATTATTGTGAGGACAAAGAATAATTGAGTCAAGTTCCAGAAAGCTTGACTGGACCAATTGGTGGTGGTTTGGCCATGCCCTACCATTGGTCTCTTTTATGGAGTCAGGTTTCCAAGAAAGGAAGCTCTTGTTTCCATGAGTAATAACATATTTTTCTTTGTGAAAACTAAAACTTAGTTACACAAATGTACTTTTTCATACAATTAAATCAGGAAGAGATGGAACGCAAATCCAGGGTTCTTTTTTAATTCAAGCTGTATAATTATACTATATTTATACACTGAGCCAACAAACAAGTAGACAATGGGGAAATCCTTTAACATAGAAGAGGAGAAAACCATCACAGAAAACCCTGAGGAAGAAAGACAAACGAGGAGGGTTTTAAAACTTAGAAATAAAACAGTGGTACCTGGATGGCTCAGTCAATTAAGTGTACAATTCTTGATTTTGGCTCAGGTGGTGACCTTGGCATTGTGATCTCTGTGTTGTGAGATCAAGCCCCATGGCAGCCCCACACTCACCAAGAAGTCTGCTTAAGATTCTTTCTCTCCCTCAGCCCTCCCCTCTGTGCGAGTTCACTCTCTCTCTCTCAAATAAATAAATATTCTTAAAATTTTTGAAATAAAACAAATCAATGTGATTCTTATCTTCATCACCATGACCATCATTAATTGAGATCCAGGTCATGTTTTAGGGAATAGCTTGAGTAATAAATCACTGAATCATCACTGGGGCCCTAAGCAGCTTATTGTTTTTTTAATATAGATTTTATTTTTTTTTTAAGTAATCTCTACACCCAGTGTGGGGCTTGAACTCACAAAGGGGAGTTCCCCAACTCAAAATTCTTGGTCCTGCGACCAAGAATTGCATGCTTCACCAACTAAGCCAGCCACAAGCCCCAGCAGCTTGTTTTTGAGTTGCATTTCCCAGATGACTAATGATGTCAGGCATCTTCTCAAGTGTTTATTGGTCGTTTATATATCTTCTTTGGAGAAATACCTATTCAAGTTTTTTGTCCATGTTTTAATTGGGTTGTGTCTCTCTTATTGGGATTTAAATGTTTCATATGTATACTGGATACCAGTCTCTTACCAGATACGTGAATGGTAAATATTATCTCTCATTTTATTGGTTGTATTCACTTTCTTGGTAGTGTCATTTGAAGCACAGATGTTTCAAATTTTGAACTCCCAAATTATCAATTGTTTCTTTTATGTGCATGCCTTTGATGTCATATCTAAGAATCCATTGCCAAATCTGAGGTCATGAGTGTTTATCACTGTTTTTTTATAAGAACTTTGTAGTTTTAGCTCTTACATTTAGATCTCTGATCCATCTTAAATTAATTTTTGTAAATGGTGTAAGGTAAAGATTCATTCTTTTCAGTTTTTTTCACCACCATTTGTTGAAAAGACTAATCTTTTCCCATCAATTTGTCCTGGTATCCTTGTTGAAAATCAGTTGTCCAAAGACACCCACAGGCTTATCTCTGAACTTTTAATCCTGTTACAATACTAATCTACTTGTCTGCCTTTATGCCAACACCACATAGTCTTGATTACTGTTGCTTCATAGTATATTTTGAAATCAAGAAATGTCAATCCTCCAACTTTGTTGTTCTCTTTCAGATTGTTTTGGTTTCCCTGGGTCTCTTGAAATGCCATGCAGATTTTAGGTTCAGCTCCTCATTTTCTGCAAAGAAACCAACTGGGATACTGATAAGGATTGCTTTGAGTCTGTAGATCAGTTTGGGGAATATTGTCATTTAATCGTTTTCAAGTCTTCCAATCCATCTAATCTAGCGATTGTTTCATTTCAGTTATTGTACTTTTCAACTCTAGAATTTCCATTTGGTTCCTTTTTATAATTTTCAGGGCTACACTTTAATCTGTTTTTCCATCCCACTTACCAGTATCTTCCCAATTACCACTCATTACAACTTGCACTATTTTGGAGAGCGAACTTAACATGAAATTCTCCACATTGTTTTGTAAATGATATACATTCCTTTGGGAAGAGATTAGGAACTATCCCTGGTAAGGCCTGCTTTTTCCCCTAGGCAAAATCTCTGAGCCAGGACGCTAAAACTGGAGTTTGGGACAATTCCATGCTTTTATCTGAGTGACACCCCCACTCAGGTGGGTGGGGGCGGCAGGTCTTCTTGGCCTGCCTCTCCCAGCAGGAAACCACTGACTTACAAACCGGGACAAGAGAAATTGGCCTCTTGATACTTTTAGTGGTATGTGCCCAAGGTAGAGGCTCCATCTGAAACATGGGGGGTTGCTGAGGGGAAGAAGGGAGCAGTCACTACTTGGCTGCATACACACATAGCCTCAGCAACAGGATGAGAAAGCTGACACACTGTTCCCCTGGGAAGATAACCCCTTCTCTGTGGCCAGGGGAGATGGATTCCTGTGTTCCTGATAGCGTAAGTCCAAAGTCCAGTTTCTGTCTTACTGGGAGTGGGGAGTCAGTGAATGTTTATTAAAATACTACAGATTCTCACTGTTCCTACTGAGTTGTAGATTTTCTTGAGATTGTTCTTCATTTGCTAGATGCCCTTTGAACCATTTCCGGAGACCTTGAATTTTTTTTATATTAAAAAAAATTCTTTTTCACCCGTTTCTATGGGGAGTCTATCTGTGGAGCTTTTCACACTGATGTGCCAGAATTGGGACTCCAAAGGAGGCGATTTTTTTTTTAAGATATATTTATTTATTTCAGAGAGAAAAAGGGGTGGGCACAGGAAGCCAGAAGGAGAGGAAGAATGAAAATCCCAAGCAGACTCCCTGCTGGGCTTGGAACCCAGCTCTGGGCTCCATCTCATGACCCTGAGATCATGACTTGAGCCAAAACCAAGAGTCAGATGCTCAACCCAAAAGTAGGTGATTTTATGCCAAATTTAATATCCTAAAAATAAGGCCAATAATTATAACACAAGCAATAGGCGAAAAGAACAATGGAAAGAAGGTAAGTGGGTCAAAAGAACAGAAAGAGAAAGAGCAGTAAAGGAAAGCACATAATGGAGGGGAAATGACAGCAAGAAGATTGAAAAGACAGTTCAAAACAACCATGTTTGACCCAAGTTAGGTCAGAATGAACTCGGGTGTGGAAAGCTGACATGATGTTGATATCACTCACTCTGGCCCTTCATGAAAAACTGACCTACCTTTCAGCATCACCCAACTATTTCCCATGTGCATGTGTCAAGTTCCCTTAAAGTGATCTTGAGCTCCTACCAAATATCATCTTTTCCCCTTCTCTGTCTTAATGCATATAAATCCTCCCTATCTTTGAAGGACCAGTTCAAATTCCACCTCCTCCAGAAAGCATACCCTTGTTTACCTAGGTATGATATCTGTTCTGTCCATTCTATGGTTTTTCCAAATAATTTCTCTGTATTTTGTGGGGTTATCATTTTGACCTCCCTTCTAGAGCTACTTGATTCTCGCTTATTCCCAAATCTAGTCCTCTAGGATATCCTCAGAGATCCTTCCAAATTATTTCTCTTTTCTTATGCAACCAGGGTAAACTTGCAGTCAATACAGAGACATCAATCTTTTTTTTTTTTTAATTATGGAGGGGTAGTGGTGCAGTGATACCCTTATAGTCTTCAAACCATCAAATGAATGTATAATATTAGATGAATGGAGTAAATGAATGTCAGAAATAATGAACTGTGCATTTTATCAGATTGGAAAACTAAGCAAAGCAACTCAGTAACCTTGTAGAGAATGAAGTAAAGAAAGAACAGGGAAACCTGGATTCTACTCTTCATGGCTCTATCACTAAACTTGCTATGTGATCTTGACTAAAGTACCTACATCTCTACTTCAATTAGTTCATCCACAAAGGAAGGCAGCATATTAAGTTTTTCTCCTGCACAGACTTTCTGGTATGCTATGCAAAGAGTCCTATGATAAAACAAAATTGAAAGAGTAACAAATGCCCAGGTAATTTTAAATTTAAGAGCAGGATGATTTTTTAATTAAATGAAAAAACAAAAAGTGACTGTGGCAATAAAATGTAACACACTGCACTTCAATTTCAAAAGGACATTTCCCTTCTCCTCCCTCAATTATATAATCAACTGGAACAAAGATCCCATAACCTAGAAATGTTTATTTTTAACCGAGAGAGTACACTGGACATAACATCACAGTTTGGAAAATCTTATCACTACAGAGTTTTCCACCTAGATAATTGGATCAGCCTCATCTCACAAATGCTGCTAGGTCCCAAGTCTATAGAGAAATCTGGTTTAAAATAGCCACTCAGAGCTGTGAAGGACCTTAACATCTCAATTAAATAGTCGGCATAAAAACAAGAAGAGAAGAAAATGGAAGGTGAACTGGGTAATTCTTGGGGGAAGGGAATTTGGCTCCTTCAATGCATAAAACACAATTTTCTTTTAAGCACACATTGTCAGATATTATCAGCTCTAAATACAAACATATAAAACTACAGTAACAAATAATTCAACAAAAGATATCAATTTCTCTGTGGCAGATTTCAATTTCAATATCTATACAAGGGAAATTGAGGCATATTGGACTTCTCGCAGATCTCAAAATGAATCATGCCTGGGTTTGCAATAGGGAATCCTCCAAATTAGGCCAGACTTTGCAACAACAATTTGCCAGCAGCTATCTATGCCAAATGCCAATAAGATATCCGAATCCCACTGACATCAAGGAGACAAGATACCTTCTAAGGATGTACCAAGGATATGGATTCATCATGTCAAAAATCTGACCTTCAGAAAACATTTTCATGTAGAGTTTCTGTTCTTCTCAGAGGTCGTGTGGTGTTACCTATTGAAGGAAGAACATACTTCCAAGGAAAAGAAAAAAAAGTTATAATCTTGCCCTGAAAATAATACTTCTCGAACAGTTTATATATATTAAAAAAAAAAACATTTCTTACACTTTAGGTAAGTGGTAATGGTCACATTTGGAAATGATAAATGTTAAGTCCTGGAAACCAATTTGTGTAAGAGATTTATTCCACTTGAGTGAAAGCCAAGTTGCAGAATGGAAATGGAGCATGTTTTGGAGCAGGCAGATTTGAATTTGAATCTTTGCTTTACAACTTACCAGCTGTGTAAATTTGGGCATCTACTCTATCTTCCTCTATTAAAATGAGGATAAATATACTTATGAGGTTGTCAGAAGGATGACATGAGAAACTTCTAGCACATAGTAGGTGTTTTAGACATATAAGATACCATTGCTTTCATTTTTCTTTTCTTCAAATTACAACTTAGAGTTGTCTGTGCCCTTCATTTTCATGTGAGTATTAATGGTAGAGCTAGAGCAAAGATGTTGACCCATAACTAAGACTGTCTATTCCATCCCACTGTACTCTCTTTAGCATTCCCTTTAGCTCGGATGTATCCTTGGCCAGTAGTAATAGGGTTGAAAGAAAGGGCACTAGACCTAGTGTTAGGAAACTTGAATGTTTCCCTAATTCATTTGCCATATGACCGTGAATACCTCACTTGGCCCTTCAGAGACTTAATTATCCTATCTGTAAACAGTAAGTCATCGTACAAACTCTGCACTCCACTATCTGATTTTCTTCACTAACTTGAATCTTCTCCCCAAATTACCCAGCAACCCTACATGAAATTTCCAACACTTTCCTCAAGTCCACAAAGCATTTGACAATTTATAAATGCTTTTTCATTCATTGACTCAGAATAAGTTCCACCAACCAATTCTTTTGCCCAGTACTATGACATGAGAGACAAACTTCAGTTCGACTTGAAACTTTTCAGTTGAACCAATTAAGTGAGATAACAAGGCTAGAAATGTGTTTAGAATAATTCCAGACACATATTAAGGTCAATAAATGTAAACTACAGTTTGTTATATCTCAAAGTAAATTATAAGATCTTTGATAAATGGGGCCATGCCTTCAATCTCCTAAGGTGCATCTTTCCAAATCCCAATGTAGATGGGACAATGCTGGGCATAGAGTGGATACACCCAATAAATAAATTCTGACTAAATGGATACGTTGGTTGTGGAGAGATCTTGGAAACTAAACACTTTTCAAATATTTAATAGTAGGGGCTTCAATAGTGAGGAAAGGCCAAATATCTTCCTAGAACAAGTAGATTAAATAATTGTGTGTGTGTGTGTGTGTATTTTAACAGCACCTCCTCCATCAATATCTAGTTAACGAAAAGACAGGACATCTTCACAGCAGCCTCTTCCTGTATTCCAAAGTTTCACTGCAAATATAGACTGTAGACTTCATGAAGTTCCATGGAGAGCTGAAAACTTTCTAGGCTTTTAAGGAGAGAGCATACAAGGGCATATGCTGGAGTTGCTTAGACCTTTACATCCTTCCCGTTCTTCAGTTCAAATGTCATCTTCATAAAACTTTCTCTGGACAAGGCATCTGGAAGTATCTGAACCCCTCTTCTGAGTTTGAGTTATTTGTGTTTCTTCTCAACCCTGTATTTGCACACTATCTGATGTTGTTCATGCAGCACATGCTTTTGTCTTGAGGCAGCACTGGTATAGCAGCAGGAATATGGATTTTGGAATCAGGCAGATCATGGTTTAAATCCCAGTTCTGTTACTTCCCATCTGAGTGTACTTGGGCAGGTTTTCTGAGGTAAGGGGATCTACACACAGCAACCATCATTGGGAGGATAACATAAAATATCACATGTAGGGGGCACCTGGGTGGCTCAGTGGGTTAAAGCCTCTGCCTTCGGCTCAGGTCATGATCTCGGGGTCCTGGGATCAAGCCCCGCATCGGGCTCTCTGCTCATCAAGGAGCCTGCTTCCCCCTCTCTCTGCCTGCCTCTCTGCCTACTTATGATCTCTCTCTCTCTCTCTGTCAAATAAATAAATAAAATCTTTAAAAAATAGCACATGTAGATATTCAACAAGTATTACTTTCTTTCTCTTCACTCCCTCTGTCTCCAACCATATGACGTTTTATGTTCCTTGATGGCAGGCATTCTTCTTCTCTAGTGAAATGCCCTCCTCAGAGAAGGCTGAGCATTTATTTAACTTGTTCTTCTGTTCTAAACACACTTTGGGTGCTCTTTGCAGTGTTAAATACCCTTAAGACATACAAACTATCTTTCTACTCCCACCCATTCAAAAGTGAGGGTGTAGAGCCTTCTTTTGGACGGTTACTCTAAGTGGATTGGACAGGTACTGATTACGAATTTTGGTCTCATTCTTTTCTGATCCCCACAAGCACCAAATGGATTAAAAAACACACACACATACACACAAACAAAACCCCCCAGGTACATACAGTGCTTATTCCTGAAGAAGTAAAATCAATCAGTTTATAGAGGACTTCAAAGAATTGTGGAAGATATAAGATTAAATCAAGGGGGATCAAAGATTATACCTGACTTTCCGCCTTACATTCAACAAGAAATATGTGGTTTTATAGGTGACCAAGGGTTAGGAATACTTATTTGAAATATAGTTTTACTTTATGTGATGGTCATTGGGGTCTAAAAGTAACACACACACACACACACACACACACACACACACACAGAATCAAGTACAATGTAAACACATTAATACACACACACACACAGCAGAGTCAGGGACCTGAATCAGTCTGTGCTCCTGGGGGGAAACAAGTAATTAAACTGACAGGTAACAAACATTCAAAGATAATTACCAGTAATGCTCAGACATACATTTGATGATTAATAGCAGTAGATTCCATGGAGGTGATTAATAAGGAGGCAGACAGTGTACAGATAATATATAAATGATTAATAATGAAACTCCCTTCAGTCCTTGAAGCAAACAGGATGGAGAACTAAGGAGTTAGTTTGTCTTTCCCAACAGCTGCCACTAGAAGGGTTTTGTGGCATGGAGAAAACGAGAGAGTAGTTGAAGATCGTAACTTGCAAACGGAAATTATTCATGGAAGTCTTGAATAAGTCATTTAACCACTCTGTTTCACTGTCCTTATCTAAAGATAGGACAGGATGACAGCTCAGAACTTTTCTAGCTTTATTGAAAGAATGATTATCATTGATTTCTTTAAGTGTTTTTAGATAATGAACACATTGGACGAGAGACTGAAGGAAGATTAGGTCAAAAAAGTTTAATAGTAAAGATTAAGACAAATGTTGAATATTTGCCAACAATTAAAATTAAGAATCTCTGAGATTCAAGGCTCAAAATGCTGATTCACGCACTGGAGAGCGTGTGTTGAATAATTGTCTATTAACTGCATTTATGTAAATTCAGAAGATTGAAAATAGCTCCATCATCCTAAATAGGATGTCTTTCAAAGCCTGATTCTCTGAGAAATTTCAGCAAAAACTTTCATCCAGAAAAATAATTCATCTGCTAAATTATTATGGTATAATTGACATATAATGTTATATTAGTTTCAGGTATACAACATATTAATTAGGCAATGCTATGCATTACTCAATGCTTACCATGATAAGTATCTGTCAGCATACAATGTTATTACAATATTATTGGCTATATTTCCTATGGTGTGCTTTTCATCTCTGACTTATTTATAATTGGAAATCTGTGTATCTTAATCCCCTCTGTCTATTTTGCCCATCCTCCCACCAACCTCCTCTCTGGCAACTATCAGTTTGTTCTCTGTATTTAAGAGTCTGTTTTTTTGTCTGTTCTTTTGTTTTGTTTTGTTTCTTAGATTGCACACATAACTAAAACCACATGGTATTTGGCTTTCTCAGTCTGACTTATTTCACTTAGCATAATACCCTCTAGGTCCATCAATGTTGTCACAAATGGCAAGGTTTCATTCTTTTTATGGTTGTGTAATATTCCACTGTGTGTGTGTGTGTGTGTGTGTGTGTGTATGTCACATCTTTATCTATCCATCTATCAAAGGACACTTGGATTGCTTCCATATCTTGGCAATTGTAAATAGTACTTCAGTAAACATAGGGATGCATATTTTTCTGAATTCATTTTCTGGGAGGTAAATACCTAGTAGTAAATTATTCAATCACATGGCATTTCTCCTTTTAATTTTTTTGAAGAACTTCCATTCTGTTTTCCACAGCATTTTCTCTAATTTATATTCCCAGCAACAATGTATGAGGGTTCCTTTTTTTCCCACGACTTTGCAATCCTTGTTCGTTCTTCTGTCTTTAACACTATCCATTCTGACTGGTGTAAGGTACTATCTCATTTTGATTTTGATTTGCATTTCCCTGATCATTAGTGATATTGAGCATTTTTTCATGTGTCTGTTAGCCATCTTGATGACTTCTTTGGTAGAGTGTCTGTTCAGGTCCTCGGTCATTTGTTAATCAGATTGTTTGGGGTTTTTTTAGCTTTGGGTTGTGTGAAATCTTTGTATATTTTGGATATTAACCCCTTATTGAATATGTCATTTACTACTATCTTCTCCTACTTACTAGGTTGCCTTTTTTGTTTTGTTGATAGTTTCTTTTGCTGTGCAAAAACTTTTTCGTTTTGGTGTACGTCCAGTAGTTTATTTTTGCTTTTGTTTCTAGCAAAATAACAAATCTTGAGCGGAATAGAGGCCAGTAAAAAATCTGTCTAGCCATTGTTAAGTGTGTTAAATGTGGAATCCTCAAAAATTCTCCTCCCCGAAATTTTCCTTGATTCCTTTGATTGTTAAGTCTGTGAACGTGATGCAAAAAATAACAAAAAGAAAGAGAAGGAGAATTATTTCTCCATGAGGCATGCCTCAAAAGAAGTGGAAGGGACATCCTAGGAAAAGCCACTAATCTAATCTTTCCATTTTGATTACAAGGAAAAGGAAAACATTAAAGTAATTTTCCCAAAAATAAGCAGTTAGAGGGGAAACTATATTAAATCCAATTCAATACTGGGTTCTGGACTTAGAATAAAAACATTTGGGTAATTTGTCCCTGCTCTGTCACTAACTGTGAACTTCAATAAGTGACAAACTCTCTCTCAGTGTCTCAGAATGGTCTTCAAGGGCTGTCAGTGCAGACATTTCAGGATTCTGTGACTCTTTTCTGATTAAACGCATTCATTAAGAAAAGGACATATTAGCTTTAATGCCAAACCTATGAGGGAGTTGGAAGGATTTTTCTCTTAACAAATTCTCCCTTCAAATAGGAAGAAAACATCGTGATTAATAGACCCCTACAATCTCAAGGTTGTTTTTCCCCTGGTACTGTTGGTTCCTTGACCTTCAATTCTTACTTATTTTTTGTAAAGGAAGTTTTCTGTTTTCTTGCTATGTGGGAGACTTCTCAGGGGAAAAAATGGCTAAATATTTTGGGATCCTGGCTACTTGATTACTTATAATATTTGTTTACTTTTTTCCTTTTTTTATTAACATATAGTGTATTATTTGCTTCGGGGGTACAGATCTGTCAATCATCAGTCTTACACAATTCACAGAGCTCACCATAGCACATACCCTCCCCAATGCCCATCACCCAGCAACCCTATCCCTCTACCTCCCACCCCCCAACAACCCTCAGTTTGTTTCTTCAGATTAAGAGTCTCTTATGGTTTGTTTCCCTTCCCGGTCCCATCTTGTTTCATTTTTTTTCCCCTCCCTTTCCTATATTTGTGTGCTTTTTAAAGATTTTATCCAGCTTCAATAAATTAAAGATTACCTATTCTGCAGCTGCACATAGAATGCTCTTCCCAGATTAAGCCATTCTTGGCCATATCTTTTGCCAACATTGTAACAGTCAAATTTCTCTCCCCACTTTATTCCCTTTAAGTAGAAGTTATCCTATATTTGACAGTTAAAATTATGTAAGTGGAAGACAAACAAATCTTTCTTTCTTCTCATTAAATCCCCCAAATCTCTTTGTAACTCATCCCTAATGCTTTGGACAAAATTATATTATTAAAAATGTCCAACATTACCAAAAATTATTACTTTCTGTTTATTGGTCATGAGACCTAGAAAAGGTCTTCATTAGGATTAAGCATTTGGGGATATCTTGCCAAAACTGTTGTTAAGTTCAACTAGAAGAAAGGAAATATACAAAGAACAGAAATGCCCCACAAATTTGACATCCTCAATACCATCATCATCATAGCAAACTCTCATAGCAGTATTCTCTTCCAGGAACTGTTTTGAGTATATTACACATATTAACATTGTGAAGTAGAAATGAAAATGTATCATATCTTGAGTTATAAAAACTCAAATCGTAATATCCTGTTGAAAATTTGTCCACTCAAATATATCTCTCCTGCAAAAAGCCATCCTGGAATAAGAGTACCACCCAGTGGTGATGTTTTTATCCGTTAAGTTTAATATTCATTCCCATTGAGATGTGTCTTACCCATTCCAGTAAGGATAGTCATAATGCCTTTCACTAGTTAGGGTTTATTTCAACCTCAGATTATCTCTCTATGGCAGACTATACTAATTTTCCTTCTCTCACAACCTCTGTCATCAGTCACTGAGGAAAAATTTTACTTTTCCACTCTGAGGACTTGGTTTTTGGCCATGGGACTTGCTTAACAAATGAAATGGGTGAGAATATAAAGTAGACCAGAGCTACCAGAGGCTTTGCATTGGCTTGTGATGTCTGACTTGGTCTCTTGCACTCCAGCCCTATACCATAAGAAGATTATACTTTTGTAAACATTACGCTTATAGATAGATAGAACTGACTTGAGCCAACTCATCTTGAACTGGAGTCTCCCAGTTGACTTGTAGACCTCTGAGGGATAAATAAATGTGTCTCATAAGCCACTGAAATCTGGGGAATAATTCGTTATTCAGCGTTATTAAAGCAGTGGCTACCTAGTATGTTCTCCTATGTCCATGATTATGCTAAATTAACGCTATTGCTCCAGCCCCTTCCTCTCCCAATTCTTATTCAGTTGCCTTTAGTAAGTCTACATTCTCCTTTCTTTTTTAAGATTTTATTTATTTATTTATTTGACAGAGAGAGCAAGCGAGCCACAAACAGGGGGAGCAGCAGGCAGAGGGAGAGGGAGAAACAGACTGCCCACTGAGCAGAGAGCTGGATGTAGGGCTCAATTCCAGGACTCTGGCATCATGATCTGAGCCAAAGGCAGATGCTTAACCAACTGAGCCACCCAGGCACCCAGTATATTCTCCTTTTAGTTTCTTCCCTAGGTTCTATTTGTAAGTCTCCAAAGTCTCTAGCAATGGCCAGTAATCATAAATAAATTCTGCTGATAAACCTTTATCAAAGAAAGAAAATTAAAGTATACTTAATTCGAAATTTGAAAGATGGGGGCACAGGGGTGGCTCAGTCAGTTAAACATCTACCTTGGGCTCAAGTCATGATCCCCGGGTCCTGGGATCCAGCCCTGCATCAGGCTCCATGATCAGTGAGGAGTCTACTTCTCCCTCTCCCTTTACCCCTCCTCACCCCCACACCCCTGCACATGCTCTCTCTCTTTCTCAAATAAATAAATAAAATCTTTTAAAAAAAGGAATTTTAAAGATAGATTTAAAAAGACCTTATACATATATTACTATTTCTTTCTATTTATTTATTTATATTTAAATGCAGCTTAATTATAATATAGTGTATTATTAGTTTCAAAGGTAGAATGCAGTGATTCATCAGTTGCATGTAACACCCAGGGGTCATTCCATCGAGTTACTATTTTCATATTTTCTTTCAATGCTCTTCTTGTAACACTAGATCCAGATTACCTGGGTTTGAATCCTGCCTTCAACCTTTACTAGCTCTGGGGTCTTAGACTTCTTAGTATCTTAGCTCTTTTACATATAAGTGGGAATGACAGTATCTACTGTGCAAGGTTCTCGGCAAGGTCAATTTCGTTTATAGACACAAAATGGTAAAAACACCGCTAGAAAATGGTAAGAACTCTAAAAGTTTGGCTATTAATTCTGTCATCATCACCTACCACATTTCAAAGTCAGAGGATGATGTTTGACCCATGTTATGATTTACTCAGTTGTTTGTGAGTGTGCTTAAAATGAACAGATACCTCTAATTCCTTCTAATGGGGAAGACATAACTACTACTAACAATTCCAGGCAGCATATTACTATTTGCAAAGTACTTTAATAGTCTTGAAATAATACAGTCTTCAGAATGCCGAGGAGGAGAGTGAAACAAAGACTTCTAGAAAATATGATCTAACAACAGCTAGGAGAAAAGATTTGAGGTAGGCCAAGCAGGAGGCAGGGACCCAGTTAGTTGAATATTGAAATCATCCAACTGAGAGATTTAGAGAATCCACAGGCTGCAACAACTAAAGGGATGAGTTGGAGATGGAAAAAAGGAAAAAAAATGAGTACAAGATGGAAGTTTCAAAAAGTTGTTTTGTGCTGGATCATTCTGGGAGGTTATTCCCTGAAAATATTTTTGCAAAATACACGCTCTATTTATAAGTTTGGCAAATCCTGAGTCATCTCACCAGGACATTCTTTTCCTTCTTTTGTCATCAAAAGATCAGAATTTTCTGGTCTAATCTCAGCTGTAAGAAACCCTCTACACCCTCATTATGCACTCAGTGTGACTGACAGACTTTTAGACACAGTTCCCACCTCCTTTAAGAAGCTTGCCCTGATTGGTCCAGAAGCAAGATCTTTCCTAGCCCCAGGAGCTGAAGGGGAGCAGAATGATGACATCTTTAGGATACTACTTTAACAGCCCTCAAGAGAAGAGAATATCTCTATTTGGACTCTCAGACCTCAAGAGCTGAGAAAGGCCTTCTTTGCTGCTTAAGCTCTGGAGGTCATATGAAATCTTTGAAAATCTAATGAAAGCTATGGATTTTCTCCCCATAAAAATGCACATTTACACATCCATATAATTAGGACACATAATTTTAGGGACCCCCCATATATGGCTAGGGGTACCTATTTACACATCCATATAATTAGGACACATAATTTTAGGGACCCCCCATATATGGCTAGGGGTACCTATGAATAACTCATAGTGACTAGCCCAGTGCTTGCTGAACTAATACTCTGAAAACTGACTGAATAAAGGGCTTTGAAAGTGGCTCACTGAGAATTTCTTCACCCCACATCCAATGAACTAGTGTAGCAGTTATTGATCCGTATTTGTTAACGAGGTAAAGTAAACCAAAGATCCTGTTATGGACTAAATGTGTCTCCCCAAAACTGATATGTTGAAGCCCTAACCCGCAGTGTGACTGCATTTGGAAATAGGGCCCATAAATGAGGTCATATGGGTGAGGCCCTAATCCAGTAGGACTGGAGTCCCTATCAGAAGAGGAAGGGACATGAGTGCACTGTCACAGAGAAGAGGCTGTGTGAGGACACAGCAAGAAGGTGGCTGTCAGCAAGCCAAGGAAAGAGGACTCAGACCAAACCTGCCGAGACCTTGATGCTAGACTTCCAGCCTCCAGAACAGGGCGGAAATTAATTCCTGTTGTTTCAGCTCCCCAGTCTGTGGTGCTTTGTAATGGCAGCTCTGGCTAACTAATTTAGGTCCCGTCTCCAGAGAACCATATTTGGGAAGTGAAGGAGAAGGAGAAGCTGACTGAAGAGAGATAGTGGGTTCTGGGGATCCACGAGAAAAGTGACCATTTTGAGCTTGACTGACCTGGGTCCAAACCCCAGCTCCAAACCCCAGAAGTGAGATTTTCCGAAGACCACATGGTCCCTTGGAGATTTGACTTCATCATTTATAAAACAAATATTTTCCTGAAAGGAAGTGTTTTGAGAGTTAAATGAGAGAATGTCAGGAGCTTTGTAGATAGTTCTGCATAGTGTCATCACTGAGAGCAAAGATGGGGAGTGGAAGCAAGTGATGAAAGTGATTTTTATGTTCAGTCACTGCCAAGAGCACCAAAAATGCACAGATCTCTGTATGCCCCTAATTGCAGAATATAGCCTTGACCACTCTGAAAGGGGGAGTCAGAAGATGGTCAGAAAGGATGTCTCAGGTGCTTGTGAGATATATGTTGACACCTTGATTTGGAAAGAAGGAAGGAAGGAAAGAAAGAAAGAAAGAAAGAAAGAGAGAGAGAGAGAGAGAGAGAGAGAAAGAAAGAAAGAAAGAAAGAAAGAAAGAAAGAAAGAAAGAAAGAAAGAAAGAAAGAAAGAAAGAAAAGAAAAGAAAAAAGGGAAAACATTCAAAATTCTAGCCATATACTGGAATTACCTGGGGAGCTCTGAAAATAAACAGATGTCCAGGCTCTTCTCAGACCTCCAAATTGGAATCTCAGAGGCAAGCCCAGTTATTTATAATTGTAAGAATTTCCATATGATTCTAATGTGGTAAGATTAGAGTCCACTGCCCAATATGTTTATGGGAAAACTGAGGTGGTGGGGGATGGAAGAGTGAAGGACACAGAGCCAAGTCTCACATCCAGGTCTCCTGATTCCCAGTCTTGGGCTTGCTGAGACATGGAAATATTGTCAAAGGGCCATCTACATGAGAAATATTGTCAAATGGCCATCTACATGAGAATCACCAAGGTCACCGTTAAAAATGTGTATTTATAAGTTCCACCCCCTGTTTACTAAATCTGAATCAAAATGAACTAGCTTTCCAGATGATACTCAAGCTTAAATTTGAAAACTACTTCATGACATTAAACCACTGCCACTCGGTTTGAAAGATCCGTCACTCTTCATAGATAGAATCTAATGTTCTTTGCAGATATAAAAGGCAACATACAGGAGGGAGATCCCTGGTGTAGGAATTTCCAATCTATTTCTGGCCACAGCTCTTACGAGCTCTATAAACCAGCCACATGATCCAGGAAGCTCACAGGAATGGATGAGAAATATATATCTGAAAAATTAGAATCTAGATAGCAGTCATTAAGAACGTTTAGGGATGGTTACCATCGCTTTTTGCAGCCTAAGCCACACTGTCGCGGTTTCCTTAAACATGAAATGACAGCTAAACATGGGCCTCTCAGAAATGTTGAATATCAGATGTGATTTCGTACGTTAAGTGGCTGACACGGTGTCTGTCATATAGCAAATACTCCATAAAATTCCCGCCTCTATTTCTAGTTTTGAGAGAGAAAATCCAAGTAGTTGCTACCATGATATTCCCCCAACGACGCACACAGACACTGTGGAGAGCTGCTAACCTAGCCACTAGGTTGGGGTGGGAGGACGGAAGCTTTCACTTCCCACAAGCTAGTATGATGAAGCAGTAGCTAGTCCAGAATTGCTGCCTAGGAGCTACAGTTCAATTAGTGATGGAGTAAGGAAGCATTGGTGCTGGGGGCATGTTCCTGTACCAAACACATTATAATTACATAGGCCCTCCGTACTCAAAGGGTGGTCCACACACCAGCAACATCAGCATCACCAGGGAGCTTGGTCGGAATGCAAAATCTCAGGTCTCACTCTGGACCTGTTGAATGGGAATCTGCAGATTTTATTTATTTTTTTATTTGGCACTGAGAGAGAGAGATCACAAGTAGGCAGAGAGGTAGGCAGAGAGAGAGAGGGGGAAGCAGGCTCCCTGCTGAGCAGAGAGCCCAGTGTGGGGCTTGATCCCAGGACCTTGAGACCATGACCCGAGCCGAAGGCAGAGGCTTTAACTCACTGAGCCACCCAGGTGCCCTGGGAATCTGCATTTTAAAGAAATAACCAATGGAGTGGTGTGCCCATTAAAATTTAAACAGGAGTGGGTTGGAAGGACACTGACAGAAATAAAGGATCAAGGGATACCCATCTCAAGTCACCCCAGACACCAACTCTGTGTTAAGAGCGGTACCCCAAACAGCAGTGGAGAAGTGCCTGAGATTGCCATACTTAAGAGGGAAAGAGAAGGATTAAGGAGAAGAGACAGAACAATTACCCTAAAGTGTTGTTTCCAAAAATAAGTAAATGGGCCCAAGAATACTTTTTTTTTTTTAAGATTTTATTTATCCATTTGTCAGAGAGAGAGAGAGAGAGGCCACAAGCAGGCAGAGAGGCAGGCAGAAGCAGAGGGAGAAGCAGGCTCCCCGCTGAGCAAGGAGCCTGACGCGGGACTCGATCCCAGGACCCTGGGATCATGACCCGAGCCGAAGGCAGCTGCTCAACCAACTGAGCCACCCAGGCATCCCCCAAGAATACTTTTTAAAAATAAAATTTTACAGAAAACCAAAATGTAAATCAAATATAATCAGGGCTGTTTTTGCCTAAAATAGTGGAGGTTACAGAACTGCCTTCCCCGGCTTCCACCTATATCAACTTGAAGTCACCTCCATGAGACCCAGCTATGAAAACCACTGCCCTAGATGTCCTTGCTTTTATGGGTCAATTGGGGTATGGTGTATGAGGCTGGAAAAAGTGGCCTGAACTTACAGCCTTGTCCTTAGCTAAACCAAGTGAGCAAATCAGTCACAAGTCAGGTGTTCTGTGTGAGAGCACCTGGATTAGAAGTTAACAAACCAAGGTTCACGCCTTGTGACTTCCAGACCAGCACTGGGATACAGCAGATCTGTGGGTGGCTGCAGCACTCACCTAAGGAATTAAGGCATTCATGAACAACTGAGACAGACTTCTTCTGCCCAAGCAGTATATCACCTCAGTGCCTAATGAGGTCCTTCTCGGGACCTGTTACACAGACCTAATAATACACTGGGAAGCAGATGGATCCAGGAAGGAAATGAAACAGTTGCTGGTGCAATCGTTTAAATTGAGAGAGTTGGGCTTAGAACCAAATTATCATTGCCGATTCCTCAAACACATTTTGAGAAGTCTGTGAGAGGAGCAAGTTCATTGCAAGGCATCATCATTTTTGTAAACACAGGTGGAAATAAAGGGATTTCCAAGGGTGAAGGTCTCATTTTCCACTCAGCTTCTTATTAAATGGAAATTCAGAGACTGGAGTTGAGGTCAAATGCAAGGTCCAGTGAAAGATGAAACACATGCAAATGTCTGGAAATTCAAATGTTTGGTCCCAGGGGTCTCTGTAACTTGCAAAGGGCTGTTTGGACTGTCAGTATATTAAAATTACACATGCACAAGGAGATAAATATATCTAATGGGGGGAAATGGTAATTTTTAATAGATAATATTAATGCTAATTATAATTATAACCAAGTTTGATTGAATGGTAATAGCTGATCTGCTATAATTATTTGTAACATGTGGTTACTTACATTTATTAAGTTCCCTACTATCTGCCAAGCAATTTACAGGTGTTATTTCACCTTTATTCATCGCCGATTCTCCAACAGCTAGAACATTTCCTAGTGGATAATAGGGGCTTGATGTAGCTATAGGAAATAAATGCATAAATACATGAAAATCCCCTCATTAGCTCCAAAGTTATTATTATTATTTTCGTTATATAGAGAAAGTAAGAGACTTGGAGAAATAAAAGTGTCTTTCTCAAAATCAAACAGATACCATGTGTCAGAATCAGCATGGGGACAGACTTCTTCCCAGGCGGCTGTAAGAACATGCATACATGTATGGATTGTCGTGACAACTAACATTTTGAACACTTAACTTTGTTGCAGATACTACACTAGCAATTTGACACATTTTATTTCCTTGCATCCTTCTCTCAACCCCTGATTAGGTAGGGACCTGTACCCCTTTTTACAGGGAAAGGAAATGTAAATTTACAAGATTAAATAATTGCCCAAGTCCTTGTATACACATGTGCCATGAGGCTGACTCCAAAGCTAAGATATTTGTCACTGTGCTACTCACCGTGTCCTCTGACAATATATACACAAAACACACATGAAACCAGCCATGAATTACAGTGCCAGGATGTGACTGTCCATCCTGCTCTGAAATGCTAACAAATAAATATAAGCCTTAGAAGAATATATTCAAATGTTTGCAGAGAGTGAGTGAGAAGAAAGCATACCTACAAATGTTTTATGGATTAGAATGTTCTGGGTTGTTTTTTTTTTAATATGGCCACTAACTATGATTATGTGGTCCTTAGTAAACAACTTGGGGGAATTTATTAAATATATACTATTCCCCCAGACTTTAAGCCTCTGAAGAGCAGGAACTCTGTTATTTCATTTTTTTTCTCCCTGATCCTTAGCACATAGAGGTTCTTAATAAAGTTCAGAATTAAATTAATAAGCAAAGCAAATGATGAGGTGATCTGTACATTCTTCCTTCCAGTTCTAGCATTATTACTGTATATGATTCTAATAAACTTGAGGATTAAAATACTTCTATGATAAATCATCCCATTTTTGTTCTCTCTATAATAGCTCTAAAGAAAATATAAGAGGCATCCCACAGTTCCTTGCCAGATCAAGAAGTTAATAAACTGAGAGACTGAACCCAGTCTTCTTAAGCCTAGATACCAAAAGTGTTAGATGCGGTACCATTAAAACTAGATTATATCCTAAATCCAGTGCAAATTTGATAAATGAGAGGCAGCTTTGCCTCACATTTGACTGACACCAGCCATTGCCAGAAACACAAGGAGCTGGTTCTCCTATGCCGCCACACTAGATAAAGGGAAAAAATGTCATTTTCTAGAAGTAGTAGCTGAGTGGTATTCTTACCTGTACCCTCTTAAGCATCAAAAAAATATGGTAAGGTCTCTTAGGAGAATGCTGATTTCTCATTTTCATATAGCACTTAGCCTACCAACCACTTTTACTTTTATTATTCCATTTGATCCTCAGCAAGCTGGGGAGATTTGCAAGCAGGGGCGGGGGGTGGGTTCAAAGAAGTTAATATGTGTCTTATAATTCCTTCGGTGGAATCCTCTGGCCCTTCCCAAGCATGAAGCAGGTTCTGGGAGCTTGGTCTAGTGAAGCCAGCACTACTTAGACATCAGAGAGAAAAGTTTAGGTCCATCCCTGCTCATTACCATCAGTATGAATTTAAGTAAATAATTTAGAAGCATCAATTCCCTCAACCATAATATAGGATGGTACTCTCTTCTTCCCAAGGTCAGCCTGATGGCTAATTATGGTGAAGCATGAAATGTACCAGCACATAGTAAGTATGTTATATGTCAATTATTCTTCACCTTCCTCCTAAAAAATGTAATCACTGCAGAGTGGTCTTTCCAGTGAGAGAAAGAGAAAGATCCTGAGATATTGTGGAAATAATAAATTGAGGCCAAAGATGGACAGGACCAAAATGGAAAGTCCTTGCTAGTTTGCCTAGGAGACTACTAGAGCTGGTTCTTTTTACAGAGGGGAAGTCGATACAATGCATTTTCAGTTATGGCTGATGAATCAGTGTGGTTGTAGACAATCTACTTCAGTAGATACACAAAAAGATGGATGGATGTTTCACGTCAAAGTAAGCCATTAAATGTTCACTGAATTCCATGTGTCGAACCTTAGTTCCCTTGGTGACTCTTGGTCCCTCCAAGGACTCACACATTAACTCTTATCTACATCTAGATGCTGGCGAAAAAAAGCAGATTAACTCTTGGGAGGAAATTCCAAATGATATTAAGAAAAGACATAGATAATACACCGAAGTTTCCGAACATCTTTCTGAGATGCATATCATGAATTGTGGCTCTCCCAGCAACCCTATGAGGTAGGCATTACTACCCCCTTCAACTCAGAGATATAAATGAGAGATGTGTGGCTGGAAACCATGAAGTTAGTAAGAAATAGAGCTAGGGCCTAGACCTGACCCTTAGACCCACTCCCCAGTCTTCTGTTATTTCTATACCATGCTGAGTCTGCTATCCCCCAGAATTAGGAGATGAGCTACAACTCCAGAAATGGAGCTTTTTAAAATCTCATTATTTTTGTCTGAATCATAGTTTCTTGAGGGAAAATCATCCTCAGGTAAGGTCCAAATGAGAAGTGATGACCCAGTTTCTAACCGTAAGTAGCATCATCTATGCCCTCACCCCTAAACATTGCATATCACACTGGGCTGTGAAGGTTCCTGTATCATCCCCAGACTCAAGGTCTTCACAAAAATATCGATCACAGCTCTTTCTCTTGGCTTCATGATGGTGTCTGCCACCCTAGAAAGAAAGAACCATAGAACTGTGAAAAAGACTGAAGTCAAAAACTCAGTATCCTAACCTATTGGCCATATCCACATAGTATGTGTCCTTCTAGCACATTCTAACAGATAAGAAACATTAACATTTTCTTTTTTCACTGATACATTTTATTTTAAATATAATAAGTCTTATGCTCCAGTGTAATCCCTAATGAATCCAGTGAGCAACTCCTATCAAAGCCATGACTAAGTACAGTTATCATAAGGTTTAGACAAATTCTATTAAAAGGCTGTGACTAAGATATACCCAGAGGTACAAACAATTCTTAAAAACCTTTTTTAGCCACTGCATTAAATTCAAAATGATATGTGCACAGAGTTACATGTGGCTGAAATTCCAAGATTCATTTTTAAAAGATAAATGTTCACATATTAAATTCAAATAAGCAATAATTACCTTCTCATCATCTGTCAGTATCAACCTATATAAAATAAGAGGATTTTTTTCCACAATAACTGGAAGTTGATGCATTCAAGATGCATCAAGTTGATGCATTCAAAAGCCATCCTAGTTCAACTCTAAATAGGAAGAGCTGGCTGGCTGGGGAACTCTGGGTTTGCTCAACCTGGCCCTCATTGGTAATACACAGGGTCCTCCCAAGTAACTGTATATGAAGTAATGCATCCAATTTAATACAACCAAACCATGAGACACTCCTTTAGACCCCAACTTCCTTCATACATAATTCTATAAAGTGTGGTTTCTAGGTTTCCTAACATGCAAGAGATACAAAGGAGAAAACCAGAAGCTGAGTAAGAGGTGATTTCCAGATAATAAGCGAGGAGACAGAAAAAATCATAAAATGCAGACAACAAGAATTTAAGAAACAACATAAATGAAGTTATTTGGTAAAAGGGCAAAAATTCTATGTTCCTCAATAGGATGTCCCTTGGAAGAGTGATGAGATCGTGGATGGGATCATTGAGCATAGGGTGAGGTACAGTTTAAACATTCAGTATACAGAAGGTACTAAAAGATACTAAAAGAGAAGGTATCATGGCATTGCCGTGGCTCGGGTATGGTACCAGAGCAGATGCTCCTGTTGCTGGTTTCGATTACAGAAATGTAAAATGCGATTTGTCAATCTCTTCTGAAACTTTCAGAAAGTTTGTAACCTTCTATTTAGAAAGATTTCCATAAAGTTATTAAAAAGGAAAGTGTGTTTTCTTAAAAAGAATCAGCTTCGATGGATTGCCTCATTTTCTGGGAATCCCAGATCAAAAAGAAGGGTCCTGTCCATGTCCACCTTTGTAATCTTTTTTGTACTTTTACAATTGATTACAGGTGATATTACCTATTTTCCCTTCCAGTAGGTCAGCCAAGCTTTTACTCATTTGCGCCTTGTTCTT
Organism: Nasua narica; assembly: GCA_028533885.1. Taxonomy (NCBI): domain Eukaryota; kingdom Metazoa; phylum Chordata; class Mammalia; order Carnivora; family Procyonidae; genus Nasua; species Nasua narica. Next base: position 66,523,815 of record CM052813.1, on the reverse strand, counting down.
ATCTGCTCTCCATATCTGCTTCATATATGTCTAATGTATAGATTCATTAACATCTTTATTTACCACCTACCTCATTCCACCAAAGATTCAAGGTAGCTTGTAGGAAACACACACACACACTGATAATAAAAAATAAACACATAAAAAATCAGGGATCAGGGAATATATTTCAGTGGAAATACCTGCTTACAGGTAGGCCATCCAAAAAATAGAGATCTGCCATGGTGGGCATATCTGGTAATAAGCATGTAGCCCAAGTGTAACCTAAGTGCCGGGAAGCACCATAGGGTGGTTTAGGTGGGTGGGAGGAGGAGAGACATTGAGCAGTGTGTATGCACCTTCTAAGGGAAGATAAAGACAGTTGAGTCAGCTGACCCAAGAACAGAATCTAAGCATCAGAGGGAATAATGACTTTAGTTACAGTACTATGATTGTTTTCAAATCTGTTGCCAAGCCAGTCAATTGGAAGGGTGTGAGGGCTCTAAGAAAACAATACAGCTCCTAATTTAGCAGATCCTTTTAAGCATGGCAGAATTGTGAATACTGCTGTGGGACCTCTCTAACAAAATGTAACGTCAAGTCCAGAGGGGAATCAAATATCCCTTTCAACTCACCTCTGTCCACTGAGAATCTTTTGCTCTGCAGTGGTTCACGTGTCCAGGGATGGTAACACTTGGCAGGTCAGTGGCAACCACCCAGAGGGAACTTTAGAACAGCAGGAGAAATTATGGTACACAGAAATACTCTCCCAGAAAAGACACTGTGCATGAAAAAGAGAGGGCACGTGAGGGGCTGGTGAAGCAATGGCACCCGCCGGTAAATGTTGCCGATACAGTGCCAGGGCCGGTCCTATGGACTCCTGCATCTTCTAAGCGTCCTGCAGTACAAAATTCTTACCCTTGTCCTTCCTGCTGTCCACTCTGGGGGTTCAAACTTTGCCCACCACTTTATCTCTTGCCTGCCAAGGATTGTGCTGTAATCGTCTCCTTGATTCCCTAGATTTATGATGTAGAAAATAGAGGTGGGGGAAGCCACAGGGAAACAGAAAAGAAGGACAAGAGGGGCATGAAGGTAACTGGAGGAGAAGTTTTCTCTTGAAGCACAAAGCAAGTTAATTTGGTTTGGTTTTAGGGAATGATGCCACTTTGGAAAATGATGGGATATGAGGGTGTGGCTAGAAAGAAAAGAGGGGTTCAGTGAGTGTGGTTGTGGTCTCCACATGGCATTGGTATCATGAGGTTTGATTCCAAGTAAAGAAGATGAATTTACACTGAAAATGTGTTTGGGGGACTGGACCATGTTGCCGGCTATGATGCTCTAAGACTGGCCATCAAGGTCATGGATTTGTACCTGTTATCCCTGCTATGACTTTTTGGCCTTTTGTGTGGAATTCTGCTGTCCAGCAGAGCAGTAGTTTCTAACAGAGCCAGGAAGCTGCAGAAAATGTGTCCATGAGCATATGTGAGAAATTTCTGGGACTCCACACACACACACATACACACACACCACGTAATGCGGAAAGGGAGAAGAGGAGGTTATGTAGGAGGGAAAATATTTGCAGATTCTGTGTCAGCAATCGGTAGCAGGAGCTAGTACAACCTGAATTATTGCTGTTAATGAATTCATAGGCAGGTAAAGTGGGAAAATGTGCCTTCTGTGTAAGTAATAATAAGAGGATATCCCCCTGTGCTTATTAAAGATCGTTCACAATCACCTAAAAGAAAAATAGAAATTACTTTAGTAAGGCAGAAGAAGCCTACCGTGATCTGGTTGTCATGTCAGCCTCATTTTTCCTGTGAATTCTAGAGCTGTAATTCTTAGCTGGGGGAGATCTTTGTCCCCCAGGGACATTGGACAACGTGTGGCAACACTTTCAATTGTCACAACTGGTGAGGGAGAGGGGAATGCTTCTGGCTTCTGGTAAATAGAGGTCAGAGATTTGGCTAAATATTCTACAGTACAGAGGACAGTCCCCAGAGGAACTTCCCTACCACTAACCTAAATGCCAGGACCACTGAGGCTGAGAAACATTTTCTAGATACACTGAATCTCTTATAATTACTCCCGCTTTGCTTGGCCCCTCGTTCCAACCCCCTGATAGGACTGCTCCCTCTTCCTGGAAAGCATGGCCCAATCCCAAGCAACCACCAAGCTCTTACTCTTAACACATTTCCACTCAACTCTGGTCATGTCTTTGAGAACTTCCTTGGCCTTCAGAGAATGACTTGGGGGGCTACTTCCTGGATTCTGCCATTGCATTTTGTGTATACTTTCATTATGGCAATATTGTAATTATTGGTAATGTCTTACCATCTTCTCTTCCCCTCTCCACGACACTCTTTAAGTTCACCAAGACGGGGGTGGGGGGGAGGATCTCTGTATTTTTTATCTTTGTATTTCCATCTCTTGGCATTAGGTGATCAAAAAAATACTTGTTGAATGGATAAACACATAAGTCATTTAATCTCTGGGATGGTTTCTTTCATTTTAAAAATTGTACATAATGATACCTGCTCTCTCTTCATATATTTATTAACATGGTTGAATGAGATAATAGATAGCAAGTTATTTCATGTTTCATAAAGATAATAGGTTCTATTTATCCATCAACTTCTATGTGTGTAGGAGTGGGTTAGAGGCTTTACACATAACACATCTAATTCTCCCAAATTGATAAGAGGAGTGCTAGTATTGCCCTCTGTACTGATGGGGACAACTGAGCAGAAGGAATTCAAGTGATTTGTCTAAGGTCATAGAGTTAGAAAAGTGCAGATTTGAAGCTTAAGTCCAAATTTTAGGAGTGGGAAAGGGGTAAGAATTTGATATTAGTGTAAAAACCTAAGGATTCAAAGATAGGGAGATTCTAAAAGATAAGGAATTTTTCCAAATAGTCAAGGAAAAAAAAATTTTTTTTCCTGTAACCTGACCAACACTGAGACCTTTCTCAGGGAACCTGGAGTTTTAATAGCACAATTACCCAACCTGATTAATCAGAATTGCTGTTTGTTTGTGCATGAAAGATAACTCATTATGGCAAATATGCATTAGAAGGCCATAATATATGCATTTATTCAATTAAGTCTAATGTATTATTTAAGGCTCAGTGTGTGATATTTATCACTAGCAAATGCTAATTTATACAGATTATCAGAGTCTAATTAGGTGCACAGCTTTTGAGGATAGCCTGTTCCTTGGAAGGTACAGCCATGACTTACTACTCTGCTCTGGGCCAGTATATTAGAGAATCTGGCAGCCCACACCACAAGCACACTCTGTCTCCTAAAGTGCTTTAAAGGCAAATGGTTGGACCCCATTACTGTGGCCTCCAGTTGCTCATGAAAGCCATTGCCAACACCTTGAAGAGGAACCACTTACTCAGAATCATGTATCCTCTTGAGCATCAATTTCCCCTCCATCACTCCACCAACCAGAGTTGGTGCTAATTAAGTACCTGTCTTCCCCATTTAACCAAGCCACCTGTACGCCATACACAGGAGAGAAGCGAGTCCTTGAAACATTCACTCGATAAGTGAACACTGAAAATCTATTCAGTGCCAGGGTTTGTACTCAGCTCAGATGATGCAAGATAGATGGGATGAGGTCCCTGTATCAGGGGATAAGAGTTATGTGGACTTTAGGGCACTGACTGAAGCATCCCACAGTCCAGAGACAGAGCTCTGACTCTGTGATTTATCAGCTATGTGATCCCAGTCAAGTCACTTTAAACCTCCAATCCCCAATGTCCTCGTCTCATACGGGGAGAACTGACACTTGCTCCTGGGGTTGCTGTTTGTATAAAAGAAGCCACTATTTTTGATGCTAGATGCAGACCTGCCTTCTCACTCATGCAGGGCCTCCCTGCGGTCCTGATGTGTGTTTAGTCCAGTTATTCAATCACACCAAACATTGCCTGATTTTTTTTTTCTTTCTTAAGACTGTACTATAGCTTTTCCTGAAAAGACAGAGTCGAATGTTAATATTTTTTTTGTTCCGCAGCAATCCACCCTAAAACATCCTTACCAGAATTATTTATTTTTCCAGCTTGTTTTTTTCCTGATCCCTCTATCCTACCAGGCATTGCTTCTCTGTCTTTTCCCAGATGGAATATGTCTTGTTCTCAGTTGTTCTCAGCCAGCCGTTGGCTCTGTTTTCAAACTTCCAAGCCTTGCATCTCAAAAAGAAATTCCTCAAGTTCACAGACCCAAATGGGCAAGTGGTCTTTGTAAAACCCTGCTTCTGTAGGCTGAGATCAGTGGCCGTTTGCGTGAAATAAACTGTACTCAATTTGGGAGAAAGACAGATTTGATAAACTATCTCTCTATATGAACTTTGCCATAACAAAGAGATCATTTCTTTGTAATTAAAAGAAGAGGGAAAGAAAGCATTAGCTGGCCTTCAAACAAGGACAACACCTTACCGAATTTAAATCTTATAAAATCTTACAAAAGGCTGTCACAAATCTGCCGGAGTTAGAGTAACAATGCCTTGTAGCTGTGGACTATTTTTGTTGTCAGGCTGGAGGGCATTTTACCAGAAATGGTTGTTGAGATGAACTACTTAGCAAAGTGAAAGAGAAGAATGTAAGTCATCACTATCTTAGTATAACTGTTTCTTCTCAAAAGAAAAGTTACAGTGATTGCACTTACCACCATATACTCCCCACCAGAACTCAGCCTTTAAGATGTCACTGCATTGGTGTCATGAATGAAGTGATAAGCAAGCCATCAAGAAGAGGGAGATGGGATTTTGGAACATCTTTCCAGCTGATCTTCCTCTACCCCTCACTCTCCCTTTGCTTCCACTAAAGGCAGTTCTCCTTATCCCATAAATGCCTGGCAATTCCCCACAAACTTGTTTTTTCTCATATCATTGCCTTAATCTAGAATGATCTCCCTGCCTACCTCCACCTATGCATACCCAAATCTCACCCATCTTTCAAGGCTCAGCTCAAGAAGAGTTGACATTTTTTGAGTTCATGTCACATACTAGATGCTGATTAGCTGCTTTATATGTATGAACTCCCTGAATTCTCATACAACCCTAAGATGAGCATAAGTATTATCCCCATGTCGCAGATGAGGCAACTGAGGCTGAGGGAGGTTAATGAACTTGTCTCGAATAAAACGGCTAATAGAAGGCAGAGCTGGGATTTGAACCCGAGGATATGACCCCAGAATTTCACGCCCTTATCTTCTATGCTCAGTGCCTTCTGTGATTATCCCCTGGAATGTTCTCCTCTCCTTGGAGCTTCCATTTAGGTTCACTTCTCCTAAGCCAGTTCACATCCTACCTTGCACTGAAAAAGTCCCTCTTCCTTTTCCCCTACTAGATTAGATGGCAGTTGAATCCACATCAGTTTTATCGGTTTACTTTAAAAAATAATAACAATAAGGATGCCTGGGTGGTCCAGTCAGTTAAGCATCTGCCTTTGGCTAGGGTCACAATCCTAGGTTCCTGGGATTGAGCCCTGCATTGGGCTCCTTGCTAAACAGGGAGTCGGCTTCTCTCTCTGCCTGCTCTGCCTGCTGCACCCTCTGCTTGTGCCCTCTCTCTCTCTGACAGATAAATAAACATATCTTTTTTTAAAAAAGTATACAGTAGGGGCTTAATAAATATAAGAGCATAGACATGATAGACCAGAATCAAACCTAACAATTTTTCTGCAGATGTGCTCATTTTAACAACCAAGAGGTCACTCTTAAACATGGGAAATGCAGGGAAATATTCTATGGTTAAACAAAGGATCCTCCCCCCAGCTCACTTCTCTCCCCTATACAATATTTGGGCTAAAAATATCGGTTTACAAGCAAACTGATTAAGAATGTGTTGGGGACTTAAAAGAAAGCAAAAAAAAGCAGGAGATTTGTCTCCACAGCAGGAAATGAGGAGTGAGACAGAGAGGAAGCAACTGTACAGAAGCCAATTTGTTTTTTCAAACATGAAAGGAAAAAAGATATATATAATTTAACCAAAAAATTATCTCCAAACACCCAGGGAACCCCCTGCCTGTCCAAAGGGACAAAACACACAAACGTTCTATGTGTGTTTTTGTGGGTTGTTAATGCGGGCGGTGCACGGGGCGGCATTAGGAGTCCAGAAACGCACATCCGCGAGACGAGAGCGGAGGATGAAGAAACTGGAGGATGAATAAGGCTAGCAAAGGGTGTGTGTGCAAAGATCCAGGGTTGTGAACAATTTCAGTGCACATGTGGTGTGACAGGGAGAGGGATTCAGGTCTCCTAACTCCATCCGCTCTTTACTAAAGTGCCTTAGGTCTTTCCAAACTTGATATTAAGAGTCACCTGGGATGATTGTTAAAAACAGATCCCCAGCCTCCATCCCAAACCTCTTGAGCCGAAATCTCTCCCAGAGGCACCCTGAAATCTTTAAATTCAACAAGGACCTAATATTTCAGAGGCTCAGCTGAGGCAGAGAAGCATGGCCTTGAGCAGTTAGAGCTAGATTCCTGTTTTGTGGCAGGCTGGGGTGTAGGGATTGGGATGTCCGGGTTCCTAGAGTAAGGCACGGAAGGAAGCCAGATTAGAAACCGGGAGACGAGCAGGTCGCTTAAAGTCTGTGGGCCTCACGAGCTCGGGCTATGAAACTTCTCTACTACATCGAGCCCATGCAGTGCATTCCAAAGGTGAGCTTCTGGTTTCTGAGGTGATGTTTGCCAACAGCCATCTCCTCACGACCGCGTGACTATAAGTGCTTCCCCAAACAATTCTGGGTACAAAACTACTAGACCTGACACTGTAGGAAGGAGCTCTGAGGCAGCCAGGTTTCAAGATGGCCTCCGAAGATTCTGTCTGTGAGCCATCGTGCCACCATGTAAACTGCTTCCATATTGGATCACCCATGATAGTAGAAAATCATTTTGCCGAAATAGCAAAGTGTGGCTGCTGGGGCATGAATGACATTGCAGGCTCCACTTTGCTCTTGTGAATCATTGGATCCACTCCCTGGGGAAGGCAGCCACCATACTGTGAGGAAGTGCAGTCGCTCTGTGGAGAAATCCACGGGGTGAGGAATCAAGGCTCCTTGCAGCAATCACCTTCAGTGTGCTGACTGAGCCGTCTTGGAAGGAGACCACCCCCGTCCCCAGTCAAGCCTTTAGATGAGAGCAGCCCAGGCCAACGTCTTGACTGCCAACTTCTAAGAGACTGTTAGCCGGAACCACCTTTGTAAGCATCTTCTGAAATTCTGGTCCACAGAAACTGTGTGAGTTATTGTCGTTTTAAGCTGCTGTGTTTTGAGGTAATTTGTTAATATATAGATAAACAGATAGATAATAGATAAATATACCATCTCTCTCTCACCTGTGCTTGATCATGGCTTCAGGGAGACCTAGGAATTGGTGGTCCACATGGGTGTTAGCTGGCATAATAACAACCACACGTATCAAAGGAATATCACCCTTTTACATTTAAAATTCTTTTTTTAATATTTATTTATTTATTAACATATAATGTATTATTTGCCCCAGGGTACATGTCTGTGAATCATCAGGCTTACACATTTCATAGCATTTGCCATAGCACATACCCTCCCCAATGTCCATAACCCTACCCCCCCCCCCCCACTTCCCAGCCACCCTTAGTTTGTTTCGTGAGTTTAGGAGTCTCTTATGGTTTGTCTCCTTCCCCATCCCATATTTAAAATTCTTAAGAGACAGGGCACCTGGGTGGCTCAGTGGGTTAAAGCCTCTGCCTTCTGCTCAGGTCATGATCTCAGGGTCCTGGGACCGAGCCCCACATTGGGCTCTCTGCTCAGCAGGGAGCCTGCTTCCTCCTCTCTCTCTGCCTGCTCTCTGCCTCTCTCTCTCTGTCAAATAAATAAATAAATAAAATCTTTAAAAAGAAATTCTTCAGAGACAGACATCATTATTCCCATTCAATAGATAAAGAAATAAGGTTCAGAGAAGTCAATATGTCCAAGGCTTCTGATGTAATATGGTGAAGTCAGAACTTGGAAGAAGGTGTGCTTCAAAAGGATTTCTCTCTTTATATTTTAAAGATGAGTACTATTCCACTGTAAGTATATGCAACATTTTCTTTATCCATTCATCTGTCAATGGACACTTAATTTATTTCCACATCTTGGCTATTGTTATAATGCAACGATGATTGTGGGGGTACAGATATCTCTTTGAGATCCTGATTTCAATTATTATGGCTAAATACCCAGAAGTGGGTTGGCTGGATCATATGGTTGTTCTATTTTTAATTTCTTGAGGCCTTACAAAGGAAGGAAATTCTTCAGTGCTCTATGACATGGATGAACCTTGAAGACATTATACTAGGCAAAATAAATCAGTCACAGAAGAACAAATACTGTGTGATTCTAATTACATGAAGTATCTAAATAGTAAGATACATAGAAGCTGAGAATAGAAAGGTGGTTTCTGGGGGCTGGGAGAAAAGAGGAGCTGCTATTCAAAGGATATAAAGTTTCGGTTATTTAAGATAAGTAAGTTCTAGAGATCTGCTGTACAATACTGTGCCTGTAGTTAATAATATTGTATTGTACACTTAAAATGTGTTAAGAGGGTAGATCTGATGTTAAACGTTCTTACAATAATTAAAAAAAAAAATCTCCACTGTGGATCTGCTCACTATAGCATCTGCAGGCATTTTCTAGCTATCTGAACTCATCCTGGTTGAGGGTATTCTGTCTCACTAAGCTGTGGTCTTCACGCCTGCTGGAAGGCAATGCATTAGGTTGCCCCTTGATCTCCATGCATGTAATAAGAGGAATACAGGTTCAAGTGTAGGCTTCCTGAGCCTCAGTTTCTTCTTCAGTAAAATGGGGATAATAGCTACTTGACAGAGTCGTTGAAAGAATCCAGTGTCACAATTTCACATGCCATTGTTTTATAAACTCTAATAGCTAACACCAAAGCAAATTATTGTTTTCCTCATTATGGGTGGCATCTTTATTTATGCCAAGCTCACAGAGATTATTGGATTAGCAATGCCAATTTTGACTGCCCACCTAGGGTCTAGGTAAAGGCCCTCAGCTGTAAAGACCTTCTTTACATCCTTCTTCCCCAAAACACTGAAGAAACGTCGAATAGCTATTTATTGTCTTCCAGCTATAATTGATTATGGGATAAGAGTTGTTTTGTCAATCTTCCACTGCAATCCTTGAATAAAAGGTTAGTAAATAATAATGATTTTTTAAAAAGGCATAATGCATTGTCTCTTGAATCCTGCTCATGCAGTCTTTCTTACTTGTATCTCTCTGAAAATGGTCTTTATGAATATCAACTTCTGAAAAAAAAAATTTTTTTCTTATGTTGAATCATCAATAGTGGACAAAGAAGCAAATTAAAACAATTGCCTGGTTTCCCCACCTTTGGGACCCACCCTAGTGTCAATGATGGAGGAGAGGAGAGGGAGTGGGGAAGAAAGGAAAGCAAGAGAAAACCCATGCCCGGAATTTCCAAGCCAGAGGGACATTTTTTCTTTGAAATTAAAAACATAAATCAATTTCATTCAAACTCTAAGAGCAGAAAGGAATGAGGGATTTGACTGGCAATGTTTAGAGATGAATGATTTCTGGAAACTGTGGCTTGAAAATTGAGAAGTTCTGCTTTTTTAAAGAAGAGCTACAATTTCCACACACACGAACGTCCCATCTCATCAGCTCTCCCCACTCGCATCTCCTGGGCTTTGTCTGGGTCTCTGTCTTCTGTAGCTGGGATGCAGCCTTCCTCCTGGACCGCAACCTCCTGGACTTGGAGCTGAGCTATTCCTGTCCTCCAACACTGCTCTCTTCCCCCGCAGCACACCACACCACACCACGGGCGAGGATTTCCCACCTGCATTCCTTCCTCTTCTGGGAGGACAGCAGCTTCTGACCCTAATCCTTTCTCCTCCAGCAAGTTTCTGTTTGAGAGTAACAGAAAAGAGGGTGGAAACTGAGGATGATGGATGTTGAAATGTAGGGCGGTGTGGTTATTAAGAGGAAGAGAAAGACAGACACACAGTATGTGGGGGAGGGGTAGAAGTAAAGGGGTCAGAGAAAAACAGGGGTTTAAAAGAATCTAATTTGAAACACTCTTTGCTAGAGACTCCAATCAAATCATTTCCCTAACCCTAGGAATCTCTGGGAATTCAGTCCCCCCTACTTCTGTCTCCCCTCCCATTCTCTTTCCTATTCTCTCATTCCCTCAGTGCCGAAACAGATGCCCATGCCACCACCACCCCCTAAATTACCTTAATTACTGTCACCTCTGCTACACACACACACACGATCACATTCACAAACCCACACACAACCTTATACCACACGCATTCATAACCTTACACACAATCACACTCACAGTCTCACACACATACAAGTATACTCACAACCATACACACATACACACACACACAACCACATTCACAAACCCATACACAACCTCACACCACACACACATATTCACAACCTCACACACAATCACACTCACAGGCTCACACACACAAGTACACTCACAACCACATACACACACACAACCACATTCACAAACCCATACACAACCTCACACCACACACACATATTCACAACCTCACACACAATCACACTCACAGGCTCACACACACAAGTACACTCACAACCACATACACACAACCACATTCACAAACCCATACACAACCTCACACCACACACACATATTTATAATCTCACACAATCACACTCACCAGTCTCACACACATACAAGTACACTCACAACCATACACACACACACACACAACCACATTCACAAACCCATACACAACCTCACACCACACACACATATTCATAATCTCACACACAATCACACTCACCAGTCTCTCACACACACAAGTACACTCACAACACACACACACACAGTCTCACACCTCCTTTCCTTCACTGTATATTCTCTTAGGGGCTCTGGTGACATTTATTTCATTTCCCACCGTTACCTCTCATTTTCTTCACCCAAGGTGGCAACAAGCCACTGCTCTTCAACCACCATAGCTACAGTCCCCAGAGAGGAGAATATATTTGGGGAAACTGTGGACAGGGTATTATAAGTCCTCTTATTTTAAAAAATGGGTATAACTCCAAAGGGGCTTTCTTCATGGGCTGCCCCTCAGAAGACATCTAAATTGTCTCTGGAGATTCTGAACAGACCAGAGATTTAGAAGGAAAGTACCTGCTGTCCCAGCTTTAAAGGCTACTGTCCTCCCCGAGAAGCCCATCCCCACAGCTCTGGCTTCTGCTCTGGGGCACCCTTATTTCCTGGCATTTTTTGCAAACATACCCTTCAGAAGTACACCAGAGGTTGTTCAACCCTTTTGCGGCCTTGCACTGCCATCGAGTGGTGAAAGCTAGAACTGCACCCACTTAAGCTGCAAAAACCAATGACCGCTGTGGCATGAAGTAGGATCAGGGCTGACCTCCAATAGATGGTAAGTGGGGTAACTTCTTCTTCTTATAAGGAATGCTGGCATATTCTGCAAAGGACAAAGGACACACACCTTTCCAAACACATCTTTCCATCCGCTAGTACCTTTTCATGGAATGCCTTTCCCCACAAGCTGCTCCAAATACCATACTGTGCTACAGCACTATGCCCATACGTCTAAGAACAATTCATCTCTCCGACCTTCAAACATGTGCCATTTATTGTATTTGTGGCATTTACCAAGACTCTAAGCTGTATGGAAATTAAATGTGCGTGTGTCTCTGTCCCCTACCAGGAAGTGAACTGGCAGATGGCAATGACCATAATTTTTTTCACACTTTGCAAATAGTAGGAAGTCTTTAAATACATATTGAAGGGAGGAGAAAATACTGCAAATAAATGACTCACTAATTCCTTAGCTGCCTGCCTTCACTTACTTGCTGACCACTTCCTTATTCTTCCCAGTGCAACACTGAGCTGGGAATCTATCTAAGAAGCCTGGCCTGCGAGTCAGAATTAGATCGTGCCTGTAGAAACTGTGTCCTGGGGCATGTCACTTTCCCCCTCTCAGCCTTTTCCCAACTGCATAGAGAGGATTAAATTAACCTTATCACTGAGCTCCCATTCAGACAAATGACAGGGTAGATTTTAACAAACCTATGTGTAACCAGGGGAACTGTGAGTGTACAAAGAGAGAAAAAGATGCACCATAGTTTTGATCTTTCCCCATGGACCCCAAGGCACAGAGCTTGGTTATACCAATGAGGCACTCAGTAAATATCCAGAAGAAAATATTAGATGGAAGCAAAACAAATTATAGGACACAGAAGCAAAATGGCCACAGAATTAGTGTGTGTGGATGACCGTATACAGCACCGCTCTGAGCTCAAATTGAGATTTCCTATCTCCTGACACAAGCATGTTGCAAACAATATGTGTCAAGAGCTGGTGGCATTAAATGGAGGCTTTGGTGGTCTTTTCAAAGGACACTTCTTCAAGGGCAAGTGATATTACCCACCCGAAGAAATCAGGCTCCAAAGAAGGGGAGGACGGTGTTTGAGATGCAGTAAAGACAGCCCAGGAAGAGCACTGCCATGCAGACAGAACAGTAAACACCTGCAGGCAACATTAGCCACGGATGCTCAGCCTGACTCCAGAAGCCTCTCTCGATCTGTAATCCAAATGGGTATTACCTGAAGGATCGTCCTGCTCCTGTGATCAGAAACCCAAGCGGAAATGCTGTGGTTGGTCACATTCTATTTCATACGTTGTTGGGCATAGTCCAGCCCAACCTCTTATTTTCACAGATGTGCAGAAAGCAGGGAAATGCCTCTTGGGTTCAGGGAGACCTCCTCCTGTGCCTAGCAGTGGCCCAGGAACATTCAATGTGCTTAATAAGTTGTTCGATATGGTGGCCTATTGGCACTCTTCCTTCCACAAATATTACCAGACATTCTAGTATAAGCCAGGAAAGAGGCTAGGCAGACAACTCGTCCCAGCACAACCCCTTGAGGAATCATTACCCTGAAACACAGAGCCAGGAGCTTGGATGCTCATGGTCTCGAGTGAAACAGTCACAAGGAGGCCCTTGGAGTTAGTCAATGAAAGGCTTGAAGCCTTAATACTAATTGCTGGCTTCTGCATCCCTTCTGTGTATGTTTTCCTGATGAATACAGTTATGATTATTTAATTTGTAATGGACCAGAAGGAACTGATTTTACCATGGCTGATAGCCAGGAACTGAGGATGCTGAGACAAGAATTTTTCAAAATGTATCTTGAAATAAAAGACAGTAGCCAGGAGTTTTCCTTCCCTCTTGCCAATAGGGTACGTGCTTCTGTTCCTCGTGAGGTGGAATAAATTATCTCACTTCATGACCCTGCTGTCTTTCAAGGTTAAGCTACAGCATGGAGGTGGCAGTGGGAATTGCAGGAGTCTAGAGTTTGCAGGGACATGGAGATGGACTTGTTTGGGTAGGACACACACCTAGCCCAGGGGGCCGCCACACATCCAGCTCCCACCTGTGCCAGTCCCTGCGAATCCATCCAGCCATTTGTGTCTTGAAGCATCTCCTCAGCCCTGCTCCAGATTAATGGGAGTCGGCACTTAAGATAGATCTGTTTTCCAACCTTTGAACCTGAGATCTTGGGAGGATGACTTCTCCACGTTGTAGTTAAGATCACAACGATCTGATACCCAAACCTTTTCTCCACTCTACCTTTGAATGACAAGCTTCCTAAGGATGAACATTATCTCCTTTTTTTTTTTTTTTTGCCTTGGGATTTTAAAAAACTATCCAATCAATACCTGAATTGCATTTCTTTTTAGCATCTATCCAGCCACTATGGGATCCAGAATAGAAGGCCACACTCAGAAAGTTGCCAGTCTGCGAAACCCAACTCTAATGCGTTGTTGTCAATGCTAAAAGTGTCTCCTTTATTCCCCCTACATGAAGCTCGGTTCAGATGCCACATTACCCACAGGAATTCCAGGTCCGTTTTTACCTAGAACTATCCTTACCCCCAAAGAACATTAACTTCTGCCTCTTCCGTTCTTCATAACATTTTGTTATGCATTGAAGCTAGACCTCAGTTACTTGTGTCTCTGCCTATCACCTCCACCAGACCCTAAGTACAAAACTCTAAAACATGTTTTACTCCTATATGAATAGAGGATGCCTAGAGAAGGCAGGCTTCCAACAAATTTTCATTGGATCAAGTTGAGTTCCTAGAATCATCACTATTAAATAGAAAATCATAAGACTTAAAACTGGGATGGTCTTTATAGATCATGGGATCTAGGATGGGAAATAGGTTTTATTTTAAACCTAATCCCAGTTAGTTGTCAGTGGCTGCCAGGAGCACCATGTTAGCACAACTTAGGCAAAGTCCATGGTCAGTAGGAAACAGGGTTATGTTGGGTTCGTGATGTCTGTCAGGAGTAGGAAAGGAGGAAGTTAAAAAATGTATATGTCTTCTGCCATTAGGGGTCAAGTTCACCCCCTACCAGTTAATGTTAAAGTCTGTAGAATGTAGTGGATGATCTGGGATTGGGCTGGAGCACTGGATTGCAATGCTCTACTGTGAAGTGGTTGTATAATTTTATTCAAATATCTTGTTTTCTTGGGACTTTACTTTAGTTTCATTGTGTATGAGATGAGCTCGGTGGTTCTCCCTGTCCTTACCTTTCCGGACTCTTGTGATGGTTGAGCATATGGTCCTGAAAGCATTTTACAAACCATAGAACCGTGTACAAATGTGTGATGTTCCCATAGAGTGCTGACCTCAGTGACCATTCGGTAAGTGGAAACAGAGACTCCAATCCTAAAGAGAGAAAGAGAGAGAGATTGGCTGTTACTAAAAGTGGGTCAGTCACTTTGTTATTCAAGCATTCTCCTGATTTGAGACTGTGATTTATCTACCATGTGAGAAATGGTCACATTTGGGCATCATATACCCACTAACTTGGACACTAATCAGGAGCAGAGGCCATTCAGGCCAGAAAATAACTGTCTTGTCACTGTTCTTACTCACTGGTAAGTAATTATGTCACTGGATATTAACCTATGGCATTTGGACTGGATGGAATTTTCCGCATTCTCTCTCTTCTGCTAGATTCCATTGCTATGTCCTAGTTCATGATATCCTTACCTCTCTTTTGAGCTATGGCTATAGGCTTCTAACTGGGCTTCCCTTCTCTATTAAGATCTCCTGAATCTAGCCTCCCCAGAGCCAGCCTGGTGATCCTTCAAAAATACAGTAAGTACCCTGTTACTCTTCAGTTCAAAAATCTTCAATAGCAACCTGGTGCCAGAACCCTAAGAATGGCAAACAGTCCTATTACAGAGACTTGAGCTTGATTAGTTGTTATGGAAAACTAAGATCCCCTCTAGCCATTCTCCTACTCATTGAATCCTCTAGAAAGAGCCTTCTAGTCACCTTTTCCTTAATCTTCTGAATTTCCATGTCTCTAAGTCTCTGCTAGCATTGTCATCTCTGAAAATCCCCTCCTTCCCCATCTAATTGGCAAGCTCCCATTCATTATTTAGGATAAAGTGGGGATGTCATCTCTGTTAGGACTCTGTTGTTTATCCCCAGGCGGAATTAATCATGCCTGCCTCTGTGCCACTCGTGTCACTCTGTGTACACTCTACCCAGGTATGTCGCTCAAGTTTTCACTCCTTACAGTGTCCAATTTTCAGTAAACCTAGGGGATTGTGCGCCCCATGTTTTGTGCTCTGGAAAATGCATTCAACATATTTTGAATCATCCCTCTGAAGCAGAGTCATCTGTTCAGATGTTTATCTCTCCTGGGAGACCATGACTTTGTAAGGTGAGAGACTCCCACCCTTGTCATCTTGCAGTCAGTGTCTACACACTAGCCCATCTGCTTGTAAATCAGCTTTTGCTACTCTCCTACGCAAAACTTTTCAAACTTAAAATAAGATCCAAACTCCCCACCAGAGCATCAGGCACCAGGCCCTGCACAAAGACATCCAGACTTTTCCACCATCAGCCTTACCTTCATACGCTGAGCTTCACTTTATTCCCCAGTGTAACCTTCTTCCCATCTCAGGCCTTTGCTATTCTCCCTGCTTGGAAATCTGTGCCCCACACTTCCACAGAACTCAATAGATGCTGATCCAGCTCTGAATGCTAGGCTAGATATGAAATAAAAAAGTTAATAAAAATCTAATTCACCCAGGCTCTGGAGAGATGGACAGGCAAGGAGAGAATACTTGTGTAATGATAGAGATTGACTGGAAGGTGAGGTTACTTATGAGTTTTTGGTCCCACTCACCCAACTCTGAGCTTGTGCCTTAGTTTTCCATTTTCCATTCAGATGGCGTGTCCTTGGGAAGGTGCCAGCAAGTCTAAACCAGCTCCATTTCCCGTCACCTCCCACCTCTTTTATTTTCTGTAGATCACTTACCATGCTCTGAACTTATCCTGTTTATTTACCTGTTCAGTGTTTACACTAATCTCTTTCCGCTGGAATTCCAGCAGCAGGAGGGATGACATGGTCTTTGTTTTGCTCCTTACTGTGTTCCTATGGACCAGAGGAGCGCCCCCCAGTGCATATGCATTTGTTAAATGAGGAAATGACTTCATCTGATCCCTTGGTAAGTTGTCTGTTGAATGAACTAGTTCATAATTACTTTTTAGGTGGCAGCCACTAACTTTTTAAATTTTAAACCCAAGTTGTTTCCAGTAATCTAGGGATAAATTATTCAAGTTGTCGAATATCCAGAAAGGTTCCTGAGGCTGCCTCATGTCAGCCTTATCTCTGTTAATTTGGCCCTTTAAGCAGAGAAGGCATAGAGCAGGTAACGATCCAATCACAGTAATATCCTCTTAGCAGTTCTGCACAATAAATAAGTAAACGAACTCTCTGGTTGGTGCCAGGGTTGAACCTTCAGCCAGAAGGGGAGCTTTTATATTTCCCAAAGACTATTTTGTTTCTCTTTTCTGTTTTCACCTATTTTCTCCTACCCTCCACCCACATAGAAATCCAGAGAGAGTTTATTTCACTAAATTTTTCATGAGTCAAACCAGCAGCTCATTTTTGAGGATGGCAGGATCAGGGGAGAATTAGGGCACTGGGTGAGTGCAGGTGAAAAACCAGTCTTTTAAGAGGACACAGATCATCTATCTGGCATACAGCCAGACGTCCTGCCATCTAAGATTTCTCTCATCCCCCTGACTCTACATGCAGGGAAGAAGGCACCAATGGACTTGTTCCTCAAAAGCATGGAGCAGAGAAACCCAGGCAGATTAAGTCAGTTGCCCAAGGTCACTCCACACTCCAGGTGGCCAAGTTCAGCTGTGAGACCTGAAAATATCCCTTCAATCAGCAGGTCTCCCTAAGGCTGCTCTGGCTCTTGAGTACTTGCCTGTAATTTTCCTGGCTCTGAATGGGAGGAGAATTATGGAAGAAAAACAAAGTTAATAAAAATCAAACTCACCCAGACCCCGGAGGGATGGACAGACCAAAAGAGACTGTTTATTAGTGCAGGAGATGGCACAGGAAGGAGAACATTTATTAGTTATTGGTTTACACTTACTCAGGTCTTTCTCAGAGATGCCTAAAGGTTTTTCTGACTTAAATTTTAAGTTCCGAATTCTCATATGGACCTTTGTGAGCCTAGAAGCATCCAAAAGGCACAAGAATATAGTGGAGCCAGAATTATGGGAAGGCCTATTGTGTGATGTTGGACATGATCCTTGGAAGTGGAAGCCAAACATCCCCACCCTCCCCCATCCCCCACCTCCCATGAAAGCTCAGAGAGGCACCATGGTGCATGCCAGATCAGTTAGAGACCTCCCAGTTCCTGTCATCCTGGTCACTGTGATTGGCTCAAAGATAAGCACATGACCCAAGCCAAGCTAATGAGCGCAGATTTTTTCAGAATTATTTACAAAGATACTTTCTTGTCTTTGGAAATTTAAGATGTAAGTACCATGCGGGCTTGGAGCTCTGGGGACAATACCTCACAGTCCATAAAAGCTCACTGCAGGGTGTAGAGAGGAGCTTCTACCAGACTGAAGAAGGAATGGCATAGATGCTTTCTTTATAAATCTGAAGATCCTTCACCACCCTTTACACACACGCGCGCACGCCAGCGCGCGTGCTTATTCCCAGAAGTCTCATCCTCCTAGCCAGTGACAGACATGACCTGCTCTACTCTCCTCAGGACATGTCTTTGATGATACCTCCCCACATTTTTCTCCATATGTCCTCTCTGGTTAGTTTCCTTCTCCTTGTTTTGGTTTCTCTGAGTCTTATGAAGAAGTCTGGTCTTGAGTTTTGATCCATCACCATCTTAGGAATCTTTTGGAGCCCAACAGTCTCCCAGGGGCTTGCCCAAACCTCTTAGGACCAATCATATGTTGTTCCCATGGCTTATCAGTGACTTTTTTGGTTTCCGTCAGGGTCTGTCTCACTTCTGGGTGTCTTTTTTACTGCTGAAGTGTCACTACCCTGCATTTTACACTATAAACCTTTTTATAGGTCTGTTTCTGCTCACAGAATCTGGCTTGGTGTTCTTCCATTGATGAGAGAATCAGCGCTCTCTCCCTCTGTTAGAGGGAAGTTAGAGATGAAGCTTCATGGAAATAGAATCATTCATACATTCTCAGGCCAACCCCGCAGAGGTACAGTGTTGTTTGAAGAGATGGTAAGACAGATTTCATCACCCATTGGGTTAGGTGCATGCCAATCATAATATCTTGGCCAATGAGCTGTAAAGAAATAAGGAGGTTGGATTCCTAGGGCAGAACCTAGAAGCTCATTGGGCAGATGAGAGTAAGCAGGGGTATTTTTCTCCAGGACGTTGGCAAGAGATGATGTGAGAAGATTACTTTGCTGTGAGTCAGGAAGCAATACTTCACCCATAGCAATTGAGACCCAGGGGAATTTCAGTGGTGGCAGCATTGAATGATACTTCCTGGACACAAATCTACTGTTAGGAGCCTGGAACACAGAAATAATCTTCAAATCCTGGTCTAGGATTGGGATGAGACAAGGTGGCTACAGAAGTAATAGCAGGAAAGACACGCAAACATTCAGTCAGTCATTGTCTGAAGGTTACTTTAGAAAGACAGCAGAGACTAAGACATAGCTCCGGTTCTCATAGGGTCACAACTAGAAGGGAAGATACATGTGCTGCGTGGCCTGAAGACTGAAATAATGTCCTAGGAAGGACAAATTTGTTATTGCAATGGAGAACCACTGACAAACTTAAACAGTGAAGTGACTTTGGGAGGTCACTGGCAACCTTGAGGAAATTGATAACAGAGGTCAAGAAGGGAGGCAGGGAGACAGTATAGAAGGTTGTGTAAAGGCAGAGGCTACAGATGATAGCCCCGGGTGAGGTGGATGGGTTGCACCTCCGCTGCCTGCTGTCCTGTTTCTGCAGACGGTTACTTCCTGTCTTTGTCTGGTGCATAGATCTGAGAGAGTCATTTCAGACCACCTTTATTTCCTCATGGTTGAAAGTGGAAGTAACCCTAATGATAGTAACTGTACTTATAATAAGATTAAGTAATAGAACTTAAAATATGAAATAATATGATAGATAATATTAGCGGTATTAAATAACCTGTATATATTATTTCGTCCTCACAATCACACGTAAGATATGTACTTTTGTTTTCCCCATTTTATTTTATTAAGATTTTATTTATTTACTTGAGAGAGAGCAAGAGGGAGAAGCAGACTCCCTGCTGAGCAGAGAGCCCGACATGGGGCTTCATCTCAGGACCCCAGGGTCATGACTTGAACCAAAGGCAGATGCTTCACTGACTGAGCCACCCAGGTACCCCATATTTCCCCCATTTTAAAGATGAGGACACTTAAGGCAAAGGCATAATGGGTTTCAGTACTTGCCAAAGGACACATTTTAACCAGGTCTTTTGAAACTAAATACCATGCTCTTTACTCTCCAAAAAATCTCCACAGGTAGAAAGAGCTTCTGTTTCTTTTTAATTATTATTTTTTGTAAAAATGTTAAAGAATGTTATCTGTTTGACAACATATTTTTTGCATTAAAAATGCATTTTCTATAAAAATTCCATATATTTGTCTCATCATAAAAATCACCTGGCCAAAAAAAAAAAAAATCACCTGGCAACCTGATACAAATACATATATCCATTCTCTCTTTGTGGATTCAGTGAGTGTAGGGTCAAGCCTGGGCTTTTATAAATCACCCCAGGAGACTCCAATGATCAGACAAGTTTGTCAAACATTCTCTATATGGTGCTTTTTATTGGCTGTATAAGATTTAATTATGTAGATAGTTCACAATTTAATTTACAGTTCTGTGCTGTAGATTATCAGTTTTAATACCGAAATAACACTATGATGATCAGACAAGTGTATATCTCTGATTATTTCTTTATAAAGAAATAAAACTTATTTTATTAATAAGAAATTAATTTAATAAGAAATAAATTAATAAGAAATTAATAAGAAATAAATAAGTTTTATTTCTTTATAAAGAAATAAGTATTTCTTTAGAAAACCTTGGCATTGTAGCTCATCTCTCCAGCTCTCTGATTGAGTTCCCTATGCATGGGACCCTAGCATGAGTGCTTCTCTACTGCAAATAATTCTTCGACTTTGGTCATTTAGAGATGGGATGTCAGCTACAGATTGGGGAAAAGGAGGCACATAAAGCAAAAATGTTTAAATTGATATGTTTGACTTGTTCTTAATGTTTGTGAATTTATACACATTAAGCACCCATTAGCATTATCCTAGGTGCTTTCTGTTTATCTTATTTGATCACCTCTGCAATCCCACAGGAGAATATCACTCTCTTTTACAGATGAGTAAATTGAGTTTAAAAATGTTCCAGTATTTGGACCCAGATAACAGTTCATTCCTAGACCATTTCTATTTTCCAACACACTATAAATGCCTTCGATTCCACTATCATCAACTCTTATTTTTAGATTTTAAAAAAATATATTCCCCACACCTTCCCTAAACCTCCTATAAAATAGGTAACTTTAAAAAGTCCAGGAGCCATCAGTGAGAGTATGTTCTGGAAAATGGGAGGGCAAGCCACTAACAGCTGAGTCTGGGATAGAGAAAAGGAATCTCTTTGATGTCATTTGGCAGAAAAAACTCTTGAGTCCACAGAAGAAACGTGAGTGCAGTCCTCGGAATGGGGCTTCAGTTTAATTTCAGCTGCATCCAGAAAATTGAGAACACTGAGGCTGACAGATGAGAGCTAAACAGGTATCCGGGGAACTAACTGTACCAATGTCATCTTAATTTTATAGGAAAATAAGTCAGGTTATCTACGCTTCTGTTCTGCGACTTTCAATGGAATAGTCCAGAGGTAGCGTGAGGGAGAGGGCAGACTTGGCACCACCTCCAAGTATATTTGAATCTCTGCTTAATATCTGAGTGAACTTGTACTGATCACGCCATCTCTCTGAGCCTCCGTTCCTTCATTTATAAAGCAAGACACAATCTAACCAGAGGATGATTATGATAATTAAATGTGATAATGTGACTAAAAGGCTTAGCACATTTGGATTCGTAGTGTACCCTTATTATTAGATGATTCCCTGCCTTCCCAAAAAACTCCTTCTTCAGAGTGCATCTGCCCTGACTTTCCCAGGAGACGGAATCCACAGAAGTCCTCTGCGGTACATGGGGTGGTTTCTGAGGAAGGTTCATTAGGCAGAGGGAGTGGGTACCAAACCTAGAACAGGAAGACCCCTTAGTCTTCAGCTCTTATTTTATAGATGGTATTGAAAAGTATCTGAGTTTGTAACAAGGGGACCAATTCCGGCACTGTTAATTTTACTGATATTTACTAAAGGACATTGGGTAAGTCACTTTGGACACAGATGATACTGTTTCAAAATGGAGGTAATAAAAGTAATAGCAGGAATGTCACAAACATCAGGAACATTACAAACCTCAAAGGAAATATTGGTTTGGAAGTGCAGTGTTAACACATTTTGGTTCTAATCCTGACTCTGCCTCTTTATGGTTTTGACCCAAACACTTTTTTTTCTTTGGACCAATATTCATACCACCACAAATAAGAGGCTTGTAACTTATAGTTAAAATCTCTTCTATCTCTGATATTCTGTGAATCTGTGACTTGACTAAGGTCCTGCCAAGGTAGATAAAATCTGGGTTGTCACACTGTGAGTCTGGGTGTTTCTATTTTATATATTATCTCAGCTCAGATATGTATACTTGATGGCTTTCTGGGGAGTCTATTTCCAAGAAAGAGCTGCCTCGTGTGGTTTATCCCAAATGGAACTTTTTCTAGATCTCTGCAACACCCGCATCTGATCTGCGTCTAAGGGAATTCACCCACTTGCCCCCATCTCTCTCTTCCCTTGCTGTGAAGGTTATCACATTTTAATCCACACTGTATTGATGACGAAAACTTCATATTAAAACATAATCACTCATGTATCAAGAGATCTAGTTTCAAATCCCAGGCATTCTTCTCTGTGGTCTATGGTTAGACTTTCAGGAAAAGAAGTTCTAAGAGCACATATATTTAAAATTTCTAGGTCTACCAGTCAGGCAAAGTTAAGAATGACTCATCAATGGCACAGCAAGTGGTTCAAGACCTAGAACCCAGACATCATGTCTGGCTGAGAATGATCAATGAAGAGCAGAATCGTTGACTAAATTGTTATTCTTAGGAATGAATATACCTGAAACTATGAAATCATACAGAGCTAGGTCGCTTCAACCTGAAGACGTTGAACTTTACACAGGATGTGAAAACTCACGGAACCCTGAGCACATTTCTGTGAGATGTAATAGAGATGACAGGGATCTACATTCTCCACCTGAGCTGTAATCTCAAGCATACAAATACACCATTGTCACAGAGTTCCCGGGTGACTCAGTCAGTTGAACATCCAACTCTTGGTTTTGGCTCAGATCATGATCTAGGGGTGGTGTGCCTGAGCCCTGCGTTGGGCTCGTGGGGAGTCTGCTTGGGATTCTCTTCCTCCCTCTCTCTTTGCCCCTCCTCCCAGTTGTGTGCTCTCTCTCTCTCTCTCTCAAATAAATATATAAATAAAATCTTTTAAAAATACACAATTTTCTCTATTAGCAGAGGCATTAAGGAGAGCCAAAACTAAAGCAAATTTTAATGGAGTCCACTTCGTCATTTTCTCCCATCTTCAATCCCCCTTGATCTGGTGTTTTATACTAGTTCACTATAATTCCTTTAACTTTTATACCTGGGTTTCTGAACACTCATCTGTAGTAACTTGTATTTTTTTTCCTGCCCAGAATCTGTTCACCTGGATCCAGCTCTGCCTAAAGTCCAAATCAGGACTTTTTTTTTTTTTTTTTTTTTTTTTATGAGCCATTATATGTCTTGTTTTTCCCAAGCCAGTTTGAGTTATATCCCTGTCAATTGCAATTGGAAGTGTATCTTCCCAGTGGGAAAATTATCTGCCTTGTTAATAATTTTTCTTTTCCATTTATATATAATATCACCTATGTAAATACCAGATAAATTAACAGATTTTCATCACTGTCCATAGTTCCAGTTCCAGGGCTTTGAGAAAACACTAATGAATGAGACAAGGTCATTACCCTAGAGAAGCTCAGTCTAGTTGAAGAGACAAGCATCTGTAGAAATAACTAAAATGTTGCATGTCTGACCATAGTTATGATGAAGTCATGGGAGGAAATGAATTGGTTTCCTTAGAGAAGTTAGAAAAGCTCTATAGAAGAGGTAACATTTGAACTGGATAAGAAAGGCTGATTAGAAATTTTTCAAGTAGAGGGGTGCCTGGGTGGCTCACTCAATTAAACACCTGACTCTTGGTTTCAGCTTAGGTCATGATCTCTAGATCATGACATCAAGCCCTGGATCGGGCTCTGTGCTCAACACAGTCTGATTAAGTTTCTCACCCTTTCCCTCTTCCCCAAGCAATAAATAAGTAAATAAAATCTTTAAAAAAAAAAGAAAAGAAGTTTTTCAAGTAGAGCAAGAGCTCCCAATCAGAGACATCTTTTTTAAAAGGTTTTATTTATTTACTTGACAGAGAGAGAGACAGCAAGAGAAGGAACACAAACAGGAGGATCCCAGGACCCTGGGATCATGACCTGAGCTGAAGCCAGATGCTTAACAACTGAGCCACCCAGGTGCCCCTCAGTCAGAGACACTTTTTACTTCCAGGGTACATTTTTCCTTGTCATAACTTAGAGTGTGCCAGGCCTGGTGCAAAACATCCTACAATGTATAAACATCTTCCACAGCAAAGAATTAAATGCCAGTAGTCATAAGACTGAAAAACTCTGAAGTAGAGCTATTAAGAAAGAACATTCTAGAACAAGGGGGATATAAAGCCAGGAGTCAGGTTTGTTCGGAGTCAGGTTTGTTCAGAGTGATAGCAATGTCTTGATGCAGGGGGAAATAGGTTGAAGGCAAATGACAAATAGTCTTTGAAAGTAAGGACTTTGAACACTGTCCTGTGGGAATAGGAAGCTACCCAGGTTCTTTTAAGATTGTGATTAGAAACAAGGCCTCCTAAGTTTGAAATCCTAAGAATGGAACATGTTATGGAGAGTTTGGATGTGTGGGGCTACCAAAGAGCAGTGGAGATAAGGATTCCCACAGAAAACAATTTTTGAGAACTATGAGGTTGGAACAATCAATGGGTTGTTAAAATTACTGCTGAATCTGACCAAAATGGTGCTAGTGACATTAACGATGAGGGAAACAACTGGATCTGGCTTTCCTCTAAAAACGTTTATTGGATACTGAGCCAAGCACAAACCCTCCCTGCAAAGAGCCTTTTCCATCTCCCTTGTGCCATTTATTCCCTCTTTGGACATTGTGCCAATTCATCTTGGAAGTATTAAATATTTTTATAATGAATCAGATGCTGGTGACAGGTGCCAGATTGACGACTCTGGAGGAGGAAGCTTGAAGTGCTCACGTTCCTCACACTGAGATGACAAGGAGAAGAGTTATGTGTGCTGAAAGATTTATCATCAAGCTGTCCACAGGCACCTCTTTGGCCTCCAGAAAATGGTCTAAAATTAGACACAATCTGGAAACCTTTTAGAGCCAAAAAGAAGTATGTCATCATGTTGATGTTCTTCCAACCTGTTACCTTTGGTGAAAGTAAACTAGAGCTTGTATTCAAACAAGGTCTACAACAATACTCAAAAGGTTCTGCATGGCATTCTCCCACTTCTCTTTCTCTCTCTCTCTTTTTTTAATTAGCATTCAATGTATTATTTGTTTCAGGGGTACAGGCCTGTGATTCATCAGTCTTACACAATTCACAACACTCAGCATAGCACATACCCTCCCAATGCCCATCACCCAACCACCCTATCCCTCCCACCCCCCTCCACTCGAGCAACCCTTGGTTTGTTTCCTGAGTTTAAGAATCTCTTATGGTTTATCTCCCTCTTTGGCTTCATCTTGTTTCATTTTTTCCTCTTTTCCCCTGTGAGCCTCTGTCTTGTTTCTCAAACTCCTCATATGATAATTGTCTTTCTCTGATTGACTTATTTCTCTTAGCATAATACCTGCTAGTTCCATCCATGTCATTGCAAATGGCAAGATTTTATTTTTTGATGGCTGCATAGTATTCCATTGTGTGTGTGTGTGTGTGTGTGTGTGTACACCACATCTAGGCTCTTTCCATTGTTTGGCTATTGTCCCACTTCCCATCTATGCCATCACCACTTTGTAGTCACTGAACTTTAGAGTTAAAAGAGATCCTGAATATCATGCAATTCACCTGCTCTATTTTGCAAATGAAGGAAGTGGAAGCCGAATCAGATTCATGACTCACTTGGGATTGTACAAGCTGTAATGGAATACACCAGAGAGAACTTCAAGTTCTTTCTTCTCTTTTGAGTGCTGTCCCACTCCATTTTTTTCTTTTTTTTTTTTTTTAGAGCTTTATTGAGATACAATTGACACAACCTTCTATAAGTTTAAGGTGTACAAACGTGATGATTTAATACACATATGTATTGCAAAATGATTACCACAATAAGGTTAGAAGACACATCCTCCACCTCACATAAATTACTTTTTTTTTTGGTAGTAGCAGTGAGAACATTTGAGATCTGCTCTCAGCAACTTTCAAGTATACAATGCAGTATTGTTAATGACAGGCACCGTGGTATACATTAGATTCCCAGAACTTATCTTACAACTAGAATCTTGTAACATTTGACCAATATCTTATTTCCTCAACCCCCCAGGCCTTGGCAACCACCATTCTACTCTCGGTTTCTATGAGTTTGAGGGTTTTTTAGATTCTACATATAAGTGACATCATACAGTATTTGTCTTTCTCTAACTTATTTCACTTAGCATAATGCCCTCAAGGTTCATCCATGTTGTCACAAATGGCAGGACTTCCTTCTTTCTATCACTGAATAATATACACCTCATTTTCTCTGTCCCCTCATCCCTCAGTTGACACTCAAGTTGTTTCCATATATTGGCTGTTGTGAACAATGTTGACATAAACATGGGGGTGCAGATATCTCCCTGAAATAAGGATTTTATTACAGTACATAACCAGACCCACTTCTTAAGTGAGTGTCCCCACAGCCAACCTGAC
This sequence comes from Nasua narica, assembly GCA_028533885.1. NCBI lineage: Eukaryota > Metazoa > Chordata > Mammalia > Carnivora > Procyonidae > Nasua > Nasua narica. The sequence continues at coordinate 66,497,295 of CM052813.1, read as the reverse complement.
TCCCCTTCCCATCCTACCACCCTGCTCCCGCCAACTATGAATAACAGTAAAATTATCATTAGGGAGTGCATTATCTCAGCCTGGCATCATGCTACACTCTTCACACATATTAACCCTGATTTCTAACAACCTTGGGAAATAAGATTGTAGTTATCCTACAGATGAGGAAACTGAGTCTCACAAAGCTTACAATGCCCCCAAATGATACAGTTAATAAACGGTAATTCAAAGCCAATACCTGTATAACTGTGTTATGCTTTGCAACCTACACAGGTCTGCTTCAAAAACGTTCCCTCTATTCCTTTCAGCCTTAGAAACTTTCATGTCCATCAGGTGGCTCTTTTCAAGCAGTTGTCAGAAAATCAAGCTGATTGACAAAATTTACACTTTTTTTTTTAAGAAGGAAACTTTTTCCTCATTCCTGATATTTCCTTCCATGTGAAGGAAGCTCCATTTGCATTTTGCAAGTAATTTTTTTCTCCCCTATCTCGCTATTATCATGAAAGTGTATTGGATTTTGTCCAATACTGCTTTCTGCATTTATTGAGATGATCACATAGATTTTCTCCCTCTTTATTCTAGTATATATGTATTAAACTGATTGTTTTTTATATCTTGAACCAACCTTGCATTCCCAGGATGAATCCCATTTGGTTATAGTGTATAATCCTTTTTATATACTGCTGAATTTAGTTGCTAATGTTTTGTGGAGGATTTTTGTGTGTATATTCATAAAGAATATAGACCACTCATTTTCTTTGTTGTCATGTCTTTGACTCTGCTATCATGTTAATACTGGTGTCAGAATGAATTTTTTTTCTTCTGTTTTTTTGGAAGATTGAGAAGGATTGGGGTTAATTCCTGTATAAGAGGAAGTGGAGTAACCTATTTGCTGAGGTTGGAAAGGGCACCTAGACACAAGCAGCCTCCCCTATTCCCCCTTCCTTCACTCTCTCTTGTGAGTGAACTGCTTTCAGAGGGAGGGGAGGCATGGTCTTCTCAGTTCTCAGTGCCCTAAAGTTTCAATGAGGAAAGGCCTGTTTTGACCTAATAGGATCTGTCCCTGTAAAGTTGTCTAACACTGGGATTCAGCATTAGAAAGACTACTTCCTTGCAGCACAAACTATTTTCTTAATTTCAACTTTATCTATAACATAGGTAATATTTTGAACTTCTTTAACCTTAAGTTTAAAGCCTGGTCTGGGAATAAAGACTTTATAAATCCTTCTTTTTTTTAAGTTTTTACTTAAATTCCAATTAGTTAACTTAAAGTATAGTATTAATTTCAGGTGTACAGAATGGTGAGCCAGTACTTCCATATTTCACCCAGTGATCATCACAAGAACACTCCTTAATCACCATCATCTGTTTAACCTACCCCCCCATCTCCTTTCTGGTAACCATCAGTTTGTTCTCTATAGTTAAGAGTCTGTTTCTTGGTTTGCCATTCTCTTTTTCTATTTCCTCATTTGTTTTGTTTCTTAAATTCCCATATGAATGAAATCATATGGTATTTGCTTTTCTCTGACTGACTTATTTAATATGCTTAGCAAAACATTCTCTAGCTCATCCACGTCATTGCAAATGGCAAGATTTAATTCTTTTTTATGGCTGAGTAATATTCTGTGAGATATATATATATATATATATATATATATATATTCTTTAGATATATATTCTTTAAGATATATATATATATATATATATATATATATATATATCTTCTTTATTCATCAGTCAGTGGACACTTAGGCTGTTCCCATATTTTGGCTGTTGTATATAATGCTGCTATAAACATTGGGGTACATGTATCCCTTTGAATTAATATTTTTTGTATTCTTTTTTTTATCATTTTTTATTTATTTTTTATTTTTTTTATTAACATATAATGTATTATTTACCCCAGGGTACATGTCTGTGAATCATCAGGCTTACACATTTCACAGCATTTGCCATAGCACATACCCTCCCCAATGTCCATATACCTACCCCCCCTCCACCTCCCAGCAACCCTTAGTTTATTTCATGAGTTTAGGAGTCTCTTATGGTTT
>CM052813.1:66479537-66494744 GCA_028533885.1 Nasua narica | reverse complement strand
TGGCTCTTTCTCTGCCGCCGGCTTCTCCGCCCCGATATCTGGGAGCTCTGCCGCACTCAGACATCCCCGGTCTCTTTATGATCTCGCGGGTCCTGAAACCACTCTGTTCCCGCGAGGGCCAGACCTCCGGCCTAGCCTCTGGAGCAATGTCCCTCAGCGGAGCAGATGAAAAGTTCCGATTTTGTGCTCCGCGGCTCTGCGGCTCTGCAGCTGCAGGGAGCCGGCCCCTCCCCCCGCGGTCTCTCTTCCCGTCGCTTTGGAATCACTTTTCCAAACGTCCTACCTTTCCGAAAGTGGTCGATTTTCTGCTCCTAGAATTGCTGTTCTTCCTCTCTTCTCTCTCCTGTTGAGTATGCTGGCTTTTAGAATGATTTAATAACTAGCTAGATGAACTTCTGGGATCCGACTCTATCCCAACCTCCTACTTCTCCGCCATCTTGCTCCTCCCCCAGAATATATTTTTTGTATTCTTTCTGTAAATACCAAGTAGTGTAATTGCTGGATCATGGTTATCTCCATATTCAATATCGTTTTCCACAGTGGCATTCCCACTAACAGTGGGAAATTTCCACCAATTTGCATTCCCACTAACAGTGCAAGAGGGTTCCCCTTTCTCTACATCTTCGCCAATACCTATTGTTTCTTGTGTTGTTGGTTTTAGCTCTTCTGACAGGTAGGACGTGATATCTCATTGTTGTTTTGATTTGCATTTTCCTGATGATAAGAGATGTTGAGTATATTTTCATGTGTCTGTTGACCATCTACATGTCTTCTTTGGAAAAATGTCTATTCATGTCTTCTGCCTATTTTTAATTGGATTATTCATTTTTTGGGTGTTGAGTTTTATAAGTTCTTTATATATTTTGGATACTAACCGTTTATAAGATATGTCGTTTGCAAATATCTTCTCCCATTCAGTAGGTTGCCTTTGTTGATTGTTTCCTTTGCTGTGCAGAAGTTGTTTTATTTTGGTGTAGTCCCAATAGCTTATTTTTACTTTTGTTTCCCTTGCCTCAGGAGGTATATCTAGAAAGAGGCTGCTGTAGCTAATGTCAAAAAGTTTTCTGTCTGTGTTCTCCTCTAGGATTTTTATGATTTCATGTCTTATATTTACTTTTTCTTTTTTTCTTTTTTTTTTTAATTTTTTTTAAAGATTTTATTTATTTTATTTTAACAGAGAGAGAACACAAGCAGGCAGAGAGGCAGGCGGAAGCAGAGAGAGGAGCAGGCTCCCTGCGGAGCAAGGAGCCCGATGTGGGACTTGATCCCAAGATGCCGGGATCATGACCTGAGCCAAAGGCAGTTGCCCAACCAACTGCGCCACCCAGGTGTCCCTTATATTTACTTTTTCAAGTCTCATACTTAGGTCTTTACTCCATATTCACTTAATTTTTGTGCCTGATGTAAGAAAGTAGTCCAGTTTCTTTTTCTTTTCTGTGTGTGTGTGGGGGGGTTGCTATCAAGTTTTCCCAACACCATTTGTTGAAGAAACATTCTTTTTCCCATTGGATATTCTTTCCTGATTTGTTGAAGTTTAGTTGGTCATATTAATTATGGGCTCATTTCTGGGTTTTTAATTCTGTTCCACTGACTTATGGGTCTATTTTATGCCAGTACCGTAGAGTTTTGATTACTGCAGCTTCATAATATAACTTTAAGTCCAGAATTGTGATGCCTCCAGCTTTTCTTTTCTTTTTCAGGATCGCTTTGGCTATTTGTGGTCTTTTGTGGTTCCATTCAAATTTTAGAATTGTTTGTTCTAATTCTGTGAAAAATGTTCATGGTGTTTAGATAGAGATTGCATTAAATGTGTAGATTGCTTTGAGTAGTATAGAATTTTAGTGGTATTTGTTCTTCCAACCCATAAGCATTTCAGGTCATCTTAGATCTAGCACTATTGAAAACAGAAACCTCTGATTATATCTCAGGGAGGGGAGTGGACATAATCAGAGGTTTCTAAAATTTACAACAGACATGAACAGCAAAAAATCGAGATTTGGAATCTCAACATTTGAATCGAGATTAAAAGTGAAGTATGCTGCATAGTGTTTTTAAACTGTAACAGTGGTTTTAACCACCCATCTCCCCTGGGAACTAGCTATACAAGATTAGGCAACATATCCCACCCTGCTAAGCCTCTGTTTTTCCATTTCTGAAAATGGGACTCAAAATATTCATTTCTAAACCAAAAGTATCCTGTACAACAAGTGCTGCAGCCTTCTTGTGCTGGCTCACAAGACTGACTTTGCACACCTCTTCACAACTCCACATCACTTGGGAGACTAAAATCTGCCATAATGGAAGTGACTTTTCTCAGGACATCAGGAAATGTTACCTAAGGACTTTTCCACCTGGAGAACCAGTTGTTAAGCATTAACCAGTACACTAATCCAACCTTGATCTCACTAGTGTATACCAGAAAGCACTACCGCCCCTTCTGTCCTTAGCTGGATCATTCCTGGGTTAGGTTTATCTCTCGTCAGGAGATAAGCAAAGGTGTGAAGAATGCAACTCCACTTAGTTTCTCAAGAAACATAGTTTTTATGATTTAAGATCCCCTCATTCTCCATTTATCTCTTGCCAAGCGCAGCTTAGAGAACTTAGTCACACACATGAATACGTATCTTCCAGCCTCTTTGTGGCCCCTTACCAACCAATCCATCTCCTCTGGATATCCTTTTAAAGGTAACAAACCAGTAATTAGTAAGATAATTAACAATTTACAAAGTGCTCCCACCACTTTATTTCATTTAATCTGTACAACTCTGTTTATTTTTTAATTTAAACTCAATTATCTGACTTATAGTACATCATTAGTTTCAGATGTGGTGTTCAATAATTTATCAGTTACATATAACACCTAGTGTTCATCACATCATGTGCCCTCCTTAATACAACTCTCTTTAAATGGTGGGCTTATGGTCCATATTTTTCCAGTTGACTGAGAGTCAAGAGCAAGTACAACCACTTGGGACTTTGAACCCTTCCTCTCTTCCACAGCCTTGAGAAAACCGGTCAATGATACTCTTTCTCTTTATACTGATCCCTTTCCTTTTAGAATCTTCCCCTAGTGCTATAAACATGTTCAGGTCTCACATATCCTTTAGAAAATCATCTGACCTATAGTTACTCTCTATTAACCACTCAGTATCTATCTTCCCTTTATCTACCAATCTCTGGGAGGACCAGTGGACACTTGCTACATTCATGGCTTCCTCCTTACCTCTTGAACTCACTCCCCAACTGCTCTGCAAAAGGAAGACAGTGTAGAGATTGCCTAAGGTCATATATTCTTAATTCAGACAGACTTGCATTTGAATCCAATTTCTGCCACTGACTAGCTTTGCATTCTTGAATCAAAAACTCTTCTATAACCCCTAGTTCCTGTCTGGAAGTAGAATTATAGCACCACTGTCTGAGGACGGTTGCAGGGATTCTGGGATACATGTACAGTGCTTAGCAGAAGAACTAATAGGAAATGTAAGGTATTTTATTAAGAGTCTATGAATTTGACATTTTGGAGTATTTAGGTCTTGATATTATTTTCCTTTTGACTCCATGGCTATGTACTCAACTGGTCTTTCCATTTCAAGTATAACTATTTTTGTCTCTATTTTAAGTCTCTTAATGCCTCCTTCAACTTTCCTCCCTCTTGAAGGTTTATGTTCCCTAGGGTTACATCATTGACCTCCTGCTCATGTTACTACACATCCACTTTAAGTTATCTCCTTGGATTCTAGTATGATTTATAGGTAGTGGCTACCAAATAAGTGTCTTCTGTCAGATCTCTTTTTTTCCCCCCAAATATGTTTATTTTATTTTTTCAGTGTTACAAGATTAATTGTTCAGACCTCTTTTTAAACTTCAGGATCATGTCTTCACTTGGATGACCAAGTGCAACTCAAACTTATTATGTCCATAATAAGACAGATCATCATCTTTTCCAAACTTGCCCCTCTTTTTCTACTTTCTATTTCATCTGATGGTACAGCTAGTCACTCAGTTACCCAGACCAGGACTTTACATATCAGATGTGACTCTTTTCCCTGATCCTTCTTGATCTTGCAATTTTTCTGTTCTATAGGTTTCTAATATCTGTCATGATAGTAAGCTGAAAGTGCCCCTAAAAACACATTCAAATCCTAATCCCTAGAACCTGTAAATGTTACCTTATTACAGAAAGCAGTATGTGCAAATGTGGCTAAAGCTGAATGCCATAACAATGATCCTTATAAGAGAAAGGCAGAGGACAATTTAAGACACACAGAGGAGGTGATGTGAAAGCAGAGACAGAGATTGGAGGGATAGAATTGCAAGCAAAGGAACATTAAGGAATGCCAGCAGCCATCAGAAGCAAGAAGAGGCACAGAATGGATTTTCCCCAAGAAACACTGCAGGGAGGAGCACGGCCCTGTCAACACCTGAATTTCAAACTTCTGTCCCCCAGAACTCTCACTGTTGTTTTAAGCCACTAAGTTTGTAGTAATTTGTTACCATGGCCACAGAAACTAATACAGACCTCTTCTCTCCATCCCCACTTTCATGGCATGTTCTGATTCTCACCTTGTCTCATCAGGATGACAGTAATAGCTTCTCTCTGTCCCTATTTTCAGTCTGGTCCTCCTCTAAGCTATCCCCCAATAAATGCAAATCAATATTATAGCACTACTATGCATGAAATATGATATATTCCAATATCATTAATGTTATTTTTAAGTCATTCACACTCTAATGTTAATCTTCCCCTTTTGCAGCCACTTTCCCTTTACTCCATGCTTCAAAACATTGACTCTTTATGGTCTCTGCACTCACCCAGTTGTCTCTGCTACTTGCCATCAAGCTTTTTATGCTGTTTGTTTTATGTTTATTTTCTTCTCCACATCTTCTATGTTACTCTGAACTTAGTACACATTTTAATAATTAAACTCTTCATTCTTTCTCCCTCACCATACTGTGAGCTTCTTGAAAGCAGAAGCCACATCTTATTTTTCTAGCACTTCTTTTCCTAATAAATCTCATTCATTTTCCTAATTTCCAGGTATTCCTAGATGTGGATGAAAATAGGTAGTGGGCCAAAGTAGACTGCTAGAACCCATCTACTATTGAGATGGTTTCCTACACTTGATCTTAGCCAAAAGGCCGAGAAGCGATTGAGATGGTTTCCTAATCCAAACGAAATAACTCTGCCCATGCCTGTTGTCATGATGATTTTAATTCCATTTTAAAAGGGTTGTATCCCTCAAATACAAGTCTGCTTTTATTTGTGTTAATGATGACTATACACTACTCATCACCATCAACCCATCTAGATTTTAGCATTCATCAGTTAAATAATTAATGAAATTCTACCTCCGGCAGGAAGCCTTCTTAACTGATGAAGGTGAGATGATTCTTTTCTATACTTCTAACTTATTTTGGCATTGTATCCGCCACTAGATAGTCTTCATTCCTCTTTCTTCTTTCCTTTTACACATACTTATATTTGTGTGATTGTGTGTATTTATTTGTAAGTGTATATTTATATGAACACAAACAACATATACACTAAACCTATATGTATAAACAAATGTATATATACACACAGAAACTAAATGTCATATATGTATTCATCTCCCAGTATAGAGTGAAGATACAGGAAAAACACTTTGAATAAGGGCAATATCAGATATAGCTGTAAATCACAGAATTTCAAAGCCGAATAGAACTTAGCAGTTAGTGGTCCAATCCCTTTATTTTACAGATGAAAAATGGGAACTCAGAGAAGGGAAGTGGCTTACCTGTTGTTAATTTGGTGAAGTAGAAACAGAACTGAGACAAAAACTCTAGTCAGCTGGCACCTTGGCTTATGTGCTGTTCCATTCCTCCCCATCCACACTGAAGTGCAAGATTTAGTCCTGACATTCTCTGAAATGTCTCTAACTCCATCCCTTAAGACTCTAAATGATTCATTTTCTTCCTGGTACTTTTTGGTCAACCCCTAATCTCCATCACCCTTGCCACTTTCCACATGAACTTTTGAAATCTCATTCTCCAGGGAATAAGAAAGACCTGCTAACCAAGTGCCCAAATCAGACTGGTCTCCTCAGTGAGTATGACACTAATAAGATTTATTACATGACCAGGGCTTGCAATTGGTGGTGACAACTGGAGAATTACCCCAATAAATATTTGACATGATTTTGAAAGCAATAAAATATTTTACTTTTTTGCCCACAGTTTTCTCTGAGAGGAAGGAGAGAAAAAGACACTAGAGGGCAAAATAATAGTGCCATAATTCTTCCTGAAGGAGATTATGGTTGACCAACTCTGGATAGATTTCTTTTCAGGTATAAAGAGTGGGGTAGGAGTCACTGTTCTCCACATTAACAATTTCCAGATACTTGGGAAACTATCTTGTGAAACAATTTATGAGGTTTGGGATAAGGAACAATTTCCTAAACTCTGTCATCAGAGTTTGGATAAAGTTTCTCTTCTGTGATGCATCAAGTCCTGACATTTGATTTATTTGCCATGCCTGGTGCTTTAAGATTTCAACATTTAATTCCAAGATGCAAGAATGCAAAAGTATGAAAGCATCTTAAAGGATATTGCAGTTTAACTTCAGTCAGTTCATAGGATACTGTTTAGTATTCCCACCAAAAAGACCCCCACCAAATTTCTGTGGATATATCCATTGCTTAGGAGCTCACTGACTCGTGAGCCAGGATAAGTTAATTCATGATAACTGTGACTATAAAAACTCTTCCTTATCTGAGCTGTTCCTTCCATACATGTATCTGATGGTTCTAATTTTGTCCTCTAGAGCCACATGGGTTTGAATCAAATTCCTCTCTGTGATAAATCTCAGATATTTGAAGGCAACATTCACTTCTAACCATTCACAGACAGACCCTGTTGGAAACCTTCGAATCTCTGATTATGTGTTATAAAAGGGGCCAATACTGGACACTGGTTGACACACAAGATCTAGATGCATAGTATCTTGATTTAGATTCCCCTAGAACCAGGCAATGAGACAAAGATTAAAGTTCAAGTAGTTTATTAGAGATGTGATCTTAAAAAGAAAAACATCTGTAAGGGAGTAAGGATGTGAAATGGGGTTAGGAAGGCAATAAACAATGAGCTATGAAGCAAGTTACCACTGAGGACAATTGTCGCTAAATCCTATTGGAGTCAGTATGGAACATACTCCTCGGGATTATCCATAAGGCGAGGGAGCTGGGGGTTTTATCTGCCCCCTCCTATCAATCATTGCTTGCAGAATGCTTGAGGGCTGCTCTAGAGGAATACTAATTCCCAACCACTTCCAACCTACTACTGCATAGGAAGAATAAGCTCAGGCAGCCAGAGAAGACCCTCAGCCAAAGGAATATAGAGGTTGGCAGGCAAAAGTCAGCCAACTTATATGAAAAATATATGGACTGAAGAGACACGGATGAACATTGATAGTTTCTGCTACTCCCATTCAATGTTAGCTTAAGGAGCAGTGGCATCCAATAGTGAGAATACAGTAAACTGACCATGGGTTGGCATTTAAAGGCTTCTGTCTCCCCTGGTTCAGTTCAGCAGAAAGGAGATATAAAAACACAGGAGGGATAAATTGTGTCAAAAGTGGACCATATATCCCATACATATCCTCTAATTACAAATCCCCTGAGCAAGCCTCTGAAAACTATGGCCTGCGGGCCAAATCCTGTTTCCATTTAGCCTATGAGCCAGGTTAGGAAAAAAGAAGAAGAAAATTTCAAGACATGTGAAAATTATATGAAATTCAAATTTCAGTGAGTATAAATAAAGTATTATTGGAATACAGCCACACTCATTCATTTATGTATTGTCTATGGTTGCTTTCACACTATAACTGCAGAGTTGAGTAGTTGCGACAGGGAACATATGGCCTACAAAGCCTAAAATATTTACTTTTTGTCCCTTTACAGAAAAACTTTGCTAGCTCCTACGCTAGAAACTTGGATAGGTCTAGTCTGTAGTGGGGAGGTGAAAAGATGAAAATCATAAGGAGAGTTTGACATTAACACTAAAGCATCTGGGACTGAGAAATAAATAAATAGTTAGTGTTCTAATATCTTAAAGTGGTTCAGAAGTAAAGGGACAAGACCAAGATGTTGTTAATGAGATTTCTGGAGAGTATAGTTGGGATAGTTATAGAAGAACTAAATCTACTTCATGTTTATCCTCCAGAGAATGTGTATTCATACACATACATCTTGGTTGTATATGTGTAGTTTGGGGTTTTTTGTTTGTTTGTTTTTTGTTTTTATGTCTCCTCACACCTAAAATGCAGCCCTGTGACATCACAGCACCTTTAAGGCTATACTCATCTGGCTCCTGTCTAAACTTCTGAGCAAATCACCTTCCACCTTCTTTGCCCCCTAGGACATTTCTTCCCCTTGTCTTCTGATCTACTTTCTCTTTCTCAAATATACTAAACTTGTTTTCCCTCCCAGGACAATGTCTTTGTTCTTCCCTACCTGACATCTTTCTCTTTTAGCTCATTAAAAAGTTGTTTCATTCTTAGGGTTCAGGTGTCAGCCTATATGTCACCCAGTCAGGGAAGGCACTAAACTGGCTTTACCCCGCCACCTTATTCATTTTTTTCAGAGCACTGACCTCTATCTAAAGTTGGGTATGTATTTATCTAATACATAAAATAGTCTGTGAGATCCAGGAGGATGGAGGTTTTGTCTTTTGTTCATTGCTGTAATCCCCAGATACTTAAAAGATTGCATATAATTCCTTCCTCTCAGTTTTGCTCTGAACCTAACGCTGCACTGAAAAAATTAAGTTTTAATTTTTTTAAAGATAATTGGCCATTTAAAGCAAACAAATATATATTTTGGGGCTGATAGCATAAGTAGAAGTAAAATGTATGAGAAAAAAAGAATGAAGTTCAGCAAAGAGTAATGAAAACTTACTAATTTAAGGTTCTTGTATGCATGAATCAGTATAATGTCATTTGAAAGTAAATCCTAATAATATATAGAATAAACTCTAAAGCAACCATTAAAATAACACAGCAAAGAAACTTACCTAATCATCTAACAAGAGATAAGATGAAGTCATGAAAAAAAAAAGATGAAATCATAAAAACTGCTCAACCCAAAGCAATTCAGAAAACAGAAAAAAGGGAACAAAGAAAAGGTAGGACAAATATTAAGCAAATAGCTAGCAGTAGCCTTAAACCAAATCATATTAATATTAACAATTACATTAAATATAAATCACATTACTATTCCATTTAAAAGGCAGAGATTGTCAGAATGGATAAAATAACAAAATCCAAACATACACTATCTACAAGAAACATGCTTTAAGTATAAAGACTCAAATAGGTTACAAGTAAAAGGATGAAGAAGCATGCCATGCAAATCAAACAAAATCTGAGTGGCTACATTAATATCAAACAAGTACCATCAAGAGAGACAAGTTACCTTCAAGAGAGGTGGTAAAAGTGTTCATTGCTTTGTGTAAATCTAAAATAAAAATACTACAAAGAAAAATATTACATCTATTAGGCACTTAGTAAATACTCATTGAATAAACTAATATGTGTCTTTGAAGACATCAGAATACCAAAATCATAAAATGCTCAAAGACATTGTCATTTGGTGATGTGGTGTTGGCCTTACAGACCTGGGTGTGAGTCCTAACTCTGCTGTTTTAATGAGTATGTAATGACTCTAGGCAAATTCCTTAATCTCTTTGAATGCCTTTCCTTATTTCTAATTTTGAAAGAATACCTACCTCTGTGAAAGACTGTAAGCATTCATGAGATAATGATGCTTGCAAAGTCCTGAGGTACACAGTAGGGCTAAATAAAGAGTAACAATTCCTGGCTTCTGCTATTATCATTACTATTAGGCTGAAGTTGTACAAGGTCTTCTGTGGATAACCTTGGCCCATACATGACATCACAAAGATACAGAGGTCCAGGGAAGGAAGGGGTTTACAGCTTTATCGTGAGTTCAGCCTCAGAGTCAGGACTGCAGTCCCGATCAACAGTCTCTCAAGTTCTGTGCACTTTTACTTTACCATCCTGCCTCCAGTTTAACACCAGACATCAGTTGTGGGCATTCTCCAGAGTTCTTGGAAGTTGAATTCCATCTTGTGTGTAAAAAATCCCTTTGCTAACCAAATAATGTTTGTGTGAAACATTCTTGCAGCAAACTTAGAGATGGTGTTTCTTATTCCCCCAGCAGCCTGGAGCCCAAGCAGAGTTCAACAGTGCTGAATAATCATATTCTGATTTTTCTATCCCTTTTTTATATACCCATTTTGAGCCCTTCCATGTTCTGGGACTTTAATGCTCACTCTAAATAAAGTAGAAAGATGACTAAGCCATCTTGGCTCTGCCCCCCTTCCACTTGAGTATCTCATGAGAATGAACCCTCTAATGTCCTTGGAGCAAACCAAATATTGCAGAGAGAAATACACCATGAAAGCAAGGATTACTCTGCACTAAATAATAATTGGCCTAGAGAGTTGAGATTTGACTCTATGTCATACGGCAGAGAATTAACCTACGAAGCAAAGGGGAAATAAGAGCAATGCCATGTGCTAAAAAGAAGCACTGGGCTGGGAATTGAGAGACCTGGGTTTTAGTACTGAGTCTGCCAAGAGATCTCTGATGTCTTTGGGGAATTACTGAAACCACTTTGGAGATCAGTTTTCTTGTCTCTAACAGGAAGGGGTTGACATAATAGATTATGTCACCTCCCCTTCCCGGTCTATCTTGCTAGGATCATTCATTGGCTATGAAAGGAGATGAGACAAAGCAGGCAGGCAAAAAGGGCTAGGACGCATATATACGGAGTGAAGAGAGGGGCAGAAAACCAAATCAGAAGGAAGATAGGAATAAAATTAAGACTGAGTCAGGTATGGGGAAACTTGATGGATTTTGCAGTCACTCTTGGAGATGAAATATACTAGGGGCTTAGGAATGAGGCAGCTGAGAAGATTGGCTCACAGGCTTGAAGAATCTCCATGAGAAATTGTGTTAATGAAATTTGCACACAGTTTGCCCCTTCCTCGTGCCTTCTGCTGCCTGGTGGATTATCATCCAGACTGGAGTGTTTCTGATCTCATCTAATTTTCTTCTCAGAGAGAGATGAGGACACTGAGACCATCTGCTCTGGTGTTCCCCTCTGGATTACACCCCACCTATGGGCTTGCTGTGGGAAGAAGGGAGCCATGTCCCCACAGTTTTCTCTTCTCTTGCAAAAAACAAAAAACTTCCATAAATCCGGAGTCTCACATGTACTAGCCTCTTATCCCTAGTCAACAGCACCGCCTCCACCCCACCACGAAGCACACAGCTGGCAACAGTGCTGTTTCCATGGTGATAATGAATGGCAACAGGCAGTAATCAAGAAGGGTCGCTGGAGTCATAAGTCATTACAGATTGCATTTAAAGGGACACAGCCACCTTTAAAATGATAAATGACTTCTTTATAGCCTCTCCCTGCTCCACTCTCCCAGAAAAAAAAAAAAAAAAAGGTTTACTGGATATTTGTTTTGCATGTTTACTTTTTTTTTTTTTTTTTCCTTTTCCTCATTTGGACAATGGAATCACATTTGTCAGTTTTTCTATGAGGATGTCCTAAGCTTACACACTAGGGTTTAGGACACTTGGAAAGGCAGCCTAGGTAAAAATGAAGTCTTTCTCTATCCCTGGCAGAACCTGAAATTTCTAGATAACAGATTCATCTATCTGGTTCATTAAAGACAGGAGAGTTCTAAGTGTCTTACTGACAGTCAAATAGTCCTAGGAATCATGTCCCCTGAGAGTTCAGCTGCATTTCAGAATAATTGAATTTTACATTGAATCTGGGTTCAGAACACATGGGCTTGAGTTTCAGCCATGCCCCCAAAATGGTGACCTGGGGCAAATCCCTTAAGCTTTTTTGAGCCTCAGTGTCTTCATCTTTAAATTAGAGTTAATCAAACTTAGCTTGGAGGGTTGTTGGGAGGAACAATTGAGAGCCTAGATTCAGAAACATCATATATACCATTCAGTACTTTCCTCATGAACAATCACTTTTACACATATTATTTTAAAACACTAAGTTTAGAGATGAGTGAAGCCTACTAGAAGTAGGCTTCTAGTACAAAAGAAAAAAAAAATCCTACTTTAGATAAGGCTGGGTAGGGATAGGATATTTTACTGTGTGACTTTGAGGAGTGGAGCACTTGTCTTTCTGAATGATTTGTTTCTTAATTTGTAAAATGGGAATGGTAAATTCTGTCCTGCCTGTTGGTGGGGTTGCAGTGAGCATCAAAATAGCCCATGTCTAGGTGCCCCACATATAAACTGCTCAGTAATACCCAAATGTAAGCTACCGTCATTTAAAAAGCATCTTGCAAAACCAAGATTGGGGTAGTAATCACATCCAACTTTCCTTTTTCCTTGCTGCAAACCTTCTGTTTCAGACCTAAAGTAGTGTCTCATTAAAGTCCAATCCTCCATGAGGTTAAAAATAAACTCATTTCACCCTGTAATTTATACTGGTGTCTTTACTGTTCCCTCCAGTCTCCAAAGCTGAATGTTCTTTAATGGTCTTATTGGCAACCTGAGATCAAATAAGTGTGCTAATATAGAGCAGACATTTATTTGATCTGAAGAGCAAGGGAGTTGGTCCTGAAACGGTTTTTGCATAACAGGTATTCCTCATGGCAAAACATACAATTATTTTTGAGATCTCTTTGTGGACTGAGTTTTAAACTAAATTGCATGCCATTAATATTTCTCTCTGACGGTTGGTCTCAGTTTTTTAATTAGGTAACATCTGAGGCAGGGTGCAATTTAGATACACAATGATCCATCTTCTATATTAAGATATATTAATAATAATATTAGTGATTAATTATGTATGTCCCCTCACAGAGGTCCTAATGCAAGCACAAATCAGCCGCAGCAACCGAAGAAGTTCAACTCTGCTTATTCATATACTGGGAGGGTATGTGTCTGTGGCCCTGTAGGTGTCTTCATTGCATAAATCTTATCAGTAAATTTTCCTTTCAAATTAACTCACATTCGATGGCTTATTGAAAAAAAAAACTTTCTACTGCCTTGCATCTGGAACTTTAGAAATTTATATTTTATCTGAAAATAGCATCACTAAAGGTTTTGTCACACAGTTTCTTATGTCACTATAGAAACTTAATTCAGACTCCTTTATTTCATCCAACTCTTCAGGTTAAAGACAATATATTAATCTAAACCACTATCATAATTGTTAGTATTGTCATTGTTTTTGTTGAATTTCTGTTACTTGAATTAATCTGATCTTATATTTTGATGTCATAAATTTGCAGTTCCAGAAGTGATCTTACGTATTTTTGTATTGACTTATCACAAATATCTGTCCCTACCTTGAGGATAGATGATTCACCTGTTTACTTCATTTACTTTCTTAACAGAAAAGGGAAGTGGAGATGCCCCAGAGAAGGTGCAACACTCCTCTTGTTTCCCAGACCCAAAAACCTGCAGACTGCCCCGATATTCTTTGGAAGGTCATTCCAAGACCCAGATGCCCAGTGCAGCCCAATTCCTTTATCATCCATGCCCATTCCCTGCCATGGAGCAAATCTTGTCAAAGAAGGACACACTCATTGCTGAACCTGTCCACTTGCCCCACAGTCCATCTTGCTTCCTCCCAGCTTATCATCTTTTAACCAGCAATAGCAACTTAACACTTAGTTTTTCTATTTCCAACCTGGTTCTGATCACCTCAGCCATAAAATAAGTTTTCTCCATCACGCCATTATTGACATTTGGGGCCAGATGGTTCTGTGTTGTGGGCGATTATCCTGTGCCTTATAGGATGTCAAAAGCATCCTTGACCTCTACTCATGGAATACCAGTAGCATATCCCCCTCCAATTTGTGACAACCAAAACTGTTGCCTGCGGAGCAAAATTAGCCCTGCTTGAAAATCACCAGTAAAAGGTTGGAACCAAAATGTTGATAATCCTGATTACTACAACAAACAGTAAAACTCTGTTTAGTAGATGATATGGGACAATCAAATATCCATTAGAATTTGAGCTATTTTAAAAAGATAACTTATTCAGAAAACAAATTAAAGTAGAGAAAGATTAGAGGAGATTAGTCCAGAAGAACTGCAGCAGCCTGGGGTAGAGAGAAGTAGGTCCAGAACTACAGCAAAAGCAGGAAGAACAGAGAGGAATAAAAGGTTTGATTTGAGAAACATTTTACCAATACAAATATAGGACTCAGTAGATATCAGATTGGGGATAGAGAGATGGAAAAGAGTTGAGATGACCTCAAGCTTAGAGGACAGGAATAATTATGATACTGTAATCAAACATGGATTTATAATCATTCTGCTTTGTTATAGTAACCAGGTAACATTACATCTCATTTACGATACAGTGAGCATCTAGGGAACTAGGTGTATGTCCTCTTTATCTTTTCATCTTTGAATCTATTCATTATCTAGAATTAAAGAACACTGGTAGCTCTCTTTTACTGAAAGTAAAGCAATGTGCTAGCATCTGTATAGGAAATGTATTATACTTTTCCTGTAATTCATAAAGCAGTCTTTGAAAGATCAAGAGGTTATCCCCATTTTGTAGCTGAGAAAACTGAGAAGCCTAGAAGTGAGGAAATTTGTCCAAAGTGACACATGGATTAGTGGCAGTTTTAATCTGTCTGGTTCTAAACTAGCTTTGTTTTTCTTTTTCAACATTTCCTTGGCAATTCGGGGTCTTTTCTGGTTCCATACAAATTTTAGGATTGTTTATTCCAACTCTTTGAAAAAAACTGGTGGAATTTTGATCGGGATGGCATTGAAAGTATAGATTGCTCTGGGCAGTATAGACTTTTTAACAATGTTTATTCTTCCGATCCGTGAGCATGGAATGCTTTTCCACCTTTTTGTGTCTTCTTCAACTTCTTTCATGAGTGTACTATAGTTCCTCGAGTACAGATCCTTTATCTCTTTAGTGAGGTTTATTCCCAGGTATTTTATGGTTCTTGGTGCTACAGTAAATGGAATCGATTCTCTAATTTCCCTTTCCATATTTTCATTGTTAGTGTATAGGAAAGCAATTGATTTTTGTGCATTGATTTTGTATCCTGACACATTACTGAATTGCTGTATGAGTTCTAGTAGTTTGGGGGTGGAGTCTTTTGGGTTTTCCATATAAAGTATCATGTCATCTGCGA
>CM052813.1:66250514-66479037 GCA_028533885.1 Nasua narica | reverse complement strand
AAATAAAATAAAATAAAATAAAAGAGAGAATAAGAAAGAGAAAACAAAAACAAAAACAAACTTGTATCTATAAAATATACAGGTTTGAGGGTATTACCAGGAGCTTAATATATTGATTTCCCTTGGCGTTGGGGGTTTAAAATTTTATGGGGACCCTGTGGTTATAGTCCTTTTGTTTTTTTGGCTGGTCTTCTGGGGGAGGGGCCTGCCGCGTTGTTTTCCAGTCAGTCTTGCTTGTGTTGAGTCACCCTGCCCCCCAGTCAAGGGGCTGAGCTCTGTGGAAACCGGTTTCTCAGTCTTTTGCTCTCTGAAGGTTTTTGGCCTTGTAGCCTTTTCACCTTTGCAGGGAGTCCAAGCAATGAATCTGCCCAGAAGCACTCAGACCTCCGAGTTGCAGGAAGCCCGAGTCTCTGCTGCTCCCCTCTGTGTGGTTCAGAACACACACTCCCCTCCGTGAAATTTCTGCTCACAGTGCAGCCTGTTCGAGGTGGTGCGCGCCCCCAGCCGCCTTTCTGTGGCTCCGGGAGGGGCGCCCCGGAAGTTAGGCCGCTTGCCCGCGTTCTCTCTGCGGCCAGCGGGGATCGCTCAGGCTCTGCAGAGGGCGCGAATGTCGCGGTGGCGGGCGCACACAGAGAAAAGCTGCGGCTCGTGGACCACCGCAGACTCTCTAAAGGTGCTTGCAGGTGCGCACCGGGCCCACAGGTTGTTGCAGAGAGCGGAAAGCTGCAGGTTCAGGAATCGCGGACTGGATCCCCCACCAGTTCCACTTTGGGGCGCTCCTTCCTGGGAGGGTGGGTCCAAGCCGGTGCCCGCCGCCACCCCCTTCCACTAGTTACTCCTCAGAACTTTTTGCCCTTTTTAAGTGTTTTAAACGGACTCTATGTTAATGCTGGTCCCCGCCACCAGGCACTTTCTTTGGGGTATTACTGTCCTTAGTTAGCTTCTGGTGGCTCCCTCCCCCTTTTGTTTATCCTCCAATATCAGTTCCAGTGTTCCCACTTTGCTTTTACCTCTCCACTGCTGTCTTCTGCTCTCAGAGAGATCCGGAGTGAGAAATCTTGCTCCTCAGGGAGATTTCATGGGTGTTCAGCGTGTTCTGGTAGATTTCCAGCTCACTTTTGGGGACCGGTTGCTGCAGGATCTCTTACTTCTCCGCCATCTTGCCCCTGTTCCCCGCCACCCTACCTCTTAATTAAAAGTTTGCCCTGGTTCCATTTATCCCCTTACCCCTCAGCCCGGTGCCTTCCTCTCTAATTTTGGAATGGAAAAGCTGAGCAAGGGCCCAGAAGGACTTTTGAAGCATTCTGCTCCTCCTCCTCCTCCTGCCCTGCTTTTCTCCTCCGCCCTCTTCCCTCTCCTCCTCCTTCTCCTGCTGCTCCCACTCTTCCTCTTCCTCTTCTTTCTTCTCCCCATCCTTTTGATTTAGGAATTTCTGTCTTTTCCACAAAGGGAGACTTTTCCTCTCTCTGAAGCACAGGGCAACAGCTTAGCAAATGCCTGCAGGCATTGGGAAATTGGACTGTTCTTACAAGGCCAGAATGTTTGGGCTGAATGTCAATGAATTTAAAACATGATCGATTAATGTACCTTTCGCCACCACATGTGAGTTAAATGATCAGGAGCAAAATTGCTTGGAGCAAAACTGCAATATTTGATCAAAGCCAGAATGTTAGAAAAATGTCTGCAGTTGGTTTTTCCAACACAAAGTCTGGTTGGTTTTCCACTTCCCTAGCTGAATGCTCAGCACCTCCATGGGTTTAGAACCTCCCTGGGAACGAGAGGTTGCATAAGCAATGAGAGCACTTTGTCATCTCTTGTTTCATTCCAGAACTGTAAATAAACATGGTCAGGTGTGCATTGTGAAAGATCCCCCCAGGAGGAGGGCAGGGTGGAGACTCGACTATGTCAAGCTTCTCTGTGCCTTTGGGAACCATTCAATGTTAACCACCATGGTAAGGTATTAGTCAGTGGTGATGAAGGCTTTTTGGCAATAGTGGTCAAGGCCTTTCCATGTTGAGAATAAAGATAAATATGGTGAAAATGAGATGACTCTGATGATGGTAGAATATGGACATATGATAGAGGGTTGTCTGACAAGGGGATTATATGCAAATGAGCACTAAGCAAGCTAAAAACCATTTACAACTTTCTTAGTGAAATTTGGACAAGAGACATTAGCTTAATCAGTAGTCTTAAACAGGAGTGTCTACCTCCTCCCCATTGATGCTTTATTCAAGGTCAGGATCTTACTTTTGCAATGTTATAAAAATTAAGTTAAAATGACATTCACCAGTGTCAGAGGAAATGAGGAGCGAGAGAGAATACATTTTCCTGTGGTCTCTAGTGTAAAGATGGCCTAAACGTTGCAGCCTGTGTCCAAAGCTCTGAAACATACCATCAACAACAGTGTAGAGATTTCTTGGACTCCCGAAGTCCTGGTCCTTCCAAATAGATGAGCATAGGCTGGTAGGAATGCATGACACATAGGTACAGGAGGTTAAAAAAATGTAGGTCAGTGCCTGTTTCTTTTCTTTAGAGGATGAAGACCCTGCCCACTAATAAAGCATGGCCCTGGTTTTTAACCAATGCCAGTGGACTAGAAAAAAAGGAAGGCAGCAAAATTGAAGATTACTCTATGAGAAGAAAGGGACAGAAATTACATTCCTCACTTTAGCCTGAGACAGAAACATTCTTGCTCTTTGACAGTAATGATGAAACAATTCTCATGATATTGGACGTTGCAAAATACATTCCATCCACCATCTCAACTCCCAGATATATTACTTAGCCAAGAAAAAGATGGACAAGAGGAAGCTCTGTTTCAAACAGGGACTTTCTAAGAGTTGCCTTCCAAAATGACTAAAGGATTTCCCCAAATCCGTGGTGGGGCTGCCATTTAACTTCAGATTTCCCCCAATTGATGATGACAGCACCTCAGAGGAGGTATGTTATTTGTGAGAGTAAATGGCACAGATTACAACTATCCTGGCATAAAGCATATCAAGCAAGCATCCCATTACTCGTCTTCCTCCCCAACATTCTATTTAAAGATGGAAGTGAGAAAGTGTGCAGCCTACCATAATTGCTCAAAGGGGAAGATGCTGAGTAAGCAAGTAGACTATATAGGAAAGACCAAGCACACAAAATGTAAAAATAATGAAGTCTGTTTTCTGTGCTCCTGTATTGCCTTTCTTCTACCTTTCCTAATCTATGGCAGAAGTTTAAGAATTGAATGGATCATAGCTCCATGAATTAGATTGACCTGGCTCCACCATTTCTTGGCTAAGTTACGTAAATTCCTCATGCTATAGTTTGCTCCTGGGTAAGATGAACATAATGGAATCTACTCCCCTGAATGGTTATTAACATAAAGTGACATACTCATGTAAAATATTTGTTTCAGGCTATAATCTTAGGTAAGTCATTTTCCCTTTCTCTTCCTCAGTCCTTCATTTATAACATGGAGGCAACTGCACCTAAAAATTAAAAAAAAAAACCATCATTTTTTAGGTTCATATTATATCTTAGATATCACATTAAATCTCACTTCTCCATATACATACCCAATCAACATATGTCAGACTTGGTTAATGTAAAATCATCTATTTAAATGACTCATGTCCATACTTTCCCCTAGACCTAGGATGGAATCTGGTGATTTTCTAACTTTAAGAAGTGTTATCCATTATTTTTTATTATTAGGCAGGCTATGAAAACACATAGGATTATTACAAGGATTAAATGAGACACAGAGTAAAATGCTTGACACATATTTGGTTTCAAAGTGTTTTGTCTCTACCTCTACTTAACAATATTTTAAAATTTTTATTAAAGTATAAAGTATATATAGAAAAGTACACAGCTCATAAGCATGTAGCTCAATAAATGTTTAATAGTGAGGATGCTGTGGAACACCTAGATCAGATAACAGAGGGCCATTGGCCCCCTTGAAGTAGCCCAATGCCCACTTCAGCCACTGTTGCCCCAAGAGTAGACACTCACCTCAGTTCTAACATTATAGGCCAGTGTTGCCTAGTTTTGAACTTTATATAAATGGACTTACATAGCATACACTCTCATAGATGTCTGTCTTCTTTGGTTCAAAATTATGCTTCTGAAAAGTAATCTATGTTGAGTATGGCAGCAGCCTTTCCATTCTTGCCCTTGTATCCTATTTCATGGTTGTTTTTAAATTCTAGTAAATGGACATTTATTTTCTGACTACTTGTAGGTGATCGGAGATGCCTGCTTCACACACATGGAACTTGGTAAACATGTGTACACATTTATGTTGAGTACATACCTGGGCGTGGAATTCTTGGGCCATAACATTATCCTATGTTCACCTTCCAGATATTCTGTAATAGAAGTTTCCAAAATGGCTATACTGATTGCACACTTGCACCAGTGGTACCCAGAATGCCCACTGCTCCACAACTTTGACAACATTTAGTATCACTAGTCTGTTCCATTTTGGCCATTTTGGTAGATGTGTAATGGTATTGCATTGTGGTCTTAAGACTCATTTTCTTGATGAGTAGTGATGTTGAACGTCTCTCCATATGTTCACTAGCCATTTTTGTTGTCTTCCCTTATGAATTACCTGTCATGATTTTCTTCTGAACACCCAAATCCTTAAAACTCACACACAGTTGATTCTCATTATTAGTGAATTCTGTACTTTCAAAATTCTCCTACTTGCTAAAATTCATCTGTGACCCGAAACTAATATTCGTATGCTTTCATTGGTCATTCACACGTATGTGCAGAGTGATGAAGCTGTTATCGTGACATGCATGTTGCCAGTTGAGGTTGACAAGCTGATGCTCCACCTTCTTGGTTTCAGCTCCAGTCCTATAGCCAAGTGTCCGTTTTGTGGTACATTTGGTGCCATGTTTGTCACATTTTTGGGCTTTTTGTTGGTTTGAAATGGCACCCAAGCATAGAGCTGAAATGCTGCCCGAGTGTTCCAAGCTATGCCTTACAGAAAAAATAAATATGTTAGATAAACTTCATTCAGACATGAGTTACAGTGCTTTTGGCTGTGAGTTCAATGTTTATGAATCAACAATATATATTAAATAAGGTGCCTTTAAAGGAAACACATAAACCAAGTTTCTATATTGATCATTTGATGAAAATGTGATCAGAGCCTTACAGCAACCCAGCCCTGTATTTCCCTTAGGAGCAATAGTTCAGTATTCACCAATTTGGTGTTTGTGGCGATTTTATAGAACACAATTACTGTAAATAATGTGGACTGACTGTACCGACATCTTACCTGCTAGCTGAGATGGGCATTATGTCCCTATTTGACAGATGAAGAAAGCGAGGAACAATGAGGAACCATAGTTTTTCCAGTACTGCACAGCTAGCTAATTCACATTCAGGCCTCGTATCCAGATGCCTGGAGTCCCTGCCATAAGTTTTCTGCAGCAGTTTGGACTTTGTGGTAATCTTTTCCTATATTTTGTGAACCCCACAATAGACATCTCCAGATCAGTTGCATATTGGAAACAATTTCCCTGTCAATTTTGCTTGTTGATTCCAAAGATTATCTTAGACTTGTCTCTTCAAAAGAATGAACTACAATTCTGGTGGTTTGTAGTTGATTATATAAATAGCAGCTATACAAGATAATGCTGGACTCTGAGATGGAATCTAGTTCAAGTTCCATCACCTATAAGTCAGTGGCCTTGAATAATTTGGGCATTCTGAACCTGTTTCCTCAGCTATCAAATAGGCGTTATAGTTTCTGCCTACGTTTCATTCGGAAATTGTTCAGTTTCTCAAATTCAATGAGAAGAGGCTGGCACTGTACTAAATATGTGGGGAGATATAAAAGATACACAACTTCTTTCCTTGGGAAACTGGCAACTTGTCAAAGAGAATAAGGTCTGTGTATAAATAGCTACAATAAATAAGTATCAAATATTAAAGAAAATAAAGGTTTATTGAAAGAGATGAGGGAAATGCTACTTCCATCTAGCAGGTATCAGGAATAACCTGAAAAGAGGAGAGGTAAGATGTGAAGTAGGTCTAGAAGTAGCAGCAAAAAGAATGATAGCCATTATTTACTGAATGTTTACCATATGCTTGACCCTTTGCATGCACCATATTATGTCCATTTAGCAGAATGAATTATAGTAGATTCATACAATGGAATACACCACAGCAGGGTTTCTCGATCATGGCACTATTGATATTTTGGTCTAGGTAATGCGTTGTGGGGCACTGCCCTGTGCATTGTAGAATGCTTAGCAGCATCCTGGGCTCTACCCACTAGATGCCAGTAGTGCCTCTCCCCAGTTGTGACAACCGAAATTGTCTCCAGACATTGCCAAATGTCCTCTGGAGGGCAAAATTGCCCAGGTTGAGAACTGATGCTATAGATTAATACATGTGGTATGCTAGAAAGGGGCATGGTTCTACAAGTTAGACAGACCTGGTTGGTTATTCAAATTCTCGGCCACCTGCCAATCCTGGGATTTCTCTGACCCTTTTTTCTCAGCTATAAAATGGAGGTAGTGGTAAGAACAATTGGGTTAAGTGAGTTAATTAAGATGTATAAAATGCTTGCTTTGGCATAGAACAGATGTTGGAGGGATAGTAGGTATTATTTTTATTTAGCTCTACAATAACCTGGCAGTTAAGAATTATTCATTTTCCAGAAGATCATACTGGGCACAAAGAAGCTGAATAATTTTTCCAGGGTTGCTTTGTTCTCAAGGCACAAATGCAAGTTGGCCTGTCTGGTTAGCTATAACCAATAACCACATTAGAGTTGGGGGGCAGGGGCTTGACAAGGAGTGAGGGTCCTGGAGTATAAATCGATTCAGGAAGGTTAAGCATGAATAGGATTGGGGGAGGGGTATAAGAATCCAGTGTGATGTTTTAGGTGCAAACAGGGAGAAAGCTTTTAATTCTCATTGAGAGATAATTTGGACCAGGTGGAGAATGAGATAGAAATTGAATGGAGGAGAGTGTATTTAAATTGAAACTTCAAACCAAAGATATAATTTTGTCAACTCTCATTATAAACACTTAATCATTTACAAAATAACTCTTAAAAACGTACCTAAAGGTTTAATGAGTCACACCTTCAATTTTTAAGTGTCAGGTTCCATGCTGTCAAGAAGGGATAACTGTTATTACCACATTTTATTTATTCCAAGACGCTAAGCAAGTAGCAGATGGGAGAAAAATAATGATTTTATTCTAGGTGGCAATAAGCAAAACAAAGAAAAAGTTTGTCTTGATTTTGAAAAAAATGGTAAGTTCCTTGGCTCTAGGCATAGCTCTGCTGACTGCAAGCCGTGGGACCATGGACATGTCCCCTCTCCCAACCACACTCTCTGGACCTCAGTGTCCCTTCCTGAAAAGTAGAAGAGGGGGATTGCACCCATGTAGTCAGGCCCCTTTCTGCTCCCACAGACCAAGTTTGCTCTGACAAACCTGAGACTGCCCCATGCTTCCGACCCTGGTGGCAACCTCCCTGACTGCTTTTTAAAAGAGCACCATGTTTCAGCCCTGGCTTGGCAGGGCACTGACCTTTTCAGAAGGAACTACAGCCTGACATCTACATTCACCACTGCCCCCCTGATTTGTTATGCTCCTTTTCTGCTGGAAACAAAACAAAACAAAACAAGCTTTCATCTTGCCTTTCACCTTCTCTGTCTCCTCCATCCCACTTAGCTAGGAACTTTTTGTTGCCTGCAGCCAAGGGGGCAGCTACTAATTGTGGGAGCGAATTTTCTCTTATCATCTATATCTCACCACCTTGCAATTACAAAGGTTTTCTCTCAGGCTCAACGCTCCCAGGCATCTAGAGCCTCTTAGCACGTTATAACAGAGAAGGAGCATGGACACACATGGACTTGCTTTACACATGAGGAAACTGAGGTGCAAGGAAAAGACAAGAACACCACAAATGACGGAGCCAGTATGGTAGGAAGGTGCTGGGTTTCTCAGCACTCAATCTGGTTTGTATTTGTCTTCTTCTGAACAACCATGAGCTCCATGTTGTATTGGGGCCTTATTTCCTTTGGTGAGATTGAAAACAGAGACTTTCAGATTTAAAATTTTTAAATGGAAGAACAAAAAGAGGGACAAAATAAAAATTAATGGAGTACATAATTAATGATGAAAGATGTGGGATGTTCAGTGTTCGTGGACATGAAATTTGTCTTTGACAACAACAAAAATAAACAAATTTATCTTTCACAACAACAAGTACCAAGGATGATACCTCCTGAATTATGGTTTTTCATTAAGCATCGAGCACTGAAATCAACACTTCATGACCAGAACATGCTCTGATCTAGGCTTTTAGGCTGGGAAGGCACTCACCTCCTTTTGGTCTTTGTTGACCAGAAGGGTTGGTCTTTGTTCCCTGATATATCCTAAGTGCCTAGCACAGTGCCTGACACATAGCAGGGACTCAATGGGTATTTCTGATTCCTGCAGAAATGTTGACACAGCTTGTATCGGTGAATATTTGATAGAGGGGAAAAAAAACACTCAACCTGAAACCAAAATACCTGACTTTTACCCTAAATATATTACCACGTACTTCTTAGTTGGGCAAGGCATAGTCCTCAAAATAGGAATAATTTATTACCAATTTCAGAGACTTGCAAGTATTCAATGTATTAACAGATGATAAAAACTTCAAGTTAATAGGTGATAAAATGCAAATGTGAGGTTTTCTGACTACATAGACACACATTTTCTTAACCTGGGGGTTGACTTCAGGGAAATTTCTGCATTCAATTGTGTGCAAAATCATATGTACTTATTTATTTTTCTGACAAATGGTCTTCAGCCATCATCCAAATCTCAAACATTCATGATATCCATTTAAGCACTACCCATATAAAGTTACTCATAATGGCTATTAAAACTTACTCAGCACGTCCTAACTGATGTGCAAACTCTCTGAGACCCTGGCTTCTCACCCAACTGGCTCATCACTTCTGGTCCTCTTAACTGGACTCCCAAGCCTCCCCACCTACCTCCCCCACCTCCCCACACTCCCACCCTTCTCACCCCTGCAACTTGGGACTTGGGACTTTGCTTCCATAGCTGCCTGTCTTCCCAAACAGTGCCCCCTGGTGGTTTCTCAGCTTAATCAGTCTCCCCCCTGGCCTTCCACACCCAATATTGGATCTGAACCTCAGGTGGTCTTAAACCCCTTTCATCCATATCTCTAACACCTTCTATCAAGTTTCTCTTGGGCTGTTCTGGCTCTAGAAGCCCATCACTGCAGCTGCCATCCATCTACAGTCTTTGCCTATTTTAATAGAGCATCATCCTTCTTCTCTGCCTGTCTCCCTTCATCCTTTCCTTCAACAAAGACTTATAGGCGTCCACCATATGCCATACAGTATTAATTAGTTAATTAATGTATTCATTCAACAACTATCATATGAATGCTTATTATAGGTCTGCAGTGAAGAATAAATCTTATTTTTCCTCATGGAGCTTATGTCTCAGGAATGGGAGACAGAAAGATGAATAAGATCTGGTCACAGCCTTCACAGTGAACACAGAATGTCTAAGGTTTTGGCACCATTGATTTCCGGACTAAAATTTTTAGCCTTTACTTTGCAGACAGTCGGCAGTCGTTGAAGTTTTTATGCAAGAAAATGACATGTGCAAAGAGATATTTTAGGAAGTTCAATCTGGTGACATCTACAGGGTAGACTGAAAGTGGCAGAGCCTGGGGGCAGGGAGTCTATTACTGTAATTGTCAAGGAGAAAGGTAATTAAGGTCTAGGCTAGCATGGTGACTTTGGGAGTGGAGAAAAGTGGAGAGATATTGAAGGCATTATGAGGAATCAGTATGACGGTGTGCAGAACAATAGAAGAATGAACAAAAGATGATCCCAGCATCTTAACAGACAAGTGACAGGACCTCTATCCCATCTCCTCTGCTCTCCTGCCTATTCTCCCTGCTCCTAGGAGGTTATATTGCTTTTAATATCTCCTTGGCATATATTTTAAGCTTCAAGTGCCCTGTCTCCATCCATCGCCCACACTGTCATTAGGGGACTCTTGTGAAGAGGCTGAACATTCATGGAGGAAATTGCAGGCTTGGATTGCTCAGGTGTCACCCAGAAAAGATTGTTTCAAAGACTGTCCCCTCCTCTCCCAGTACCTAATGACCCCTTCATTTCCTTTCACTCCCCTTCCCTAGTTGTATTTCAATTATTCCATGGGGAAAAGAGAAAAGGAGCAACAAAATACCCTAGTTTTGTCTGCCACCCCACTACGGCCAATAAGAGCCTGAAGAAAAGATGGCAAGGGCACCCAAGGAGAGCTAGGGGGAGGAGAGGGGGAGGGTGAAGGAGGCACCACTACCTGACGTCTCAGCATGCCAAGCAGCTGAGTGCATCTGGTAATTACCAGTAAGCAACAGGATGTCCAACCCTCCAAAAAGGCCAGACTCTGGGAAAGTTTATAGCAATGCTTGAGGCTTCCTGGTTGATCCCTCCTCACTTGACCATGTGTGTTTCTCCTAGAGGACGCCACCCCTCAATAGTACCTGAGGCATTCCTGTTAAGGACAAAACATACCATTAGCTTCAGACTCCACCTTCAGGGTATCTTGGGCAAGCCATGCATACCGAGGCAGTTTCAAAGTTGCACAGTTTCCTCCCCTTCCTATCACCCCACTTCTCACTGAAATAAACCAGCACCTGTGAAATAGGCTGTCTCTACACCAGTGCCAGAAACTATGCTGGGATGTAAGAGATCATCCATAAGAAGAGTACATATTCCTGGCACAGTGGCTTCTTTCAGTGCTTCAGATTCTCTTGAGGACTAAGGATTCACCATGACCTTCAATCACCTTTTGGTGGGTCGTGGGACTGTCAGGTTCTTGCCTGTGTTTGCCCCAGGCATCTCCTGTTCACCACATGCCTCAGAAGGGGATTGCTATTGTTATGAATGGGAAATTCACAAAAAACGCATTGCAATTCTTCCTGAATCTCTGTTTTTACTGTGGGCTTGGAATCTTCTACTACCTGGTCCCTGTTTGGTGATATGCTAGAAGTAGGGAATGTAGCTAGACAAGAATGTCAAAGTAGAGGATTGACTTTATCAAGATCAAATGTGGGATCCCCTCAGTAATGTTGTCACCATTAAATCTGTTTCACCTCTAAAGTGCTTTTACATGTATTATCTGATTTAGACTTCACAGTAATCCAGCCCAGGAACAATCCCCTGCTCCCATTATGCACATGAGTGGCAAAATCCTGAGAGAAGTCCTATGATTGCTGGATATAATTACAACTGGTAACCAGAGCTCCTAAGTCTGGTGCTTTTCCCTTTCAACAAAATCCTTAGGGGAGTGGTAGGTAAGGGAAGGACAATTTTACAGACTATCATTTTTTCCAGAGCTCATTCTAAACAGTCTACATCTCAGTGCCTCCATTGTGTCAGTAGATTACAGCAAGGATAGGAAACACACACACACATGCACATACATGCATGTACACACATATGCACACACATACATGCACACACATAAAAGTTCAGTACGCCATTGCACAGATGTGTCTACTATGGAATTTTAGAGAAAAGAAAGCAGAATATCATGTTACATACCTTCCACTTTTCAGGTACTGTTCTTGATGCTGTGATCTCATGTAATTTCCTATATTAGACTTCTCTAGAGAAACACAACAAGTAATAGATGATAGATAAATAGCTGGATAGATTGATAAAGATACAGACATATAGATATTTATGTGGACATTATCGTATGAATTGGCTCACATGGTTATGGGGGCAAGTTGTCCCACAATCTGCTGTATACAAACTGGAGGACTAGGAAAGCTGGCAGTGAAATATATTTCTAGCCCAAAGGCCTGAGAACTAGGGGATCACATGGTGCAAGTCCAAGTCCAAATCAGAAAGCCCAAGAACCAAAAGCACAGATGTCTGAGGGCAGGAGAAGCTGGGTGCTCAGGCAAAGAGAACAAATTTACCTTTTTTTTAGTTCTGCTTAGGTCCTCAATGGATTGGATGATGTCACCTACATTGCTGAAGGTGACCTTCTTTACTCAGTTTACCAATTCAAATGCTAATCTCTTGCAAAACACCATCCAGAAATAATGTTTCACCAGCTATCTCTCAGCCTCCTCTAGCCAGTCCTCTAGCCCAGTCCAACTGATACATAAAACTATTAGACAGCCATAGAATTCCTTAGATTCACAGTCATTCTCTCTACAAATATCAGTGATTGGTTGGCAACATTGAACAAAGTACTAACAGACAATTAAAATCAATTGCCCTAACTGCTACATACCCAAGGAGTAGGTATGCACCCAGAATAGGCACCCAAGAGTAAGGCTTGACTCATTTTACTACACTCCTTCACCTTTATGGAAGGGCATTGTTGTTCAAAAGAGGTCAATTTATGTGCCCACGGTTATAAAGACAGTGGTAAGCTCCATGTGTACTGATATGGGACAGTCTCCAAGATACACTGTTCAGCCAGGTATAAAATTTTATGACTAATATATTACCATTTATGTTTCAGGAAAAGTTCACTTATGTATATCATTGTATAAGCATCTTTGAAGAAAATACAAGATACTGATAATTGAGCTCACATACAGACAGGATCCTAGAAGTTAGAGAGAAACGGATATTTGGGTTTCACAGTGTAACCCTTTGTACTATGTGAATGCTTCTATCTGTGTACATGTACAGCTTGAAAACAAAAGTATAAAGCATGCCTAAGTTAAAAATTGAAGAAACTCATCTCAACACACCTTGAGAATTGTTTGTGGAACTAAAGTGCTACTGGAAATGTAACACAAAGTGTAGACAAGGCCACAAAAATATTGGGAAGACATGTGGGCTATGAGTTCAAATGGACAGGGTACAGAAGTGTGAATGACAGAGGTATGAATGACAATTCACACAATGACAGGTGTGAATGAAGACTGGTCCTTCTAAGATGGCCGCCATGTGATGGGCATCCAGGACAGTGAGGCTGGGTGGAGAGAAGAGGTCGGGTTGTAGAGCCACTGAAAGCCTGTGCTCCTGCTTTGGACAGGACTCCAGCTGTCATCAGAGAATGTTATGTTTGGGAACCACTTTCCTAAATGGGAGCATTATTAGCAATTGTGTCAAATTGCCTTTTCCTAAAGGTCTCCCCATGGCTGCCAGAGCTTTAATGTTAATTGGACAGATTGTCTTTGGATTTGAAACACAAACTGTGATTAATGAAACAACTGTTAATGAGTTTGGCCCGAGGTGGTTTTCTCCACCTTGCTTCTCCTGCTGATACAGATTCGATGAGGTCCTGCCGTGCATTTTTGGCCACTGTGCCTGGCATGGGGAAACTGGCAGCCTGGCCAGGATGACAATTTTGAACTGGATGCCATCTTTAAGATCTGTCTCTCCACATCCCTCATTTTATGATCGGGGAAACTGAGTCTCAAAAAGGGAGAGAGTCTTGTCTAAGGCAACCCAGGGAGTGGGTAGCAGAGCAACGCTACAATCGAGGACCAGAGTTTTATTCTGGAAAGATATTTAAGCTCCTTTTTTCCTTCCACTGCCTTTTCTAGCTTTTTCTCCTTGCCTTCCTCAGTCATCTTAATTATCATACTTGCTTTTATCTCACCACTCTCTTGTGCTCCAAAGTATGTCACAGATGCATTATTTTTTCCTCCCATCTTCCTTGGCTGATGTAGGTATTATGCACTCATCATTGGTAGAAATTAGTTTGGTGACATAGAAATATAAACTTTAGAGTCTGGAAAATAGGGCTTATAGCTAACCCTAACTCTAACCCTAACCCATCTCTACTGCCTCCAAAGTATATGATCTTGGGAAGTTTCCTCAAATCTAAAACTAGAATAATTATACTTACCTTATAGGATATGGCAGGAATGAGGTATGTGATGTAGGTCAGGTATTCAGCATGAGTCTAAGTGATGGTAACTATATGGTAGTCATTTTCTCACCTACTGTCACCTGCTTGCAGACTCTAGTTCTGCCCTGCACCACAGATCCATCCATATATGGCTGTCACAATGCACCATATGAGGTTTGTGCTGGTCTGTGGTGTTTAGTTCTGCCATACTGGCAGTCTGAAACAGTATACATAATTCCCCTTTTGTCTCTAATACCTAGAAATTCACATTTATTTACAGCAACAAATAAAGACAAAACTAAGCTTGATACAAGAAAAAAGCTAAAATAAAAGAACATTCTTAAATTCCAGGAGTAAAAAGCAAATAGTGGTAAGTGCTCTAGGGAATACCAAAGAGAACTTTAGTAATATTGGACCTAAATGTAGAGGATGTAGTTTTGACACCTTTGTAGGGGTAGCTTTGGTCCTATTTCTTCCTTGGTAGAGATATATAACTTTTGTTGCATTTCTCCCTATAGATTTATCAACGTATTTTAAATTCCTTTGTTAAGAAGATTTAGGTTCATCTTGTCTTCCTGAGGAATTGACTCTTATGATTTAAAATGTCCCTCTTTAAATCTGGCATCTGGCAATACTTCTTGCTTTGAAATCTACTTTGTGTGATATCAATATAGCAACTCCAATTTTCCTTGCTTTAGATTTTGTTAGTAGATGTGTTCCTATCCTGTTACTTTGAACTTCTCTGTATCTTAATAAAATGTGATTCTTATAAATAGCATATGCTTGGGACATTTTTTTAATCAAGTTTGAAAATTTTCCCCATTTTAATCAGTTTTTTTTACTCCATTTACATTTAGTGTAACTATTAATATGATTGAGATTAAGCCAGCCATCTTGCTTTTTGTTTCCTATTAATGCTTCCTGTTCCTTCTTTCTATGTCACTTATTTCTGTTATTCTTTGGGATTCATCAAATACTATTAGTATTCAATTATATCTATCATTTTTATTAAATGTATGCTTCTTCTTTTATTTATTTATGTTTTATTATTTACTCCAGGAATTAAAATACATGTCTTTGATTTCTCACAATATATATTAAATTAATATTGTATTATATCTTGTATATTGTAAAAACTTCACTACTGTATAATTCCATGTATATGCCCTCCATCCTTTTTCTAACCATCATATATTTTACTTCTTCATATGATGTAAACCCCAAATATATATTAGTATGGATTTTGCTTTAGTCAATTGACTTCTAAATAATTTCAGAAAAAAAAGATATTTTTATCTTTTCCTTTATTTATCCACATATTGACCATTTATGTGCTCTTCACTACTCTCTGAACATATAAATTCTCATCTGTTAGGGTTTTGTTCTGGCTAAATAATTTCTTTTAGTATATTTTGGAGCAGAAAAAAAGTATGTTCAACCTTTCTTTGCCTGAAAATGTATCTCTTTTCATCTTCATTTTTTTAATTAATTCTTTTATTTGAGAGAGAGAGAGAGAATGAAGGGAGGAGCAGACAGGGAGGGAGAGAGAGAGAATCTCAGGCAGACCCCACACTGAGCATGGAGCCTAATGCTGGGCTTTATCTCCTGACCCTAAGATCATGACCTGAGCCAAAACCAAGAGTCAGATGCTTAACTGACTGAGTCACCCAGGCACCTTTTTTTCATTTTCAATTTTAAAATGCATTTTCATTGGATAAAGAAGTCTAGCTAATAGTTATTTTTGGTTATCATTTTTCTCTGAACATTAAAGGTGTCATTACATTAATCTCTACCTTCCCTTGTTTCTGGGAAGAATTCAGCCAAAATTCCTTGTTTGTGTTATGTTTTTTTTTGTTTGTTTTTTCCTCTACCTGCTTTAAGATTTTTTTCTTAATCTTTTTAACTCTGGTTATTAGTAGATTGACTATGATGTGCTTATATGATTTTTGTCATTTTTTTTTTCTGCTTGAAGTTTTCTGAACTTCCTGAATCTGTGATTAAATATAGAAGAGTTTTTACCAATCTTTCTCCACATATCTTTCTGCTTTATTCTTTCTCTTCTTCTCCAGCTGGGATTTCAATCAGCATGCTACTCCCTTGCTTTGTTTCACAGGTCATTAAGGCTCTGTTATTTCTTGTTTAATATACTGCTAATCCCTTCCAATGATTTTTTTTAAACTTCAGGTAACACATTTTTGCTTTTATTTTTTAGTTTTCTAATATTCATTTGGTTCATTGTTACAGTTTTAATATTTTTCCTGAATTGTACAACTTTTTACCAATTATATTAAAACTTTCCTGAAAATTTCTTAATGTCTTTCTCTTTTTTAAAAAATATATTGTCTGCTAATTCCAACATTTTGGTTGTCAGTGGGTGTCTTTCTATTGACCGATCTTTCTCTTAACTATAAGTCACATTGTTACTTGAGCATATGCTATTAATTATTTAATTGTAAACTGAATATTGTGGATAGTAAGTTCTGAAGATTCTGGATTCTATTGTCTTCCTCTGCAGAGTATTGAGTTTTGTTCTGGCAGACAGTTAAATTATTCGAGAGCAACTGGACTTTGAAGGCTTAGATTTGGGCCTTAGAGAAATGATCAATCCCAGTTTGTTTTTTTTCTGAGTTTTAAAATAAATCTCCTAATCCTGAAACTTGTAACTTTCTTCAATGGCATCATTTCAATGAAAGCCCAAAGTATTTACCAATTCCCTCTTACATAACTTGGATGAATCCAAAACTGTGCTTCCTATAAGGAAAGGAGCTGCTGAAATTTCCGCTGCTGCTAAATTTCTGCAGACATGTAAGGCTTCCAGTTGCTATTATGCCTGAAGATGACTTGGGTTCTTGTACCACTGATACTGTTAACCTTAAAAATAAAACTCCTAGTTATTTGCATCTGCCATTGTATTCATTAATACTTTAACACTTGTGATGACAAAATTACTCTTTCTCAGCAAAAGGGGGTTTATTCAGGAATAGCAATCCAGGAGAAGCAAACTATAGCAAAACCATAGGCAAATCCAGAGAACAAAATAGAGGATACACTTTTTTATAGAGGAAAGGGGGCCATTGGGAAGGGCTGTTTTACACTAAAAGTTCATTGGAGTAAAATGGGAATTTAAAATATAGTGACTTTTCATTCACTACATTGTGACATTCTCTCATTGGCTGAGCTGTTGCCAGTATGAGGAGGAAAACTTTCTTCTTCCTCCTGGGATAGTAAAATAATAGCTAAAATAGTAAGGTGTGTCTCATCCTGTTGGGTTTGTAATTGACGAGGAGTGGTAGGGCATGAGAGCCCCCTCTGCTGGCCTCTACTACATTTTAGTAAGTTTTCCTTTCATTAATTTCCACAAGGCACAGCTCAGGAATCAATCAAAGATTCAAGAGAAGCTTATATTCAGATTTTAGAATTCCTTCTTCTGTAGCTCCCCTTCTTCCAGCATTTCCCCCCTTCGTTTTCCAGTTGTTCTGGCATTCCCAACCTATGAGTTGATTTTTTTAAGCAAA
This sequence comes from Nasua narica, assembly GCA_028533885.1. Classification (NCBI taxonomy): domain Eukaryota; kingdom Metazoa; phylum Chordata; class Mammalia; order Carnivora; family Procyonidae; genus Nasua; species Nasua narica. The sequence goes on along the minus strand of CM052813.1, from coordinate 66,461,632 downwards.
TCAGATTGCACATTCTGTTTGATCTCCAAGGCATATGAATGAAAGTGGTCTGTTTCGCTTCTGTGCTGGCCCATGTAAGTTTCCAAGTTCTTTCCTTCTTTTTGCTGGAAGTAAGATGATGAGGTTAATGAGGCCCAGGGAATGGCAGAGTTTCAAGGAAGAAGACTGCATTACCAGAAGAAGATGAGCCACATACCGAGCAGAACACTCATCTTAGTTATGTTAGTGAGAAATATTTATTGGACTAAAAACTAAAATTTTGGAGTCTTTATCAGCTCCTATGCAGAACCAACCTCAGTAAAAATACAAAGGATTACTAAATGCGTGCATGTATATTTATATACATTTATTTACTTTTATATAAATTCTTCATAATGTTTTTATTCACAAATTTATTGCTAAACTCATATTAAGTAGTATGTACAAAGAGATCTGTGTTGCAGTTTTGCTCAAAACTTAAACATGGCAATAAGTATAAAAGCATGTATTTGATTCTATTATGTTTTGTTTTAAGAATACCATTGTATGCCTTCCTATGATTCAATTCTCCCACTACTTTTCTTTGTTCAAACTGCCAAGGACTATTTGTCCCTATAGCTTGTCATGAGGTCATTTGGCTCTCAAATGTATCATTTATTATGAAGTCTCTGGCAGTACAGTTTTCTCATTAGCCTGCAACATTTAAGATAGTGTGACACTCCCCTTCACTGAATCATTTTCATGATGTCAAATTAAATTCTTAATTTATGAACTGAGTCAATAAATTAATTTCTTAGTCCATGAAAATATCTTTTGATTACAACCCATTGCTGAGAAAGAGTAATTTTGTCATTACAAATGTTAAAGTATTAATGAATACAATGGCAGATGCAGAACAAATATTGTCATTTTGATATTGGGACATGCGAACTACAGGCTGTCATACTTGCTTACCAACAGATTAAAAGTTAAATGCTGTCACTTGGCATCATAACCTGGCATTGACATAATTATGAAAAACAAATACAAATATGAGCTTTGAAATTAAATGGTAGTCTTGGCTATAATATTGCAATTTAGAAAATGTAAGGAATGCCAACATTAATTTCTTTTAGACAGTCATTAAAAATGATAATTATCGTGTGGATCCAAAGACAAATATATTTTCTGTGACTTTGCTTATAATTGTAAATAATTAAAAACAAGGTAAATGACCATCAGTTTAGAAACACGACCTCTGGAGTTAAGCTTTCTGAGTTCAAATGCTAACCACCACTGCCTGGATATGTGATCTTGGATAACTCCTTAGGATTCTGTATTTCTATCCCCTCAAATATAAAATAATGATGACAGTTGTGCTGAATGGTGTCTGCTCACATAAACACTCTGCCCGCCTTTCTAATTTCTCCCCTTTATTACAAGGCCTGCAAGATTGGAAACTGTATTTCCCGTACCCCTTACTGGTGGTGTTCCAACTTAGGTTCCACCAAAGCAAAGCACTTCTACAAGATTGTAGGGCAGAAGAAAAGAGAGCCATTCTTCTTTTCATACCAGCGTCAATGATGGCAGCCTAAGGTGAACTCCTGCAGTGGCCATGACGCTGGTAGCAGCAGGCAGGAGATTTTCATTCAGTGGAGGTGGCAGCAGTAACAGACTCTTGCAGTAGATGTGACAGTCAGCTCTTGGAATAGCAGCAGCAGATGACCTAGTGAAGTGAGGTAGGACAGTAGTCGGTTCTCACAGTTCTCTATACCTGAGTAACACTGTCCTTTGTTGGGAGGGGGTAGGAGAGTTTCAGTCATTCTAACTATTGAATAGCTCAATTATATATATTTATATATTTAATCTCTCTTTGCCTAAAATAACTGAACTGGCTTTTGCTTTCTTGACTCCATATTAATTGATAAAGTAAGTGTATCAACATGATAAAGTTGCCATGAGGATTCACATCATAAGCATAAAGTACACAGAGTAAGCCCTAGAACATACAAAGCTTTCATTAAATGTCACCTTCTGCAGTTGGCATAGTTATTATGCCCTTGAGGATGTGTCCTGTGGTCCTAGTCCTCCCTATATGCAGTCTTCTATGGTTATCTCCTGGACATTGAAAATGTTATGTTATAGAGAGGGTAGATGCTGATGTATTCTTTCCAAGAGAGGCATTTTGTTTACTTTGCTTTAACAGAAGATGATGTGGTTGGACACAAAATGCAAAGTCTGTCTCTTGGACAGCAGCTCAAAATTCAGTTCTTTCAACCATAGGCAGCTTATTTAAACTCTCTAACTCCATGCATGAGTGATTCAGTTGTCAGAGATTTGGGTAAAGTTTATGTACAGAATTTGGGCTTTCCATCTCTGGCTCTGTCCTTTCCAAGGTATGCCCCTCACTTCCTAGCAAATAGGATTACTCCAAACTCTAACTAACCTCTACTTTTGAAGCCAGCAAGGATTTGAGCATTTTCACAGAATTTTAACCATGCTGCATGATGCAGACTAGGGACTGTCCTCATGCTAAGATAAGCAATGAAAAGGTAAATTCCATTTTCTTTTAAATGTTAACTCCCCATCCATGATACACCTACTTTTGATCACTTTCCACTGCCTTGAAGTGGTTGGGGTTTTTTTGTTTTGTTTTGTTTTGTTTTTGTCCATTGTCTATTGTCATCCATGGGAAGGCCAGTCTGATGGAGGTTTATTTGGCCACTAGTGGAAGCAATTGTTTTGCACACTATTAATATTTTATTGGTATAAGCACATATGCATATTTCATTTGTATCTTGTTGCACAACAAACTACTTTAAAACTAAGTGATCTGGGGGTGCTTGGGTGGCTCAGTGGGTTAAAGCCTCTGCCTTCAGCTCAGGTCATGATCTCAGGGTCCTGGGATCTAGCCCCACATCTGGCTCTCTGCTCGGCGGGGTGCCTGTTTCCCCCCCTCTCTCTGCCTGCCTCTCTGCCTACTTGAGATCTCTCTCTCTGTGTCAAATAAATAAATAAAATCTTTAAAAAAAAAAACTAAGTGATCTGAAATAATAACTTTTACTTTCTTTACAATTCTATTGATGAACTAGCTCAGCTGGGTAGATCTGTTGTGCCATCTGCCATTGAATACGGTCTCTCACTCACCTGAACTCAGCTGGCAGGTAGGCTAGAAGTTCTAAGAATTCATTCATATATCTGGAACCTTGATGTGATTCCACTTGGCCTTTTCATGGGACTAGCTTGGGTTTCTTCTCTAAATATTGTCTTAGGGAAGCTGCCTTTCTTATATGGCAGGTAGCTTTGCAGAGGGAAGACTCAGAAGCCTTCAGGCTTCTTGAGCCCTAGGGTCAGAAGCCCCAAAATGTTACCTCTGCTGCTTTCTACTGGTCAATACAGGTCATAAGCCCAGTTTCAAGAGGTAAGGACATAGACTCCATGTCTTGATAAAAATAGTGCCATGAGCATGCAAGAAAGGGAGGAATTTGTGACAGCCTTTTTTGCTGACTACACACACACACACACACGCTCACATATATATCATTTTGGTGGACCGAAAGGAGAGGGAGCTGTGTCTAAAGGTAGAGCCTTTAATTTTACCTGTGGGGTGGTTTGTTTCTTTTTCTTTTTTTTTTTTTTTAAGATTTTATTTATTTATTAAACAGAGAGAGAACACAAGTAGGCAGAGAGGCAGGCAGAGGCGGAGAGAGGAGCAGGCTCCTGCCGAGCAAGGAGCCCGATGCGGGACTCGATCCCAGGACTCCGGAATCATGACCTGAGCCGAAGGCAGCTGCCTAACCAACTGAGCCACCCAGGCGTCCCAGGGTGTTCTGTTTCTTAAGTGTAAGGCAAAATACGGAAATCTAAATATTTGTTAATTCTGAGCATCCAAGTAGATGATTGTTTGCTCTATTATTCTGCTGTGCTTTTGCTTGATTGTTCTGTATGTTTAAAGCTCTTCCAAATAAAAGGCTCATCAGCTTCTTGAACTCATAAGGCTTTATCAGTGGGTCGCACAGGCCCCTCCCTCTTTATTGGCACAGATCCACAGGTGTTAGATTCCTCCTAGGCTAACAGTAATTCTACTAGAAGGAGAGAAAGGACAAGATGACCTCTGAAAGCCCCTCTGAGCACTGTGGTTCCATGCTCTTTCTGCTGTGTCTGGATCATTTCACTCCTAACATTGCTCCTTAATCACTTGCCTAGTCATTCTGCTCAAAAGCAGTTGCCTTTATCGTGATGTTTTCATACCCTGAACTCTGCTCATTACTCTGCTCCCCACCTCATTACCAGAATGTGCTGCTCGAGTCTTGCTCACTTAAAAATGATCTACCATTCTGGCTCTGTAGAAATCACCCAGCCAACAGGCATCTATCTCCTCCAGTATCCATCAAGCTGAAGAGAGTGATTACTGAAATTGCAGGGACTGGGACACTCCACCGGGATCGCACTGGTGATTTCCATGCTGTAGTGCTTCAAAGAGTACCTTCCAGTAGACCCATTTTGAAATGAAAGGCAAAGAATTTGGAGAGGCTTTGCTGACTTAGGAGAGGGAAACCATTTGTTAACCAAACTTCCTGACTACTAAAAGAGAAATAATAGTAATTGAATATAGGAAAATATCATACAAAATAAGTGGGGAAACATAGGATTAATGTCTTCACTTAGCCTTATTTGTAAGAACAGAGTAGTAGAAACAGCCTAATAGTCCTCATCTGAGGGAATAAGGACGTAAATCATAGTATTTGCACACAAAGGATCAGTACTGGACTACTTTAAAAACTGAGGTAATGTCATACGCCCTGATGTGGAATAGTGTTCATACTATTTAAATTAAGGCCAAAATTTGCAGAAATATTTTTACAGTTTTCTAGTATGATCCTATTTTATAAAGACTCTAGATAAGTGTATATTTTGTTATAAATATAAGAGAGAAAGAAAGTTAACAGTAACTTTCCATTATCGAATGCCCCCCCCCCAGGTGTCACACACTGTTTCTGCAGTGTGCACACATGGAGTTACCTCATCATTCCTCACAACATGGGGTTGGCTTTATTATCACCACTCCGCACATGTGGAAACTAAACCTTAGACAACTTAAGGAACTCGTCCATGAATGCTGCGCTAGGAAGTAACTAAATTTGTATATGCTTCTTGGCTTTCCTACCACAAGCTCCTGAATACTTAACCAATTCCAACATTACCAAAATTCTCTCATTTCAATTTCTCTCACTGTCAAGATCACCATACTTCTTGTCTTTGCCCATACCCCACTGTCTTCCTCTGATATTCTTGGCAGACTTCCTTTCACCCTAATGAAAAGTTTCTTACTAGGGCATTCTAACATATGGTAACTTTTAGCTGAGGATTCTTAAATGTGTTTCTAATAGTTAAAACATACTCATAATTCAAAATACAAAAGGACTTATCATCCCATCCCCCAGCCACCCCAGTTCTCCATGCCAAAGTTGACCACTGCTCTCTATTTCCTGGGTCTGCCCTATGGCGGAATTTTATTCATGTAGAAGCAAATACATACAGATGTTCCTTTCCATCCTTTTGTACCAACAATGGCACATGAGTCACACCATTTCTCACTTTCTGTATACCAATATGACTTAGAAATAATTTATAGCTATTTATGAAAAGATCCCTCATTCTTTTTTTGGCTTTGTAGTGGTATTCTATTACATGAAAGTCATCTATGTAAGCAAGTTTCCTATTGATGGACATAGAGGTTATTTGCAATTCTTTACTTTATAAACAATACAATTATTTTTATTCATTATTTTGCATGAAGTTATGTATGTTGTTAATGAGTGCATTTATAATTTAAATGTATACTTTTAAATTGTCTCTGACAGAGTTCTTGCCAAATGAGAATCCTATCAGCAATGTGTAAGATTGCCTTATTTCCTCACATCCTGAACAATACAGTGTATAGTCAGACTTTTGGATCTTGGATAATCTGAAAAACGAAAACTACTGTCTTGGTAGTTTTAATTAGACTTTCCACAGATTCACAGCTGTCTTCCCACTTGTGCAAGTCTTCAAGAACATTTTACATTTATATTTACATTTTCCTCCATATAGAGCATGGGCATTTTGTATTTGTTGCTATTTTAAATTGAATCTTTTCTTCCCTTATATTTCCTGTTTTAACTGTGTTATTTGTGAAATTATGCAAGTTATTGATTTCAGTATATTAACATTTTTCCCATTCACTTTATTGAATTCTCTGATTATTTGTTATAGTTTTCATTTTATTCTCCTAGATTTTCCAAGTACATAATCATATTATCTACAATAGTGATAATTTTACATATTCATTCCCAATATTTATATATGTGGTTCTTTCTCTTGTGCCATGGTACTGTCTAGCATCTTCTGCAAAAAAATATATTAATTCATAGTTGCAGATTTTGTCACTGTTTTTGTTGATGGTGAGTTCTTTGTTTCTAATGTTAATGAAAGTGCTTTTACTGTTTAGTGTTTCTCTCCATTAAGCAGAATATTTATCTTATTAAGAAAAGTTACCTGTGAAGATATTATTAAATGTGATAACATTTCCATCTTTTAAAAACCTCTAATGACGCACTGTTTTATAGAAATATAATACAAGTCATAAATGCAAGACACATATATATATAATTTTAATTTCTCTAGTAGCCACAGTAAATAGTATAAAATAAGTGAGTAAAATTCATTTTCAAAATAGTTTTATTTAACTTATAAACTTTATAAACATATTATCATTTTAACATATATTCAATATAACAATTTTTTTTTAAAAGATTTTATTTTTAAGTAATCTCTACAGTACCCAAGGTGGGGCTCAAACTCACAACCCTCAGATTAAGCATCACATGCTCTTGGGGCACCTGGGTGGCTCAGTGGGTTAGGGCCTCTGCCTTCAGCTCGGGTCATGATCTCAGGGTCCTGGGATGGAGCCCCACATTGGGCTCTCTGCTCGGCGGGGAGCCTGCTTCCCCCTCTCTCTCTGCCTACTTGTGATCTCTCTCTCTCTGTCAAATAAATAAAATTATAGCAACTAGAATAAAATCTCTTAACTATTAAAAAAAAAAAAAAGCACATGCTCTTCTGACTGAGCCAGCCAGGTGACCCTCAATATAATAATTACTAATGAGATATCCTATATAATTTTCTAGTACTAAGTCATTGAAATCTGGTGTATATTTTACGGTTTCAGCACATCTCAGTCAGGACTTGCCATATTTCATATGCTCAGGAGTCACCTGACTCTAGTGATGACTTTACTGGACAGTACAACTGTAACCACATTTCAGTATCTTCAAGATAAGGTCTAAATACGTGGATGGAACTAGAGGGTATTATGCTAAGCGAAGTAAGTCAGTCAGAGAAAGACAATTATCACATGATCGCTCTGATATGAAGAATTTGAGAGGCAGGGCAGGGGGTTATGGGGGGGGTGGGGAAGAGAAATGAAACAAGATGGGATGGGGAAGGAGACAAACCATAAGAGACTCCTAAACTCATGAAATAAACTAAGGGTTGCTGGGAGGTGGGGGGGAGGATAGGGATATGGACATTGGGGAGGGTATGTGCTATGGCAAATGCTGTGAAATGTGTAAGCCTGATGATTCACAAACCTGTACCCTGGGGTAAATAATACATTATATGTTAATAAAAAATTAAAAAAAAAAGATAAGGTCTAAATATCAGACTGGCCTTCATAAAGATCGTCTTCTGGGAACTCTACTTCATTACCTCCTTTTTGGGCTTTGGAAGACCTGTTCCTTTTGCTTGGGATACATTTCCACCTCCTCTTCACCTAGTTAAATCCTAGCTATCTTTCAGCTCAAAGCCAATCTTACTTACTCCTAGGAAGCCTGCCTTGCCTCAAGTCCGAGTTGGGTTCCTGTTCTCTACATTCACATCATATCCTGTTTCTGTCCTTCTTCCACCAGACTGTGTGCTTCTTGAACTCAAGGACTCTAATTTGCTTCCCACATTCCTAATACAAAACACAGTGTACGAACAAATACTTGTTGTGTAATGAGGAAGTATCATTGCATGAGATAAGAACCTTCATGCAGAGCAGAGGAAAACAGTATGTCCTGTACATCTTTTGAATGAGGAAAGAGAAAACTTTGAATACCACAGAGTAGGAAGACTTAGGATGGAGTCTTAGAAGTGGATGGATTAACAGAAAAACAGTAACATGTTAGGCACACACTAAAACATGTAAGTTATGATGTTTCAGTGTCTAGGTCACAATATTAGATACAGGAGGAAGGGGCAGAATATATAGGTGTCTGTCCATATCTCCTCGGGGAAAGGAGATTACAGCAAGTAGATGAAAAGACATACAGCTTTTCATGCCCTGGGTCACTTTAAGTGTAAATGCTTTTTTGGTTCCCTTGGTTAGTACAATGTCATGAATAAATTATCATCTACCAATCACCAGACTGAAGCTTTAGAGGACCCTGCCCCACCATAGTGACCCTTTCTTAAGAGAGATCAGTGTCCATAGCAACCTGGAAATTGTGTTACTGAGGTATTTCAATATTTCTGGAATTACTTTTTTTTAAGATTTTATTTATTTATGAGAGAGAGAGAGAGAGTGGGAGGAGGAGCATAGGGAGAGTGACAAGCAGACTCTACAATGAGCATGGAGCCCAACATGGGGCTTGATGTCAGGACCCTGAGATCATGACCTGAGCTGAACCCAGGAGTCAGATGTTTAACTGACTGGGCCATCCAGCTGCCCCAGAGACTCATATTTTTATATTTCTCACTTTCTAAGACATATATCATAGTTTCTGGCCCATATCATCTCCTCTCTATAATGGAAGAAAAATGCATTAACTCTCAAACACTCAGCCAGCATGAACTTTGTGGTACCTGTCTTTGGAAAATTACTAAACAATAACTGTCAAATGGATACCATGCACTGCACACTTACTATGTATCAAGCACTGAGCTGAGCACTTTGTCTACATTATCTCATTTAAATGTCTCAGACTTTACAAATAAGTCATGGGCCCAAGGTCAAATAGCTCATAATTAACCAAGCTGGGACTTGTTCCCAATATGTCCAATTTCAGAGCCTACATAACCATACATTATATGTTATTACTGGCAATTTATCAAACCCATATAGAATTCTATTACTGAAAATCTCAGTCATCCATCTTTGCCTTTGGCCAGCATCAGAACGTTTGGATTTCACTCCAGGTCACTCCCTTGTAGGGAGAACTTCATCCCCGTCTTCTCTGGCCTTTTGATTAGATCAAGGAAGGATGCTTCAGTGTGTTTGCTACTCTCTCTCCCATGAGAAAATGGACAAAATGATTGACTCGTACCCCTTCACACACATGGAGCCCAGAGCAGCTCCTCAGACATCTTCTGTGTAAGGGTCAATTATGATGTATGCTTGTTAGTAAACCAAGAAAATAAAGGACAGATGGAGGAATTTGGTCACAGTGACTGAAGACACTTTGACAGCCGCTGTGGTGATTACATCACCAGCCACTTGGCTTTCAGTGAAGATTGCCTCTTGATAACTCTTAAAGAGAAGCAAAAGCATTTGTCTTTGTGATGCCATATTTAAAGGCTTTAATACATAAGGGTAGAAAATTTGCCAGATCCTAAATTAGTGGTGCTAAGCTCTGACTGTACATTCAAGTCCCGGGTTAAACACTCTAGAGACCAATTTCATTAGAATCGCTGGCGGTGGGATCCAGGCTTCAGTATTTATTATAGTTCCCCTGGATTAATCCAGTGTTCAAATCAATAAGAGAACCACTGCTCAAGATTAATGTTTCTCTTAGCTTATGTTAGTTACCAAATGTAAAGTAACAGTTCACTTCTACTTTATTGTCATTTTCTAAATGATTGGCATTGCATAAAGAAAATGTAGTCTATTCAATATCAATTCTTTGAAATATTTGATAATTTCTTCATGACCACATATGTCATAAATGTACATATATAGACAGATAGGTCAATAGATGGATAGATATGTTATATATCAGTGTACTTTGTGAGTTTCAGAAAACAATCATTTCCAATTTTTGTGTATAGCGTATATATATGACAAATCTTGTTAATTCTGGGATTTTTTATCTATTTAATCTATCCTTTTGTGATAAAGATATTTTAAAGCCTCCCAATGATAGGATGTTTGCCTGTTTTGCAAAAACAGTGATTATCAGTGTTGCTTTTATATTTTGAAGATATGTTGTTAAGTACATCAATATTCTTTAAAATATGTTTCCCTGGATTTTTTTTTTTTTTAAAGATTTTATTTATTTATTGACAGAGAGAGAGAGAGATCACAAGTGGGCAGAGAGGCAGGTAGAGAGAGAGAGGTGGAAGCAGGCTCCCTGCTGAGCAGAGAGCCCGATGCGGGGCTCGATCCCAGGACCCTGAGATCATGACCTGAGCCGAAGGCAGAGGCTTTAACCCACTGAGCCACCCAGGCGCCCCTCCCTGGATTTTTTTTTAATTTTATTTTCCTATTAAGTAATACACGTCTTTATCTCTAGTAATGTTTCTGCCTCAGATTTCATTTTGTTGGTATATTGCCTCATTATGTTTCATTGCATTAGTACTTGCATAATATGTCCTTTACTTTTCAAACTTGTGTGATTTTGTCTTAAGTGGTTCTCTTTTATGAAATATTACTGGATTTTTAGAAATTGATTCTGATAGTACACCTTATAATGGCAAATTTCATCCATTTACACTAATAGTGATTACAGATATATTTAGACTTAGTTCTACCTTTTTCTTTTCTTATTTGATTCTGCTGGGATTGGTATATTTACTTTATTTATTACTCCTCTCTGATGTTTTAGAACTGTGTTTTTTTACATATATAAATAATTATAATTTTTAACCATGGCTAAAAGTATTCACAATTCTTAAATGTTTTCCTAAACATAGCAAATATCTTAGGACACTGAACTCCAGTGCCTATAATGATAATTATTCTTTAGAGTCTGTTTTCCATTTTTCACACAAACATAATTATTAATTTTGCACTCAGTTACTTAAATGTACTGGTATATTTTGAATTTCTGGGTCCACAGAAGTGTCTCTTACAATTTTCTCTTTTTTAACTTTTACCATTGTTTCTTATATCACACATCTGCATTTTGGGTTAGCATCTCTTTTTTTATAAAATACATCCTGTATTTTTTTCTTCTAGAAAGAACCTAAGAGTGTTAACCTCCCTACTCATGCATTCTAAAAAATGATTTCGCTTGCCTTCCAACTTGACTAGAAGTTTAGCTAGACACAAAGTTTAGAGTTAATACATGTTTTTCTTCTATACTGTCAGATATTACCCTTTGATCTTTGGGCACTTTCATTGCCAAAGTAGGGGGAAAAAAATCTCTTAGTCTAAATTTTATTTCTCACTGGTCACTCTTTTTTCTCTCGTAGTTTTTAAGATTGTAAATTTGCCTTAGTTCTTCTACTCATTCAATGAGTGTTTATTTGGTATAATTTATTATAAATTTATTATATAAGTTTGATATATTATAAATTTATTATATAAATCTGGTATAATTTATTCTTTGTGGATCTTTTGATCTGTGAACTTATATTTCTTCAGTTCAGTGAAAGGCCAGTTATTACCTCTTCAAATATTTCTCTTCCCTTTTCCTTCTTCTTATGTCTTTTGGAACTCTTACAGGGCCGAGGTTGGAGCTCCTGAAGCTATTCTTGATATCTCTTTATTTTTCTCCTTTACTTGCTCCTCTGTTGGATAATTCTGATGAAGTTCTTATTATTGTATTCCAAATCATATTTTTTATTGGGTTTATTAGTTGGGGTTTAATCCATTCTTTATGTTTTCTGTTTAAATGTATACATTTCCAACACTTCTAATTGGTTCTTATTTATGTCCATAATTCTCCAGGTTCTTTTTTTTTTTTTTTTTTGCTTGTTTCCCAATTTTTGTGATTGAGTGTTTTTTTGCCCTCTCTGATCAACTTACATACACATTCTTACAATGAATCTTTGTCAAACATTTTGCGGAATTAATTTAATTCATGATGAATTCAATTCATGTTTGATTATCAGGGTTTCTTAGCTAATTTTCTTAGTATAACTCCCTTACTACTATGGCAAAAAGAAGTGTTTTCGTGTTTATCTTAGTGTTCGTTTTTCTGCCTATTCCTCTTCTCACCCCTCCCTGTGTCCTCCACACATTTATATGCAAATATCCTTTGAGTAGCTAGTATGCACCAGTCCCTATTCTAGCTCTGGGAATATCTAGTATGCAAAACACACAAATATCACTCCCTGCATGGAGCTTACATTCCAGAGGGAGAAAGCAGACAATAAATATAACACATGTATAAATCATACAGCATGTTAATGATCTTGTAATTGCCCACACCTGTTCCTTCAGGGCTCCCAGTCCAGAATGTTGGTTAGGGGCCCCTGCTCTGCAGTGCTATTGCTCAGTACTGCTCAAAGTGGAGTACATACGCAGGTGCCCATCTACAAACTATTAACTTGCCAATGACAAGACAAGTATAGAAATTTGGATAGAAGCTTTGGAAACTCTTACGTCTCTTTGACAAAGCAATTTTGTTTCTGTCAAGCTTGACAGAAACAAAATTTGTCCTTGTATTTTGTAGGTCTACTTTTTATTTTATTTCTCAATTTTCTTTAATTATATTTTACTTAAAAAATTCTGGGGTGAAATGGGGCAGGCAGGGGTAGGGGAGGAATCTGTGTTCTTTCAATACAGAGTCTGAGAAGCATCAATATAGAAGTTCTTTGGGGACGCCTGGGTGGCTCAGTTGGTTGGGCAACTGCCTTTGGCTCAGGTCATGATCCCACCGTCTTGGGATCGAGTCCCACATCGGGCTCCTTGCTCCACAGGGAGCCTGCTCCTCTCTCTGCCTCTGCCTGCCTCTCTGCCTGCTTGTGTTCTCTCTCTGTTAAATGAATAAATAAAATCTTTAAAAAAAAAAAAGGAAGTTCTTTGGATGTGGGAACTAAACCAGTAGGGGCTTTGTTAACGTCTTGATTGAAAGGCTAAGGGCAATGTCTGTGTCCTCTTTCCTTCTTAAGTGTGTGGCATTATGGAAATCAGAGGCTAGAGTGGCAGTTGTGTTGGTAGTTGTGTTTTTCAACTTCTTTTTATAGTGTGGGCATCTGAGCCCCACCTTGAATCAGTCAACTTGCCATAAAGCATTTTAGTTCCAGTTATCTGGTGAGCATAGAAGGGATTCTCAAAATATATCTAACTCTGCCACTTGACAGAAATACAAGTTCTTTCATTCTGAGACTTTGGTTGGTCCATACCGACCCCTGGAAGAAAGTGTGAAAAGGTACTAAACTGCCTGCCAAAATTCCTAATTTCCAATGTTGGGTTGGCGATTGACTTACTGATAACCTTCACGTCACTAACCTCTTTTACAATTTAAGCTTTATAATTTTTTACAACTCTTTGAGACTTGTAGGGGAGAGTTATTTTTGTAAAGAAGGAAAGTACCTTCAAGAAAATGCAGTGATGTGTCCAAGGCCAATTATTCAGACAAGCCTGGGTCTGTCCCAACGTCCATATGTACTATCTTTTAAGATATCAAAGTTGCATGGAGTCCTCTCTTTGGGAATATCAGGAATGGTAAAACCCAAGTACTGTTGTAAAATACCAGCATTTTCATAGCAGGGATTTGGAACCTAATCCCAGTTGGGGAGTGCTCACTGAACCCTGCCTGTGGCTTGCAGATGCTCTAGTGTCACAGCTAACAGCACTCAACTCTCCTCCATTGTCAGAGCTTAGAAGCTGTGACTGAAAGGCACTAGCCAAGGTAGGGAGAGCACACAGCCTTGACAACTGATATTGTGTGCTTACCCAGATATGTCATGGAAGCTGCTGCAGAAAGGATTTGATTCCCCTGGAGGCCGATCCATACAGTCCCGATATGCTCATAATTTTCCAACTCTCCTTTACATTCCTCTTCTTTACTATAGGTTGTCTTATGCACTTCCTGACTCCAACATCTAGCTTCGTTAGCCCTTGAATACAGGGCAATTTCCATTTCAAAAGATTACAATAACAAGGAGGAATTCTGGAGAACAAAGCTATGCCTGTACTTTGGTATTTGACTCCTAGGAACAACACTTTCCTTATCTAGGCACAACAAAATTTGAGGTCTTGTACAAACACTTTCCTTTAACTTTATCCATATGATATTTATTCTCAAAGCAATATTTCCTCATGTGTGTATCTCTCATGAAAGATTAAAATGCATATTCAAGTGCTATATTCTTTGATCTTTACAATAGCAGTTGATTATTAAAATACCAAAAGTCTCCTATTTTATAGATTAGGAAATTGAGGTTCAAAGAAGTAAATCAACTAAAACTCCATAACCCTTAAGTTCAGGAACTGGGGACTTTGGCTTCTAAATACGCTCTCTCCTGTGTAATAATCTATTTTATAGATAGCTCCGTGAGAACAATTTTTTCCAGGAAACTAAGGGTAATAGCTAAACTGTATGTTTTATGCCCTGCCATCAAGAGCAAATGCCAAGTGTGTGAGTCACTAAGTATTTACTAGGATGAGCTATGCCTTTAATATCCTTTATTCCCTTTCCACCTCAAATATCCCAGCTGCCAAAACAAAAATGGGAATGAAGATATTCACATTGTGAGGGTAAAAAGGGAATGGGGATAGTGCCTTTTCTCTCTGGTTTGAAATACTGAGATTTCAGTACAAACAGGGAATCACCCTATTTGACCTCCAGTTCTAGGAAAGCAGTGTTTTCAGTAGGCCAATGAGGGCAGAACAATGGAGATAGACAGCTATGGGGTTGGGCAGAAGCAACCCAGACACTTAGCACACCCACAACAGGCGGCTTGCATGCTGTGCACTACAGCTTTCTAATCTGTACAAAGAAACTGGCCGTAACAATATACAGACTAGGCTTTTCAGTAAAACTGTTTTTAAATCCTAAAGAGTTATGCAAACATTAGTTATTATTTTGTCAATTTTGCACTTTTCCCAAGACATAAATTCAATTATAAAGATGGATTAACTTGGAGAGATTTCAAACTGTGGACACGTGTGGCAATAGTAACAACAATTAAACATAGTGTGACCTTGGGAATATCACATGACCTTTCTGTTGTCACTGTGATCCTCATAGAACCACCAAATATTACCCTTTCTCTTACTTCCAGATAAGCAAGGTTGTATATAATTAGGACTATATAATCACATGTTTATGATCCTGGGTCATGTGTATGAGTGTGTGTGTGTGTGCGCGCATGTGCATAAGTGTGCCCTCTCCTTTTGCAAGTGAAAGTAATTCCTGGAAATTGAGAACCATATTTCCTCTAATCTGTAACTTTTACAGCACTGGGGAATATAAATATAATTATTGACTAAAGTAGGAAGAGACTTTAGCCTCATTTAGCCTGACTCTCCTCATTTTATAGATAAAAAATAGGGATCCAAATGTTCAAATAATAGGTTATTTGCCTAAGACTACCCAGCAGAGGTTGGGTTTATGCCAGATATTTTCATTTCAGCTCCTTATTCTTTCCATTATATATTACAGTAGATATTTGATGTATAATTTTCCAATGAAGAAGGAATAACTAAAAATCATTTAGATTTGCATTTTACAAAGTAGAAAGCAAGTTCAGTGATCAAATATGTTTCAGTAAATGCGTGTTTCAAGAGTTTTCTTTATCTATGCGAATATAGAATCTCTTAAGAATCTCCAGAAGATAGTAGGTTAATTTTTCCAAGATTCTTTGAACAAAGAATCCTTTTGGAGGAATACAGCTATTAGAATATAATAAATATCCATAAACATAAATGGGTAAGTAAACAAAAAATAAATGACAGTACCCTAGGATTTCAACCTGAAACGTGACTACCTGTTTGGTTTAGCCTTTTATAACCTATGTAACCTTGGATGGGACTCTCCAGTCTCTGTAGCAAGATACCTCTTCCTAAGGTGGAGAAAAGATGACCTCCCCAACTTACTTTAAGAGGTATCAAGAAAGGACAAATTTCTTTGGAACCGCAGAACCTGGTGTAAAGAATGGGTCGTGTTTTTAGCACCAGCCACTCTCTTTCATTTTGGGAACAACAATCTTTTTTTCCCAACAACTACCTTTTCCCCTTCCTCTATCTATATGATTCCCATTGGATCCATGACCTTCTCATATAAATTTGACCCTCCAGAAAGAGTTAACATGTCAAGAGCTGCACACCTTACTCCAAATTCTCTCCACTGAGATTTCAGCTCTGGAGCTGAGAGAGAGTCAGTTGAGTGTTAGTGGGTAGCTAAAGAGCTGTAAGCATTTCTTTTATTCACTAGCCACCAGCCAGAACCCTCAGATATTCCAAATTGTGTCCCCATCTGTTGGCTTTTCCTCATATTCCTTCTTTGTCCCTCCCTCAGATATTAGCAGAGCTGGCCCTGTGTCACCATTCATGTCTAAACTCCAATGTCACCTCTTCACAGGCCTCCTCAGATCTCGTAACCTAAGAAGCATTCCATGTCATTCTGTACCAATGACTCTGTTTTAACTCCCTCGTAGCTCATCTCAGTAGCTGAAACTGTCTTGTTTGCTTATGTGTTTGATTATGTCTGACTTCCCTTCTTTACCCCTACCTTCCCCAACCCTCAGAAGGATGCCAAAACATACTCATTGATTCATAAGCTGGTGAAGTCTCTGTGGTCACAATGACCCTTCAAGGTTGGCAACATTGTCCACTCCTGAGAGTAGAAGGAGTACAAACCCCAAGGATGCATTCATTTTTTTTCAAAATCCCGAAGTTATGAAAGGAGGAGAGCAGTGGTCATCTTCCACCTAGCCAGGATGGTTTCTCTAGAATTTATCTGATATCAGATCATTTTATATTGGTAAGATCATTTGGGGGGTTTTCTGGCAGGGAAGGGGAGATAGTTGGGTAGAGGTGTGAAAGATCTGAGCAGGTATCACATGCCAGTCAACACATGTGGAATAAGAGAAACTCAACCATACAACCATGATGCTTTTTTCTCCTGCCTGTGTCCAGACTTGTTTTTGGAGCAGTCCCTACTTACAAATCTGATGCTGGAACATTCTAGAAGGCCCCAGGTATCACTACAGTGGTGACTGCCAACCTTCTAACACTGAAATTGCTTTCACACCAGTAGTCCTGGATAAGCATTAGTAATAAGGGAGAGGAGAGGGGAAGCCTCCTTCTGCTTGCTGCTTTTCTTTTGGACATCAGTGGGCTTTGTTTTACCAGTGAAATATATATATTTTTTTAATTTCCAGGAAAGAAAGCCAATATTTGGCAGAGCAAGAGTGACCCCTACACATGTTCCTTTCTGTGGGGATCTGGAATAAGATTCTGTTTGTTTGATTGTATGCAAGGTCAGACCTAGTTCAGATTGGCAAAGATAACTATTCCTCCCTTTACACTGCTGCCAAGTCAGGAAAGAAGCTGAGTTCTGGCCCATTTTTTCATGTTGGATGAACCTCAATTGAGACAGGTAGAAGAATAAATCCAAGGTCACACGGAGAGGCAAATATTATTAATAGGCTAAAATATTTGACTTAATGTCCCACACTTTACATCATTAACTCATTTAATACTTACAGCAGTCCTACAAAGTAGACATTGTTACTTCAAAGCCGAAACCAAGAGAGGTTAAATGACTTGTCCAAGACCACACAGCCAGATAATTACATAGAATTTGGACCTATGGATACTGCACTATTTCTGTGCCCCTATGTGTATCAATACAGCCAACTACTACTTTTGGAGACGAGGGCTCCCTGTGATCATCACACCTTCACATACCTTCCCAGGAGAATATTCCCATTTCATACAATTTTATGAATGTCACCATCCAGAATAGGGCTACAAAGACTCCTGCATTTCCATGGCAACTGTCGCATCTGTCTCATTCCTTGTTCTTCATTTCCTATGATTCATCTCAAAGTAATTTTGCAGACAGGTGTGATTCCAGGTTACTACAGGGAGATACCAATGGCAAAAACAAGTCAGCAGCAGATCTCAGATCCAGAATGCTCAGTCATCTCCACCAAACCCAGAAGCCATAGTCAGGACCATTCTGTCCTCAGGAAAATGGCTAACAAACCGATGTTTATCCAGTAATCCTTCCCTCCTTGCAGGGTAAATGGTTAGCCTGGAAGTCTTCCCACCTGTGTACCTTGTGACTCAGGTAGCTAGTTTAACCTCTTTAAACTTTAGTTTTAACTTAAATGGTGATTTTTAAGAGTAGCATCTATATCATAAAACTACTGAACAGAGTAAATATTCTAGTATATATGAAGTATCTAGGGCAATGTCTGATATTTAGTAAATGCTCTACAAGTTGTGGTTCTTTGTAGCTCCTATTGTTCTTGATCACTGTTTGTATGGGCCTGGGACAAGCTACCCCCATGTATACTGACAGACTGACTTTTTGAGGCTTCTTTCTCATCATAATGCTGATTTTAACATTTATTTTAATTTTCCTAGATAAACACGTGTGACTTGTTTGTTGGATTACCTACAGTCCTTTGGCGTTTACTGTGTCTATTACCCTCTGGAAATGACGTGGGACCATGTGGCTCACCTATTTCCATCACCCATAAGACTGGCCTTTTCCCAGGCACAGTGGCTGGGCTTTGGCCAGACATGTCATTCCCTGTGTACCCAGGCCAGTAGGTCTGCTTGGACTAATTAATCCTGAGGAGATTCCTTTACACAAGCATATGCATGCTGGGAGCTCCTTGTGGGAAAGAACCCATTGTATCCATTTCCATATCTCAGCATCTGGCTTGCGCACAAGACAGAGAGAGCACTCAGTATGTGATGCCAGGAGAAATTCTATGCAGATCCTTACTTTGTTGTGAGCTCTTTAATAACAGCAAACGACAATAGCAATTTAATGATGAGTATGGCTAGACACTGTGCTGAGCCCTATATATGCATAATCTTAGGAAATCCACAGAACCTGTGAAAATATACTATGATTATCCCCATTTTACATATTAGAGAACTAAAGCTCAGAGTAACAGTAACAGAACCAAGACTAAACCCAGGCTACCAGACCCCAGAGACCATCATTTGAAGCAAACAGCAGTCGTTATCTCTTCACTGTTTGTACCCAAAGCCATAACTCTTGCTATCCTGGCTGCAGCTCATGGGAAGCCAGCTTCTCCAGTGGTGGGGAGGTTACCACTTCAAAAGGCAGAAGAGTCTTAGTTTCAGACTGTGATAACTTCCAGAAAGTTCTTCCTCATATGGAGTTCAATTATTTCTTGGAGTTCCCCGCCCCCCACCATCATCCATTCTATATGTGCCCTCTGGAGAAACACAGAAACAAGGTCTGATGCCTTTCATGTTAGTTCTTGTGCTCTAATGAAATCAGTCTCCTATTTACTCCAACTGAGGAAGATGGATCTCAAGCAGGGAAAAGGAAGATGTGTTAAAGACTAGCTATTGTTTTAAAAAATTGTTTGTTGTTTTAAAAAATAATCTATGATAGTGATATTAGTTAATATTTATAAAGCACTTAATTTTCTTTTCTCTAAACACCTGTCTTTCTCTATACCTGGGTGTATGCCTCTACGTTTCCAAACAGAGAGCATTCCCTCATTGCTGTTAAAAGAGATTTCATCAGACCTGTGAACCATACTATCCACAGATGTTGCCTACCTTGTTAATTCTACATCTGTGCTTCACGTGTTTTTGAGACAGGAGATGACAGGGTGGGGATGATTTAGTGGATTATGAAAACATTGCCTTGATTTCTTTCCCCCTAAAATTGAATTATGCCAGAGTAAAGACAAACTGCAGTCTTCATGGATTCTGGGAAGAGAGAGGTCTTGGGAAAGTTAGAGGCATTATTAGTTTAAAGCCTGTTCCCAGAGATTGACCTCAGCCTTCCCTTTACTCTTGGACTGATAATAGTTTTCAGTGGAGACAAAAGAGAAATAAATAACGGGTGAGTGTCAAGAAAAATTGCATCATGCGTGCATTTGAGACTCAGTATCTGTGGCATACACTGTTGATACCCCGCCCATACATATTCTGTTGGTCCATGCCATCTGAAGTTTCCATAGACAATTCCTGCCTCTAGCACCTCTTTGTCTCTCCCTAAAGTCATTCTCTGGCTTCAGGAATGGTGTCAACCTATATGGGGGGCAAGATGGAAGATCTAAAGGATTAATGACCCAAGAGCAAATTGCATCAACAAGTTGTAGGACTTGGTAATTGAATACCCCAGCCTCCTTGCTCCTTAGTGGGACAGTTATGAGGTGTGTCCTACAGTCTTTATAGGGGTCCCCAGAGGAACTAAGTGTTAGTTGCTCCTTTTGGCATTTCTCCTTGCCTGGCTTATTTGCTGACTCCCTCACCTTGTTTCCTAGGATTGCCTCCTAGATAGACTGTTTGCATACAGATCCTTGTTTCAGTGTCTCCTTGTGGAGAAACCCAACCTTAGAAGTGTTCTTGCCAATGATTAAATGGCGATCATAACCTACTTTATAGAATTGTTGGGGGAATTAAATAGTGTTTGTAACATTTTGGCACAGATCCTGGGCCATGAGATCCAGGCAAAACAACAACAACAACAACATGCAATGCTTCCTCCTCTTTATCCTTGGCCCATCATCCTTGTCTCATTTTCCTTTTCCTTTTTCTGCTGCCTCTTGTCCCCACTCTCTCAGGATGAGTGAGAATTGAGGATTTTATTCAAAAAGCAAATTTTATTATCCATCAAACAGAAAGGTTAAAAATATTAAATCAAATCAAAATGGGGGACACAAAAATAAGTTAGAATTTGGGAACAATTTTCAGAGCTTTGATTAAAACAAAGGTCTACCACTCCCAGGACTCACTTTTATTTAGTACTGCCTCTACTGCACATGCATAAGTTAAACTGAGCAAACTTTATAAGTGATAAATTACATTTAGCGATACTCTGTAAACTGCATATGCTATGAAAGGCAGACACAGACATTTTTGAAGAGTAACAAAAAAACCCACACAAAAACCTTATGATAGTAGATGTGGGGGTCTTGAGCAAGGATGGATAAATATGGCTCAACACCTGTTTTTGTAAAACAAAGTTTATTGAAACACAGTTGTAATCATTTGTTAATATATCATCTATGGTTGCTTTTGTGTTATAAGACAGATGTGAATACATGCTACAGAGATCATAGAGTCTACAAAGCCTGAAACATTTATTTTTTGGGCCAAGAAAAAGTTTACTGACTCCTGGTCAAGAAACTGCTTTGACTTAAAAAAAAAAAAAAATGTATAAGAAACCAAAAATCCAAAACAGAAAAAAAAATATTTTTATACATTTTTTATAATCTCATGCCATGAATAGTACCTACTGTCCCATGATTTCAGTCATATTTTCCTTTCCTTTGCTTTTTGGTCTCAAGAACACTTTAGTGGACAATAGAGCAGGCCATCCAAAAACAAAAGCAAAACCAGCCTTCCTTTTTTGAGTTATAAAAGAGTTACATGAAAATTTAGGTTAGAAAAGACTAGATTTGATAAGGCAACATTGTTGACCAATGGGTAGCCACCACACCCCCACCTCCATCCTAATGGGAAAATAAAATCTATTCCAAGAGTTGTCCAGGCCTTAGCAACTCTATATATAACAAACATGAAACATGATCTTTTTAAAAACAACCCAAATTATACATAATGCATGCTCATATTCTTAAACTGATCTGTTAGAGATGCTAAAAAAAGATTGCATATATTTCAATTTTCCCAAAATGTCTCTTTCTCCAACACCAACTATTTTTTCTCCCTTACAGAGCTCCAAAAATTCTGGAGATCTTCCTAAAAATAAAAAAATAAAAAAAGAAGAAGAAGCAGGTCTGAACATGTTATTCCACTGCCTAAAACCTCCAAAGATTTTCTTTTTATACAGATTAATTTCAGAGACTTTGATTCCTCATGTCTACTTAACTTTTCAATCTTATATCCTGATAACAACATCCCCACACAGTGTCGCTTTGCATACCTCATGCCATAGTCTTTTTCTGCCTTTTCTGTGCTATGTACTCTTTCATCCCTGGTTTTTGTTTACACTATTCTGTCCTCCACCTAGAACAACCCCCTTTTCTCAAATTAATCTTTTTTTAATGTCCTGCCCAGATATTATACTTACCCCTAGAAGTCTTCCTGAGTTCTCTTAGTGTCAATGTCTACTCAATTTTCTGCATCTCTAGTTAATAGTCCTTTCATTTACCCATTTGCTTATGTCCCAAATCTGGAATCATTCTTGTCTCTTATTTACCCCTCATATCCTCTCACCTTCATTCATCCAAACCCAACATATGTATTGAATCTGTCTTGCCACTTCAACCCACTGGGATCTCACTGATGGCCAACTGTTTATCTTTCCATCGCATTTCCATCCTTGTTTGCCTCCAATCCATTCTCCACTCTGGTAGACGAATCTTCTTAAAATCATGAATCAGATCATATCTCTCCTCTGCTTAAAGTTTCTGGTGCTCCCCCCTTTACATTTGGAATGAAATTCAAATATCTTAACAAGCCCTGCAAAGTAATGCATGATCCAGCCCCTATACCTCACCCCCACCATTCTCCCAGTCACTCTACTCCCAAACTAAGTGCAGCCAACTTTTTGATGCAGTCATGGGAAACTTTGTGATTCTTTCCCCTACATCTGAATACTCTTCTACTCACTTGTCCTCATTCTTCACTCATAATAGCACAAAAAAGTCAATTTGTTTGGGATGTTTTTCATAACTCCTGAAACCAAATCAGGGTGTCCTCTGTTATCTTGCTCCACAATACTTGGTTTTCTTCATTCATAGACTAACTGTAATTGCCACTTTATATTTACTGGTGAGTAACTCTAGAAAGTTTGTCTTTCCTACTATTCTGTAATCTGTAGATTTATGAATATGTTGTCTTATTCAACACTCGACGCCAAGTGCCTTTCAGTGTTTAGTGCACAGTAGACCCTCATTAGATATTTGCTCAAAGGAGAAATGAATAAATGAATGATTGAATGAATGAATAAATGAATTACATATCATATTGAACATTTATCACGTAGTTGAACTCAAGTTATTGCATAAAGTTTATCTGATACCAGAGTTTTAAATGTGCATTTCTGTTTCCCTTTCTGAATTGTTAAGGGCTTATGGGCTGATTGTATTAATTATTCAAAATGGTAACTCCCACAGATCCTAGAAACTGGACCCCCCATTAATATAGGTTGATAGGAATTTATTGCCTTACTCATGTGACTATAATATAACCTGAGGTTATAAGCACAATAATATATACAGCTTTTAGTCTCCAGTGCATGGCACATCGCAGGTGTTGAATAAATGCTTGATGGATAGATACATGCATGCATGTCTCTTTATCAGGAAGAAAATAATTCAGCACTCCACCAAAGGGCTCAGGAATGCAGGAGGAAGAATCTTTAGCCTTTTCCTATTGACATTGACAGTCCCTTTTAGCATTGCTGGATCATTTTTTTTCTAGGTTCATTCCAGCTCACTAATTGTGTCTGAGAGCCCACTCTATGCAAGCACTCTGCTAGGCTTGGAGGCCAGAATGTGGAGTAGGACACAGCTCCTGATTTAAGGCAAGGTAGAGAGCAACATGAGCAATAAAGATGATATAGGTGTGGTAGAGGGTGTTTGGTGCCTCACCTAGAGGATGTACTGGGTCTGTTGCACTGAGCTCCACCTCTTAAGAGTGTTGGCTACTAGGATTCACAGTTGCCTTTATTTCCTTCTTGAGAGAGATGCACTTGAATGCCTGGAGCCACATGCCTCCACTAGTGATGGGCCACAGTCAAATGGATACCGAGGTACAAAAGGCAGCCATCTTAGACAACCCCGCAGTGTGATTTTGCCTCCAAGTCTCATCCCTATAGATCAGGCCAAGGCTAGGCTGTGCCTTAGAGCACACCTTTGCTTGGCTCTTTCTCCTTCTTTATCCTACTTCAGTTTCTCCATTACAGATTTTTGCTGATGAACTCTTCCTCTGCAAGTCACATGGACCCAAAGCCCTGTCTCAGGCTCTGCTTCTGGAGACCACCCCCTAAGCCATCATATGACAGTTTCCTTGATAGGATAAATGCATGTAGCTCTAAGAGCACATGCTCTTAGATATGGTCTAGAGATAGAGTCTGGGAGGGCTTCATGGGAGAGGGGCATCCTGAATCTTTTTTAAATAAAGTATTTCAAATCTATAGAAATGAACAAGAATAATGCACTATCGTAAAACCTATACTCTCCACCTAGATTTAACTAGTGTCGACATTTTTTCATAGACGTTTCAAAACTTACCCAGAATTAAAGATTACCAATATCACAGAAAACTTCTTTGTAGGCTTTTTTAATTCTATATTCTTTCTTTAATCTCCAGAAGCCACTTCTAGCCTGGTGATGGTGTTAGCAATTCACAGTTATATTTTGTATTTGTACATATAGTTAAACAATAAACAGGATTTCATGTGTTATGAGAAATACGTGTGTTAACACCACACATTGACTTTTCTATTTTTTCTCTTACTCTGGGTATTGTATCTTTGTGGTTTACCCTTGTTAATAATACAGATACAAGCATTCATTTCCATTGCTAGTTAGCATTCAATTACCGTGTCTTGTCTTGGCTTCTTTTTCTATTTTTTCCTGCTTTCTATTGAATTGAAAAAGTTATCTTTATTTCTCCTTTTTTAAAATTGGAAGCACATTCTATTTGGGTTAATTTAGAGATTATTTTTCAATTTTAAACAGGCACACCATATTTAATCAGGTTTAAAATGAAACAACATGTCTGTTTTCTGTGCGAATATTGTATATCCCGTGTAATTGGCAAGTATTTTATTTCCACTTTTAAATACTCTTCCATTATTAGTGCGTGTGTATATGTGTACACACACATAGATATATATATTTGAAGTTTATATTTACTTAGTGTGGCTAGTATGCTTAATACTCAGCATTGCTTGCAGCATCTCACACTTTTCGTTTAAGTTCAATTTCCTTTTTACTCTAGTTTATCCCTCAGTAGTTCTTTTGGAGAGGCCAGTGAATAGGCAAATTACATCAGTCTTTTTTTCTGCCTAAAAATGTCTTTAATTTTATTTCCCAATGATGGATCAAGCTGGATATAGAATGCTGGGTTGACAGTTGTCTGGCTAGTGGTCATCTCTTTGTTAGTAATCTCTTTTTCCTTACTTGTGGCTTTTAATAATTTATCTTTGATATTCTATCATATTGATACAAAATACCTTGAGTATAGATTTCTTTTTATTTATCTTATCCAGGACACTATGTGCTGATTTGAACTGTTTTTAAAGCTAGGAAAATACTTTTTTAGAAAAAGAGCGGAACGGGTGCCATCCCACTGGATGGCACAGTGGGTTGAATGTCTCTTGGTTTCTGTTCAGTTCATGATCTCAGGGTCCTGAGATCAATAAATCTTTTTTTAAAAAAAAATAGGAAAATATAGTTCCTCTTCTATAAGATACTAAAGTAGTCCACTTCACAGAAACAGAAAGTAGAATGATAGTTGCTGGGGGCAGGGAAGGGAAAGGAGGAATTATTTAATGGGTATACAGTTTCAGATTTATAAGATGAAAAATCTCTGGAGTTTGGTTTCACAATAATGTGAATATATGTAACACCACTGAACTGTACAATTAAAAATGGCTAAGATCGTAGATTTTATATTATGAGGGGGTTTTTGACCACAAAACAGAAAAAAAAATAGCCTATTTTTCTATGACCATCACTCTCCTCTGGATTTACATTCTCTCTGTTAGATGCTTGCTGGACATTCTTAGGTTATCTTACAGGTCTAATTATCGTTCTTCTCATTATATCTGTGAGCTGAATTTTGGGTTATTTCCTCAAAGCTATATTCCAGCTCACTAATTCTCTTCTGTTCTAGTCTACTGTACTTTCCATCCATTGGGTTTTCAATGTCTACAAATACCTTAATTCCTGGAATTCCTATTTATTTTTTTTAAAAATCCACCTAATTAATTTTCCATATCCTCTTGCTCTTGACCTACATACACTACCTTCATTTATCATTTTACCACTTTAAATATACTTACTTTGAAATCTCCTTCAGATAGTCCAATCGTCCAGCCATTCAGTGTGAATTCTTCCATTTATATCATGTGAGGTCTCCCCTTTTTTGTGGCTATTTCCTTGTGTGTTACGTAATTTTTTACTAGGGTGTCCTCTCACTAGGGGTGTATATTGTGGGAGTCACTTGTATTTTGTCTTATGGAAGTATCACAATGGATTAATTTGAGATTATTTGCTTTTTTACATTAATTTTTTAAAAAATTTTATTCGAGTTGAATTTATGTAACATATACTGTATCATTAGTTTTAGGAGTAGGATTTAGTGATTCATCAGTTGCATATAATACCCAGTGCTCATTACATCTTTCATTATTTTTTTTATCTTGGAGTCCTAACCCAAAGATTATGTGAATTCAAACTCTGCAAGTATATTTGGTTTTGGCCAAGGACTCTGACTTCTCACAGGGTTCTGATTTCCACGTATGGCCCTGAGGATGGAGGGCTAGTGGTAAAACCACTGTTTCACAGATAAGGCATTTTTTAAGACTCCTGTCTTTGTTCAGGCTTTCAGTTTCCTCAGGTGAGCGAATCTTGTATTCACTTACATAACCTCTCCCACTTCTGTGAGTTAGAAATCAGCCTATATTCACAGCTTCCATGCCAGGTCCCTCTTCCATGCTGGCATTGTGGATTTCCTTCTCTATGTGTTAAGATTGGCTGTGTATTATTTACTTTTATTATATTTTACCTAACTTTTTTTTATGTATGTAGAGTGGGAGGTGAGATGAATCTTTCCATATATGCCCAGGCATCCATTTACTGGATCTGAGCTAAGTCTTAAAACATGAGTGAGTTAGGCAAAAAGAGGAGGGAGAAAATGTCAAGCAGAGAAAATAGCAGAAGGAAAGATGTGGGAAACAGCATTATGGGCTCCTTCTTGGGGACTTCGTGTAGGTGGAGCCTGGGGCTCCAGGCTGCCGCTATTTAGGCTGCTCCCCAGAGCCCACAGAGTCAGTTACTAGAAGGAGAGGCTACGCAAATGGCAGACATGAGTCGCTCACAGATGACACGGGGGTCAGAGATGATGGCACTGTGTCAGCCATGAAACCAGGGATATGAAGAGGGGGCAGGTACAGGACTGTGAACAAAAGCCAAATGAGAACATGCAGTAAATACATGGGTCAGCTGTGATCAGCTCTCAACACATGCTGAGTTTGGGGCAGGCTCAACTGGACATTCCCGACCAAAGCAGCACCCGCCGCTGAGGGGACTGCATGCCTTCCGTGTGAGTTTGAAAGGTGCATGTGTCTGTGCCTTGCTCCAGAGGGGATTTAAGGTTGGGAAGAAACTTTCCAGCAGAACATGCTGCTTCTCCAAAGTCCTCATGGCTGGCCTTTCATGGTGGATGTGGGTGGTATAAAAACTTGGCTCCCAAATGTGTGAGGAACTTGATGCCAGGGAGGGAGCAGTCTGCATCTGGAGTACCTGGAAGAGCTGGAGAGGGAAGGCACGTGTTGAAGTGTTGCACTATCTTCACTCGTCAGGGGATCTGCTCCCAGGAGAAGGTGGTTTGTGCCTTGCAATACACCAAGGAAAAGGAGGCCCCTGTGTGAGGAGACTTTCAGGTAATGGCTTTCACATTAGCTCTTCAGAGCCCCAGGGTTGTTCTGGACAAGGACTTCGGGGGTCGTTCCTGGGAGCAAGAGCCAGGCTGACCTATGACATCCTCTTAAGATCCTATCTCCAACAGAGTTGCTTCTACTTTTCCCTAGAGAGAAGGGATAGGCTAACACTTTCTAGGCATTTTCTTACCCATTTTATTGGGAGAACATTTACATAACATAAAATTCATCATTCTAACCATTTTAAAGTGTGCAACTCAGTATCTTTTAGTATATTCACAATATTGTACAACAATCATCATTGTCTAGTTCCAGAATATTTTCATCACCCCAAAAATGAAGCCTATATTCATTAAAGTCACTCTGTTCCAACCTTCCCCCAGCTTCTTGGCAGCCTCTGATCTCTTTACCATATGATTTGCCTATTCTGACATTTCATTTACATGGACTCAGATAATGTATGGCTTTTGTGACTAGCTTCTTTCACTTATCATTATGTTTCAGGTTCATCTATGTTGTAACACGTATGGGTACTTACTTCCTTTCTAAGGCAGAACAATATTCTATGAATATACCACATTTTGTTTATCCATTCATCAAATGATGGGCATTTGGTTTGTTTCTACCTTTTGGGTGTTATCAATAATGCTGCCATAAACAATTCATGTGCAAGTTTTTGTTTGAACATATATTTTTAATTTTCTTGGGTTTCTAGTGTTTTAAATGAAAAATATTCCACAGTTCCTCCCTTTACCACCACCCCCAAAAGATACTCCATATCACTGACTCTGGGAAATGGTATAATTAATGTCTTTTAAATGGGAGTATGGATACTCCTGGGTGTTTGCATTTATATGCCAGTGGGTACGAAAAGCCAATGGAGAAACATGGCACATCTTTTTGAAGTAAGCTAACTTAAAGATTGGGGGGATGGGAGGAAATTATATTTTTATACTAAATACAGATAAATATCCAGTATTCCATTGATTCTCAGACACTCATGTATTAACACCTCTGAAATTAGAATGCATTTTATAATCGATGCTGTGTCACAATTTAATTTGCAGTGTTCGGGATTTTTTCATTCTTAGTGATAAAACAATGATGGGTCTTACAATAAATACATCTTAGCGTTTATGGATTATAGTGTTATGTAATACAATCTACAAGTCACATAATTTTAAGATTGAAATGGGAGATTTCAGAGTTCTTTGGAGCTTCACGTTTCCCTGACTAGTGTTCATTCCCTGGAGCGGCAGAGGCAGTGGTATAGGATGTGCCCAGCACACCACGATGCCCCAAAGCCCCACATAGATGGCTTTGTATGCCCTACTCTAGGGGACTTACCCTACCCACTCTCTCTGAGTGTACTTTGTGTTGCCATCCTCATCACAGAGGGCGATACTACTAAAATACACTTAAAAGATTTTATTTATTTGAGAGAGAGAGTCGGGTGAGGGGTAGAGGGAGAACCAGACTCCCCGCTGAGCAGGGAAGCTTAATCCCAGGACTCCCTGGATTATGACCTGAGCTGAAGGCTGACCAATTTAAGGGACTGAGCCTCCCAAGTGCCCCCTCTAGCACTCTACTTCAGTGGTGGATAATCCCCCTTTCCTTATCTCCCCTCAGTGTAGCTGAGATAGAGTGACATTTTCAAGAAGGATTTTACATAAAAGCCAAGGAAAAAGGAAAAGGAAAAAAAAAAAAAGAAGAAGAAGGAAATAAAAACAGTACTGAAATAGTCATCTTTTCCACGATTGCATTTCTGATGAGAGAGAATTTCAGTAAGACCCCTCAATTCTGGCAGAAATTAGTAACTAAGAGACAGCCTTGGCTCATGTTCAGACTCAGTCCAGTGTCAGCTGTCGTTGCCATTCACCTTCTCCTTACCCATATAGTGAGAGCTTGGACTGCATGATTTCTTGGCTTCCTCCACGGCTAACATCCTACAGCTTAGTTTTTTGGAAAAAGTTCTGGCCCAAGCAAAATGCTACATCTCGTGTCCATAAAATGGCTTGGAGATCACTTGAATAGCTATGAAAGTTAAACCTCTTGCCAAAATCCTGAAGAGAGAAAAAGAAAATACAAGCTCCCTGGTTTAACTCATGAAAACTAACTCTGCATTTTCAAAGTACTTTAGTCCCCAAGAAGGAGTTAGTTCACGGATGAGTGGTGTAACTTAGAAAAACTTTGATAACAGCCATTCCGTAGCAGTCTCTTAGGGAAAAAAAAAATTCAAAATTAATGAACACATTTTTCCAAATTTAAGAAATAACCAAAAAACAAAACAAACAAACAAACAAAAAAACCTTAACTTTTAATCTAATCCAGAACACTCAGTGTTCCAGTGACTGGGCAAGTGCTTCTGAAATCAGGTGAGGGATCCAACTGCCTAACACCCCCCAACTCATCCCCATCCCCACCCCCATGCCTACTGATTAAATGCTTCCTTGTTTTGTAAGTAAATTCCTAAGAGTAGGATGGCTTCTCTTTGGGAGCTGATTAGTTTTGACACCGGAGACTCCTCCTTTCTCAATGCAGTCTGCCTTGTGAGAGGAGCACATTTAGCAGAGGAAAAGGAGCACTCCATCACTGTGTCCATTCCAGATAGCAAACTAAAGAAGGCTAAACACAGGTTGAGGCATGTTACAAAAAAATCTATCAAAGTTGTGAGGTCAATCAAAATCATGTCTATGGGAAAAGTAGAAAAAAATGATACTATATAACCTCAAAAAGAGGATACTCATGATCTAGGGGTCAAAAGAAACTATTGGCAGATACATGAAGATAGATTATGTGAAAGCAAGATGGAGTTCCTCGTGTAACGCCAAGAAGACAGCTATTGGTACAATATGAAGTGAACTGTACAAATGTCTAACAATTAAATTGGCCCAGGATTTTTTGGCATGTTTTCAGAACATCTCGGTTTTTCAGGAAAGGAGGTGTCTGGCAAAGCCTGCTCATTATCAGTTGCAAGAGCCCTCTAATTGAATTTTAATCATTAAGTAGTAGAACTTCATTTTGAACAATGCTTTGAACCTGAAGTTCTAATGACTCCCAGTCTATGACGCAGGAATGGAGACTCTCAGCTGTTCCACAAGGAAGGAAGAGAATAGGCACTGACAGCATTCAGGGCCTTTTGATTCAAGTTGAAATGCAACCCAACACAGCAAGATTTTCAAGAACAACAGCAAAAAGCTCAGCTGCCTCAATCCCGCAATGTCTTGGTCATATAGGTTAGAGATCATGGGTCACCCCTTTCCATCAGGTTTACATCTCCCTCCTGACGCTGAGGCCTCTCTGCTGGTTGCAGCCATCCCTCCGAAAACTGCACTGTTCCCCACATACCACTTGGGGGAAAACTGCCGGCCCAGGCACCATCATGTTCAGACCAGCTGAGCTCTTTCATGGCATGCTGCAATTCAGGCAAAAATGTTCTCTTTCAAGACAGATGACCCCCTTGCCAGCAATTGCTTGAATAGAGTGTTCATTCAAACATGCTGGGCCTGTTACCAGCTCAGAGCACAGAAATTGTGCAGGTAATTTCTACTCTCCGTCCAATCTGTTGCTTGCCCACCCTGATGCCAGCTCCTGTTCAGACCTTCCCAAGATAGATGTGACATTATACACTTTACGATTCCTAACACAGCAGGTGCAGTTAGATACATCCAACACCATATTAATAAGAGTCCTAATGACGAACCAAAATAACCTACCTGTCACAGAAGCGATGTCACTCGCTAGGAAAATTAAAGTGGCAAATCATCCCACGCGTGGTCTATTTTTCCTTTGTCTCTACTTCATCCCTTCCTCATGCCCCCAAGCTGCTCTTCCTATGTGTGTTCTTGCAGAACGATTTCAGCAGACCAGGTTTGGTTGCTAAATCACCATTTTCTGTGCCAGTGGTGGGATATGCACTGACCCAGGAAACAGAAGAGCTGGGTAGGAGCTCAGTATCCCCTCTACTTCTCTGTCCAGCAGAAACTTCCATTTTAAGAATCTACAACAGGCCACACTGAAATGTTGCTGCTGCAGGAATTCCAGACCCAGAATGACCCTCCTCCTATGGTGTTAGCTGCTTCACATTCAGAAGTGCACTAAAAATGGTCATAGTCTGGAATAAGGGCCAGAACGCTTTTTCTGAAAAGGACCAGATTGTAAATAGTTTAGGCTCTACAAACCAGATAGTGTCTGATGCAACTATCCAACTTTGCTGCTGCAGCTCAAGAGTGTCATAGACAATATGTAAACAAATGACTATGGCTGTGTTTCAATAAAACTTTATTTATAAAACAGTGAGCAAGCACCTGGATTACTCAGTTAACTGTCTGCCTTCAGTTCAGATCATGATCTCTTGGGTCCAGGGATCAAGCCCCACCTCAGGCTCCTTGCTCAGCAGGGAGTCTCCTTCTCCCTCTCCCCTCCCTACCTCCCTGCTGCCCTGGTTATGCTCTCTCTCTCTCTCTCTTTCTTTGAAATAAATAAATCTTAAAAATACAGACAGTGATCTAGATTTAACTCTCAAAATGTGGTTTGTGGACCCCTGATCTAGTGCGAGAGAACGACAAGTGGGATTTGGGTTTATGCTGTGTCAGCAACAAGGCTGATATGTTCTTTAGCCATCCCTGTGCATCAGGGAAGTTCCTCCAGAGATTCGAGAAGGGGAAGAAGGCTAGTGCATATGTGGTTGGGGGGCATGGCGGCAGGAAGCAGAGGATAGAGACAAGTGTGTTTAAATCACCAGAATAACCAGTACCAGGCAGGAGCAATTTTGAGATTAGGGCTCCGGGTTCTATTTTATTTTATTTTTTATAAAAAGAAATGATCTCTTTCTGATGAAAAAATCGTGCTGCTCTATTGTTGTGATCTCACCTCCACTCAGTTTCACGCGGTTTCATTTCTGACCCACTTTCTTCATCTCCTTCGCTTGTTTCCTTCAAGAGCAGTTTTAGCTCCCAACCCCAGCCAGTACCTTGCTTAAATTGCTTTAATCTCCAAGTGCTTCTTATATTGATTTTAAACAGTTAAGCTGCCAATCAACTCCTCTCCTTGTGCAGCAGCTGAGGGCAGAGAGATTAAAACAACAAACAAATAAGGCTGGAGCTAGGAAGTTGGTTAGAATTTCCAAATGAATGTCAGCAGCTCCTAGCAGCACCTCTCCTCCACCCCACCCTGCACCAAGAAGGTGCAGGAGCATTAGGAAGGGACTAGGCCCAGCTTTGTAATGTTAATAATAGCCAGTATTTAAATGAATAGCTGCTTGCTGCCGGGAACCCTTCTAAATACTGTATTCATATTAACTCATTTAATCTGCATACAGATCATGAGGTAAATACTGTCATTGTTCTCTTTTAACAGAAGAGGAAACTGAGGCACAGAAAAGTTAGAACAGGAAAGGCATAGAGCACGAAATCAAAGGCAGTCTGGCTCTATGAGATTGAACTAGTAGCCAGCAGTTATAAGGACTCCCTTGCCTTAGAACTAAGTCTCCACCAGGTTGCTGCAGAATGAAACAGAAGTGTTACTTTCTAAGAAACAAAGGGAAGAGTGGTCAAAATCGGTAAAAAGTTAAATACTTTTTAATCCAATAAACATGCATGAAGCCCTGAGGATGTATAGGCACTGAGCTTGACCCTGGAGATAGAGAGATGGTGAAGATGGAGTTATAGCTCTCAACAACCTCAAAATCTAATGGAGTCTAATCACAGGTAGGCAATTCATGGGGAAGATGGTGGTGGAAGAGGAAGAAAAAGCAAGCAAGTGATTCAACAGCTCTTTATCCTTTGAGTTACAACTCAATCCTCACCTCCTCCAGAAAGCCTTCCCTAACCACCTCTGGTGGCTTCCCTGTTGTCTTGTCACTCACTGTCGAATACTACAACAGTAGGATCACTTTTTGGTCTCTACCCACTAGACCAGGGGTCGGCAAACCACATTTTGAGAGTTAAATCTAGTTCACTGTCTGTATTTTTAAGATTTTATTTATTTTATGGGCCTGACAGTACTTAATCATGTCCTTTACTACAGCTGTTCCCATCTGGACCCTACGATCTCCTGCCTTATTTCCCCCACAAACTGGTCCACTAATGGGTTAACCTCATCCCTAATGAGGAATCACATGTGTATAATTTACAAGAGTGATTCCATACTTTTGATTCTGGGTGGATCTAAATTCCTCATACAATGTGGATGACTTTACATGCTCAGAAAGCTGGGAAGAAATAGGCACCTATGGTGTTGGCACATCCAGAGATTTGGAGGATTTGGAACCCACATCAAAGAAAAGCATCCATAGAGAAAATCATCTAACCACACGTAGAATGTTTTAAGGAAGGTAGTGGTCAGTACTGTGGGCTTTCTTCCTATGTATTTTTGGGCCTCGTCTTCAAGACACAATCTACATCCTCCCCTTTGAAAGAAAAAAGGAGAGTTATTTACAAAAGAATACAAACTAATATATGTTATTGGAATAATAGAATAGAAAGTCACATTTGGTAACCATCAAGAAATAATGGGTCAACAACAGAAGTCTAAGCCGTTGGGCAAAAGGTTCTTTAAAAACAGTATATTCATGAGATTTCAAACCGTGGTCCCACAGGTAATTTCTTAATTAAGGAAAGAGAATCATTATAATAGGGACACCTAATGGCTACTACCTTAATCAAGTGATCAAATTTAGCAACACCAGTAATGGGATAAACTGGCATTATGTGCCTCCTGATGTCATTCAAAGTCAATTATATAATACCTTCCCAAAATGTTTAACTTGAATCTATTCATGAGGAAAAAGGAAAATCCAAAGTTTGGGGAAATTCTGTAAGACAAGTAGCCTGGACTCTCAAAAAATTGCTTATGAATAAGAATAAATAAATAGGGGTGCCTGAGTGGCTCAGTTGGTTGAGTGTCTAACTTGATTTCAGCTCAGGCTGTAATCTCAGGGTCATGGGATCAAGCCCACGGCAGGCTGCACGCTCAGCAGGGAATCTGCGTCTCTGTCTCTCCCCCTCAGTCAGTCACTCAACTCTTAATTTTGGCTGAGGTTACAATCTCAGGGTCATGAGATAGAGCCCTGTGTCAGGTTCTACTCTTGGCATGGAGCCTCCTTAAGATGCTCTCTCCCTCTTCCTCTGCCCCCCCCCCCCACTACTTGTGTGCTTGCCCTCTCTCTCTCTTTCTCTCCTTCCCTCGAAAAAAACGGGAGAGGCAACCTGGGTGGCTTGGTCAGTTAAGTGTCTGCCTTTGGTTTAGTCATTATCTTAACATCCTGAGATAAAGCCCCATGGGCTCTCTGCTCAGCAAGGAGTCTGCTTCTCTCTCTCCCTCTGCCCCTCCTCCCCTACTTGTGCTCTCTCACTCTCAAATAAATAAATAAAATCTTTAAAAAAAAAAACGATTCAGAAGAAAAGCCTATTTGTGCATGTGTATGTGCCCATGCTCACATATATACAGATAAAGCAAATGTGACAAAATACTAGCAATTGTGACTCTAAATGAAGGATATATGTATATTCACTATAGTATGCTTTCAGAGGGTTTTCTCTGAGGGTTGGAAAGTTCTTCAGGTAAAAACTTAGGGAGATGGAAGAACCCCCACTTTAAAAAAAACATAACTTTCTTAGAAGTTATCCTGAGTGATGGGACAAAGTCCCTGGAATATTCCTATCCTTTCCTCTTGTCTAATCATTACAAAAAGTTTTGGGTTTGTCACTCAATTTTTCACCCCATTCCACACATGTTTTCTCTTGTAGTAAGGAAAATTTATTTGTGGTACCGTGATGCTGAATCAGGATAAGGAAGAAGAGAAGGGATGTGAGCTAAAATCAGAGAAGCGTTTGCTGAGGAATTGCAGAAGAGAAAATGTGACTCGTGGCAGTAAGGGGGTGCTGATAGAATCATGAGGGAGACTAAAGGCCTGCCCCAGAGTAGCCCTTTGGCATGACCATCACCACTTTCTTACTGTAGACACCTTACTCCTTCTCCACCGTCCAGTAGTCTTATAACCCATTCCCAGTAGCCTTAGCCTACCAGATCATGCCCACCCAGTGTAAGGAGCTGAGCTGGGCTATGGGTGCAACCACATCTGACTGAATATCTCCAGCTGCTGTTATGGAACAGGAACATCTCTGTTTCGAGCCTTCTTTCCAATTCTGTCTTCCAGAAATTCTGGCTCATGCCCTCTCCATACACACAGTGGACAGAGCTGTTTTCCCCTCCACATTGCCTGCCTACAAGGCAGGGGACCCAAAGACCTGTGGGGCTGCCTTCTCCACTGCTGCCAAGCTGTGTGATGCTCTGGCGATCTTTGCTCTGCTCATTTGCCTTTTGAAAATCTCTTCTAAATATTCCGTTTCACAAAACAAGCAAGGTCTCTCAACTCTTCTGCTTCTGTTGTTGTTGCTAGTGTCTTGCCCTTTAATTAAATCTGACAGCCAGGCAGGCATGTTTGAGCTGGAGGTAAACCAAGGCCAAGCAGAACTGGAGCAGGGCATTCTTCCTCTTGAAAGCTGGAGTCTCAGTACAAAGCCAGGAATAAAGCAAAGAGAAAATCAATAGTCCTTGACCAAATTCATTTTCATATGGGAATGGTGCTTGTGATTACCAAGGGAGGAACACTTCTTCCCTTGAGTCATTTTTGTCATTGTGCTCATGGTTGTTGTCTTATGGTCTTTGCCACCAGTCCAGCTCACTATTCTAACATCAGTTTTAGATTAGAGAATGATTAATTTAGAAAAAGAACAGTTACCACACTTGAAGTTTCTCCTATTGGCTTGTTCAGTGGACAGTTTTGGAGGTCCTACTAAGTACCCTGCAGTGTAGTAGGCTTATGCCATTTCTCAAATCACATCACAAATAACATAGTCACCTACGTTGATCTGTGTAGAGTGGTAAAGGTGATCTACCTGCAGGACTGACCTGGTCAAGAAAAGGGCAGAGAATGTGTTGGTGAGGACATGATATTGAGCTGAGAGATTCAAAACGACAAAGAGTTAGCTAGGCAAAGTGTCTGTGTGTGTGTTTGTGTGTGTGTGTGTGTGTGCGTGCGCATGTCTACATTAATATTCACTGTAACGTTATTCACAATAACCCAAGTGTAGAAGCAGCTCTAGTGCCCATCAACAGATCAATGGATAAACAAAATGTGAGATATATAGAGATATACACACACAATGGAATATTATTCAATGTAAAAAAAAAAAGGAATGAAACTTTAATGTATGCTAAAACATGAACGGACCTTCAAACCAGCATGTTTAGTGAAATAAGCCAGATGCAGATAGACAAACATCCCAGGACTCCACTTCCATGAGGTACCTAAAATAAGCAAAGTCAGAGGCAGAAAGTAGAATAGAAGTTACCACAGGCTGAGGGAAGAATGCAAGGAGGAATTTTCATTTAATGGATACAGAGTATTTGTTGAGGATAATGAAGAAGTTTTGGGTAGAGCTAGTGGTGATGTGGTTAGCCAACATTGTGGATGCATTTAATGCCACTGAGCTGTATACTTATGAATAGTTAAAATGAGAAATATTATATTTTACCACAATAAAAAAACGAGAAAAAAAAGGGAGATATTTTTAGTTTCCTGGGTAAACCCAAGAAAAGAGATGAAGAGAACTAGTTATCAGGTGAGGAGAAAGGAGATTGTGTATATGGTGAACATATGTGTGCAAAGGCATTCATTGCTGGAGTTGGGCTAGATCTTGGGGGAGGGGGAAGACCAAGAGCACTTAACCTGAGGAGAAGATAACTAATGAAAAAATTCAGGTGCTATACTGGCCAAGGAGGGACTCTGATGAGCTAGAACATTTAAATTTACATAGTATTTATATTTTGGTTTGAAGGCGATGGATAAAAAACACCTCACTCTTCCCCACTGGGAAGAAAACATGAGACAGAGAGAAATGAAAGTGGAAAGGAAGCCTATGAACCCCCCAAATTATAACATTTTTTTTTCTGTCACTTTCAATTTTAGGTTTCACAGCAATGCTGTGATTTACATTCCATCAGGACCTCACATCTCTTTGTGAGAGTATGTTGCGTACTTCAAGGAAAAATGTCTGAACTTCATGACTTAATGACAGAGAGGAAGGGAAATCTTTCAGAGGTAAGATGGGAATGGGATAAATAATTTAAATGTGAGGAATAAGAGAAAGATATGACAAGGGGGAAAGGGAAGAATGTCATGATTATTAGAGGAAGGCAGGTATTCTGGAGATCAGCAAAGATGCTCTTGGTTGTTTTTGTAAGGCAGTGAATGGGTGTGTTAGAAGACACACATGACACCCGTAAGGAAAAATTGTTTCTTTAGTAAAATATTTTTTATATTCTGCCCAAGAAAACATCACACAAAATGAAAAACAAAAACAAAAAACCTGAACAGCTCTTTGTCCTGTTCCTGGGGTGGGTACTTTCTTTTTTCATTTTCATTTCCAGAAGTAATGAAAACACTATCTTCTTTTTCCTTTTTAGAGGAGATTAGCAGTCCCTTCTAAGGGTTGATCCCTCCTCTTAACCTCAGCAGACCAAACCTTCCCATTTCTTCTCCTGAGGAACCTGAGTCTCTCACCGACTCAACCTGCCTGACAGTAGTAACATACACGTACAGCTTTTCCTTTTGCGTGTGGGGCTCTGTGGGTGGGACTCCCTCTCTTCTCTCGCAAAAATATTGCAAAGTCGATCATGGCTCCCCTGTTTATTAACAGGAATATGACAAAGTAGTAAGCATGAAACTTATCATATCAAGATGTAAGACAAAAAGACTATAGACTGTCTCAATATTTATTCACTACTTTTATGGTAATTTACACACAAATTCTCCCTTCAGACTTGAAGGACTCAAACTTTGTGTTTTATGTCTCTATGTACTAATGTTTGGAGTCAATTCTTGTCCCCAGATGAAGGAACGATTATAAGCATGAAAATGGCCAAAATGCCTAGGCTTTCAAGGAAAGATTTTCCAAGAGTCTCTGGCACTTTTATCCTTTAATTTTACTTATTATTTGAAAAAAGCTGAATGATGTAATCTTCAAGGTATAGAAATCCTTGCATTTAGCCAGAATTCCATGGTAACAAAGTAGGAAGCTACTGTTTTCTGGCACCATAGGACCAGTAAAACAACAGTCTACCTGTGTGTGTGTGTGTGTGTGTGTGTGTTGTCTTGTATTGTTGTCTTGTATTGTATAATGTTGGGTTCATGTGGTTTCAACTCTATGCAAGATGACCTACCAATGAAGTTCTAATTCACCTCAAATTATTGTCTTGAAGAATGATACTCTCTCACCTTAAACCATTTGAGCCAAACCTCATTGACTCCTGAGGTACATCGTTTACCCTCAGCCAATAAAGAGATGCTAACAGTTAGGTATCCTGTAACCTTAAAGGCAGGAGCCCTCCTAGGAGCACTTTCAGAAATACATATCACTTTCTTTATATGGAGACACACAGTTTCTCCATCCATTACTGAAACCAATTCATGTTTTCTCACCATCTCAGGAATGGTCATCTATGGCATCTACTGTTCCTTAGAGCAAAACCAGCAAGTTTTACAGTAGCTGCAATAAACTTGTCTTTAGGACTCTGATCTGAGCTGGGAAAATGGCACCTTTTGACCCAGCAACTTACACTCAGAAGGTGTGGATGCTTGGGGTAGTTACAAATTTAACACAATTTCTTGAAGAACAAAAGTAAAAAGATACTTCTGGGAGTCATGTCTAGACAACATTACTTCCCAGGCAGATCTTACTTTTTATACCCAATAGAAATCTTATAAATAAAAGCCTACTCAAGACATAAGGCAGAGTTTTCATCTAGTTCTCTCTTATTAACTCCCTAACTATTGCCAATTTTTCTTCCTGTATGGACCCACAAATTGTATAGCATGCCTCATTTTGAAACACTACTTTATATTTTTCTAAGCCTATAAAATAGTTTTATTATCCCTGTGGTTATTTTGTCCAATTCACAATTTCAGTACTTTGGGCACTGATGTCTTATTGGAGAGTCTAGCTCATTATATGGTAGATGTACATTGCCTGGATCATGCATTGTGAGCCATGGCTACAAATTCCAATGATCAGCCCCCGTCCTGCTGATCATGACCTCTCAAGTGGAGTTGGTTGTTTCCCCTAGGAGTCCTCCATGTGTACACAGTGTCTTATTTTAGTTTAACACTACTCTCAGTTACATGGAATCTTTAATGCTTGGATAGCTTCAGAGCAATTCGGGGATGTTTTATCTACCCCAGAGCAATTTAGGTCCACAGGGAGACTTAAAATGCTCCTTCCTTCTACTTCATATCCTTTACAATTCTACTCCCAAAAGGGCTCAAAAGGTTGTGCCCTCCTCTGTGAGGGATTCCAATTATATCAGACAGGTTCATTACCCCAGACTGAGGTATAGACAGTAATTTCTTGGAGGCTTTCATCACTTAGAGTACCAGGGAACTCTTCGTGAATATTCTTTCATGTTAATACAGGCCTCACTTTAAATGTGTAGTCACTAGTTATACTCTGGGATACTTTTTAAAAATTGTATTCACACATCAATCAGCTAAAGTTTGTCATGTGTCACATTTGACATAGTAATTGCTGACAATAGCATACTGACAGTCCACTGAATACCTTCTCCACTTAATCACATAGAACAAGATGGTTTTGTGGTTGGGATTTCCAGTGTTTACACAGATCTGGTTGCTCTCTCCTTCCAGGCACAGGATAAGGTTATATTTCCTTACTGCCTTGTAGTTATTCAGATAGGACCGTGTGTCTAGTTGTGGACAATGGGTTGTGAGAGGAAGTGCTGTGTATCGTGTCTGAGATGCAATATTTAATAGCCACTGTAAGACCCTTTTGCACTCCCTTTACCTGACTCGTTGGCCGTGAAAGTCATGTGTTCCAGATGACACAGGTGGGGTATGGTGTAGCCTCCACCAGCCTGCATCACTGAATCACCACATGGAGAATATTTGGTGTGGAGAGTCATCTGGACTTTACATGAGGGAGAAATATACCTGAGATTTTGGATTTATCATTGAAGCTACTCTACCTCTTCTTGCCAATAAACGTTACTTCCATAATTGAGCATAATGTCGTATGACCCTATTTCTATTTACAGTTCACGTTTAGTGTAAAAATAGGTGTCATCAAAATTTAGAGCGCATTGGTTATCTCTGTGTACATGCCAACCAGTCTGTCACAAGCAACTACATGATGTTCTGCCACAGATACTGCAAATTACATCGCTTCTTACAGTCCAAGTTCATGCATGCAATTGGCTGGAGCACTTCTGGTGAGGTGAACATCACCTTGAACAATATGTAGTTCTCAACAGGAATTACAGGTGTATGGAGACTACAGTAGCCAAATAAGCCAAATATTACTGTGGTGATGTTGCATAAAATCTTGTTTGTTTTACACCAACATGTTTTACCATGCTGGCTCTTTCACTCTCTAGTTTATGGGTTGCCCACAGAGGAGATAGGGGATGTTCTGCCACAGGTTGGGTGTCATTCATGTCATGAGGCTTCATTATGGTCCCAGAGCTATCCAGGGCATGATCTTCTCATGGTGGGTGGCAAAAGCACAAGAAACTGAGACGACTCAAGCAAGCACATTTAAAGCTTCTGTTCATGGGGTGTCTGCTAAACATATCCTTGGCCAAAGGAAGCCAGATGGTCAAACCTAAAGAGAATGGGACTAGGGTTGAGGTGGGGATGTGTGCTCCACCTACTCTACCTACTGGCACTTCAAAGACATGTGGAAAAAAGGCATGGGTATATAATTCTATTAAAGGGAAAGTTTGAAAAAGAGAAAAAAAAACATTCTACCAGGGAAATCAGACTAGAACAAGAAAAAATAACTAAAGGTCTTTTATTTCAAATGACTCTGAAATCTTAAATTATCTTTCTCCATGATATTCTTCAGCTACATTTTCAGTATTTCCTAATCTGAAATATGTGTGCTTGTTACTTATGTATGTATTAATCTATTTACTTATTTTTTTAATTATTTATTTATTTGGGAGGGGTCTCGGCCACCCACTAGCTAATTCTTATCTTGCCTCCTCCTTTGGCAAAGAGCATTTTCATTTCACTATATACTTATTTTTTTTCATAAATTATAAAATGACAGAGAACTCCTGATTCAATCAGAAGGTTGTCATAATACTGCTCCCTTGAATTGTGTGAATAAAAGGTGTATATCAAACACAATATGTTTTTTCTTTTCCTAGTTTATAGTTGGTTTCTTTAAGATTTATTTTTTTAAGATTTTATTTATTTATCAGAAAGAGAGAGAGCACAAGCAGGAGGAGTGGCAGGCACAGGGAGAAGTAGACTTCCCACTGAGCAAGGAGCCCAATGCAGGACTCGATCCCAGGGTCCGAGAATCATAACCTGAGCGGAAGGCAGACGCTTAGCTGACTGAGCCACCAGGCATCCCAAGATTGATTTATTTATTTTAGATAGATATGAGGGAGAAAGCAAGAGCATGAAGGGCAGAGGGATAGGAAGAGAGAATCTCAAGCAAACTCCACACTGAGCACAGAGCCTGATGTGGGGCTGGATCTCGTGACACTAAGATCATAATCCAAGCCAAACCAAGAGTCAGATATTCAACTGACTGTGCCACCCAGGCATCCCTACTGTTGTAGTTTTTGTTTATTTGTTTGCTTTACCAATATAAAATACCAATTGATTAAATAAGTCATCTCTACCTCCACTTTTGTCCATTGTGATTTAACAACAACAACAAAAAAAAATTCAGGATTCCTTATATGTTTTTCATCAGACACATTCCTGGGGCCTGCCACAGAGAATGGCCATACTAATATTTATATTCCATCTTTCCTATCTGTCCCTCGGTCCTATACATCATGAAGGTATGTGCTTAGACACACAGTCTATAAAGTGACTAATCAGAAGATAAATAGTGTTAGAACCATCAACTATCGAGCTAAATTTTCAGCTATTGAGGTTTTGAGCTGGGACTTGAAGTGACCTTTGTATGGTTCTATTCCAAGTGCTATCTGGGATTGAGGAGACAGGTGGAAAAAGAATTTGATATTCAAAATGTGAGCCTATTCTTGGCACATAAGTGCTGTGAACTGACTTATCTGGTCCTAACAGAAAATATTTATTGAACATCTATATTTCGGACACTGTTCTAAGCTAATGGGATATAGCAACAAACAATTCAGACAAAATCCCTGCCCTTATGGTGCTAACATTTTAATGAGATCCTAAGGAATCAGGAAAAAAAATTTTAATAATTTTCAAAGGAAGTCTCCTATATATAAATCCTCAATGGTTGCTTTTACTTTGGACACACCCTCATAGTCAGACTATGGAAAATTTTGAGAACTTATTCCATTTTTACTTAAATATTAGCAGTGAGGATGACTGACTTCAGCAGGTTGAAATACTTTAATACATCCAGAACACTGCTATTGGAAATATAGAAAAGGTAACAGTGAATGTGCTTTATTTTCCAAGCTCTCCTGATTATAAGAGCACACATCCCTAAGCTCTTCCCCTGGAGATATTAATTCAATATGCTTTGGGTGGGCCCTGGAATCAGGATGATTAACAAATGGCTCTATGATTCCTATGATCAGCCGTGTTTGAAAAACACTGCAGTAGGAACAATGAGAGTGTAGATCCATGCTCTGAACCTAATTTTCTTTAATCATCACAACAACCTTGCCATGTATACATCTTTGTCTTTCTTTTCAGGCAACAAGAGTACTACCTCCAAGTTGACAAAGTTAGTAAGAGGCAGATCTAAAACTTAAACCTGGGGTGCCTGACTGGCTCAGTCAGTAAAGCATGCAACTCCTGAACTCAGAGTTGGGTTATAAGTTTGAGGCCCACAGTGGTGTAGAGATTACCTAAAAATAAAATCTGTAAATAAACAAACAAATAAAAACAATACACAATAATAATAAAATTTAAACCCACAGACCAAAGTCTAATTTCAAGGTTCATTTTTTTATCATACCACGCTGTCTTTTTATTTGCTCGTTAATTCATTTGTTCATTCATTTATTGCAGTTTCGTTTTGAGAGATAGTATTAGTCCTTGAGACAGATGATAAAGGATGAATAAGAACCAGGAAACTAAACGTCCACAAAGTATCAGACTTGATTGAAAGCCATAAGATATGTCATGGGACCTCAGAGGAGAGAAAGGTCAGTTCCAACTGGAAGCTGGCATCTTAGGGCGTGGATAGCAACATCAGAGAGACAAGAATTCTAGATACAGGAAAACAGCATAAAGCAAATCCAAGGGTCAGAAAACAACAGATAACAGAGAATTCCAGAACTAAAGAAGAGAGGCTTCTACAGCCACACACCTAATTTTAGGACATTTGGAACTTGTATTTTTTTTTTAATTAACCAAGTTTTTTATTCATTGACTCATGCTCCATATTTAGTAATTGAGCTATATACATACATATAGATAGATCGATATCCATTAAACAAGAGGATAATGATCTTTTAAAGAACTTTCAAGACTGAGAGATTTCACATATATAAGCTCTCAGGGTCCTTCTGAAAGTTTGGAATTTACAGCACACCGGGCCACCTTCCCTGCTGTACACACTCTGCTGAAGCAAGTAACATAGGGAGCATCTGCTCTACTTTGCTTGCACTGATACACATGTTTATATCATCTGCTCGGCCACTGTGCGCCTTTGAGCTCAACCCTGTGAGTAGAAGACAGAGTAAGTGGCAACAGATG
Organism: Nasua narica; assembly: GCA_028533885.1. NCBI lineage: Eukaryota > Metazoa > Chordata > Mammalia > Carnivora > Procyonidae > Nasua > Nasua narica. The sequence goes on along the minus strand of CM052813.1, from coordinate 66,417,220 downwards.
AACCTGGAAAGAGAGGATGAGGCATTGGCAAGTTTCTTTCCTCAGGGAACCCGTTGATGGAAAAGTCAGCTAAGGGTACCCAGCCTGTCTGGTGTTAGCTGCTTAAATAAGCTTTTAGCACCTCCCTGTGTGTGGAGATGGAGCTGGGATGCAGTGACAGCCCAGGACAAGCCCACTCCTGCCCAGGAATTTACAGTCTGCGGAGCCTGCCGGGCAGATAGTTCTCTAGACAGAAAGTGGGCATCTGGGAGAGCTGGAGGGCTGTGGAACTGTGGACTTGGTCAAACAGCCTTTTCTTAAAAGGTGAAACTAGTCAGTGATTAGTGAAGTCCTACTCCTCCATTGTTACCTCGGGGCCTGTTCTGTGACTTAAATGTTAGCTTTATTTAGCCAGCTGGGGAAATTACCGTGGCTCAGTGAAGAGGGGAGACCCATGAATTTCTAAGATCGGTCTGGCATTTTCTTAACCTAGAGATAAATGTTGGACCACATGTCAAGGGAAGGGGGAGAGAGAGAAAGAGAGGAAGAGAGAAACATACACAGAGACAGAGACAACTACCAAAAAAGAAAAAATCAACAAACACTTTGGAGCATCTACTGGGTGCCACGCGTCTTTCCTGGTGGTCAAACTGGTGACCATATGGAGAAGAACATGCTAGACATGATTTTTCTTTGCACCGAAGACAAATACTGTAGAAGTTATTTATCTGAATACAAAAATATACAAATGTGATGGCTCTCAGTCCATTAAGCCCAGAGCAGATGGAAATTTGGTGCCAGGAACTGGGCAGTTGTGTGCAGCATAAGTGTGTTTGAAGACAGACTCTCATTCTAAGGAACCGGTAAAGGAATGCTAGCTCAGGTCAGGGAAGTTAATGTGGCCACAGCTCACATTTTGGAGTTCAGCATTTCACAGTTTAATCTGTGCTCTGTCCCTTATAAGCTCTGCAGTAACTAGCAAGTTTCTTCGAGCCTCAGTTTCCTCTTCTATAAAAATAGGAATCATAACTTTTCTGTTACAGAGTTTGGGGGAGGATTAAATGCTATTCCATATTCAGACACCCAGTAGGCCCTTTAGAAGTTGGAAATCACAATCTCTCTTCAGCTTTTTTTGTGACATGGTCCACATCATTAGCAATCCCCACTAGTTTTAGTCATGATGGGGGATAGGAGCAAATTCAGGTCCCAGAACTTCTAAATGAAAGCTAATGAAAGATATATGTTCTCTCACTTCCTTATTTGGCTGCCTGCAAATTTTGTCTCTTGATGCATGCGGGTTCTCTGCTCTTCCATGACTTCAGACACTGAACTTTGAGTCTTTGTCACATCAGCAGCACCAAGTAATTCTATACAGAAGTCTGACATTTCCAGTTGAAAAAAATAAATTGATTAAAATTCAAAAGGCATGTAGCGTTCAGCATTTAAAGGTCGAGGAATCTAGGGAACTATCAACTGTAAGATAATTCAACATTTAACGTGGGTGGGGGCAACCTCGGTGTGTTTCTTCCCTCATTGCCCCAGAATTTGACTGCTGGGAACATAATTGTGGCAAATGTAATTACAGCCTCATGATGGGCCATCCATCTTTGGGGGTCCTTTAGCTATTGAACTTCTGGAGAGTAAGGAAAGATTGATTTGACTTAACATGGATTATGTCTTTACTTTTGTTAGGTAAAAAAGAAAATTTGCTTTATTTTTCCTATTGAAATTCCCAGAATGGCTGCAAGTCAGTTGGTCTCTGCTTAAAGAGAGGGAGCAGAAGATCCCTAGGCCATGGGCTCTAAGATTTGGCTTTATGCTCTATGCTTGATTTATTACACTGCGTAGTGGAAGGCCCACTCATCATTATATAACAAATGCCTAGCATAAGACTGGCACTGGCATGTAGTGTGGAAGCCTGCCATAAGTATGTATTTATTGAATGAGTTAAAAGACCATGTTTAGGCTCTTTTAGATATTATTAGATCTTGGGCCTGCTTTGGAATTGTTATTGTTACTTGTCAATTGTCTGTTAGGTTTATGCTTCCCCGACCAGACAGAGTTCTTCTTTAATGAGGGGACTGTTTTTTTTTTAAGGTCAAGACTTCTCCCCATTCCTGAAAATGCCCAGCATAGTGCCTGGGAAAGGGTGTTCATTGGTGTAAAATGAATTAGAACCTATGTCATGTAGCAGTGAGAATACTGAAATGGCATGCAGGAACCCAGTGGTCTAAATCTCTATCCTGTCACCGATGTGTGATGGGACCTCCAGGTCTTAATTTGCTCATCCATCAAATGAGAAACTGCTGTTCAAAAATCACCAAGGTTCCACGGACTTCTGATAGTCTTTGATACTTATTCCTGTTTTATCAGGACTTTATTCATTAAAGATCATTTATTGAGTCTTAGTAGGGACTTGAAATTACAACAAATAAAGAGGAAAGGATGTCTTGTGAAAACACAAGATGACTAAGGGATGATGTGACTGCTCACAGCAAATATCTAAGGAGTTTTTATGATGGGGTTGCTGATCGCTCGTTCTCATTTTTACTAAGAGGAGCAGGCTTTGGTTACTGCAGGCAAGGATGCAATTAGACATACGGAGAGATTTCTTGATTACTACAGGGATAAAATGATGCTTACTTTCAGTCTCCTCTACAGGTGAGAGCTAGCGTCCCCAATGAATCAATCAATGCACCAACAAATATTTGCTAGGCCTGCTTGCTGCTCATTTCCCTCTTCACAACATTTTACTCAGAGTGTGGATCATGAACCACCTGCATCAGAATCACCTGGAGCTTATGTTAAAAATGTAGATTCTCAGACTCACTCCTACTGAATCTAACTCTCTGGGGCTAATGTCTAGAATCTGTGTCTTAATAAGCTCCCCAAGTGACATTCCTGTGCATCCTAAAGTTAGGCAAATGCTCTTCTCGAATTTAGTAGTCTTAAGCAATATTTCCTCACAATCCGGCGGCTGTTAAAATTATAACAATAACAGATACTATTTGTTGAGAACCAACCGTGGACCAAGCATTTCACCTGTTATTTACAGCAGTCATACTCACCTCATGAAATGGGCATTATCCCACCAAAAAGATGAATAAAACAGACACTGAGTAACAAAGTGATAACAACCAGGAAGTAGCAGGACGAGGGCTTGAAACCAGGTCTCCTGACCTTCAATCCATGAAGCCACAGCTGCTTTCCTGACATGCTAGCATCCGGGAAGGGCAGTCTGTGAGACGCACGTTCTGCAGTCTTGACCTTGCTTATATCTAAAAGGGAAGAAGAGGCAAAGAAGGTCACAGAGATGCAAGCTCATCCATATTCAGCTTGGTCTGTTAGTTTCAGAGAGAAGACTGAGCAAGAGATGGGTCTCTAGCTCCCTACAGAGATCTTGAAGTATGGTTTTTCAGAAAATTCACAGATTTTTTTTTCCTGGGACTTTGTGTGTGAGCCTACTGTGACCCCTGCAGGTCGTTCATAGTAGAATAAACTGAGGACCTCCATCAATCACAGATCTCAGTCCAAAGGAAGGACTCCAGGGAGCCACTTTCAGATGGCCCTTATTTGCATTACTCCTAGTAATTGCAAAATAAAACCTCCCTTTGCATTCTCAGCTTCCGGAGATCGGCAAAGGTCATGGAGGACCTGCCCCCTCCTTGCTTTAGACAAGGAAGGTTAATAGATTATTAACTGGCAGAACTGACAATTTCACAGTGAAACAATCAAATAACCATTTATGTCCATTATCAATGACTACCTAACAGGTATATCAAAAGTGAAAGGCAAGAGGGCCTCTAGGTGGCTTAGTCAGTTGGGAGTGTGACTCTTGGTTTTGGCTCAGGTCATGATATCAGGTATTGAGATCAAGCCTCACATTGGGCTCTGTGCTGGGCATGGAGCCTGCTCGGGATTCTCTCTCTCCCTCTCCCACTGCCCCTCCCCCATCTCTCTCTCTCTCAGTCTTTCTCCCACTCAAAAAAAAAAAAAGAGAGAGAGAAAGTGGAAGGCAAGTTTGAGACTTACAATGAGCCAGTGGTATACAAATGCAGATGACTTTAGGAGACTTTCTTAATCTTTCCCCACCATCTTCTAAATGTTTGGAATAGTCTCAGATCTGCAGTGAGTATCCAACTGAATTCTTTAAAGGTTAAAGAGTCACGCAAACAACTCATGTGGAATCATTAAAAGAAAGCATTATAGAAGGAGGAGAACAACTGAAATGACTTTATTTCTCAGAGTTTCATTTTCTCAATTGCCTTGATTGCCCAGCTAAATGGCCTGAAGACTGCAAAAATAACCAAGTCATAGTCTCATTTTTGAAGAACTTATGGTCTTGTGTTTCATTTGCTATATTAGGTAAAAAAAAAAAATAACCTATCACTGGGGAATTCTCAACTTAAAAGAGATGTCAGGGTAGGATTAACTCAAGAAAATCAGATAAAATTAAGGTCAAAAAGAGTGGGTGAAGGGTATGGCCACGAAATTGCTTGGGTAAGTCACTTAACCTCTCCAGACCCTGGTTTCCTTATCTCAAATGTAAGGGAGTTGGATTAGGTGATCTCGAGGGTCCTTTGTCACTCGAGACTATGATCCTACTTCTATTTTTATAAACTTATAAGCTACTGAACTAAGATGCATGGCTTCTCCAGAAATACTAAATCCATTAAAATACATTCCCCCACTGCTCAAAAAACCTGAAATCCACCTTAGAATCTCAGGCTCCTTAGTGAAAACCTGGGCTAACCCTATCAATTTAGAGATGAAAACACTAAAGTCCAGAGAGAACAGGAACTTGTCCAAGGTCAGATGCAAATTAGTGGCTCATACTCTAGAGGCTGCTTTCTAGATTCTTAGTTAAGAAGGAAGCCCATCGAGTGAACTTCCCATCCTGCGACCTTGCTGCCTATACACTCAGTACTAAGTATTGTTTAGAAAAATTTTTTTCAGCTATAAAATCACTTTATTAGTTTTGGAATGTAAAATGTATTATGCACGTCCAAGATTGCTTTTACTGTTATAAAAGATGCATGAAAAATAGGTGGATTTTTTTCAAAATGCCAAAAATATTAACAAAATACAAAATATCTCCTTACCGTGTTTCTGCACTTCTTTCCTTCATATCTATAATTTAATCTCCAATCAAGGACTCCAGAGAGGTAGAGGCAGACATTGAAATGGTAGCAGTTGTGGAATTAGTGATATTTGTTTTGATGAAGTTAGTGAACATCATTAGTTATAAATAATTGTGGATGTTTTTGTAGTCAAACCAATTCAGACATAGACAATAAGGAAAGTTATTGCATCAAATACACAAAATGTACACAGGGCAAGCTTGAAGTCAGAATTGATCCAATGGAGTAATAGTGTCAACAACAACAACAAAAAACACCTAGTGCTCTTCTGTCTCCTGTTTCTACTTCAGCATGATTTCATCCTAAGGTTGGTTCCTTTTATAGTCACGAGGTGCTTTCCAGAAATATCCTGGACTATGTACTTCCTTATACTTCCTGTATACTTCCTTATAGATGTCCAGTGAGAGATGGATCATCTTTTTTCTTTTGACTGACCCAGAGTATGAACTTTTCATTGGACAGACTTGGATCACTTATTCTTCCTGAACCAATAAGTATAATAAGACATAATAAGTATTATCATGGTAACTCGTTTGTTGGCTTACTCAAATCACCTCCAACTTCTTTAGCTGAGGGTGGAGAATTTCATACCTTCTCAGATGCCATGTGTTCTACACAGTAGTTAAGAGGAAGAATAGATGTTGGAGAGAACACCATAATTTACAATGCTTAGAATAAATGTAATGCAATAGTGCAGATGGTGATGACTATGTCCCGAAGAAGAATAAAGACGATGGAAGTGGTTATGCTGAGGAAAGTGGTAAAGCCACTAAGGTAATAAGGATAACAGTGCTACTGTTGGTGGTAACAATGGTAGAAAGGTGTTAAAGTGAAGGTGATGATAATAATGAGGTTAATGATAAGGGAAAAAAAAGCAATAGGGCAACATTTAGTTAACATGAGCTTAGTGAATTTGCATGCCTTTTCCATGCATTCTCAGGCATTCTTGTTTTTCCCCTTTCTATAATGCTAGTGTATCCAGTTTTCCTGATCACTGTTGATTGGCCCGAGGATGGAAAACCAATCCATAGTTTAATGATGATGGCCTCTTAAAATGGCAAGTCCAATATCCTTTATTGTTGTATGTTATCTGTTCACAATGATTTGTTCCCTCCCCACCTCTATGGTGCTCCCCAGCCCCATTTCCCATAGCTTTTCCATGTGACATATTCCAGTCAATTTTATATGTGCAAACACGATTCTAGTCTCACATGAACAAAAGCTTTCAATTTGATTGTATGTATTCCCCAGGTTCTCTCATTCTGGACCACCTCCCTGAAAACAGCATGTCCCAGATAGTGGTTCCTCCTTCAGCCTAGGGTGCAGAATTAGAAAACATGTTTGGAATCCGACTAAGTTCTCACAGGGCTGTAGTTGACCCCAAACCTTCAATACATGTAAAAATTGAATTTGTGTTGTTAGGTTTTGAGATTGTTTGTTATCCAGCATATCTAGGTAACAACTGATGGATACATTTACACTCAGGCCTGCTAAGAACAGAGTTGGGAAAGCCACATGCACATGCAGATATGAGGAAACAGGTAATCTATAAGAAATCAAAGGAAGCTGGTCTGTAGAAATAATTAAAGAATGTCTCAACATTCTGTCCTGGAAAGACCTAGAGGAAAAGAGTTGGGTCTCAGGCTACTACAGTGGCAACATGAGTGCAGTACCGGATGCAGTAGTCCCAGGGCACAAAGCTCAGACCTCATAACCTCATCCCTACACCTATCAGCAGAGCAGAAGCAGCTCCACATTGGGCCTTCTTCCTGAGGCCCATATATTGTATGAAGGGCTCATTGGCTTATTTCCTCCTGAGACCAGGTGAAGAAAAAGGCATCTCATCACAGTTGATTCAACTCCTTTCTCTGACTCAGGACAATATTTCCAATGAATCAAACATTCTTCAGCCTGCAGCCTCTTTTCTAAAAGTTAATCTTTCGACTCAGCTACAGTTTTTGTTAAAACATACACATTCTGCAAACACAGTGGCATTTCCTCTATTTTCTACAAGAGAGAATTTCTGAAGTTAAAATTTCCCATAAGCAATTTGAAGCCTGCCTAATTTTTTTAAAGTCACATAAATATTAGATAATCACAAGCAGACATTTAGGAGATTATCTCTATAGAATCTCAATTACTCCATCTGTAAAAAGGAAATAATTATCCCTATATCTTAGGGACCATGCAAGTCTTATATAAGAGAAAGCAGGGAGGGTGCCTGACACATATCAAATACAAATAACAACTATTATTAATATTGAGGGAAAGGAAGGGGTCAGATAGCTAGAAGAAAAAGAAGTGAAGAGAATTCGTGAATTAAATAACAAACATAGAGACTCATCAGGGGCTGTTTGGGAGAAGGCAGAGAACAAGTTATGCAAACAGCAAACCTGTCCAAAGCTAACAGGAAAGGAAACCCAAAGTGAATTCCATCTGCTTTCTGCTTGCACCTGCTATTTATTTACTTTTCAGCTTCATCAATCAAGGCCAAATTGTTAAATTTTTTAAAATCTGAAAACATAAGGAAAAAAGTGAGAGATGTGTAGAGAGGGAAAGAGGGAAGCGAAAAGAAGAAGACAATAAAAGTTAACATGTATTGAGATACTATGCACATGGCACTGTTTTAAGAACCCTGAATGGATTAATACATTTACTCTTCACAATGACTCTATAGGGAGGTAGATTCTTCTTGTCATCCCTATTTTACAAGTAAGGACTAACATGTAAAGATATTGAGTGACTTGCCTAAAATCTAATAGCTGGTAAAAGGGAGAGTCAGCATTTAACTCAGCCAGTCTGGCCATTCAAATCCCCACATTAAATAGCCTCACAAGGTGAGCTAGTATGGAATGGAGAAATATCCTAGGTAAGGGGAGAGGGGAGAGGAAAAAGAACATCACCTTCTTCCCGTGGTTGGGCAGATCTTTATACATGAGATGGAAAGCAGTCTGATTTGGGAGCAGTACAGTCTGGGACCCATTCTGACTCTTTTTACTTAAAAATGTCATTTGGTTTATGACTCTTGAAGGCTCAGCAAATCTCTGAACCTCAGTTTCCTCGTTTGCAAAATCCTGTAGCTTTCTAACTCATCTGTGTGGGTAAAATAATAGTAGGACAACACTTACCTGTTGTAAAAATTAAATCATGTAATTTAGGCAAAATAATTAGCGCATGGCAACTACTCAATAATGATAGCTATTATCATGACAATTATATGTTATTATTAAGTTAGTTGGAGAGAAAGAATCAAGAAATTCTCCATGAAAGAAGTGGCATTTCAATAGCTTCTGGTGGATGGGAGGATTTTCACAGGTAGAAATAAAATGGATTGTTCTGGGAGAAGGAAGAGTATGAACAAAGCTTAGTCATAGGAAAACACAAAATTGATGTTCAGAATTCACTATTTCAAGAATCAAGGAAGCATGTGGTACATTTTAGAAATGTGCTACTCTACAGAATTGTTGAAAGGCAACCCTTAGGAGCTTAATATGGCAGATCCTCAGTCATCTAGGAACTTTTACTGAGGGGAAAGACAGTCCCAGAGGGAGCTCCATACTGGAAGTTCTACTGCTACAAGACACAAAGACCCACAATCAGCAGCATTGCCAAAGAGGATCCATTGGAGAGCCTCTCCTCCCAGAAATAGTTGGCTTCTTCCCTTTATTTTCTCCTGTAGCTTTTAGAAGAGACACTGACCAAAGCTATTTTGGGATCTGACTCCCATTCCAGAAACTTATTATTTAAGTCAAGTCCAGATGTGGTTGGGGCTCCTCAGATACATCTCATGTATCACTCTTCTTTATCAAAAACACTATAACCTAAAAAAGGCAATATCTTCCCCAACTGTCCCTACATACAATGGTGAGTAGAGACTAGAAACTGTGAAAGACAATCCCACTGAAAAGGGGAGAAATAGAAGTGCTATAGCTGTCACAATTCTGGGTATATGTTGCCTGGTCCCCCCTAATTTAGGAGCAGGTCATGTCCTATGAATAGGTTCTGGATCTATTCCCTGGAAATGGCTCTAAAGATTATTAACATCTTTAGCTTTTCACTCTGCCCTCAGGGATTGTGACTCTACCCTGAGTTGTTTTACTATTTTATAAGAAACTGTAACCCTTGTTTACAAGTAAGTAAATTCCTTAGCCTATTTCCTGCCTTTAAGGAAGTTGGGGGCTTAGAGACTTCAGAAACATGAACCATCTCAGTCCCTTCTAATACAAGCTAGTATTACACTGGTGATCCAATTCCCTTAAAAGCTTTATGGGCTTTCTACATATCAGTGGAGAAATGTAGAACTACTTGACAGAAGCACCAGCTACAATGCTTTTTTTTTTTTTTTAAAGATTTTTTATTTCTTTATTTATTAGAGAGAGAGAGACTGAGAATGAGAGGAGAGAAGGTCAGAGGGAGAAGCAGACTTCCCACAGAGCCAGGAGTCCGACATGGGACTCGATCCCGGGACTCCGGGATCATGACCCGAGCCGAAGGCAGTCGCTTGACCAACTGAGCCACCCAGGCGCCCCACCAGCTACAATTCTTTTGACATGCCTCTCCTTACTTCAGCCATGTGTTGTTTCCTATGCTTCTATGGGACAAATGCCCTTGAGATTCTCAGAAACCCTTTGACTGTGAAGGTTTACTGGGTACAAATTTAAATCGTTCTGGTGTCTTAAAACCATAATTTTGATGCCATCCAGCGATTCCTTACTTTATGAATTATTTAAAATTTTGGTTAAGGCCAGATTTTGGCCAAAAATGAATCTTCTATTCGTGATTTTTCACATACCATTTTGGTGCAAAGTGACAATGGTTTTGCCAATTTTTATCCATCTTTAAGCATTTTGGTGTATATATCCTAGTTATTGTTATTTTGGGGTACATCTTGGCCTTTAAAAAAACTTCCCAAACCAATATTCCTCCAAAAATAAAAGCCAATTATAATGCTTTCTTGACCATATTTTATTTCCTAATTTAACTCCACAATTACATTCATGAAATAGGATTAAAATCTACATTTTACCATTTAAAAAAAAGGCTCAGAGAGGTTAATTTTCATTCCAAAATTACATTGCTATTAGCATAACTGGCGCTTAAACTTCAATTTGTCTGTCTTCAAAGCTAGAAAATTGACCAATTTCGCTCCTCTGTGTTTCATCATAATAATCTCACCCTCTGGCACTACACTTTACAGTTTACCAAGCATGATCTCATTTGATCTCATTTAATCCAAGCCTGAGCAATTGGAAAAGGAGGATTCTCTATCATGGCCAAATAGAGGGCTAAACTATAGTATAAAACTCCCACTTCTCTTATCTTCACCAACAAAACAAAAATAAATTATTTCAAAATAACTTCCCATCTTCTCTTTGGGGGGGAAGGCTTTGCTAGTCATTTTCAACCCACCTACCCTAGAGTTCCGGATAAACTTATCAGCTGTTGATGATGTCCCCCAGTTTTCTTCCACTGAGTTGTGTTGCTTTGTGCAATAGGAAAGATGGGTGTGTGGTTGGGGAGAGACACGAGGCTGGGCATGATTTGTACGAACCATGGATGCTAGCCTTTGTAGACATGGTCACTAAATCCCTCACATGGAGAATGTGGTAATCTGTTTGATGCCCAGGGCTTAAGAGGACTCAGAAGCCAACAGAAGCAGTCTTCTACACCCATTTTTAAACTTTACCCAATGGTATAAAAATGTGAATTTGGATTTCTGTGCGTTTGCTGATCACTCGACATTTTGAACTACCACCTAGTGGCACTGCACACCAGCCAGGAGTTCAGAGTGGACAGCTTTGCCATGTTCTCTGTACAGCAGGGTTTGCTTGCCCAAGTGATTGCCTTTCTTATTGTATTTTGACCTTCCTGTCTTATAATTGTGAATGGAAAGTTGAAAAAAATCCCAGTGCTGCTACTTGCAGCAAGAGCAGAGATATAATAAGCTTAATACAATCAAGGAAAATGTGGAACTCACTCCAGCATAATGCTTTAGTATGTATGTTGGCTCTGAATGCAGAGCTTTCTGCTTTGAATGTAAGCTCTGTCACTTATCACTGGATGACCTTGGGCGAAATGCTTTTTGTCTTCTATAACATGGGGATTATAATAAAATTCCTTTCTCATGCGTTGTGTGAAGATTAAGTCACATAATTATGAAAGATGTTATTTAGAGACCCTACAAGGCAGTGGTTTTCAAAGTAGGATTTTCTGACCAGCAGCATCCGCATTGCCTAGGAACTTGTTTGAAGTATGAATTCTCTAACCCCACTCCAGACTCAAAAGTACTGGGAGCGGGCCCAGAAACCTGTGTAAGACAAAGCTGTCCAGGTGATTCTGATGCCCGTGATGCTGATGCTGCTGTCAATTGTGATGGGGAAGAATGGAGAAGTTAAATGATCTAGATTTAAATTCCAGTTCTTCCTGCCCCTAACTGCATGATTTAGGGTAAGCTATTACAGCATGTTAGTGTCCCAGTTTTCTCATCTGCAAATTTAGAACAATATTATGTGAATTCTGTATTTTCAATGAAATTTAAAAGCCTATCTGTCATAGAGCAAGTCTTTTTTTTTTTTTTAAGATTTTATTTATTTATTTGACAGAGAGGAGAGAGATCACAAGTAGGCAGAGAGGCAGGCAGAGAGAGAGGGGAAAGCAGGCTCCCCACTGAGCAGAGAGCCCGATGCAGGGCTTGATCCCAGGACCCTGAGATCATGACCTGAGCCGAAGGCAGAGGCTTTAACTCCCTGAGCCACCCAGGTGCCCCATGTCATAGAGCAAGTCTTCAGTACCTCTTACCTAGGTGTTTGTGTGGCTCTGATTATTGTTTTATTACTTCTGACTTTAATGCCACTTAATCCAAATGGCTTTATAATTAATTGTGAAGGAAAGTCAGAATTAAAGAGCATGTGTGAAATATTGAAAATACATCATGGAAGGTTTGGTTTTTTTTTTTTTCTAAAATTAAAGACAACTATGAATTTTATTTATTTCCTAGCTATTTGGAAAAGGACCCTCTTCTACAATATGGTAGTTTATAGCTTGATTTCTGTATTTTTGACTATCATCTACATTTGAAGGAATGTATTCTTTCAAAATGTACTGTACTACCAAAATATCACTGTCCCAGACCTGGATTTCCTCAACAGGGACTTCCTGGGCTGCCAAGATGGACAGAGAAAGAAGGAAAATTTCCAGAGCTCCATGCCCTATCTCAGAGACAACCTGAGCAGGTATGATCAGCAGGCTCTCTAATCGTCTCTGTAACTGCTGGCCAGTGGGCATAGCACAGGAACCAAAAACAGAGGAAACAAAAGAGAAAACAAGCCACTGGGAGCTAGAGTTGGCTATGCCAGGCCAGGACACAGAGCAGAAGCTACCCTCCTCCTATAGAGAAAGAGAGAATCAGTCGTGCTCCTAGTCATTTTGCAGCCACTGGCCCTTCCAAGTCTCTGGCCCTTCCAAGTACCCCTATCTGAAAAATAAAGAGAGAACTATTGTAAAAGCCCAGGATTTTAATGATTTGTATGTAAGTCAAAAAACTGCTCATGATGAGTGTGTTTTCTAAATGCCCTTAACCATGATGCTAACTAATTCGTCTATCAACCCCCATTACCACCCCACCCCAGTGCTGGTGCATATCTTTCCATGAACCACAAAGAGCAACACTAGCATCCCCACAGGCCTGACCCCAGGCCTTACCTCTACAGGCAGAGGTTCTTGGATGGCTGTGTCTCCCTCTCCCCAATGATTGGCCTGGTAATAGCCATTGTTGTCATGCCTTTTACTCACAGGACTCCAGGCCACTTCTGACTTCCTAGCATTTCTTTTTTTTTTTTTTTTAAAGATTTTTTTATTTTTTATTTTTATTAGAGAGAGAGACTGAGAATGAGAGGGGAGAAGGTCAGAGGGAGAAGCAGACTTCCCGCAGAGCCGGGAGTCCGATATGGGACTCGATCCCGGGAGTCCGGGATCATGACCCGAGCCGAAGGCAGTCGCTCAACCAACTGAACCACCCAGGTGCCCCCCTAGCATTTCTTAACTTGCTAACCTTTCAGAAGAAAAGGGCCTTTATTTTCCCCAATTCCCTTTCTCTGCATTCTCTTTTCCTTCCCTTTACTCCCATCTCCTCTAAGTCTCATTTTTTTTTGAGAGAATACATATTATTTGGGGCACAGTTGAACTTCATCATGTTGCATAACTTCTCTGAGTCTAATTTCCTCATCTATATAACCAGGATGGCACCATAGACCTCGTACCTTCATCAGGAATATTAAACAAGAAGAGACTCACGATGTGCTCAGCACAGGGCCTGGTCCAAAGTAAGCTCTCAACAAACGAGCACTAATTTTATCATTACCATTATCTTTGTCACATCATGAGCTTATGACACTTATCTCTGGACTTATCTAGCTGCTTTAATGTGTATCCCATCTTGCTCACTCCTGGTCATTAACCCAGGGGCATGTATAGAGTAGATTCATTTCACATTTGTGAAATGGATGTTGGAAAGCAGAATCTGGGCAACAACTTTTATTTTTTTATTTATTTTTTTAATTTTTTATTTTTTTAAAGATTTTATTTATTTATTTGACAGAGAGAGATGACAAGTAGGCGGAGAGGCAGGCAGAGAGAGAGAGGGAAGCAGGCTCCCTGCTGAGGAGAGAGCCCGATGCGGGGATCGATCCCAGGACCCTGAGATCATGACCTGAGCCAAAGGCAGAGGCTTTAACCCACTGAGCCACCCAGGCGCCCCGGGCAACAACTTTTAAAGTATGGTGTGTGTGTGTGTGTGTGTCTTTACATGTGTGTACTACAGTCCCAAAGGGGCCAGGTGTCTCTTCTATGACACCTGTAGCTCTGCCTCACACTCAGACCCTAATCAACTAGAATGGCTCTGTGGGGGCTCCTTAGCACCTCTCTGTTTTAGTCTTCCCCCCAAGCCACTTGGCCCAGCAGCCTCATCTCCAGGAAGCTGTAAGATCAGAGCCAGAGGTATTTCATATATGTGCTTACTAAATGGTGTGAAATGTGGTGACTCAAAATTGAGAATAGCCAGCTTATCCACAGTTAATGTTTTCAAAACAAGAACAGAGAATGAAACACACTCCCAGTGACAGGCACTGAGATAGGCTCATTTTACCTCAGCCATATCATTAACCTAACAAACACGGATTGAGAGCGCACTGTGCACAGAGCACCATGCTAAGTACTGTGGTTAGAGAAAAGAAAAGAAGCAAGTCTTTATTGCTAAGGGAAGGAGCAGGAGCCAGTAAAAAGTCAACAGAATTACAGCACAATATGGTTAAGGGGACTGTATCCCTCGGAAGCACAGAGGACTGTTAAGAGTCACTGCTTTCAGCCTGTTGAAATCAAGGTTTTCCAGAGGGAGTGGCTTCTCACTATTTTCTTGGGAGTGTGACAGTTAAGCAAATGAAGGAGATATGCATGTAAATGCCCAGGGTGGAAGGGGGTATGTGAGAACACGATGCTTGCTGGGAATTCCAAGTAGTTCAAAGAGAATGCAGACAATGACAACAATCATAGTAATAATAACAGTAATACACGAGCTAACATGACTATGGCACTTGCCATGGGTCAGACGCTATTCTGAGCATTGAAACATGTGACTCTTTGCACAACTGGAACTCAGGATTCCAGGAGTTAAAAGAAGCTGGGAGGGGCCCGGTTCAGAAATAGGTGGTTCCAGATCTCAGTAGTTTTGTGAATAGGTTTGAAGGTTAGAGTTTGACTCTGGCATGACAGATGTTGTAGAGGGTCATGATCTCATCTTGACCAAGTACGTGTTTTAGAACAATTATTCTCATGACATGGTGGTGGGTCAGCAGGGGTGAGCTCTAGACAAGAGGCTGTGAGAGCAGCGGACAGGCTGCTGGAGCCATCCAGGTGAGAGCTTTGAATCACCTGAATCAAGAAGCAGTGTTGGGAAGAGTCACTATAGATTGACTTGCTCAGGGTCATTCAGCTAGATTTGGAGCTCATTATTTTTTTCCAGCTTTATCGACATACACTTAATATACAAAACTCTTCAAGTATTAAATGTATGCATTTCATTGAGTTTGGACATATGCATTTTGTCTCTGAGTCTACAGTGATTTAGTGCCTTCCCTGCATCACAGGGTCTGTCAGACACCAGATGATTTGGGGTGTCACTGACACCATCCTCTGGCCTTTACTGCTTACTTGCTGGGTTATCCTCTATCCCACTTTCTCTGTACCTTGGTTTCCTTATATGTTAAATGATGGTAAAAAGACCTGCTCTGCTTGAATGCATTTGTGCTTTACAAATATTTAACTGTGATATAAATGTGAAGGCATTATTACGTGGATACTGAAGAGGAGGATGAAGATGGGGAAGATGAAAACCAAGCTTTCCAGAAATCATTTCCCTTTGGTTTCATAGACCAAGGCTCTACCCATTTATTTAATCCCTCACTGTACCTTGCCCTGACCCTTCCTCCCCTTGCAGAAAAAGATCATTTCTCTCTTTTTCTTTTGTCCCATTAAATCTGTGTTCACAACTCAGCCTTTATGTCAGAAAGACCACAACCCTTATAATGACAAATTCTGGGTAGATGATTATTGATGTCTCATTTAAGATTTGAACTCCCCCAATGTCTAGGGACTATGAGAACAATTTTATGTATATATACATATATAATAAATATTATATATATTGATGAATTATATTTATTTATTATATATAATATATATATATATTTATATAATGCACACACACACTTATGTTAAGGCTTTAAGACCAGAGTCTTTTTGTTGCTGCATTGTTTAATTATTCAGAAAGAAGTTGCCAGCTACGGGAAATGGCTGCTTGCAACATGTAATTTGCCTTCCAAACAAGCTCATTTGGGCTTTGACATTTGACAGAGAAAGGTCTGGGAAGATGAGCTGTTCAGAAAGGGTGTCTGTGCATCTGACACCGCCTGAACTTTGGTAAGTTGATTTTTACAATCGCCAGATCATCAAAGGTTAAACTCATTTAAATTCCCCCTTTACTAGCAAAGAAAGAAAACAAAATGCCACAAGCTGGCTTAACCTGCTGTCCTCAACTGCATGCACTAGCTGGAGACTCAGGAAATTCTTAATGTCTGCAAAAGGTGCCGTGAAGTCGGTAAAGTTAATCTACCATACCCCGTGGGCACTTTCTGCATCCTTTTCTGTCTCTGGAAATCTAGAGATCTCTTCCTCTGTTGACTCGGCATTGTATAAATCCTCTCTTCCATCAGTACTCCTCCCAATCCTCCCTTTTTCCCCTTTCCAAATATCTTTGGGGTGTTTAGTGTTAGGAGCAGAGCTGGGGACTGGGCATGTAGAGCTGGGGGTGTGTCTTTTGTCCAGGCTTCAGTCCTCGTCTCTCCCACGATGCAGTGATCTTCTGACTAGTGTCCCTTCCCCATTTCACCCTAGTTATGCGCCCCCAGGCACACTGGAGCACTTTGATAAAGGACTGATGTGACTGTTTCCGGTGACTCCAAAAATTGCCGTTACACAGCTGAGTTCTGGACATTGGGTCTTTGTTTTATGAATTTACTTTACAAATAATTATTTAGTACCGTCAGTATGCCAGTCATTGTGCACAAGGTATCTGGGAGACACAGCAGTGATTAAAACAGCCAGTGGCCTTTGCTCCCACAATAGATAAATAAATAAACAACACAAAAATAAATATGTAGCTTCAAACTCTCTGGTGAAAAACAAATACTACTGTAAAAGAGAATAAGATAGAACACTGAGCTTAGGTTAATATGAAGAAACCAAGGGAGGTCTGTGGGGTCTGAGAGAGTGACGGTCTAAGTAAAGCCAGGAGCATGAGTCGGGCGTGAGAAACCTCACAGCATGCTCAAGAAGGACAGTGTGGCCCAAACCTACTGACTGTGGGACATGTGAAGGTGGACAGGTAGGCCAGGGCCTGGACATGTAACACCTTACAAAATGATAGCCCTCAGCCCTGATATTCAGGGCTGAGCAGTTTTTAAAAAAAAACTACAGATACCTTTTCCTTACCCCCAATCAATTCACTTTGAATCTTATGGGGAGAGGTCTGAGCATCCTGCAGTTTGTAAAGCTCTCCAGGTGATTCAAATGTGCATCCAGGATTGAGAACACCTGCTGTAATCTTTACAAATTGGCCAAACTTTCCTCTATGGTTTCACCTCTATCTTGCCCATTAATTCCCTAACAATATTCCCTAACTTCCTCTCTTCCGCATATATACTAACCACTTCATACATTGTCATTTCTAAGCTTCTTTGGTTTCCGCAGCATAAAATTCAACTCCCCTTTCCCTGGATAGGTTAGAGAAGTTTCTGGCTGCAAGTAACCCAAACCCTGACTAAGTATAGCTTAAATAAACAGAGACTTACGTTTCTCATATGGCAAACGTCAAGTAGGTGTCAGCTAGCATTGGTTCAGAGGCTTATTAATACCAGGGCCCACAAGTCATCCTTCCATGCGTGAAGAAGGAAAAAAAAAGATGGACCTCTGGTTCCTTTAATCAGGAAAACAAATTTTCCTAGAAGCCCCACTCTGGCAACTTCCCCTCTGTCTCATATGTAGCATATCTGTATGACAAGCCATCCTTAGCTGCAAGAGAACCTGGGAAAGTGAAGGGTGGTTTTGAAATGATCAATTTAGATAGACCATATTCCATAACCTTGGGCTTGGTGTTGGCATTCTGTCAAAAGGAGCAGGGGGAAGTAGCTATTGTTCAGATAACAAAAATTGTCGACCACACATGCTCACATGTTCCTGCTCTGCTCAGTGAATTCCTGTCACCTCTCCCTAAGTGAAAATCGTAGTCTGGACAAGAAATGTTACATACCCTAGGTGACTTGTGCTAGGGACTATGAGAGAGAAAATGAAGTAGGAGAGGTTCTTGCCCACAAAGTGTTTATACTCTAGTTTTAAGTTAAAGAATTCTAGTGAATAGTGAGTGGTATGGGGGATGTGGAGACAAGGTAAAGGGCACAGGCATTGTGGTATCTATAAAATTTAAGGACTTTGGAGAAGTAGAACAGTGTAGGGTGGGAGGGAGACCACCTCTTGAATGGCCCTAGAAGATATGGGATCAAATAAGTTTTCTTATGTAGTAGAGGGAGAAAAAAATCCAGGCTGCAAAGAACACAGCTCCAGTTCCACTTCCAATCTCTCCACAAGTTTGGAAAGAGGATGAGCATACAGAAAGAGATGATCCAAAGCTCTGCCAGGACCAGGGGTTAAAATTGGTCTGGATATTTTCAGCCTGTCCTGTGATCAGCACACATACATAATTCAGGAAGGGACTGCTGCCTCCAAATGATTCGTTTGGGACCACGTGCTTGTATTTGGACCCTATCCATAGATGTCTCTGACATTTAAAAACAAAAACCTATTCTAAATTATTTTTCTTTTCTGCTGTGAGTAGGGAAGTAGACCATAGGCTCTCACCCCAGGGAAATGGGTCTGCTTTATTGCTTCTGCTTTCTTTGCTGCAGCTACTTTCAGGAGCATCTACTTGCTTCTGACCCTAGATTCATGTATGCATGGAAATCCATGCCATCTTTTGATTATTCTAACTACAGTAATAACTACCATTGCATGCATCATTTCATTCAATTTTCATGATCTGAAGAGGTGGGCTTCACTATTATCCCCACTTTTCAGATGAGCAAGTGGTGGCACAGAGAGGTGAGACAGTTCTAACTGGAGTGGTCAGGACTAGCATCTAGCCAGTCTGACTCCGGAGTCTGTGCTCTTAAGTAATATTCAACTTTCTTTGGTAAACCTGTTATAGTGTATTGCCTGCCAATTAGAAATTTATTCCTCATACCACCTGGAATAGGTCTTTTTTGGTGCCCACTCTAAACCCAAGACTATTGCAGTCCTCGTGTCCTACCCACTGTGTAGTCAGAGGCCACTGAAGTGAGCTGTGATGAACCACAATCTTAAGAACCAGTTGTTGTATCTCCTTCCTACCCCTTCTTCTCTCTTCTCTCTGTCCCCTTGTTTATCCCTCTTGCTCGCTCTGCATCCAGCCCCATAGTTGCCCCTAAAATTGGACTGCATTTGGCTTTCACGGTTTTAATCCACTATGCTTTAAACAATAGGGATGGTTTGGCTTTCTCATTCTGCCTTCAAACTGGATCTCTAGAAAGCTTTGGGTAATTTTATGGAGCCAGTTCAAACCACTGTGGCCCCAATTTCAGTGTCAACTATGTCTGCTGCAGCCCCTCAAATGGGGTGCCATCTGCCTTCTGGTTTTGCTTTTGTTACTGTCTGTGTTTGTTGCCAGTGTTCACAGACTTCTTGCTTCGTACTGAGCACTGAGCTAAGCACTTGGTGTGGTTTGTCTCACTTAATCTACCTTCTCCCAATCATGTAGGGTATGTGTTATCATTACCTCTGTTGTACGAATGAAGGGACTGAGCACCAGAAAGTTTCAAGCACTTGTGTAGAAATGGAGAAGTAGAGCTTGCATCCACGTCTGACTAAGAGCACATTCCTCTCTTCTGAGGCTTCACAGCACAAGCCTAAATCCTCCTTCATGTGTCAACCCTTCAAATGTTTGTTGACAGTTCTTCCATTTTCCAGATTCTCCTTTAATGTCAAGAACCACAGTTCTGGCTGCCATTCTTCTTTTGCCCTGATTTCACCTCCATCTCCTCATCCTTCCTATCTCTACCCAGTGTGTCCAATGTTAATCTGGTTTTATATTTGGTGTAGACCTGTATTCACTGCTCCAGGTGTGGTCTGATTAACACAACATATACAGTTGGCCTATCACCTCCTGCATCTTTTATGGTCTATTTCTGGCAGCCTCTGGAAGCCTTACATTATTTTGGCAGCTTCTACAGCCCCAATCAACAGAATGACTCCAGAGGGAAATTGCTTCCAAATATGTCTATTGTTAACTGTGAAAATAGCCGAAGAGAATAGAAGTAGAGGGGGTATGTGGAGAAACAATGCCGAGTGAGGAAGACTGCTAGAAGACACTTTGTGTTGGGATTGGTGGTGTAGTTGACCATGGATGGATTGGCTCATAGGTAAAATATTACCTCACATCTAGCTGCCAATGACCCAGCTTTATCCTGGAAATTCCCCAGGTAGAAAGGCTATCTTAAGACCATCTGATGTGCTTACCTTTGTGCGCTGCTCAGCAGTTAGTGTTTCTGATGCTGGGCCCCCTTGGTCCTTGTGATCCTGTGACATAATGGAATCAAATTAAAGGCCCATTTACCAGCTTTATTGTCGATTATTTATAATACTCTGGTTCCAAAGTGCTTCTTTATAGAGTGCTTAAGCTGCCATCACTGGATAGAGCTTGCCATAAATGCCTTCACATGCACAGCACATTATGTTCCTTAGCCGCAGCAAAAAGGGAAAAGATTATTCTCAATTATTTCATATAGTCTATTTTATTGTTTTATTGTAATAAACTGCCATACCTTACACCACTTTAAAATCAATAGTTTGCATTAAAAATAATGAAACACAGCTATTAATCTTGGTTAGCATTTCTGCTATTACTTTCTGATAGTGAACCCATAATATAGAGAAGGTAATAATTATTCACTTCCAATCAATAGGAACATTTTCAAATGCTCCTATGTGTCCCACTGCTATTGCATCAGTGGAAGCTGATGACAATAGGGGCATAGATTTAAAGACTCCTAGTTGGCATGAAGTTCTTCATGCCCTCCCCGCACCTGTCTAGACACTGCCTGACTCCTAGGCCATCCTTTTTAATTCCTTGAGACAATATGATAGAGTTGTTAAGTGTCTGGCCTGGGGAGTCAGAGAGTCAAGGCTCAATTGTTAATTCTGACACTCACCGGTGCTATTTGACCTGGGGAATCTATTCATCCATTCCCTGCCTCAGTCTCCTCAGCTAAGAAAAAGGAATGATAATGTCTACTTTGGAGGGTTGTTGTAAATATCATGCGCAACGCTTCACAGGACAAGCTTATCACAGTGTCTAAATAGTTGTGAGTGCACAAGAAATGATAGCTACTATTATTATGCTATGTACACTTGACATTAATGAATGGCCTGATAGATAGCTGTTGTTTCCTGAAGGGTTAGTAGAAAAATGCAGAATGGTTTGTGCCATTTCTATCCTTTGGCTTCTTCATTTCAACCTGACATAAGAAGATCCAGCTGTGCTTTGTGCTAGTCCTCAGCATCTGGACTTGACGTCTTGACAGAAGAAATTGAGCCATCACTTTGGTTGTTATGCAAGAGGCCTTTTAACTCCCCAGTCTTTGCTTTTGAGCAAAGTCTCTGTGGAGACAGTACTGGAATGAGTACATGGTTTTGTCAGTAAATACTCTTTGATCAACATTCAAGTCAAATAGAAGAAGAGTGGAGATGATGATGCTTAAAGCTGTAATTGATGGCATGGCTTTTCCTATCCTGTTTAATTTAATTCAACAACTGTTTATTGAACAGCTAACATGTGCCAGAAGAAAGCTTAGGTATTGAATGGTAAAGAGATTCAAAGATTAATAAGGCATAATATTTGCTGTCAAAATATGTTAAAATATAAGCAAAGAGACACATGTCACCTGAATAATATGAATCCAAAGTGCGGAAAGAAAGATTGATTCTCTCTCGTAAGGAGAGGTTATTTCAACTAAGGCACAAGTGAGTAAACCTTCACAGGGAAAATGGAGGGAAAAGAATATTCTAGGAAGAGGGAACAACAAAGGCAAATGCCAAAAGGTGAGCAAGCATACATCTTAATATAACTCTATAAGCATAAAATCTTTCTAGATTCCCTGCATCTACAACACAATTCCAGGCTCCAAAAGTCTCTTTGTACGTGTTTCTACTCCATTCACTCTATTTTCCTATACAGCCTCCTAAAACTACACTACAAAATATTTGTACCTTTTGAACATGATGACCTCTGTTTCATGCCTCTAAAAGCTTGCATTTGCTGTCTCTTGGACTCAAAATTGATTTATCCTCTTTAAAAGCCATTCTCCTAGAAAACTGAGATCAAATATTACCTCTTTTATGAAGCCTTTCCTGATACTCTCAGATCATAGCACACCCTGACACAATTCTTTGTTTGCATGTCTGATGTCATCTTGAATGAATGAATGAATGAATGAATGAATATACACGTGAATGAAAGAATGGTTGAATGGAACCATGTATAATATATTCAGAAGATACAAATGTGGCAGGATTAGGATATGGCCTATTTGGGAGCACAGTGAGCTAGGCTTATATGGCAGGCTAAGGAATTTAGATTTACTGGGTATAAGATTATGTAAATAACTGAATCGTCTCCTGGTAAGATGAATCTAGCAAAGGCATGCAGAAAGTTTTGACAGTGAAGAAACTAGAGCTAGAGAGATCACTCTAGATGGTTAGATACCAAAATGAAGTAGTTATAGCTGAAATGAAGAGAAGAAAGTGGGTAATATTTCAGAGGGAGAACTAAGAAGTTGGCAATGGATTGGTTCAAAGAGGGACAAGGAGCAAACCTCAAATCCTTCTTCGCACTGCAAACACTGTTGGGAAGGGATTCCTCTCCCTAACCCACCTTGCTTTAAAGAAAGAGTTACTAATCATTTTAGGTAAGACTCCAGGACAGAGATAGGGACAATACTCCCCAGGACAGGGCCAGTGCATGATGCTCAAAATTGTCATGCAATCTTCTATTCTTTCCTTTCATTGCAGCCAGATCAATAAGTTAGCAGGTCAAACCTGCAAGTTCCCCTTCTCCAGTCAGGACCTTGGTACTGAAAGTAGAGTCTGTGAACCACCAGCAGCAGCGACAGGGAGCTTGTAGAAATTCAGATTCTTGGGTCCTACTCCAGGGCTACTAAATCAGTCTTCTTGATAAGATCCTAGGTGATCCCTATACACATTCAAGTTGGAGAAGTACTGTGCTAGGAAATTGTCCCTCAGTGTCAGACAGCCAGAAAACGAGATTCTCAACCTAGGGTTCACACTACAATCATCTAGAAAACTTTCCAACCTCCTGATTCTCCAGGCTGCATCCCAGACCAATTAAATAAAAATCTTCGGGGGTAGGACCCATGTAGTAAAAGCTACCCAGGTGAAAAGCTAAAAATCACTAGGCTAAAGGTAAGATTTAAATTTGGGCATTATGTGAGAAATAATCTCCTTTTCTCCTTCCCCATCCTGTTCCCATCCAATTTAACAAAGAGATCAGATTTGGGTTTTTGGCATAGGCCCTGCCAAAAAGAAAGTGAAATTTTGATTTCTAACTTTGCTGTCATTGTTTATGTGTTTACTGCCCTTGGGAATTCTTGCAAAGAAATGGAATAGATAGAGTAAGGCAGGATTCAGATATTCTACCTGTCTCCTAGCCAAACTCTATTTGGTAATGCTCCAACATTTAACCATTATTGAGATGGAGTTTGGACCTCCCTAGGAGTAAGGATAGACATTCCATTGACTAAAACAGAGGACACAGAACAGCTTAGATTAAGGAGGAAATTTAAATGGAGAATACTCTGTCTCCTCTCTTTGTGAACACACCTCAAACATTCTCCACTGATTATTCCATGCTGTAGCTTTCACCCGTTGACCTCAGTGGTTGAGGTCCCCCCCACCCCCTTCAATATTGTAGAAGAAACTATCTGACCAGAGGTTTGATTTAGTCCATATTTCATACAATGAAGCAGTAATGAAAAAAAAAGGAACATTAATTCTCTGTGATGATATCAAGAAAGAGAAAAAAATATCAGTCTGTAGTGTTGGTTTTATTGTAATAATACAGGGCAAGCATTTATCTGAGTCAGGGGCTGCAGCTGCTGCTTATAAACCACCATGATAATGAAGACCAGATTGAATTATCTTCAGCCATGATTAAAGATCAAAGAAGATTTTTTTAATAAACCCAGTCTTGTTTTTCATTGTCAAAATGGTTTAGGTTAAGTTGGATGGCCAAATAGAGAGGTGGAAAACTGAAGATCTTTTCAACAAAGGAGCTGAGCAGGAGAGAATGCAGAAATGGCCAAAGGTGGGCAGTGGGTGGCCAGGGGGATGGGTGTCTAGATAAAAGAAGAGCAGAGTCTTTGGTACACGGAAATTTTTGAAGGGTAGTCAGGGGGACGTGACCTGGCCCCTTGCTGCTGGAAATCATATATAAATGAGGCCTAATAAGTCTGGTGAAAATCCCAAGCATGAGTTTCTCAGAGGTCAAAAGAGTATTCACACCTGAGTCACTTAGACACTTGTATAGAAATAAGAAAGCCCTTGTTGAAGTTATCTGCTTACAAATTCTGCACATAAGAGCTGAGGCACGCTGAGTAATGGAACGATTCGCCTTACAGACTTGAGCCAAAGAGTTTCCTCGGAAAAAGTGTAACAAAGCCATGAGAGAAAGAAAAATGTGTGGTAGCTGGAGCAATAAGCCTTAGCACTTTTCATGCTAGAGATGGAGAAAGTAGGCCCAGGAAATTTAAATGACTCATTCAAGGTCACGTATTCCATTGCAGAACCACCTAAATGTTTTCTATCTACTGATTTTGAGGGATCCAAAATGGAATTCAGGGCCGATCTCCAGATACCATGTGGCTTATGGGAAAATACCTGATACTGTCTTCCAAAAAATTACTTTAGCATATCTAGGGTAAACTGAGGTGAGTTTAACTCTCCAATAATTTCATATGAGGAGTGTGCCCAATTGGAGTTTAACTCTCCAATAATTTCATATGAGGAGTGTGCCCAATTGGTTTAATGTGAGGAATTAGATCATTCCTGACTAAATACAAAACACAGAGATTGCATATAAGTGCTTTGGTTACCACTCTGAAAAACAAACAAATAAATAAAAAGAAAGGGAAAAAAAAGGAAAATCATAATAATAATGTCAGCTATCCCTTTCTGAATACCTACTACATACCACATATTGAATTAGATGCTCTAAATACTTACTTAGCTTATTTGATTAACTGATTTAAATAATAAACTTACAGGGCATGAAGGAATCTAACAGGAGAGATGTTTACTAATTTGTTCAAGAAATTTGTGGAGCTAGAGTTTAAATCCCTCTTACTCTCAAAAACCTATGGTTCTTTTCATAGTACACTGTTCCTTCCAATTAATGTAATGATTTTTCACATTGGCCTGGTGGGGGATTGGATGCTTTACATATCCCTTTGTGAATATGAGATACTCTCTCCCAAAAAAAATGTATTTTCTCCCATGTATAAAATTGGGTGGAATTTCAAGGAGTTTCTTGACCCCCTAAATCCATATAGAGTTCTAAATTAAGAAGTCCATCTTCATAGACTTAAAGAAGTAGTAAGTAGGGTGAGAAGGAAAGAAGACAGACAAGAAAAAAGCAGTAGATAGTTACAAGGAATGTCTTGGACTTACATTGTTTGGAGCAACTGTATTTCTGGACTCGGTTCTCTTAAATTATTTTTAAATTAACATGTAATATACATATATTTGCATAATTTCAAGTTAGTGCTTAAATACCACTATCTGCCGATGGTGGTATTTAACCTATCTGAAAGAAAAAAAAGAAAAAGAAAACATTCTCATCACTACTTAGACTTCTGTGATGTCATGGTTTTTGTCCATTAAAACCCACACCATGTTGTGGCTGAGAAGTGACCTGAGCTATGCAGACATCAACCCAGGTCATTTCTGTTATAATGGGCCATGCTTTACGACAGTGGAGTGATTTTGTTTTTGATGAACACTCACTGAATATAGCACCTTTTAAAATGTGCTGGTGTCTACTAGTGTCCTATATTTCTCTTGATTAATTTGAAATAATGCAGTCTTTCATGTACATACAATCAGCCTTTAATGTATAATGGGCCTTCCCATCCTCAGCACAGTGCATTGACTTTCCCTGATTTCATGTGCATTCAACATGCACATGGCCTTTTGTAACTTCTCTTTAACTATTCTATTTTGCTCTACCCGTTCTAGTCACATTATTTTTTCTCAAGGATGCCTTTCATTTCCATCCTATTCTGATATCATTTGGATTAATTCAATCAATTTATAATTGGGAAAATTTTCATTTGACATGGACTCCGCAGCCCTATAGGACAGCTGGGGGAAGAGGGACTTTTTAGCCACTGTTGGGGATTGAAGCGATAATAGGTATAAAAATAGGAGAAGGGGACACGTTGGCTTGAAATTTTGGAATTGCACTTTGTACTATTTGGGTGACATTTTGATTAGTGATAGTTGTCTGGCTTGATCTTTATATTATCAAAAGACATTAATGCATTCAACTGACATATTCGTTGAGTTTTAAGTACGAAGTTAGTCTGACAGAGCATAGCCTACAGAGCACAGCCCCAGGTAAAATCATTAACATTAGCTGAGTGAGTCAAAGAATACCCAAGATCACCTGATGAATGGCTAGAACAAGAATATTTTGATACCATATTCTGTGTTCTTTTCTATAAATCTTTTTGTCCCTGACTTTTGTGTCCAGATATAGTTTTGGGACAAAAATTTGCATATGAGATAAGAGTACTTTCATCCTCAGGGGGTTGATGTTCAATCATAGCCAGGTTCAATCAAACCCCACAATAAAAATAGATGACATAACCAAATTAGATTAAAAAGGAACTTTTTAAAATATTTATTTATTTATTTATTTATTTATTTATTTATTTATTTTAGAGAGAGAGTGAGGGGAGGGGCAGAGAGGGGTGGGGAAGAGAATCTCAAGCAGACTCCATGCTGAGTGCAGAGCTTGTTATGGGCCTTGATCCCACAATCCTGAGATCATGACCTGAGCTGAAATCAAGAGTCAGACACTTAACTGACTGAGCCATCCAGGCATCCCTAAAAAGGGACTTCTAAATGCGTCTGGGTCTAAGGATAGGACATGTATTTCATTCTAGCTAATCACCATGATCTCACACTGAGGCCACAATTATTATATGAACACGTGACAGAATTCAGACCAGTAAGAAGTAAGGAGCAGTTTATAGAATGTTTTTGGACAAGGCTGCCTGTACTTCTCAGACGCAGTCTCTAGATATGGACAAAGAGGTATGTAGCTCTGGGCATTCCAATAATCAGTTTATGATTAAGAAATGGGGCCAGCTTGGGGTGCCTGGCTGGCTCAGTCGATTAAGCATCTGCCTTCAGCTTAGGTCATCATCTCCAGGTCCTGAGATTGAGCCCCACATTGGGCTCCCCACTCAGTGAAAAGTCTGTTTCAGGATTCTCATTCTCTCTCTCTCTCTCTCTCTCTCTCTCTCTCTCTCTCTCTCCCCCTCTGCCCCTCCCCCTTCTGTCTCTCTCGCAAATAAATAAATCTAAAAAGAAAGAAAGAAAGGGACGCCTGGGTGGCGCAGTTGGTTAAGCCTCTGCCTTCACCTCAGGTCATGATCCCAGGGTCCTGGGATCGAGTCCCGCATCGGGCTTCTTGCTCGGCGGGGAGCCTGCTCTCTCTCTGCCTCTGCCTCTCTGCCTGCTGTGCTCTCTCTCTGACAAATAAATAAAAATAAAATCTTAAGAAAGAAAGAAAAAGAAAGAAAGAAAGAAAGAAAGAAAGAAAGAAAGAAAGAAAGAAAGAAAGAAAGAAAGAAAGAAAGAAAGAAAGAAAGAAATAGGCCCAGCTTCAGGATAAAATAAATGCAAATAGAAGTCAAAGCAAATTAACAGGAAGAAATCAGGGCCCTGGTGATACCATAGAGCCAGTGAATCAAACTAAGCGTAAGTCTTTCCTACTTCTACAACCTGATGGCAAGTATGATTGAGTTATGTGTCCCTCACCAAAAAACCTCATCCTGGGGCACCTGGGTGGCTCAGTTGGTTAAGCAACTGCCTTTGGCTCAGGTCCTGATCCCAGGGTCCTGGGATCAAGCCCCACGTAGGACTCCCTGCTCATCGGGGAGTCTGCTTCTCCCTCTTCCTCTCCCTTTGCTCCTCCCGCACTCGTGTGCGTGCTCTCTCTCTCTCTCAAATAAATAAAATCTTAAGAAAATAAACCCCTCATCTCTAAGATATACTAATTTTGTGCTACTCCTTAACTCATGGCTCCCAAATTGATTCTGCTTATGTTCAGAGACTTTTTAAATCTTGCTTAGGTACTATTTCTTTTAGTTTTTGTTTTTGTTTTTGTTTTTGTCCTAATCTCTGTATCAGAGGTATTTGAACAAACTCCACCCAGAAAGGATGAGGCAGTGACCATTCCATTCATTGCCATTTTTTCTGATCCCTCTCTTACCTCCACAGAATTACTTCCCGTATGCTTCAGCCAACACCAGATGTTCCTAGAAACAGTAATTCTTGTAAATAGATTCCCCCTTTATTTGCTTACTAAAATGTTTCTCTAATAAATATCTGTGTTCCTGATTTGAGCCCCCTGGATATGTTAGACCTCTAAGTTCCAAGGACTTGGCTGGAAAATGAGCCTGTGGTCCTTGCTTCCTACAAAGACCTTAGGAATGACAATAACATTTTTAAAGAGTTTGTCTCGTAATGAGGGCTTTAGTATCACACAAATCATGATTTTCATCTTGACCTCGACACTATGTAACCCTGGACAAGTTGTTTAGCCTCGTGTTTTTCACCTCTCCCATCTGTAAAATGGGTGTGGGTGTTATAATCCACACTTCAACTAAAAGTTGTGAATATGAAATAAGATCATGTAAGTTAAGGGATTAACAGAATTCCAGGCACATCAGAGATACTCAGTGAATAGTAATTATGATATATATCTTTCAAATGATTCTTTCTTCCTGGTATTCAAGTCCTTGTGTAATCCCCTCCCTTAGTGAATCACTTCTATAAAAAAGAATGTAGCAAATATGATAGAATGTCACTTCTATGGGCAGGTTATGAAAGGCTATGCCTTCTATCTTACTGGGCTCTCTCTATTGCCTTCTCATCTTACACACATTGATGAAGCCAGCTACCATGTTGGAGAGGTTCATGCAATAAAGAACTGAGGGTGACCTCAGGCCAATAGCCAGCAGGAAACTGAGGCCTTCAATCTATCATTCTATAAAGAATTGAATCCTATCAGCAATCACTCAGTGATCTTGGGAAGGGATCCTTCCCCAATCAAGCCTTCAAATGAGACTACAGCCCTAGTCAAGAGTGTAATCACAGCCTGTGGGAAAATGAAGCAGAGAACCTGTCAAGCCATGTCCTGATTCTTGACCCACAGAAACTGTGAAATACTCAATGTGTATTGTTTTGAGCTGCTAAATTTGGAGATCATTTATTATGCATCAATAGATAACAAATATAGTAGCTTTGAAGCTATTTCCACTGCACCATTCCTTCTGCTACTTCTGCTGCTGCTGCTATTGCTAACAACAGATAGAAGATGAAAAGCCTATCCCCAGGGTTTCAGGACATCCTTGAAGAGTTATCCAAATCTTCTGTTTGTCATAAATTCACTCAAAATTTCAACATTTGCTTTCTACTCTTTAATATGTACATGATTCTTTTAAAAAATAAAATAAATACCTACCAGCTAAATGTATTAATTTCCTCCACCTTAAAATATTCAAATAAGATAGTTGACTTAGGAACCTATGTCTTATTTATTTCTAGGCATCCTTCACCCCTAATATGTTATCTATCATTCACCTCAAACATAAGCATCTTGAGAATGGTGCAACTCTACACTTAAAACTGGTTTTGGTTGTAAGACCAGAAACTGAACTTATTGCCTTCATCTATAGAGTGGGGATAATTCCCCTGTCCTCAGAGTGTTGTTTTGAGGCTCTAGAGAGAGAATATTTATCAAGTGCCTGAGTAGTAAGTATCAACAAATGTATCTTTCATTTCAAATCTCTCTTGTGCATGAATCACAGTATCTTGGAACATTATGGATCTTAATCTGCCATTGGAAATTACACTGAGAAATAACAAAACTATATCAAAAGCGAAAAAGGAAAATAAGTGACTATAAATTCACGACAAACTCTTTTTTTAGGTTATCATGTGACTTCATTTCCATAGGAATCTACAGACATATCTGTGTATTCTTTTTCCTCAAAGGGAAATATAACAGACTCTTTCCTCCTCTGAGGGTCTGGGGTGGCCACACATTGAGATGTTTGGACAAAATCTGCCTAACATCTGCTGGGATTTCTTGACCTCAGATCAAATGGAAGAATGTAAAGGAAGATGGGGTAGTAACTAGGACATTGGATCTAGTAGGGGAAACAGACCAGTTAATACAAAGTGCCCAGTGTCCTCAAGAAACTCAGGCCTTAGGTTTCCCACCCAGCAGGCAGGATAAGTACAGTTACCCACATCCACGTCAACCTCTGATGCATGGTGTGACCACAATAAGTGGACTTGTTTCCTGGAAAAAGGGAATAATGGTGGAAGCTTGACAGTGTTATATAGCATGGTATTCCTCCAACTTCAATATGTTCACAAGTCATCTGGAGATTTTGTCAAATTGCAGATTCAGATTCAATAGGTCTGAAACGGGCCTGAGACACCTACACTCCCAAAATGCTTCCAGGCTTCTAGGTGATGCTGACTAGCTGGTCCATAGATCACATTTTGAGTAGTGAAGGTGTAAAGGAAAAGGCATATGCTTTGGAACCAGACAGATTGAGTCTGAGATCTAGCTCAGCCATATATTAATTGAGTTACTTCAGGCAAATTACTTGTTCACTCTGAACCTATTTCCTCACCTGGAAAATAATTTGATTTATCCCTCGGGATTTTTGTGAATGTTAAAGGAGGAAGACATGTTTGTAAATGCTTAGCAAAGTATACCATGGTAAATTGTAGGAAGAGGAAAACCTCTACCAAATCATCAATGCCTCCATTTCTGCCAGCTCCTTTAGTAGCCAATCTGATTGGTCATTTCCAGGACAGTGAATTGGCTGTGTTCATGTTCAGGATTACTTCCAGCTCCTGTGGAATAAGCATATTTGGGTACCTTTTGCCTCCTTGGAGAAAGATAAGCCAAGTCTGTATGTCTACCCTACTTCATGCATGCCTATAACTGAGTGAATAACTCATGCCATAACTTCCTCTGTAGACTCAGCCACCTCAAATTTAAGGAAAGAAGTTAAATAGACCAGATTTGATTTCTAAGCCTCAGGCTGCAAGTCAGCTTTTACCAGAGCTCATCATTGGAAGTTATTGCATATTGGCTCAGCTATTAACAAAGAAGAGCTGTGGGGCCCCTGGGTGGCTCAGTTGGTTGAGTGTCTGACTCTTGGTTTTGGCTCTTGTCATTATCTCATGGGTCTTGGGATCAAGCCCTATATGGGGCTCTGCGCTCACTGGAGTTGTCTGCTTGAGATTCTCTCCCTCTTCCTTTCCCTCCACCCCTCCTCCCTCAGATAAATAAATAAATAAATAAATAAATAAATAAATAAATAAATAAATATATATATATATATATATATATATATATATATATTTTTTTTTTTTTTTAAAGAAGAGCTTTGTCTCCCATATGGATATTTTCCCCATGTATATGGTCACCTCAGCTGAGAGCCACCAGGTTGTGTGAGCAGCAGTCCAGGCTTTGAGCATTTATTCAGTTCTTGGTTTGATACATTTCAATTTTGCAAAATGTCACTCTGATCCCTTAATTGCAGCTTCCATCATCCCACTACCACCATACTCCTGTTATCATCATCATCATCATCATCATCATCTGCCCCAGTAAGACTCAAACCCAATTTCGTTCAGTTCAATTTGAATGGAATTGACTGAATGTCTGTGGTGTGCCATATGGTGTGGTCTTGTCCTCTGCATTTGTGATGTCGGGTGGAGCAGGTCTGTTTGAAATGTCTGAGTGCATTGGACATACTGATACTAGATACTGAGGATGAAGATGTATGAGGAGCCGCTTAACTCAGGCACTGGAGCAAACTTGAGCCTCAAGTGGTAATTCCCATTAGTGAACCCAGCATTAGGAATCAAAGGAGGGGGCAGGGAAGGGAAGCAAGGTTGAGTACACCTTCATCTCAATAGAGTCTCCCCTAGCTTAGCGCTGGGGCATGGGAGGGGGTGGTGCTACCATCGACCCAGGCAGAACCAGAAGATCTGCTCACACTACCAATAGGATCCTTATCTAGTTTGGACATTATCTGAAATTAAAATCATACCTGACATATGAGTCTCTGGAGTAAATGCATCGTGCTCTTCCACCTGAGATTATCTTGGTCTAGTTCCTGTGCAGCAAGAAGGACTGACAGAATGCTCAATTGCACTTTCTGGCAAGAAAATGGTCTTGCTCTGGGCCGTGGCTTTTCAAGAAGTTCGGAGAGTAGCTCTCCTGGAGAGAAAATGAAGCACTGATTCTTGTTTGAAAGAGCATGTCTGTGTCTGTAAATGTCGTCCTGTCCTGCCCCCTAAGCTTCCCACAGAACTCACTACCATGCTAGCTATTTACAACCACAGTTTCTTAGTCTTGCCAAAACCTATAATACATACAGAGTGAGTAATCCCACTCTACAGTTGAGGATATTGCATCTCTGGTGGTCCAGGAACTTTCAAATATGTACAAACTTCGGATACTAACTCATGTACTTTGACTCCATCCCAATGCCCTTCTTTTCTAGAATCAAGTAGTAAATATTTCCAGCTTTGTGGACCATCAAGGCTCTGTAGCAATGACTCCACTTCTGTTGTTACAGTATGAAAGCAGCAATAGACGATGCATAAATGAATGAATATAGCTGTGTTCTGACAGTGTTCTACTGTGTCTATCTTACAAAACAGGCAGCCAGGCCACAGGCAAGAATTTTGAGACCTCTGTTCTAGAATGCTTTCTGAACTCCTACCCCTGATACCTGGTGATAAGCCAGGTAAACAGGATAATAAACATTTGTGGTCTCTGAGTTCTCGTTCTGTCTAATAAATACCTTGTGACCCAGGCCTGGTCCCAGGTCCTAAATCTCATGTTGTAGTGTTTTTGTGTCAGATATGACCCACATCAATCATTAAACTATACCATATCCTTTCACTGGGACATGTATGTCATGGTAGAACACAGCCCACATGCTCCCTACTTAGCTTCATGGTATGACCCATTATTTAGTTTTAGGACTCTTTCTATAAAATAAATAGAGACTTTGGAGTCCATCGAGTTAAATAGTGGATCCAATCTTCAATCACAGTTTCAGAAAAACACAGACATGCTTTTTTCTTCTGGGCAGCTTTCCTATCGACCCTCCGTAAAGGCAAAGAGCAAAATATTAAGTCGTAACTCAAGGAAAGCATTTCTGTCATGGGCTGAGATAATGTGACTCAGGTATTTTCTTTCCAGTGGAGACTGGAGATGAATGGATAGTTAGCATGCCTATTAGACTTTCTCTATCAAACATCAGATATCGTAAACGAGCTTCTGAAAAGGGCTGGCTCTCATTCGATTCACAATAAAATCCTCTAACAAGAACTTAGAGTGCAGATAATCTCCATTGTGGATTAAAATAAAACCCAAAGATTTGGCCGCCATGTGATACAGAGAGGTAAAGATGCCATCCTTCTGGGAACACTTAAGAATGGATCATTTACTGCCTTCTGAGAGAAACAGTCAAACCACTTTAGTGCAAATATTATCCCCTCATTATCCCCTCAGAATATTATCCCCTCACTGGATGTCTTGGCATGGGATTGGTTGGTGGTGACCATCCTCAAGAGGAACCAGTGGGTGCTAGAATGAAGAAAGAACAATGACCCAAGAGTTGAATAGGAAGCCTGATCAAGATGCAGAAATAGAAGGTTTGAGAAAATGTCTGGAATTAATTTTATTGTTTATGCACATCACTAGTATGGTGCAATGTAGTCCTGCCTTACCTAAAGAGCCGAAAAGAACATGAACATAGATAAGATTCTTAGTAAAAACCAACTTGTACTCAGGAAATGTTGCTGGAAGTACAATACAACAGTGGTATGTGAAAGAAACTTTGTCAACTTTTCTGTGAGAAATAATCCCAACGACCCGGAATCCAGCCACCGGGTCATTCATTCACAGATCCATGCCTGCATATTTTTACTCATTTATGCATGTCAGCATTCGTCTATTCCTGGATTAGTTTTCATAGTAGGCTCCTACAGTATATTTGAATGCATAAGTACACAAATTCATTAATTCATCCGTGCACAAAGTCATTTATTCACGCATCCGTGCAAGTTTGATTCACTCCTTCATTTATGGGCTCTTAAAAGTATTCATTAATCTGTTCCACAAATTACCATTTAAAACTCACCATACAGAAGGCATTGAATTAAGCCATGTGTGGAATGAGGATGATTCCCTATCTTCATGGAATGCACACTTAAGAAGGAAAACAAAAGACAACAGCGAAACCATTAGCATAAAAAAAGTCTAAATATTAGAACAATTAAAACTATGTGTTGCAAGTAAAGCATTGTGGAAGGTCAGAAGCAGAGATTTACTTCCATTTGGGGCGGAGATATGGGGGGTGAGGAGTATATCATTCAGAAGAAAGAGGGCTTCAGCTGAAGCATGATGAGTAGACAGGACTGGACAGGATCAGCTAAGTCAAGGGAACCACGAGTTGAGAAAGTACACTAGGTATGAAGACGGTGCTGAGGAATAACAGGAGGCTCCATATGGCTGGGGCACAGGGACCGGAGAGGCACAAGACACTGACAGAAGCCTGACAGGCAAGAGACAGATGGATCCTGAAGGACCTTGAATGCCAAGCTAAGGATTTAAGACTTAATCCTGTAGGTGGTAGTGAGCTGCTGAAGGATTTTGGAGAGAAATTATATCGTCAGAAATGGGCTTAAGGAGGTTTACTTTAGCTGTCATGCATAGAGAGGCAGGGAGAACAGCTGAGAAGTTATTAAGGAGAAAGATATTGAAGGAGGTGTGTATCTGTGTGAGAGAGTGTGAGTGTGTGTCAGAGTGAGAGTATGAGTGTGAAAAAGTGTGACTGAGAGTGTGAAAGAGTATGAGAGCAAGTGTGAGAATGTGAGAGTATGAGTGTGTGTGAAAGAATGAAAGTGTGAATATGTGTGAGTATGTAAGAGTGTGTGTGAGAATGTAAGGGTGTGAGTGTGTGAAAGAGTGTGAAAGTGTGTATGTATGTGTGTGAAAGAATATGTGTGAGAATGTGAAAGTAGGAGTGTGTATGAAAGAGTGTGAAGTTGTGAGTGTGTGTATGAGGGTATGTGAGTGTGTATGTGAGAGAATGTGTACAAGAATGTGAGAGTATGAGCATGTGAAAGATTGTGACTGTGAGAGTGTCAAAGAGTATGAGAGAGCATGTGTGAGTGTGGATGTGAGTGTGTGAATGTATGAGAGAGTGTGTGGGAAGCAGCATGGGAGTATGTGTGAATGTGTGTGAGTGAGAGAGAGAGCATGTGTGAGTATGAGTGTGTGAATATGAGAGAATGTATGTGGGAAGCAGCATGGGAGTATGTGTGAATGTGTGTGAGTGTATGTGTGAGAGAGAGAGAGAGAGAGAGTGTGTGTGTGTGTGTGTGTGTAAGGAGGTCGGTGGGAGAGCCAGAGAGAGGGAGGAGAGATTTGGAAGATGTTTTGGTAGAACTTGAGAACTGGCCGAGAAGGGAAAGGACAGAGAAGGGAAAGGAAGATGGGTGCCTGTGGTTTTCTAATCAGGCGTCAGGAAGATGGTGGTACTTTTGAACATGAGGAGGGAGCAGAGGACGAGGAGCTGGGCTTGGGCCGGGAAGGAGGATAAGGTGGAGCTCGGTCTGCATTCACTGTGATCCTCATGATGTTGGCAAACGTCCTTGAACGCAGAGGCATGGAAGCGGGCCCTGCGGGAGCCAGCACACCATAGAGCCCCTGCCTCCTCCCCACCTTCCCCATCAGCCTTGTTCCTCTCCCTCCACAGACTCCAGGAAGCAGAAGCTCCAGGAAACAATCAAGAAAGGCCACTGGTTGTCAGAACAAGACCGGCTGGGAGTGGGGGTGGGGGGAATTGCCTACAAAGTGACTTCTGGAGCCCGCCTGTTTCTAGCGTGTCTTCTCAACCTTGGCCTGAGCTAATGAACCTCAGAGAGCAAAGCTGTCTTTTGTTTGTTTGTCATTTTGAGGTTTTCTGGTTGATTAAGATCTAAGCCAGCAGGAGGGTTTAAAATCACCAGCAATTCTTAGTTTGAGGATCACAGGGCATTCTCATCCCCTCCTGACAAAATGCTGAACTTAATATAAAAACGCTGTCCCATCCACTTTAGATGAGAGAAATTGTTAAAAGGATTTTTTTCTTTCTCCTTTTTCCATTTGAATTGTTATTTTTTTCCTCCTCTTATCATTTTCTGCTTTGTTTCACACCCCCTGTAAATCAGGTTTCTTTTAAAAGAGCAAAATTGAATTCTTAGTTACAGACAAAAACTACAAATGAATCTCACTTTGAATGAGGCCAAGGGAAGAAAAAAAAATGGTTAGTGGGTGACACTTTGAGGTTTATTTTTTCTCATCAAACCCGGGTCTTTCTTTTTCATGGACCATTTTGTCACCCTCCCACCAATGCCTACCCTACATCCTTGAAACCCCTTAACTCTTGCCGGAAAAAGAATGCAGCCTTCAGAGCTGTTTTCTGAGGGAATGTAATTATCTAAACTGGCATGGATCCAGAATTCCGCTACCCCCTGAAAAGGATTTCTTATGAAAGATTAAGTGTTAACACATATATCAACAGTGCTCCCAGCTCTGGAGTCATTCTGAGCAAACAAGAAAATGGCAACAGTTCCAGATTTCAGTCTGGAAACTCTCCCTGGGTCTCTTTCCACCCCAGGTGGCGTAGAGCTCTTGAATTTGTTCTGGTCTTGTATATTGGGAGCCAGTAGACAGATGAGGGCGACAACAGGTTTATCCACGGTGAGCCTTAAGGGAATGGGAGCCTAGAAAGCAGCTGGCCAGGAGGCAGCCCTATGAGGCTGGTTGTTTTAGGGATGTGGCGCAGGCTACTGGGTCTGCTTAGCCTGGGCCCCCATCCTGCCTCCTGTAGCCCTTGGCCTTGGCCGGCATGACAACACTGCCCTCTGCTGGAGCAGCACAGTCATCGCGCCCCACCTGAGCTCCTATGGTCAAGGACGATGGCTGGGAATATGGTGGGGAGAAGAAAGGCTGGACAACAAAGCAACCTCCAGAGTCAGCTCTTATATGGCTAGCGAGTCAAGGGTCCTCATCTCTGGTGTCAGCCTTGACCCGGGAATCTGGAATCAGACAGACAGCTCTGTCATGCATTTGCTATGTGGCCCTGGGCATGTTACACCTTTCTGAGATTCAGAACAAAGAAAGTCATCTATATTTCAGGGCTTTGGAGAATAGAAAATAAATGATACCTCGTCAGCATTTGTGACCATACCTCCCAGTTTGCCCAGGATGGTCTCAGTTCGTCCTGTGGTCCCGGGGTAATTATGAATAGCACCCCTTTTCATTCTTGAGAGGATACATCGTGTGGTTATCATAACCAAAACACAAGAGCACGCTGCCAGGTACATCAGTTACTTAGTGAGCTTTCTCTCTCTTTATCAGCCACAGGTCTTCTACTGTGAGTGCACAGATCCTCTTTTAAAGGGACAGGTGATGCAGTTTCCTTTCCCTTTATTTCTATGAGAAAAAAAAATGGACACTAGCTTTCCTGTATCCAACTAAGAAAGTAATACACGCCGTTAAGAAAGATCGTTGGTGAAGGAGGAAGGAGACATAGAAAGACAAACCAGGCCAACAACTACCAGGGATATCCGAAGAAAGCCCCTTCACCCTGTCTGCTACCTCTCCAAGAAGGGATGTTTTACCTTCCTTATAGGACTGCGGCAAACCCCAAATACAGCAGTATGAAAATGCAGTGCTAGACATTATCTCATTTTCAATGGATACCAACAATCCACAGTTGGAAAAATACCTCTAAGAAAGAAAATGCAAAATTTCAGCATATATAGGCGTATAGCTATATAATAAGCATATATTTCTTCTGAGCCTCAAAAATGTGGAGAATTATTGAAATGTCTACCACTATGATAGCTCAAATAAGCGACAATGGCCAAATTTTGTTGCATCAACATCCCTGATGGGAAGCTGGCACCAATGCCAGGGTAGCAGCTGATCTGCATGTCTATTTACATAAATTTGCATTGGTGTGATGTTAAAAAATAAATGCTGATATTAAGGAAAGTGGTTTCCCCCCAGTGTTAGTCATCTCAACAGACCATAGCCGTGATGAGCACAGACTCTGGAAACTGGCCTCTTACCTTCTATTCATGCGACTTTGAATATGAGTTATAACCTTGTCAATCGTTTCCTTATCTATAAATGGGAGTAGCAAGAATACTACCTACTCCCGAGGATTGGTGCAAGAATTAAATGAGTTAATGTGTATGAAGGATTTAGAGCATCTCCTGGCCTATTAAGTACTCAGGTATTAGCTACTATTATTATCCCAAAGCTTGTCCGTTGTCTTCTACTATCAACCTCTGTAACGAGGCCTCTGCTTTCTTCCTTCTATAAATCATAGAAGTTGGAAATTTGGGGCCAGGAGGGATCTCGGAACATCTAATCAGTCACTTTCAAACTTTCATTTTATTCCTTTTAAAATAACCACGGAACACTTTTGGGAAATGAAAGCTTATGTGGGAGCCCAGCATGGGGGGCCATGTAGCATTGTGGTTAAGAAAATGGGCTTTGCAGACGGGCAGGTCTGATTTCTAGTTCTGGCAAAGCTGCCTATTAGCCTTGTGACTCAGGGCAAATGATTCACCTTGGCTTTAAGCCTCCCTTTCGTAAGTGTAAAATAACAACCGTAATTGTAAATATTTCATAGGGGTGATATGAAACTGAAGGACTTCACACCTATTGAGTGTTTCGTGCCATGGCTGGCACACAATAAGGACCCGATTATTCAGCTCTTGAGGTTTGACTATGTGAAATGGACACACGCAGAGCCTCACCAAGTGAAACAGGGCAGAGAGCTAGGACCCAAGGGTGAGGGGGTGCTCCAGGAGAATTCCTGTGACTTTGCAGAATGCCATTTAAAAGCTCCTGATTGGGGCACCTAGATGGTACAGTCAGCTGAGTGTCTGGCTCTTGATTTCAACCCAGCTCATGATCTCAGGGTGGTGAGATGGAGCCCCGCATCCAGCTCTATCCTCAGCACGGAGTCTGCTTGAGATTTTCTCTCCCTCTCCCTTGTCCCCTCCTACTCGTGCTCTCACTCTCTCTCAAATAAATAAATAAATCTTAAAAAAAAAAACAAAAAAAAACACAACTCCTGATTTAAGCCAGCATCTGGTAAACCCGGTTCCAGAAAGCCTCCAGCCCCTGACCACACAGCGTCCATAAATCCTTAAGCACCTTTCCTCACCCTTAGCCAGGCTTCTAATTCCACCACTGTCACTGGCTGTGTGTTTGCCCTTCCTTCCCTTTGCCCTAAAAACCACAACACTGAGGCAGCCTCTTCAGTTTAACCACCTTTTTCCAGGGCCTATTAAGCTGAGCAAAAGTGTATGACATCCCCTGTGGTTGGCTCCCAGTGGGGCCAAAGTGTCCTGAACTTGCACTTCTAACATCTCCTGCTCCCTCCCTGAGCTTTCAACAGCTCCCAGCCGGAGGGGGAATGAGTCATTTGGTTAAAAATAAAAACACTACCATCTTCCCTCTAATGGCTTTGTTCGCTATCACTGCAGGCTGGCACTGAGATGAATTCCAAGCAGTGGGACAGCCAGTGGGCAGCCCAGGAAGCTGGCCTACCTGAAATCACAGCCTTGTCATCATCTCGACTCTGCTGAATTGCAGGGATCCAGCCAACCCTATGTTGGCTGGGCTGTGGGTGATATGGGGGCACGACCAACATTTGCATGGGGTGGGAGGAACAACCACGTTCCAGAAGAGAAGGGCAATGTAGATCCAAGAGTCGCTTCGTTAGGGGACAGAGGATAAGACTCATAATCCACAAAGAGCTAGTCTAGTCTCTTATTTTACTGGAAACCAGAAATGGAGAGTAACTTCTCTAAGATCATTTTAAGCAAGACAAGAATTCGGGGTTCCTGTCTATAATTATAACTATTTCTGCACCGACTGCTCTCATTTTTACTTACTGTTCCCAGTGTCATGCTACACACTACTCCAGTCAGTCCTATGAGGGAGACACTATTATTGTTCCCATTTGACAAATGAGAAAACTGAAGCTCAGAGAGGTTAAATTACTTGCCTGAGCTCCACCAGCTAGTGTGTAGTGAAGAAGTGTATGAAATTAGTTCATCTGAGTCCAGAGGCTGGATTCTCAGGCACCGTATCCTCAAACTTAGGTGGTAGAGAGTGAGTTCATTTGCCTGTGCACGTGCTGAAAGGGAGGGGACCATGTCTTGCTCATGGTTGACACCTTGGTGCTTAGCACAGTGCCCGAAGAGGAAGAGGCATTCCCTGACTATCTACTGAGTGCAGGTGTGCTGACCACAAGTGTTTGCTCCCTTAGGGCCCGTTTTTTCCCTCTAGTGGAGGGTATGAGTGACGGCTGCACACTTTGGTCAGGACAACTTTCTTTGGCCGTTTTTGGGTGACATCTCATTTTGGGGTGACACCCCTCTTCTTTCCCCATGCTCAGGTTCATAAGAGGCTAATAATAAACATTAGGGCCAAACAGGAAGGTAATGATGTATGGCAATATTGCACTGTCCACTTTGGAGAAGTCGCACATCTTCGCTGGACCTGGACTAACTCAGCTGGAAGGAAACCACGTGGTTTCCAAGGACCCCGTCCAACCAGAGCTTCCGTTAGGCTTGGCTAAGCAGGTTTTTCTCAACCTCAGCAGGATGGACAAGACCTGTCGTGTGCATTACAGGAAGCTGAGCAGCGTTCCCAGCCTCTACCCGTGAGATCCAGTAGCACTTCCCAGTTGTGACAAATCAAAATGTCTTCAGAAATTGTCAAATATAGCACCTGGGTGGCTCAGTCGGTTAAGCTTCTGACTTCAGCTTAGATCTCGGGGTCCTGGGATCAAGTGCCACGTGGGGCTCCCTGCTCCAGAGAGAGTCTGCTTGTCCCTTTGCTAGTCACCTCCCTCCCCCGCTCGTGTGCTTGCTTGTGCTCTCGCGCGCTCTCTCTCTCCACCTCGTGAATAAATATATACAAATAAAAAATCTAAAAAAGAAAGAAAGAAGGAAGGAATGAGGGAGAGAGGAAGGAAGGAGGGAGGGAAGAAAGGAGGGAGGGAGGGAAGGAAGGAAGGAAGGAAGGAAGGAAGGAAGGAAGGAAGGAAGGAAGGAAGGAAGGAAAAGGAAAAAGGAAGGAAGGAAGAAA
Source organism: Nasua narica (assembly GCA_028533885.1). NCBI lineage: Eukaryota > Metazoa > Chordata > Mammalia > Carnivora > Procyonidae > Nasua > Nasua narica. Next base: position 66,375,886 of record CM052813.1, on the reverse strand, counting down.
GAGAAAGGAAGGAAAAAGGGAAGGAAGGAAGGAAAAGAGAAGAAAGCAAGAAAGAAAGCAAGAAAGAAAGCAAGAAAGCAAGAAAGCAAGAAAGCAAGAAAGAAAGAAAGAAAGAAAGAAAGAAAGAAAATTGTTAAACATCTCCTGGGGATGGGGGAAAAAAGGAGCCTGGTATGCAAGAACCCAAGTTCTGCCCTGACTTTGACATCCTCAGTCTCAGACCCTTTCAGTAGGTTCGGTGTCCTCTCTGGGCCTAAGCCCCCCCCTTGCAAAAGGAGGTTGTCCTATTTGTCTAGGGCGATCGGGCCATGAATATGCTCCAGCTGTGATCCTTCCCTGCCTGGACTAGGGCTGCAAGTCACCAACCGTTGAGGGAATTGGTACTAAGTGCTTCGATGCATGTATGTAACTGTCGGAATCCATTATGTGGAGAGAGTATTATGTAAATTTGTCAAACCTCACAATAATGTTTACAATTCAAGGAAAATCGTGTTAACCCCATTTCAAACCTGCCACCAGCCCCACTGAGTTCACTCTCAATTCTAGGGTTTTTGTTTTGTTTTGTTTTGTTTGCTTTGAAAAGCTGTTACCTCTGACAGGGATATCCATCTCCCTATAGTGCAGGATAGAGTCCAGATTTCATCTGTGCAAATCTGGGTTCACCTCCTCCAGGAAGCCTCCCCAGACCACCTGTACACATATTGAGCCTCTAGATCTTGTGTGGCACAGTGGCCACCACTAGTGAGACGCAGATTTGTAGCCTTGCTCCTGTATCTTTCAGGATTTTCACTTGCAAGATTGATCTGTTTCTCTGGAGAACCTCGAGGGACTTGAGATATTACTCATCATCACTATCACCACTGCTGTTGTCCATACACCATTCAGTCCAACACATGTGCTGGCCACTGTGCGAGACTCTGGGTTTATAAGGATCAGACGTCATTGCTTTGTGAGAATCAGAGGCTTCATCGTACCTCTCTTTCTGCTCTGTGACCATAAGCTCCTCTTAGAAAGAGAGCATAACATACCACCTCCTCCTGCCTCCAAGGGATCTGCTAAGATCTCTCTGCCTCCAGAGAGGTGAGAGGTGCAGGAGCCCTTTGTCATGTCAGAAGTCACTCCAGCCTTGTAAGGGTTTATTACTTGTTAGAGAGTCAGGAAGAGATCACCAGTTCTGTTGACAGTAAGCGCTCCAGAGCCCGGATTTTGTGTCATGGGTCCACTGCTGTATACGTCTTGGCTCAAGCAGGTCCCTGTTGGATGAATAAATCAGAGACCTTAATTTTCCGGTCCCTGGATCAGAATGCCGGCATAATTTCTCTCCGTGCTCACAATGAATACGGAGATAAATATCCCATCACATGGGGAAATCCACACCTATCCCAACGTGAAGGATGAGTTCACTACTCCCTGTCTCTTCTTCTACTCCGTCTTTTTCTAACTTTTCTTGAAAACCTTTTGTCTCTGGAGAATGCAATTTGAGAAGAATTGGCCGTAAATATTCTGAGTAAAACTTGAGCACTGCACCGGGAGTCTCAGTGTTCGGCTTAGCCTTCTTTCTGCCCCTGCCGGAGTCACTGGGAGGGTCGGAGCGGGCATCTCACTTCTCTTCACCTCAGCTTTCCCGTCTTTAAAGTGGACAGATGGAATAATATTGGATGGTCCAGCCAGGTGTAATAGTCTAGAACAAATGAAGGAGCCACTCCTATAAATAGTCGGTTTCTTTCTCCTTTTGTCTTACTTGTTTGTCCCGCCTCTTCCCTCCTGAAGAGAGCAAGGGCCCAGTGGGGACCTAGAGGCTTGAAGCCGAACGAGCATCAGCTGCAGCACCTGAGCACCTTTGCGGGGTTGTCGTGGCAGCCTGAGCTCTCAGAGGATGCAATCAGGTGTCCCCTTGACCTGATTAGAAACGATAAGGAAGACAACAAAAGACCCAAAGTTGTGACAGCAGCTGGGACCCCATGTTTGGCTCAAGCAGGATGGAGGCACAGTGCCAGGGCCATATTCCAGTCAGTTAAAAGAAATATCAGCATCTATTTGCCAACTAATTACAGAATATCATTCAAACTTCACCTGGCCAGAACCTGCTCTCTGGTCCTCCCAGGGCCCTGGCTGAGATCAGTCTTCTTTTCCCTCTTCTCATGACCCTGCTAATACCAGAGGAACATCTTCTAACTTCTCTTGGCCTAAGTTCGGCTATAGTTAGGACTTGCTTTCTCAAGATTCTCTCTTCTGCTACAGAAACTTATGCGTCTCTCTGCCGGATGTTTTGACTCAGAAGTTCCAACTTCTTGCTTTTCCCTGCATCCAGCAAGTGTCGGGGAGCCAGAAAACCTAACTTTAAATATTGCTTCTGCCATCTCTTCTTGGAGTACTCTTGGACATCCATTTTGTGTTCTCCATCTGGTTCCCAGGTTTAGGAGATAATAAAACTATCCTATGCATTTTAAAGTGCATGACAAACTATGAAAATATCACACAGATGTTCATGTGTTTGGGGTCTAAATGGCTATTTATATTTTATAAAACCTCTTTACTTCCTCAAATTCCCCAGATTGGGTGCTAGCAAAGTTTACTTTTATGAAATAATAAATATTCTCTAGGGGAAAAAAATTAAGGGTTCACAGAAAAAATAAAATTTAAATTTTCAATTATGCAAATTTCTTTATGCAGACCTCCTCAGTGCCTTTAAGCTAGAAATATTATCTGACCACAGAAGATTTTGTTTTCCCTTAGGAATTCATTATTATCATATCCTAGAACTAGTCTAGCAGGAAATAAAATTTGAGAGTGACTGAACCATACTCCCTTCTATTAAGACAAGTCCATTATAACAACTGCCTAAAAACTGGAAAAAAAATAAGATAGGGAAGTCTAAGAAAGACAGAGAAATTAGACCCTTTCATGTCTTCTTAGACTCTGTAGTTGTTTTTTTTTTTGTATGTTTCTTTCCTTTTCTTCCTCACCTCCCCCTACCACCCTTCTTAGAATCACTTGGTAATTTGCCACCAATACAAATTTTCATGCCCCTTCGCAGATCTACCGAATCAGAAACAAGCCCTTGCAAAGTGATTCTGATGCTCGCTGAAATTTCACTTTAAATCACTGATTTAGTTGCTTATTATTTGTGCCCTCTTTCAATTCCAAAAGTCCCCATTTGGACAATAAATTATATGGTTACCATAAATATAGCTACATTGGCTAAAATATTTTGTCAAATACTTCTGTTCCTTTTGGTAAACAGCAGCTGCACACGCACACACACACACACACACACACACATCTGGACATCCTAGCCTCCGCCCCAGGACACAGTGGATAAATAGACAAGTCAGCTACTAAAATTAATGCTGGGCACAGTAGAGCAACCAGACCCTCCCTCCAACACCCCGGACAGTGTGCTTTCTGAAGGATCAGTGCCTGTCTTATGACAATTAAGTGATAAGTGTGTCAAGAGCTTCGCATGGTATCTGTTATACAGGAAGAATTCAATAAATGGCTGCTATTTATATTCATTTTCTACTTTGGCTGACACTTTCTCTATGTCAGAAACTATGGTAGGTTCTGGGCATTAAAAAGTGAAGCAGGCAGATGTGACCTCTCCCCTCAGAGCTTAGGATCTGATTGGAGATGCTGCAAACAATTATGATCCGAGGGGGCAAGTGCCGTTAGGACAAGCAGGAGCAGGGGAGTAGCACAGAGCAGGGCCGCTCAGCTAGCTAGCCTTGGCCGTGGTGGGTGGAAATGGGGGTTGGAGAGTTGCAGTCTCTAGGCAAAAACAGTGGCAGGTGGGAAAACCCAGGAGAGGACAGAGACACTGTGCATTGGGGAAACTGTAGGCAGCTCAGGTTGGTGGAGTTTGTAGCCAGAGAGGAAATGGGGAAGAATCATGATGAGAAGGGATGAGTCTGAAGATGTTGGCAGGGACCTACTCATCAAGAGTGTTTGGAGCCATGCTGGAAAGTTGGAAAATTATTTTGAGGACAATGGGGAGCCATGGAAGGGTTTTCAGTGGGGGAGTAGCATGTTGTGATGAGTCGTTTATGAATTCATTCTGGCTTTGCTTCCAAGTTGTCAAATAAACATTCATTGTTTTCTCTCTCACCATACATCATTAGATTTTGTTTTAGAAAAGAAAATGGTAGCACTATTACCTGGGCATTTGGACCCCTAAACGAGCTCTTGTTCCTGCAGTTTTTGCTATCTTTTTTGTCTTGATGCTAAGCCTCGGGGCAGACTTCTAACAAATGGAACATTTATTAGCCCATCTAAATATCGAATATTTACATATATATATATATATTATTGCAATAAATTTACTGCGTTACTGTGATTTCTAAGAAATATGTATTTGGTCATTCAGATAACCAAAATATTTTTTTCATTTATAATTGGGTTTAGTCCACAGTTCCTGGCTCACAGCTCCCAAAAGTCTTGGGACTTCTTGAGGGCTAAGATCAGTGGGAGCATCCTTTGTTCTATTTGGTCTCTCCTCCTCACGCCTGAAATGTTTCAGAGCCATACAGGTGAAGTGGGGGGCGGGGGGTCTAGTTATTCGCAACAAGCCCCCTTCCACCACAACTGGGTTTATGCTAATGAGGGGATTTTTTGAAAGCACCAAAAGATGGGGCCTGGTTACCGAGGGAACCAGCCTTGTGATTAGAGGGTTGGCTCTGATTTCTGAGGAGGGGAGGGCAGCTAGAGGGTGAGTCAATCACCAATGGCCAGTGGTTTAATCAATCATACCTGTGTCATGAAGCCTCCATAAAGCCCCAAATGGATGGGGTTCGGAGCCCTGCTGGGCTGGTGACCACGCGGAGATGTGGGGAGAGTGGGGCACCTGGAGAGAGCACCTGAGCTCCATGCCCTTTTCCCCAGACCTTGCCCTATGCCTCCCTTCCATCTGGCTCTTCCTGACTTACATCCTTTTATAATAAACCCATGACGTAGTAAGTAAAATGTGTCTCCGAGATCTGTGAGCCACTCTAGCAAATTAATTGAACCCAACCAGGGGGTTGTTAGAAACTGCAGTCTGGGCGCCTGGGTGGCTCAGTTGGTTGGGCGGCTGCCGTCAGCTCAGGTCATGATCCCGGAGACCCGGGATCAAGTCCCACATCGGGCTCCTAGCTTCACAGGGAGTCCGCTTCTCACTCTGACCTTCCCCCTTCTCATGCTCTCTCTCACTCTCTCTAAAAAAAAAAAAAAAGAAAGAAACTGCAGTCTATAGCAGGTGGGTCAAAAGCACGGTGATAACCTGAATTTGGGATTGCCATCTGAGGCGGAGGGCCGTCTTCTGGAACTGAGCCCTTCGCCTGCGGAAGCTGAGGCTATCTCCAGGTAGATGTGTCAGAACCAAGCTGAACTGTAGGACATGGAGCTGATGTCCCCGAATCACCTGTCCGCACGGAGAAGGTTCCACTCCACACCCCCATGCAGCCAAGAGCGCAGGCGCTCTCTCTCTCTCTCTCTCTCTCTCTCTCTCTCTCTCTCTCTCACACACACACACACACACACACACACACACACTGGAATTGGTAAGCAGAATCCTGGGTATATTGCTTCTCATTTAATTGGCAATGAAAATCTGTGAGTTAGCCAGGTAAAATTTGAAACTGAGGCTCAGAGGGTTGACGGTGTTCACAGAGATGGCAAGACGTCTGGTCTTTTGTTTCCAAATTCCATTCTCTTCCACATCACTGCACTGCCTCTCACTCATGCATCCGTGTGTCAGCAGGACATGGGGAGAGCCGAGGTGTGACAGGCCCAGGCTTGCGTGCAGGTTTGCAATGAGTTGCTGTGCTCTGCCCACACTCCTGAGCTCAGGACAGGAGATACCAGAAAGGAAAAGAAAGGAGGAAGAGGAAGGGAGAAGGGGACATTGCTGGTCACCTTCTAACATTGCTAGAGCAGCAAAGGGGGCTCTAGAGGGCTCATCCCCCAGAGCCAGAGCTCCTGAGAGGCTTAGAGCCGCCTTGAGCTGTCCCAAAGTCAGCCACAGATCTTCTTCTGAAGATTGATTCAGGGGAAAGAGAGCTCCCAGCATAGTAGGAAGAGCACTGGGCTGAGTCCCAATTCTGACACTTACTAGCTGGGCAACCTCCCCCTCTTGGAGCTTCTGTTTCTCAGCATGTAAATGAAGACATTGATAATGCCTCCCTCTTAGGATTCCAGGGAGGATTTTTGAAAGGATTAAATGAAATAATGCGTGTGATGCTCTTCCCCACTTCTCCCCCACCCCAGTAGCTGCATAGCTCCCTCCCACACATCAGACCTTTGCTCAGATGCCCCCTTTCAGAGAGGCCTTTCTGTCCATCCCCTTTAAAATTGCAACCCTCCTCCCTCTTGGTCCTTCCCATCCCCCTGTACTTTCCCCCGCAGAACATTGCCAGTGTTGGTTAACAGTGGATAGCAAGGAACACACCTCCATCTAACATGGTAAACAGTTTCCTCGTTCGTTCGCTGTGGCTCCACCTTTCACAGGAAAGCAAGGCTGGGTTGTCTATTCTGCTCATCGTTTTATCTCCAGCTCCTGAAAGTCCTTGGCACAAAGCAGGCATGCAGCAGGTACTCACTGAATGGAGGATGGATGAATAAACAAATGAGAATATTTCATTTGTTGACTCCGCATTCAGAACTGTATGTTATGCTATCAGAGTTTCAAATAAGCTGAATTTATTTTTTAATATGTAATACAGGAATGCTGTCTCACACAAAAGAAATAATCAACACAAGGATGCAAAATAAAAATAAGCAGGAGCGCTTGGGTGGCTCAGTCCGTTAAACGGCGGACTCTTGATTTCAGCTGAGGTCATGATCTCAGGGGCCCGGGATCGAGCCCCACAATGGACTACATGCTCGGTGCCGAGTCTGCTGGAGATTCGCTGTCTCCCTCCCTCTCCCCTCCCCCCGCTCGCACATGCACACTCTCCCCCTCTATAATAAATAAACAAGGGCATCTGGTGGCTCAGTTGGTTAGGCGACTGCCTTTGGCTCAGGTCATGATCCCGGAGTCCTGGGATCGAGGCCCACGTCAGGCTCCCACCTCCACGGGGAGTCTGCTTCTCCCTCTGACCTTCTCCCCTCTCATGCTCTCTCTCACTGTCTCTATCTCAAATAAAAATAAATAAAATCTTTAAAAAACAAAACAAAACAAAAAACGGAGCCGTTAATGTTTTTAAATAAATAAATAAATAAATAAATAAATAAATAAACAAACAAGATCTTTAAAAATAAGTAAATAAACAAACAAATCATTACAGCAAAGGAAAGGCCCTCCTCCCACATCCTTGTCCCACTTCTTCCTCCCCAATTAGCCACCACTGGCTCTTTCAAACCCATCCTCTTTAGTCACAGACGTATAAATGCTTAGACACGGTAGTAAAGACGACAGCAAACATTTTCACGGTACTCACTGCATTTGAGACATGGTTCTAAACACGTCGGTACCTTACCTCATTTATTTTCCACAATGCTAGAAGACAGGTGCTATTTTTACCCCCAATTTGCCGGTAAGAACGCTGAGGCAGAGTTCCTATTTCTTTCATCCATGAATGGGATCATGCCCGAAGAATGAGCCCACAGTGTGCTTTTTTCCCATTTTAAATGTGTTGCAGTCAGATGCACCTTGGCATTTAAACTTGGACTGCGTCTGCTCCTCCCATTGCCGTTTTCAGATCGGTATAGGGTTGTCGCATTGCTAGGGCCACTTACAGGTTTCTTAGTCTTGTCCTTGGTCTCCTTCCAACTGGGGGGCTGAACTGAGAGCCCTCGAATGCCCTTCTGTAATGAATGGTCCGTGATTTTGCTCTGCGAGCCTCTCCCCCACTCGCTGTCTCTGCCCTTCTTGTCTGAGCCGGGGTGCAGAGGGTATCTGCTTCTGCTCACAAATTGGCACATGGCCCCTTTGGGTCCCCTATTAGCACCACTCTTCGATTCCTTGTTCCCTGGCGCCAAGAAATGAATTCCTTTCCCACTCAGTGGAATGTCCGAAGGTGGGGAGAGGAGAACTTCAAAAATTCTTTACAATCAGCAGATGCCCAGGGAAGTCAAGCAGGGGGAGCAAGGGGTGCTATTTTCACTAATTTGCTGACATTTTAAAACCCATCACTCAACCTCTTTGAGCCACCAGTTCCTCATGTGTTAAATGGTGGTGTCCCCACCTCACTACCTCTTAGGTCTGAAGGCTCCTATTTTGGGAGAATCTACCTCATCATAATGAGTTATAACGATCCCTCACACTTACAGACTGATTTACAACTTACCAAGTACTTGTTAAAGAGGATTATTTCCCAGACTCATAAAATCTCAGAGGTGAGCCTTACCGATGACCACAGTCAGTGGTTTGTACACTCTCTGCCTCATGCTCCCTGGCAAGGAAAGCCCGGGAGATATAATGGCAGTCCATGATCTCCTCTCGATATTTCAAAGATGCTAACGGGAATCATATATTTCCCCAATAAAATCAGACTTTAATTGCTTTTGGTGGGAATTATATCAACTAAAACTGGTACTTATTGGAAAACTAATTATCCCTTAATAAATGTAACTTAATAGACATAACCTCTTGAAGCATTGGGGGGTCTATGGAAAGAAAGATTCTGGAAGAAAAACTTAGGAGTGAAGTGATGAAGGATTTGGATGACAGAGATACCCACATTTTGTAGGTGAGGAAAAGGGAGCCCCAAGAAAAAAGTTGCACCCTGAAACTCCTCTTCTTCACCACTCCTACCTTAGACTATGCTTTGTCTGTCCTCTCTTGGACATCTTGTCCTAGCCTCTGCTGCCCCTCCCATTGCACTTCAAACTGCAACCCAAGTGGCCTTTTTGGTAGAGGACACTCTTACCCTCTGATGGATTAGTGTCCGCTGATATGTCCCCATTGCTGTTAGGATAGCGGCTCACTCTTCTCTCAGCACACAAGGCTCTTCATGGCTTGGCCTCACCATCTCTTGAGAGTCATCTCATGCTCCAACCGCACCTACTGGATTTTGGTCCCTCAATGCATCAGGCCTTCTCGCTGCCTCTCTGTGCTTTGAACACACTATTCCCTCCTCAGAATGCCCTTTCTCTACCTGTTTACTGTCAACTTTAACATACCCATCAAGTGTCAGTTTCATCACACCTCCTCCAGGAAGCCTTTGCTGCCTGCACTCCTTCACTGGAGAATTGATTGAATGCCTGCCCTGGGCATTTCGGCGCCGCATGCCTCTCTCTGGCATACACTTCTCTAACTGCATTTCCAGCTCCTTTGTACATGAGATGGTGAAATGAACATGACTTCCCCAAGATCTCATGGCAGAAGAGGCCAGGAGGCAAATGCGAGACCTTCCCCTGGCTCAAGGGCTCTGTGTGCTAGAAAATATCGCGAGGGCTCTGAAAACCTCAAGCATTTGGTTTTTCCCCCCATAGATCACACATCTGGAGGGAAAAAAAAAGGTTGCTGAACATGGAATTTATTAAGGAATCATTTTAGGACTACCAGAGAAGAAAGAAGGTATGCATGTAGGGACTTTAGCAATTGGATTCTATCCTCCAGACTGGAAACACACATGGGAGGCTTAAGAGCAAAAGCCCAAAGCAGGACCTTTTTCTAGACTGGGGAACATAGAGCAGCTTTGCCACAAAGCCTGGGCAAGCGCCAACAACGCCACTTGTGTGGGAGGGAACTCAGGTAATAAGTCGGGGGGCCTGGCCCCACTATGCCGGGCTCCCTCAAATGGCATTTTTCTCTGGCCTCTCTGCTTTCTGACACCCAGAAAGAACAATGTCAGGCAGAGAAACCAGAATCTATTTTCACAAGTTTACAGGTACAAAGCCACCGCCCACCAAAGCCTTAGCATTTAAAGAACACTGATCCACCTTCCCTGGCCTCTAGTTGCTCTTTAAAAGACACACACACACACACACACACACACACATCTAGTACCATAGTACCAAGTTGGAGGATCCCCAGGTTCATAATCAGAAAACCCAGTAATTGCAATAATGAGAAACTCTATACTTAATTCACAATGTACTTAGATCTGCATTATTAGGACTTGAACAACACTGGACAATGGATAAGTCAAGGATATCTATTATATTTCATTTTTCAAAATGAGCAAAACCAAATCTTAAAGTGTTAATCGACTTCCTTGAGATCTGATTCACGTACATAGGGTCTCTGTATACTAACACAGTAATCAATCTGAAAATGTCAAGCTTTACCTTGACATTGCTGTGCAATATTGGGCAAGTTACTCAACCTCTCTGATCTCCACTTTCCTCATCTATACAAGGGAGATGAAGTTATCACTCATGGTTATTGTGAGAGGGAATGAGATAAACTACCTAGTGCAGTAAAGATACATGCTGACACTCAATACCTAGAACTTTAGGATGCTCATCTTCTAACTCCAAATCCCATTATCCCTTCTGATCATCCTGCTTCAAACATCCTCTGGGGCTACAATTTTTCCATCAATAAAGGAGGTTCCAGTGACCTTACACAACCTCTCTGAGTCTCAGTTCCCAACTCTAAGTTGGGAGGAATAATTACAGCTTCTCCCTTATAGGGTTATTCTGAGGAATGAAGCAGATAATGCTTAGAAAGCACTTAAGACCATGCTTGGCACAGAGCCAACATTAAATGTAAATTAACTATTATCCCTGTGGTTGTTGCTAATGTTAATATTATTAGTCCCTCCCATTGTAAAATGGAATGTATACCCTCTCACTCAGTAGAGTGATCAAAACTCAGTTCTGTTTGGATCAAAGGGAGATAAGAAAGTGCCTGTATTTTCACTAAAGCTCCCCTCCCTTTTTCTTCATTCAGCTGATTTTGGAGAACTACCAACTCAAAGGCTTAAAAGGTTTTCACTGGCCATCCACTTGGCCTATTCTACAGCATTTGCATTTTATCTACAATGTCCTCACCACGTGATGTATACTTGAATACCTCTGGTGATGGGGACCTCACTATCTGTATAGTAGCTTACTCTGTACACAGTTCTATGGGCTACACTCTCTTATAGTAAGCCAAAATGCAAGTCGCAGTAACTTCTTCCTTTGTCCCACTGCTACCCTCCAGCTCTAAGTGGATCCACAGAAGTCACAGAGAATTTGCAGAAGCCCAGCTTCAACAACATTTTTCTCCAGACTATAACAAACTCGAATCATATTTGTTGGTCATTTTTCTCCTCCCTCCTTCTGAAAAAAAAAATCTTAAGCACATTTCACCATTCAAAAGACTTTTTTTCTCCCTGTCTGCTGGTTCCCACTGGGATGAAAAGCAATAAAAAGTCAGAAAGAAGTATAGATTTGCCTTCTGGCTTTGTCACTTAGACGAATAGCACCGTAACACACGGTGAATGCTATCGGTTAAAGCGAACTCCTTCCTCTCCCCCATACATTTCACCGAGGTCTGATGCAAGGGGTTTGGACAGGGAAACCTTTTTCTGGAGATGAATAAGTTGGTGAGTTAAAGATTTTGCATTAAAAACAGATCCTGGTTGTAATATCTTCCTGACAGTTGCATTTTGCTCCCCATGTTTCGTGAGTCATATAAATAAATCTCAGGAGGCTCAGCTGTTCAAGAGGGGGCTATCTGGGAACATTGCAAGGTATCTGCCAATCACAGCGTGATAAAGAGCAGCTCCAACCCAGCCCCTGCAATCTTCAAGGGGTCTGTCTGCATTCTTTCTCTTCCCCGCCCCCAGCATCATTGTATCCTCTCCTCTTTTTAATGTCCTTTGTATTTCTAATCAGCTTCCCAATCTGGCACTGGCTTTAGGAAGTCACATGAATAGACAACATGAGAGGATCTTGTAATATTTCACGCTTTCTGATGAAAAATATGCTGGTTGGGAATGTTAATATGTAATCACAGATAAAGTGTCTGAAAAGTTGCAGGAGAATTTTCCATTAAGATATGGAGATACTCAGAAAGTATACTCATCTCGTTGGAAAACCTTATCAGGCAAGTAGACAGCATATGGTGTTAGGAAAAGATGCTGGGACAGCACCCATGGGACTACATCCCTCGTCCTGCTGGGGGTTACACATGAATTGTGAGTCCAGATTTAACACAATGCAGAGAAAGTGCTCCCTCATCCAGGGCACATCTCTGACCAGCACGAGCAACATGAGGGACTGAAGGTGAATGCTGAGCCTTGGGTGTATGTGGGAGGGGAGGAGGCTGATGTCAAAGCTGACTTTGAACTTCTTTCCTGTGAGAATGGTAGTCCCATGGACACAGTAATAAACCATCAGCTAAAAGTGACCCGTGTGGTAATATGTAAGTTGTACAGTGTCTTCTCACCTGTCGTCCCATTAGACACTCCATTATAGATGAATGATAGGAACCCCCTTTTGTGGACTAGGGTACTCAGGCTCAGAGGGGTGAAGTCATTTGCCCAAAGTCATACGGTAGATGTATGGTTGGATTTTGAATGTAGGTCTTTCTGACTCCAAATCTGGTGCTCTTTTTTGCTAAAGCACATTTTCTTTCAACAGGAAAAAGAGGAATGGGTCTATTGTGGGGAAGATGATAGTAAGGACAATGGTGACAAAGATGATGTTGATAAATGAGCTCTAATATTAGTTTCATGTTTCAAACCTGACCAAGTGCCAAGCCCTACATTAGACACTTTTCATGAAATCTCTCATTTAACCCTTATAGTGTCCATACAGTGCATTATTATTATTGTTGTTAAGTTTTATTATAGATGAACAAACAGGCTCAGAGAGGTAAAATGACTTGCCCAAGGTCACATAAGGGATTATTCAAACCCAGCTCTCAGTAGATTTAAAATTTTCATCCTTCCATTACACAACAGAAAAAGGAAAAGAGAGGGAGGTGGGCAAGGACAGTTTGAGGCGGGAACATGTGGAATTCAGAGGCAGTTGGGACAATTGATTTACACAGATAATCCTTTCAGAACCTCACTCAATTAGGAGTGCTCATGAGGCGGCTGAAGACTAACAGAGCCCTAGAATTGAGGAAGGACACTGGGGAAGGAGGTGGGGGGCAAACCTGCAGAGACAGTTAAGTCCTAGGCATGTATTGAACACCAGTGCATGCAATTCCAATATGCCCAAGGGCAAAGGGATGGGATCCCTTAAAATAAGCCTTGAACTTTGTGATGATTTTTGAAAATCACGTCAACACCCTTGGTGAATACCACCTCAGTGAGCCGAGTATGGAAGGTAGTTTCCAATCAGTGTTGTATCATAGTGGGAAGTGAGGAAGGAAGGTGACAGCAAGCTACAGAGAAGTTTGTGGTCCAAAGGAGCACAGTGGCTAAATGGCTTACACAGATTATCAAGGTCAAGGACTGTTTCCCCCACTTCTTTTAAGATAAGAATTAACATCATCATGGGCTACAGGATTCGGTGGAGAAGGATAGATCAAAGATATAATCCGTGGCCCGATCGAAGGCAATGGTAGAGGATGATGCTTCAGAAAGGAGGCTCATCTTCCTCTAAGGCTCCAAGGCACAATACAGACTTGGACCAACAAATGCAGATCAGATTGCTGGAGTGAGAAAGTCTCAGGGTATGAGCACGGCAGACCTGGGTTCAAATCCAGACTCTGTCACTTTCTAAGCCTCTGATCTTAAATAAATCAATTGACCTCTCTGAGTCTCAGTTTCTGCATCTGTAAAAAGGATCCAAAACTGGATTGTTCCCAAGCAAAGATTCCCAAACATGCCTGATTCATACATTCGTTAATGCCTAAGTAATTTTTCACTGGACCGCTAGGCCAATAGAAATGCCCAACAGTTTCATTTATTGAGTAGTTAGGTTGAAACCATTCCACTAGTATGTATGTTCTATCACCTGATACACCTAGTGTGAAATAAGGATGATGTTATCATTTTGTTTTTAAATAAATGTAATCACTTGCTCACTTGTGGAATATATGGGTGGGGGGGGATGCTGCTCAACTTCTCAAAATTTGGAAAACTTGGAATCAGATTGAACACCATGACCCCCATTTCCAGTTCCAAATTGATCTTTGCATGTTACTGTATTTTTATCGCAGCAACCCTCTGAAACCCAGCATCACATACCTGTGACATCACTGAGGGGATTGTATTGTGATCCGGTTTTGACACAGTGAACTCCCCCACCCCTGTAGTTTCAGAATCCAGCAGATGTTAAATGTCACTGAATTTCACGCTTAAGTGTCAACAATCTCTTGTTGTCCTTCAACGTTTTCTGTGGGCCCCTGGGCACCTTGATGTATCACACTCAAGGTTAAATTAAATAATATATGTGTCATATGCATAATAAACAAAAATCCCTTACCAACACATAGGAAAAGGTAGAACATCCCAGTAGGAGGGGGAAAAAAAAGGAACATCCCAGTAGGAAAAGACAAAGGATATGAGACAGAAATATAAGAAGAGAAAACCCTAATGGCCAATATAAGGCCAACGTTGGATTAGGCTCCCCTAGTCATTAGAGAAGTACAAAATCAAAACAATAATGAAATAACGCTTTTGCCTATCCAATGCCTGAAAATTAAAGATTGATTCCATCTAGCTACTGATGAGGGATTGTGAAAAAGAAAAATTGTCTCATATTGCTGGTGAGAATATAAATTCCTATAACATTTTTAGAAATTAAGCTGGAAGGATCTAATAAATTTGAAAAACTGTAAATCTTTACCACAGTAATCCCACTTGGGGGAGTCCAGCATATAGAAATAAAAACACCAGTATATAAGAATAGATAGCCAAGGATCTTTACTAGATAATTGTTTATCATAACATAAAGCACTGCCTGGAAATGACCTGAATGTCTATCGATAGTAGAATAATTCATACACATCAACCCTGTGGAGAGTTGTTTACTTATTAAAAGAATGAGTTAGATCTTTGTGTATTGACAAAAAGGGATGTCTGTGATATATTGTTGGTGAAAAAGGCAAAATACAGAGTCGGTGGGTATAGTAGAATATTGTGGGGGGTTTTGGTAAAGAAAGAGAAGAAAAGGAAGCCTACGTTTATACAAACATGTGGACAGGCCAAGTAAGACAAAAGCTAACACACTTAATTGTGGATATTTATTGCAATGTATGTGGGGAGGGTGTTGAGGGAAGAAGGAGATCACTGGTTTTGTATGATCTGGGTTATTTGGCAAGTATCCACCTACCAACCAGCATTTATTGTCCTTTGTAATTTGAACTGAAAACCCAATGAAGGGTCCCCCCCACCAAAATAGTAATAGTAATAACAACAACAACAACAAGTTATTTTATTTGCCTGGCACTATGCTTGGCACATAACAAGGATTTTATGTGTTTTAGTGCTCTGTTTCTGGCTTGCTTTCTGTATGCTTCTCTATGACTCTGCTGCATTTCTCTCTGCGTAGCTATATCTCTATATCTATAGACCTCTCCATCTCCCTTTTCCTCTCTCTGCCTCCCTCTTCCTTTCAGGCCAGATGATGGGGACAAAGACAAGGAATAAGGCAGGGCACTTTCCCTTGAGGAGCTTACAGTCTGCTGGGCTGAAGATCAACACATTTGCAAAGAGGAAGGAAGCAAGGGAGACGGCACCAGATGAACTTAATTTCAATAAAGAACAGGGTAGGTCATTAGGAAGGAGGAAGCTGGGGACCTATGGGGAGTACAAGTGGCTGAGACGGCAGGATAGAGTCACCAGGAGATGAGTGGGGGATTCTCATTCAGCCATCCTCCCTGGGTGGTTTTGAAATTCATCTTTCTGAAGGCATGAGTCTGGCTCAGTCACCACTCAAAGACTCTTCTTCGGGTTCTGATTCCTTCATTTTCCAGGGCTGTGTCTGAGATGTACGGGCACACAGATCCCTTCCCCTACCCAATGCTTAATCTTTTCTATTTTGGCTGTGCTCAGAGGCCAACTGTTCTTACTCATTTCCTCCAAATCCTGCCTCACCCATAAAGAGAAACATCGGACTCGAACCAACTGTCCCATCCTGGCCGCTGGACCCTCCTCCCCCACCTCACCCAGCAGATCAGGGATCCTAAGCCAGTTCTGCCTCTGTCTCCCTAGACAGTGGTCCTGGCAGAGACAGAAAGGTCAGGTGGCCAGGCCGCTGGGCTGGCATCCCACAAACTATGTCCTAGTTTTCCAGAGAAGCTGTCAGGAGTTGCTTCAGTGCAGTCTTCTCTCCGCAAATCCCTTTTCTGAGTCTGAAGGAACGGCTTTGCCAGCCCCAGGAGAAGCCTCCTGCCCAGGGAGAGCCAGGCCTGAGAAGCTGCCATCAGACCCCATTGTCTGTGTCCTGGGACAACTGCCAAGGCTCAGACATCTTGGCTGCGGATGTGGAAGGGCCCTGTTCTGATCCCATCTGTTCGGAGTGGGGGAGAGAAGCCAGATCTCCTCCCCTTTCCCGCTCCCCCAAACCCCAAGCTCTATGGATGAGTGGCTTTTCAGAGATGAAAACCCAGAGCCCTGTCAAACAAGTCTTCTTGCTTGACAAAGATAGAATCTAAATATAGAAAGGTACAGCTGAACTCTACTGCAGAGCAAGCAACCCTCTCTGGCACACAGCTTCTGGGGGGTTCCTCCCCTGCCACGGCATCTACTCCAGTGCCCGGGACGTAGCACAGGGTCCGCAAACGTCTTGTTGAACTGACCTGCTGGATCCTGCCTGACACCCTCCCCTAGCAGCGAATGTGTGCTATCAAACATCTCCAGGAGACCCGATGACACTGCCCTGGTCCCTCACTTTCCACCCCCAAATAGCGTTGGCCCCTCTCCTGTTGGGGACCTCCTTGCAAAAATGCCACCACCTTCAAAAAACACTTCCCTGAAGTGGAGGTGGGGGACTCATGTATATATTTGCTTCCTCATGTGTCAGGTACTATATATCCGGTACTTTAGTCAATCTTCATAATGTCAGTAATATAGTTACTCCCATTTTATAGGTTTGAACATTGAGGCCAAGAAGTTAACTGACTCATCCAAGACCTCTCTGTTGGAAAATCCAGGTCCATTCTCCCTACACTGGAGAATGCCATGGGATGATGAAGGAGGGAGTCATGCTTCTAGATCCAGGTTAGGAGGAATGACATCCCATAGATCATTTCCCACAGGAGCTCCTCAGCCTCTGGTTTAAGAATCATAAAATCAGACTTCCTGGAGCCAAAAAGAACTCCATGGGAGCATGAAGCCTAGTCTCCTGTTTTTAATGGTACTTTATTGTTTGTTTTTAATGATAACATGATACTCAAATGGTATATTAGATTTCTAGGGATGCCATAACAAATCACCACACATTTGGTGGCTTGAAACAACAGGAATTTGTTCTCCCATAGGTCTGGAAACTGGACGTCCAAAGTCAAGTTTGTTGGCAAGGCCATGCTCCCCAAAAGGCCCTAGGGAAGAATGCTTCCCTGCCTCTTTCTAGCATGTACTGGTTACCAGCAGTCCTTGGCTTACAGCTGCCTCTCTCCAATCTCTGCCTTTGTTTTCATCTTCCCTCTTGGCGTATCTATGTTTTTGTGTCTGAACCTTCCTCTCCTTTCTCTTATATATGGAGACACCAGCCATTGGATTTAGGATCTACCCTAATTCAGGATGATTCTCATCTTAACCAGATTGTATCTGCAACATTATTTCCAAGTAAGGTCACAGTCTGAGTTTCTAGGCTGACTTGAGCTTTGGGAGAGACACTATCCAAACCAATACAGATGGAATATTATGGTGCCTAGGAGTGTGGACTCAGGAGTCAGGCTGTCTGGGACTTTAATCTCAGACCCACCGCTTTTTCCTGTGTGACCTAGAAAATCTCTTAACCTTTCAGGGTCCTCATCTATAAAATAGAGATAATTATAGTACCAGTTTCATGGGCTGGTTGGGAGAAACCACTAAGATAATCCATGCACAAGGCTTAGCCCAATGCTTGGCATACAGTAAGTGCTCAAACTTTAGCTCCTCTTCCTATATGATGGTGGGTAAGAGTATTGGGTCTGCAGCCATGGTGCTGGGATAGAATCCTCAATCTACCACTTTCACTTGTGGAAGATGGGCAAGCTACTTAATTTCTCCGAGTCTTAATTTATTTCTTTTTTTTATTAACATATAATGTATTAATTGTTTTAGGGGTACAGGTCTGTGATTCATCAGTCTTATACAACTCACAGCTCCGAGCCCTAATTTCTTCATGTATAGAACAGAGATCATTGTATCCTGCATGTAGCAAGTTCCCAGTAAATTGTGGCTGTGCTGATATTGATGTTCCCAATTTGAATCCATGTGATAGTATGTAGTCCCATCATGCAGTAGAAACAGGCTCAGCAGAGGGGGCCTGGAATTCTGGCAGAGAACACCCAGAGCCCGATGGGCACTGGGTTGTTCAGAGGGAGGCAGCCAAAGGGTCTGATACACTGAGGCCAGGCTTGTCTGTCCTTGGCAACAGTCCAAGGAGCTGAACCCATCTCCCCCGAGGTTGGCTCACACTCCGTGGATACACAGGAGACCTAGGAGGCATACACACACACACACACACACACACACACACACACACACACACACTCCCACGAGTCTCCAGCTGCCAGATGAAGGTGACTTAGGAGATGTGACGGTGGAGAAGGGATGGGGAGCCGGGGGCGGAGAAGCAGCATGAAGCTCATTAGTAACTGACTACTCTGGTGGAACAGACCTCTCCTGGGGGCCATAACTCTGTCCCTGGAAGAAAGAATGATGACTGGGGGATGGCTGAGGCCCCTGCCACCCACGTCTGGGGCTGGCATGGGAAGCAAACCTGAGTCCCTGCCTTCTTTACATCCCCAGCATAACCATTGAAAAAGAAGAGCTTCGGCATGAAAGAAGAAAGGTGGGGGGGGGGGGGAAATGTAAGGAAGCTGAGAAACATACTACAGGGCTTCCTTCACGTAGGCAGCCGCTGTACCGACAGGGTGCCCGACCCATCACAATCAAGGATACCTTCTCAGTCTGCAAGGGGCAGCATGGCACAGAGGAAAGGTTTTGAACTTTGGAGCCAGGTCCCTTCAGATTTTATTGGCTTGCCACAATTTGGGGTCATCTTGGATAAATCAATCTCTTTGGACCTTGGGTTCTACCTTTGTAGACATAAAATAAAACTGTCTATTTTCCCGGATTTGTCGTAAAGTTAAACCACAGGATTTAACTTATATCAACCTAATTCATGCGGGATTATCAAACTCAGCTCCGCTGTCCCCAAAGCTGGGTTAAGTGACCCTGCTCGGGGCCCTGCCAAGCCCTTGCATGTCCCTCTGCCACACACAAATCCTTTGTTGCTGAATTGTAATTGCAGGTTGCCTTGTCCAATGTCCCACGCTAGGCTCCGAGCTCCCTCAGGGCAGGGAATGCTTGTTCATTTTGGCATTCTCAGGGCCCAGCATAATTCCTGGCACAGGCTAAGGGAACGAATGAAGAAGTGGATCTAGTTAGGTGGGATTTTAGGCAACTGTTATAACTAGAGCACTCTGGAAGGCACACGTAGAGTGATATACTGATGAAGACTTTTCTCTCCCTCCTCGAGTAACTTTAATAGAGATGTAGAAAGGAAAGTTTGCGATGGATAAGAGAAGCAGTAAACGGGGAAGTGCTACCGTGTCCCAGGCACCGGGCTCTGCATCTTACATGAATCATGAACGCGTTACCAACCAGCTGTTATTATCCCCATTGTGCACTTAAGGAAATGGAGGCTCAGAGACGCCAGTTAACTTCCCCAGGATGCCAAAGCAAATTAAAACCCTGTGTGTCAGGGACAGATATTCTTCTAGTCCTGATTATAAGGGAAGTGACTTTACGGTCCTAGGAGTCTCAGAAGGGCCCAAGGCTGTGAGGACGCAGAAAGAGGGAGAAGGAGAAAAATGCCCTTCTGATTTTTTCAGAAGGAAAATATTGCCTGTATATAATAAACTGACCAAAGTTGAGGGTGAAAATGCCTTGATGTGGGATGGGGAAAGATTCAAGCATCGCTCGGGTGAGGCCATCCATTGTTTGTTGAGCTTGTATCAGGTACAAGAAGAATTAGATGTATTTTTTTTTCTCTTTTAGTTTTCCCAAGACAACCCCATTTTACAGATGGATATAACGAGGCACATTGCTGGTGTGCATAACTGAGATTAATAGCCAAGCGTACTGACCACAAAGGGCACAGTGGCTGGAATCTTTGCCACCAGAATAAAGCAGATATGTAGACACTGAGACTCGAAGTCCAACCTCGCATAAATACAAGTTATGTTTTGTTTTGTTTTACTCTGAATTACACAAGTATTCATTCTGAACCCCCTTACCTCCCACCTGCCATCTCCCTCTCCCTCTGGCCTAAGAACAGTGCTGATCTTAGGATCCTTTTGACGCCAAGCAACAATGACAAATAATATGCCACCCCAAGGACATAATTAAAAAAAATACATAAAGATTTAATTACAAGGATGTTCATCACCAAACTATTTATAATATAAAAATAAATAAATAAAATAAAGCTCCCCAAACACCAAAAGCAAGCAATTGAACTAATAAACTACAGCACAGTCATTATACGTGGAATTCTATGCAGCAATTGGAAATTATTCGTGTGACAATATTTAGGCACACAAACATGATCATGTGTTTACAAGGTACATGGTAGTTCTTGGAAGCAGATTGTATAACTTTCTGACTATGGGCATTATAGGTGCTTATTCATTCTTTCTGATTCTTCACATTTTATCCGTTTTCTCTAGTGGATATCTGTTGTTCTGTAAAAAGGAAAACAATTGAACAGTTATTTATAACATCATAATAAATATTTCAGCCTCAAGTCTCTTTCAATTGTAATAATAACAGGAGCAGTGTACAAGAATGCAAAAGATAGACAAGAAGTCTTAAATCTGCATAGAAATCTGACTATAAATAATCAATGCCTTTGTTCAGGGAAAGGGGAGCATCTGCTTTCTGTGTCCCCAGGAGGGGACACGTTTAAATGACAGCAGGCTGGGTTTGGGTTGAATACAAGGAGGGACTCTCTTAATGCAGTAGTCATCCAAATACACCACAGGGGCGCCTGGGTGGCTCAGTTGGTTAGGCTCTGCCTTCTGCTCAGGTCATGATCTCAGGTTCCTGGTATCAAGCCCCACATCGGGCGCCCTGCTCAGTGAGGTGTCTGCTTCTCCCTCTCCCTCTCCCCACTCATGCTTCCTCTCTTATTCTCTCTCTCTTTCTCACAAATAATTTTTTTTAAAAATTTAAAAAGCAAAACAAACAGACAAAAAACAAATACATTGCAGCTATCGACCCCACGGAGGCTGCTAACTGCCTAGATAGCCAAACCAAGAAGATTCATGTCATAATGAGAATGACAGTTCCAGCCCTAGCCACACGGTTATCTGGGATATGGGCCATGTCCCTTGTGTAATTCAGGGGTAATCATTACATGATACCCAATTAAGGGATGAGGAGATAAACCTTCAACTAGATGCTCAGCAGCATGCATCCGGAAAGCAGCAGGCTCGACCTCAGAACCCAGATCTGTCCAGCACTAAACTGGACATACTGATTACCTTGGCTTCCTCTTCTACCTAGAAAATATTCACTTCACCAACCTTATTGGAGTTCCAACATTTTTTGGATGAACTTTTACAATCTTAGACTACTTTTAGATTTATATAAAAACCATAAAGCTAGTATAGAGTTCCCATATAACCCATACCTAGTTTTCCCTATTATTAACATCTAATTAGCATGCCAGAATTAATTACATTAATATGTTATTGTTAATTACTATGTATACATTATCCAGGTTTTCTTGTTTTTTTTTTTTAAAGATTTTATTTATTTATTTATTAGGAAAGAGAGAGAGTGAGAGAGAGCATGAGAAGGGAGAAGGTCAGAGTGAGACGCGGACTCCCCATGGAGCTGGGAGCCCGATGTGGGACTCGATCCCGGGACTCCGGGATCACGACCCGAGCCAAAGGCAGTTGCTTAACCAACTGCGCCACCCAGGCGCCCGGTTTTCTTGGTTTTTACCTAATATTCTATTTCTGTTTCATATTTCCACATTACGTGCATTTATCGGGTCTCTTTAGGTTCCTCTTCATTGAGATATTTCTCAGACTTCCCTTGTTTTTGATGACCTTGACAGTATTGAGGAGTGCTATTCAGGTATTTCATAGAATGTCTCTCAGTTGGGATTTGTTTGATATTCTTCTCATGATTGGACTGGGGTTTTGGAGAGGAAGATCACAGAGATGAAATGTCATTTTCATCACCTCCTATCAAGGGTGCATGTTACCCTTGTTACCCATATTACCCAACATGACTTCTCATTGATAATGTCCAGCTTGATCACATGGCTAAGATAGTGCTTTCCAGGTTCCTCCTCTATACAGTTACCCTCTCTCCTTTTCCAGGTTTTTCCCCTTCCCCCCTTCCCATACATAATTTTCTACAAAAATTATTTGAGATTCTTCTGCATAGGAGATTTTTCCATATTCCCCCATTTATTTATTTACTTAAATAATTTATTTAAATCAATGTGACTCATGGATATTTATTTTATACTCTAGGCTATAATTCAATATCACATAAGTTTCTTATATTATTCATATTGTTCCAACATTGGACATTGGGAACTCTTACAATTGGCTGTGTCCCTTTGACATATCCCAGTTGGGGGTGTGTGTGTGTGTATGTGTGGTTTAATTTCTAGCAATATAAGACTTTCCAGTCCCACCTTGTGCATTTCCTGCCAGTCTTCAAGTCAGACTTTTCTCCAAGGAGCCCTGGTTATTTTTAGGGGAGAATGGTTTTAGAAACAAATTTATGAGCACTACATATACTTGATACTACTTGGGTTTCCTCTTATAGAGCCCTTCAGCTGATAGAGCGAGGAAACATATACAGTGTTCTAAACATTATATGTACACACATCTATAAATAGTTCTAAGTAACCATCTGTATCCCTATTAAGCAACATGAGATCATCCTGATGTTGCTAACTCTGATCCACATGTATCACTCTAGCTTCTTCTTGCTTGTCTATAATCTTCCCCTCCAACAGTGAGAAACCTGGCTCCTACTCTCTGCCATCATTTACTTAATTTTCCAGTGTGTATAATAAAGGTTCTAGAATCTTTACTTTGTACGTCCATGGAAAACAACATTTTCAACTGGAGTATAGTGCTCATGTGCAGTTCCTTTTGCCTTTAGCCTTAGGTACTCTACTCATTTCCAAGGTTACCTAGATTAACACTTCTTCCCACCGCAACTCCCTTCAGTGAGATTGTATCATGTATTTGCAATACAATTAGAATCTTTTGTGATACCCTGCCTTTCATCCTGGGATTCTCTGAACTCCCACATCATTTTTTAAATTTGCATGCATTAAGGTTCATACTTTGTGCTGTAAAGTTCTATGTGTTTTGATAAATGCCTAATGTCATACATCCACCATTAGAGTATCATACGGAACAGTTTCACAGTCCTAAAATATGCCTTGTGCTTCACCTATTGTCCCCTTCCCCATTCAAATCTCTGGCAACTACTTATCTATTTACCATTTCTGTAGATTTGCCTTTTCCAGAATATTTTATAAATGGAGTGGTACAATATGCAGCCTTTTTTTGACCAGCTTCCTTCACTTAGCTGTTTTAAGATTCAACCATGTCTTTGGCCAGAATGCTCATTCCCTTTTATCACTGCATAGTATTCCCCTGCACGGATGAACTGTGATGTGTTTATGCTTTCACATACTGAAAGACTTCTTGGTTGATATCAGTTTTCTGGCAATTACCAATAAAGCTGCTATAAATATTTAAATGCTAGTTATTGTGTGGCTTAAGTTTTCGAGTCAGTTGGATAAATACCTATGAGTGGGATTGCTGAAGTGTACCAGAAGGCTATGTTTAGCTCTTGTAAGGACTTGCCAAACTGTCTTCCAAGGTGGTTGTATTATTTTCCATCCCCACCGACAATGAATAAGAGTTCTTGTCGCTTAGCATTCTTGCCAGAAATTGGTATTGTGAGCTTTTTGGATTGTAGCCATTCTGATAGGTGTGTAGTGGTTCCTCATTTTAATTTGCATTTTCCTAATGATAAATCGTGTGGAGCATCTTTTCATATGCTTCCTTGCCATCTGTATATCTTCTTTGGTAAGGCATGTTCAGATCTTTTCCTATTTTTAAATTGATTTTTTTTCTTATTGCCCCATTTTTGAGAGTTCTTTGTATATTTGGGAACAAGTTCATATATGTGTTTTGCAAATATTTTCTCCCAGGCTGTGGTTTGTCTTTTCATTCCCTTAAGAATGTGTTAGATGGAGGAAATTTTTTTTTAAATTCTAATGAAGACTAATATCAATTTTCTTCTACTATGGATCATTCTTTAGTTATAATTTTTTTTCTTTTTTATGATATCCACAAACTCATCTTCAAATCTAAGGTCATATAGATTTTCTCCTGCTTCTAGAAGTTTTATGATTTTACATTTACATTTGGGTGTATAATCCATTTTGAGTTAATTTTTGTGGCAGGCCAGTGCCTAGATTCTTATTTTGTTTTTGTTTTTTGCTTGTTTTACATATGGATGTCCACCTGATCCAGCATCACTTGTTGAAAAGACAAGTCTTTCTTTCTTCATTAGATTGCCTTTGCATTCCTGTCAAAGATAAATTGACTCTGTTCCTGCAGGTCTCTTTTGGGGCTCTTTCTATTCTTTTGCTCAATCTATTTTCTTCCACTGATACCAGACTGTCTTGATTATGGTAGGTTCATAATAAGACTTGAAATTAGGGAGTAGAGTCTTCCAAGTTCATTCTTCTTCAGTATTGTACTGGTTATTCTAGGTCTTTTGCCTTTCTGCATCAACTTTGGAAAGAGTTTTGCAATATGTACAGAATACTCTGCTGGGATTTTTGTTGTAACTGCATTGAATCTATAGATCAAGTTGGGAAAAACTGACATGTTAACAATATTGAATCTTCCAGCCTATGAATATGAAATATTTCTTCATTTATTTGGTTCTGTTTTGATTTCTTTCATAAGTGTTCTGTAGTTTCCACATACAGATATTATAATATATTTTGCTAGATTTATATTTAATATTTCATTTTGTGGGTGCTATTATAAATGTTATTTTTGTAGTAAAATTCATTACTGGTATATAGGAAAGCTGTTGATTTTGTATATTATTCTTGTATCCTGAAACCTTGCTATCATCATGTACTAGTTTCAGGACCTTTTTATTGTTTGGGATTTTCTACATAGAAATCATGGCATCAGAGAATAAAGATGATTTCACTTCTTCGCAATCTGTGGATTTTTTTATGGCTCTTTCTTTTCTGATTGCAGCAGGTGGTATGTCCATTATGATGTTGAGTTGATGTGGTGAGAGAGAACATTCTTGCCTTGTTCCCAATATTAAAAGGAAAGTGCCCCCTCTCTCAACTGAAGTATGATGTTGCTATAGGATTTTTGTAGCTATACATTATTAAGCTAAGGAAATTCCTCTCTATTCCTAATATTCTTGAGTGTGTTTGCCATGGATTAGTTTTAGATTTTTTGAACACTTTTTACTATCAGTTGGTATGATCATGTTTTTTTTCTTCTTTAGTCCATTTATATGGTTGATAACGCTGATTTCAATGGTTGAACCAGACTTACATACCTGGAATTAATTCTATTGGGTAATAGTGTATACTTCTTTTTATACAGTGTTGGAATTTATTTGCTAATATTTACTTGAGAGTTTTCACATTATATGATTATGAAAGATACCAGTCTATAGTTATCTCTTCTTGTGATGTCTTTGTTCAGTTTTGGTATTGAGGTAATGCTGGCTTCATAGAGTTAGTTTGCGAATCTTCTCCCCTCTCCCCCCGTCCCCCCCACCATCAGTTTATATTTCCTGAAGACACTGTAGAGAATTGCTATTATTTCTTCCTGGAATCTTTGGTAGAATTCACCAGTGAAACCATCTGGGCCTGGTGTTTTCTTTTTCAGAAGGTTATTCATTATTGGTTCAATTTCTTTAATAGATAAGAGTATATTCAGGTTATATATTTCTCTCTGTGTGAGGATTGTTTATCTTTCAAGGAATTGGTCCATTTCATCTCAGTTATTAAATTTTGGCCATAAAGGGTTTTTTTCATAATATTCCTTTAGTATCCTCTTCATGTTCATGGGATCAATATTCATGATCTTTCCTGCGTTTCTAATATTGGTAAATTATGTCTTCTCTCTGTTTTTTATTGGCTAGCCTGGCTAGAGGTTTATCAATTTTACTGATCCTTTCAAAGAACCAGCTTTGGGTTCTGTGGATTTTTTCCTTTTTTTTTTTTCTTTTCTGTTTTCAATTTCATTGATTTCTGCTCTAATTTTTATTATTTTTTTTATTCTGCTTGTTTTAGGCTTAAATTCCTCTTCTTTGTCCAGTTTCCATCTCTTTAGTTACATTCCCCATCTGTTCTTGACTGTTGTATACCTTTCCGTTAGAGTACTTAGCATATTCACCTGGGTGGGTTATTTTATTTATTTTATTTTATTTTATTTATTTATTTTTTATTTTATTTTATTTATTTTATTTATTTGAGAGAGCGTGAGAGTGAGAGAAAGCACAAGCAGGCTGAAGGGCAGAGGGAGAAGCAGACTCCCCACTGAGTAGGGAGCCCGATGCCCGACTGGATCCTGGGACTCCCAGATCATGACCTGAGCCGAAGACAGACAGACATTCAACCAACTGAACCACCCAGGTGCCCCTCACCTGGGTTATTTTAAATTCCTTCTCTGATAGTTCCCCAAATAGCTATGTCATATCTGAAGCTTTTCTGATACTAGCTTTGTCACTTCAGACTATGTTTTTTGTTACCTTTTGTTATGTCTTGTAATTTTGTTGTTGTTGTTGAAAGGCAGACATGTTGTATCAGATTATAAGAACTCTGGCAAATAAGCTCTTAATGTGAGGATTTATGGTGGTCTGGCTAGGAATTGGACTATGTTTAGTGTTTAGTGTAGCTTTAGGTTCCAGAAGCTTCCAATTCCTCTAGTGTCCTTGCTTTTGTCTTCTCTCTTGAATTAGGGCTTCCTTAAGTGCTGTCCCTCAGAGAAAGTCTGTGTTTCTTAGCTGCTTCGGGTGTAACCCACTGTCGTTAACACACTGTACTGCAGCTGGTGTGATAGTAAGTTGTAGGGGAGGGGAAGCTGTATTCCTATCCTATTGTTGCTGGAATAAATTAAACTCAGTGACTTAAAACAACGCATACGTATTCTCTTACAGTTCTGGAAGTCAGACGTTTGTAATTTGGGCGATGCGTGGCTCAGTCAAGTGGCCGACTCTTGGTTTTAGCTCAGGTCATGATCTCACGGGGTCCTGGGATCAAGCCCCAAGTCAGGCTCTGTGCTCAGCAGGGAGTCAGCTTCAGATTCTAACTCTCTCCCTCTCCCTCCAGCTCACCCCTCTCTCTCTCACAAATGAATAAATAAATTTTTTTTTTTAAAGGAGTTTGAAATCTATGTCACTGAGCTAAAATACAGATGTCAGCACAGCTGGTTTCTTCTAGGGGCTCTAAGCAAGAATCCGTTCATCTGACTTTTAACTTCTGGAGACTGCATACATTTCTTGGTGGTGACCCTTTCCTTGAATTACTCCATCTTCTTGCTTCTCTTTCATATCTCCTTCCTGCTTTGACCTTTTTCCTCCTTCTTATAAGGATCCTTATGATTAAATTTAAGACCCACTAGGAAAACCCAGGATAATCTCCCATCTCAGGATTATTTAACTTAATCATATCTGCAGGTCCCTTTTACCATGTAAGGTAACATATCCACAGGCTCTGGGGATTAAGATGTGCATATCTTGGCGGTGGTATGCCACTGCTCAGATACCACAGGCTCTTTCTAAAATCTTCTCATTAAATCTGTGTTTTACTGAGGGTTGTGTCTTAGGGCAACGACCTTCACAGTGCCTCCCAAGTGCTATAATTTTTTTCCCCACTTGTTTCCTATTCCCTTTCCCGACAGAAGCATTCTCAATTTCCTTGAATCCCAGATCCTTCTGGACTATGCCATTCTCCTTCTCCCCTTAGGTGAATCAGGAGTGCTCCAAGGGCTAGAGTAATTAGAATACCCTTCCCTTTCCCACAATGAGGATAATTATCTAGCCTGAAGTATCAGCTTTTGTTATGGAGGGACTCTGGGAATATTTTATAATGATTACTTATCCCTTACCATCGCCCTGCCAGAGACACAAGGGGTTCTTCTTAGGTCTTCAAAATAAGAATCTGGTGGTGGGGGCCAGGTGGGAGTGGGGAGAGGGAGGGGATGGATCCTGGAGATAAAGCCCTTAAAAGTGTAAAGGGTGCCCTAAGACTGAAGTCCCCTGGCATTTTCACTCCCATGCTGGGCCAGACTCAGCTACCAGCAGTTCTTCGAAATTATCATTACAGTGTTCCTCCCAGTATGTGGCTCCAGCAGCTTTTGCAGAAGGTCTAGCTATGTCTTTCTGGATGAAAGTATTTCCCCAGATTTCAGAGTGGTAGTGTGCCCCAAAGCCTCAGTTCTCTAGTGGGCTCAAGAAAAGGCATTCATTTTCAGTTTCTCTGTCTTTTTCTTACTGTCAGACTGAAATGATTCCTCTTTACGTGTTGGAGCTGAAATCCGGTGTCCGAAACTGTCAGTGTTAGAATGTTGTTGCTTTGAGTTAAGTCATTGGTTTCCATGCATCACTGTATTAGTCATAGACGATCCAGGAACAAAAGTGAGGAAACCTATTTACATCAAGTAATCAAGAGATGAAAGAGAACTGAGCCCCCCAGTTTTGCTTTTCAGACGAGAAAACTGATCATCAATGAGGGGAAAGGGGGGGCTAAGTGAATGCACCCAGAGAATTTCATCTGTATTGGTCGTTGAGGTCAATTTAATATGGCCTCACTTCTAGGGATATTTCAAAGGAGATTTCCAAAGAATAATTCACTAAAAATGAAATGTCAAACATGCTAGTTGACTTTATATCCTAGCACCTGCCAACACTTATGACATAGAGCAGGTAGCCAGAGAGATGTTTTGGTTTGGCTTTTAGATGAATCAAGAGATAAATAGGTCATTTAATGGTCTCTTACTTTCAACTCTATAGGTGGTTGAGATCTTTTCTACTCTGAACAATAAAATTGCTATTAGATATTTTATCACAATTTAAAAATTTTAAAACCTCAACTAGAGATTAGACAAATCGGTTGCTGGTAAACCCAAGCTAGGTTAGTATTTTTTCCCTTTACTATTGTTTTCCTTTTATAAAGTCACACACACAAAATGTTACTTTTGAAGATCTACTTTTGTTTATATAATTTAGCAACCATTGCCTAACAAACCACCTCAAACTTAATGGCCTAAAACTATAAATACTATTATTGCTCTTGAGTTTGTTTATCAACAGAGTGGCAGAATGGTTCTGTGGCAGAGTGGTTCCTCTTTCCTTTTCTTTTTACTTTAATTTTATTTTTTCAGTGTTCCAAGATTCATTGTTCATGCACCACACCTAGTGCTCCATGCAATATACGTGCCCTCCTCAATACCCACGACCAGACTCACGCATCCCCCACCCTCCTCCCTTCCAAAACCCTCATGTATTTCTCAGAGTCCACAGTCTCATGGTTCGTCTCCCCCTCCGATTCCCCCAATTCACTTTTCCTTTCCTGCCCCTAATGTCCTCCATGTTATTATTTTTTTAAGATCTTATTTATTTATTTGAGATAGAGCATGCATGAGAAAGCATGAATGGAGGTTAGGAGGGCAAGGTACCCGGGAGAGGGAGAAGCAGACTCCCCCCAACCCCAATGCAGGGCTCGATCCTAGGACCCCAGGATCATGACCTGAGCCGAAGGCAGATGCTTCACCCACTGAGCCACCCAGCCACCCTCAGAGTGGTTCCCCTTATCTTAACTTGCCTTACCCGTACATCTGCTGTTAGCTCCGTGTCAGTCCCTGCTGATGACTATAAATAGCTCTTGGGTGGCTTCAGCTGGATTCCCCTCTATAGGGAGTCTGATCCTCTAAAAGGTTAGTTGGGGCTTCTGATATGGCCAATGGTTAGGTTCCCAAAGAAAGTTGAGCAAAAGCACTTCATGAGGCTAAGACTTAGAACCGTTGTACTGTCACCCCCATCATATTCTCGTAGCCAATTTATGTTGCAAGTCCACACTCACGGGATAGGGAACCAGACCCCATCTTGTTGGAGGGGGATAGCCAAGTTGTATTGCAAATGCTGTGGATACAGGGAAGGGTAAAGAATTGTAGCCATGTTTGCATTCACTCTGCAAGTTTCTGACATTGGAACTATGCTTCTCAATGTACAAAATACTCGTTGGCATTATATTGTGTGGGTCCTGAGTTTAGAATAGATGAAAAAAAATAGAGCCACTTCTCTGGTCAAATTTTGTTCAAGGAATATATTCAATAACAAGCATCCTGTATTATTTTTCCCGTCTTCCCCTATCATCTTGTTTTGTTTTGTTTCTTAAATTCCATATATAAGTAAGATCATATAACAGTCGTCTTTGTCTGATTGACTTATTTCGCTTAGCATAATACCCTCTAGTACGCCGTTGCAAATGGTAAGATCTCATTTTTTGATGGCGGAATAGTATTCCATTTGTGTGTGTGTGTGTGTGTGTGTGTGTGTGTGTGTGTGTGTGTGTGTCTCACGTAAAACAGGAAGAAATCAGAGAGGGAGAGAAACTAAGAAACTCTTAATCATAGAAAACAAAGTGAGGGCTGCTGGAGGGGAAGGAAATTGGGGGATGGGGTAACTGGGGGATGGACATTAAAGAGGGCACTTGAGATAATGAGCACTAGGTATCATAGAAGACTGATGAATCACTGAACTCTACCTCAGAAACCAATAATACATTATATGTTAATTAATGGAATTTAAATTTAAAAAAGAAAGCTTCCTGTAAACAAGTTATCAAGTTACCAGAGTCTCTGCTGCTGGGTGATGGTGTCCCCGCTGGGTGGCCTGATTTCTGAGCATTACAGACATCTCTCTGGAGCAGTAATTTCCACCACTAGACCCAGGTCATTCTTCTGACTTTATAACTCACTATGAATCTATTAATAAAGCACACAATCGGTATGTGTATCTAGGATTCAAATTCCTTGCTTTCTCTTTCTGACCACCTGTGCAAATTGAGCAAAATTTGACCCATAGGACTTCCATAAGCCTCCTATCCTTTGATCCCCAAAACAGCTTTGCAGGCTGAACAAGGGCTATCATCCCTGTCTTACAGATCAGATCCCAGGGATGCTACAACTTAGCTAAACTTAGAGACCTGTCATTTGTGGAGCCAGAGGTCTCTCTGCTGTTTCCTAACTGCTAGGCTCACATTTATAGGAGCTTATCTTCCCCTCAAGCACTTGCCTCTGATTTTCAGAAAATAGCCAAGTCTTGGATTGAACCAACACTTCCCTGATGAGCCACTGTCTCAACTACCGTGTGCCACAGCTGCCACCACTGTGGGCTTTAAAACGGGTTTTCAAAGACAGACTCATTTTCTCCATTATTCCAAGTGGGCCTCAGGGAATTTTAAGGGAGAGATCAAGAAACACAAAAATAGACAACAAATCCAAATCCAGTTACATGTGGTATAAAGGAAAGAATTAATTTTCTTCTCCTCCTACCCTCTAAAGATTTAAAGCCACAAGGAACCCTCATTAACCTCGTGTCTTATCCTTATTAATTATCAATAGTAATAATCAGAGCCTGTAGTTCAATGCTCCATGGGTTAAATTATGGAGCCAACATTGATGATGTTATTATTGTTCATAATAATGGTGGCATGATTAGATGCCTTTAAATTGTCACCTCCCATTTCAAACCTCCACTGATTAATTCTCGTAATACACCCTATTTAATTAAGTGTCTTTGCCTTGATTTTGCAAATGGTAAATTAAGGCACACAGAGGTTAAATGCCTTTCTCTGTACCCCTGAGAGAGGTCATTTTCTGGGCTATGGCATCTGAGCCCTGTACCCTGAGGAGCCTGGAGAAAAGAAAAGGGCATGGATTTTAAAATGGGATGAATCAGGGTATGGAGTCACTTGCTGGCTCATTAACTTTGAGCAAGAGATTGACTCTCTGAGCCTCAGTTTCCTCTTGTGTAAATGACCGGGCAGGATTATGTTAAAGGAGTTCCTGGCGCTGAAGAAATTTGAGTGAGTGGGAGACAATCAATCACATTTTATTCCCCTCCCCATTCATTCCTAAGATTCTCTTCAGATATAAAACCTGCCAAAAAGAGGAATTCTTGAAGTTGCCAATGCCTTCATCTACTCTTATATTAATTCAGCACTCACTTACTGCATGTATTTTGTGAGCGAGACATAATTTTCAATGTCACAAAGAAGTGTTTCTGTAAATGCTGTCTTTAGACTTGCAATAGGACCGCTTGAGATGAGGGCTTATAAAATAGATTCTTGGATGCCATCTGAGATCTACTGAATCAGAATCTCTTTAAGTAGAGATCAGTGATCTGTATTAGTACCCCAAGTGATTCATCTGCACTAGGAAGTTTTAGATGTATTATAACACTTATAAGCTGCAATTCCTGTTTTCTAGGGTCCTAAAGATTAAGAAGAAAGATAAGTCACATATGTAAATTAATATAACAAAATGTATTAAATAATTAAGTACTCTAAGGAATGTTCAAACACATTAACTAGGAAATTTGGGGTAGAATAGATCACTTACTGCCAAAAGTGATCAGTGAATTTTCCAAGCAAAAGGTGATACAAGTTTCCCATGAATGAATCTTTACCATGATAAAGATTCAACTCTCTGTCATAGCTTTGGCCAAAGCTTGTCTTTCCAGAACCCTAGTTTACCCCAATGTGGCCTCTTATTGGGGCAGCAACAAATCTTGGGCCTTTTATTTTTAGTGTCCAGAATCCTGAAATACAAACATCATTTTCTTTTAAACCATTATTAAAACTGTAAAAGTTCCCAAATCACACTCTGAACCTTAAAGGCTGAGGCCTGATTTCTTTTGTTGCCCATACTCTACTGGAACAATGCTTCCCAAAAAACATGAAGGAAGAATGTCCCTGCTTCTGGTTCCAAGGAAGAGCCACACTACATAAAGCAATGTAAGAACATGTTAGTAATTCAAAACATTATCCCACTCTATTGATTATTAAGGAGTAATTTTCGCATCACGTCATTTGTAATCCTCCCTCAATTCATTTGCTCCAACACCATACCACAGCAAGATGAACTCTACAACCATGAAAATAATCAAATCAATACTCTCACCACCTAATAGAAGGATAGGTGTTGATCTAAATGTTTCAAATACATCAACTCATGTCCTCATTAATGAATTTAAGCAGTGGAAGAATGTTCAGAAGGGGGATAGAAGCAAGACTATAAGGAACCACAGCTTCTAATTCAGGGATGTTTGTACTCAAAGGTCTTGTCCAAAAAGTTTTCTTCTCCTTGTGACTCTTGGCTTCTTGTAATTTAAAACACCCAGGAGAAGTCCTGGGAGGTTCCCATCATCTTGCTGCAAAATGGTGTCCATCTGGTCCCTGCTCATATCTTGCCTCAATAGATTAGAAATGGAATAAAAATACCTAAATCCTACATATCATCTAGGAGACAAAGTAAAATATTCTAAGAAAGGGGGTGGCTTCTCAACAGTATCTTGCTTAAAACTTTTTAAATGATCTTATTTATTTATTTGAGAGAGGGAGAGAATGCTCGCACAGGAAGGGAAGGAGGGAGCAGAAGCAGACTCCCCGCTGAGCAGGGAACACGATATGGGGCTCGATCCCAGAACCCTGAGATAATGACCTGAGCCAAAGGCAGACCCTTAACCAACTGAACCACCCAGGCGTCCCATTGTTTAATTAATATTTTAAAAGAAAGATGTTAGAATGCTGGAAATGGTTCCACTTCTGGTCAATAAAGAAGAGGCAGAATGAACACGAGCAGAAGGTTGCTGTTCCCTTAGATCTTGCCAGTAAAATGGGGACCCCAGTATCACTCCTCTAACTACAAATGCATCTTTCCTTACTCCCCTGTGAACAGGCAGGAGGATGGGTATAATTTGAAAACCTGGAAATGTGAGAAGGGAGGATATTCCCAAAGGAAAGAACAGTTGGATGGAGAAAGGCACCGGCACCTCCAATAGCATCAGTGCCATCATCTATCCTTTACTGAGTTTTACAATGTTTCAGACAATATGATCATTTTTTATTCATAAAATTAAGACCACACTTTATTTATAACCATTGCCTTTATTTTATTTATTATTATTATTTTTTATTATGTTATGTTAGTCACCATACGTACATCATTAGTTTTTAAGGTAGTGTTCCTTGATTCATTATTTGCGTATAACACCCAGTGCTCCATGTAATACATGCCCTCCTTAATACCTGTCACTGGGCTCACCCATCCCTCCAACCCCCCTCCCCTCTAAAACCCTCAGTTTGTTTCTAGGAGTTCATACTCTCTCATGGTTCTTCTCCCCCTCTGATCTCCCCCCTTCCATAGGATCTTCTTTATACAAAACATCTACAAAATAATCAGCGCTCTAACCATTTTGTAAATGGCAATCCTGAATTTCAAAGAGGTTGAGTAACTTCGAGAAGGAATCACAGATCAAAACTACAAGACACCACTTCACATCTACTAGAATGGCTATAATAAAAAAAACTTTCTAATTAAAAAAAAACAAGGGTTGGCAAGGATATGGAGAAATCGGACCCCCTGTATATGCCGATGGTATTGTAAAATGGTGAAGCTGCTGTGAAATACATTTTGATGGTTCCTCAAAGAGCTACACAGAATCATCGTATGACCCAGCAATTCCATTTTCTAGGTATGCACCCCCAATAATTGAAAACAGGGACTCAAACATATCTGGTACTCCAGTGTTCATTACAGCATTGTTGGAGGAGGTAATCAAGGTGACATAACTGCCTGTTGACCCTCAAGCTGGCCCTAGGCAATCAGAGGCTGTACGGCCCCTCTCCTGTCCTTAGAATGTCCATTCTGCCCACTGTTCCACAGTGGGAGCTGTTTTCAAGGATGCAGCCTCAAGAGAGCAATGTGTTGTTAGTATTTGTGTGACTGAATCCCGTTAAGACCTCTACATGAACTTGAGATTCTGATGGGTGGGTGCAGAGACCTGTTTAATCTTGTGGCCACCCAAGACAAGCCTTGTAGGTGAGTTCCCTTGCTAATTAAAACTTCCACCTACTAATCTGGAGTGGTTGGCTTCTTCCTTTAGTCTCTCTTTGCTCTCTGTACATGGGAGCCTCAGTTCAGATTTCACCTGGGAAGTTCCCAAGGTTTCAAACCAACAAGCATTATTCACCAAAAGGTAGAAGCAACCCAAGTGCCCATCAGCAGATGAATGGCTAAACAAAATGTGGTATAGTCATGCAATGGAATAGTATTAAGTCTTAAAAAAAGAATGACATTCTAATACCTGCTGCAACATGAATGAACCTTAAAACCATAATACTAAGTGACATAAGCCAGACACAAAAGGGCACATATTGTATGGATTTCACATCTATGGAAAAAGGCAAAGTCATAGAGACCGAAAGGAAATTAGAGGTTATTAGGAACTGGGAGAGAAGATTAATGAGGGGTTATTGTTTAATGGGTAGAGAGTTTCTGTTTGGGGTGATAAAGTTGTTTTGGAAATAAATAGTAGTGATGATTGCACAACACCATGAATGCAATTAATACCAATGAACTGTACACTTAAAAATGAATAGATAGATAGATAGATACATACATACATACATACTATAAAAAAAAAAAGAGGTTGACTTCTTTTTTTTTTTTTTAAAGATTTTTTTTATTTATTTATTAGAGAGAGAGACTGAGAATGAGAGGGGAGAAGGTCAGAGGGAGAAGCAGACTTCCCGCAGAGCCGGGAGCCCGATATGGGACTCGATCCCGGGACTCCGGGATCATGACCTGAGCCGAAGGCAGTCGCCCAACCAACTAAGCCACCCAGGCGCCCAAGAGGTTGACTTCTTGACAAAGTCACACAGGGAATAAGTACCTAGAAGGGAGAGGCAAAGCCCTATCTGTCTAAATCAGGTCCCGTACAGACTAGATTGTTCTACCTTCCTAGACTCCCAAGTTGGAGGAGACTGCAGATTGCAATGGAGACACACACTTACATTAATTCCTTTGTTTTGTGTAGAAAAGATCTCTTTACTCTAACTCTTGCTTTCCTGTCTCCTGCCCCCAGCAACTTGAAACAAATCATTTTCTACAATGTTGGATCTTATGGTTTAAGAATCTTAAACTCCCCCACCTCACATCCCCCCAACTGTTAAAAATAACAAAGTTCGACTATATTTTTATTCATATCAAAACCTTAGAGAGGAAAAAAAAGACATCATACTATGTCACGAACCTTCTATTTTCAAGATTTATCTTTAAAAGTGGGGAGGGGCAGGGATCTATTAGTCCTGATTCTGTGGGAGGAGGTTTCCAAGCCATGGCCAAGGCCAGAGTTAAACCAATAATATCAACTGAATGTCTTCTTTGTATGTGTACATAAGGGGGATAAAAGAGAAAACTGTCAGGCTTTTCTATATGATCCTTGCCTACTTTCAGTTTTAAAGTAGAAAAATAGTAGCAATTGGAAAACCTGGTTTCTGGCTTCTGTTCTCCCACTGACTAGTGAAGAGACCTTGGAAAAGTGATTGGCACATAATCAGTGTGCAATCAACACTGGTTATTGTTGCCGCCAAAGGTGGTGGTAGTCAATTCACATTGTTACCTAATGTCAGAGACACCTCAGTCACCGTATTGATAAACCAAAGGAGTTTGATGTGGTAACTTCTAAGGTTCCTTTTCTGCACATGTTTTCTGGACATCTAATAAAAAAATTAGAAAATTTTTTTAGGAGGAAAATTAGGAGAAAATCAATCTGCAAACCTATGTCTCCCCCAGCCCTGTCATTCTTCACTGGGGAAACTTTTTTTTTTCCCCCTTAACTTCCAAAGGTTGCTGTTGTTGTTAACCATAACTTATTGTTTTCCCAAACTTGGGCAAATTTTTCTTCCCTGGTCCCATTTCCCCTCAGGTGAAATTGACACTTTCATGGCTTGGTGAGTGGAGTGTGAAATAATTAAATGTGACAAGCCTATTGCTTTCAGATTGAGTCCAACTCCCAAATAGCAGGATTGATTTTCCTGCGACTTATGACAAGAAATGGGTCTGACAACTTACCACCCAAACGAAGGCTTTTCAGAGAATTTCAAGCAGGTGAAATTTGGACTCACAGTGAAAACTGTCCTTCGTGCTGTGACACAGCTCACAGGAGTAGACTCTATAACTCATCTTCATAGAGCCGGACCTGTCATTTGTACTAATTAAGGGAAGGCCAGTCTAAACTCCAAAAGTGCATGCTTTGGAATTCAGTTCAAATCGCTATGGGAATACACTGATGGGAATAGAAGAATAATCCTTGGAAACTGGGATGCCGCATTCTAGTTATAACACAGTGCTTGAAATTGCTCTCTAAAGGTGTCTAACCATCCTGTGGATGCTAGATCACAGAGTTCACTTACTCGGCAAACTTTGCCGATGATACACAGAACTTTGCATGCTCGGAATTAGGGGACACCTGAAATAAGAGTATAGTGCGATCACTGAGGCTCAGCTTCTCCCACTTCCATGTAGAGGAACTTCCACTAGCACCATACTCCTGGCCTCTTGATGGCCCCCAGGGGAGGATAAGAGACATCTGATTGGTGGGTTCTGCAGAAAGGCAGGGGCATGCAAAGCTTAACATGCATGTTGGTTGGTTGGTTGGTTGGTTGGGTTTTGGGGGGGTTGCCTCTCCATACAGAGGCATATTCTCAGCTGCTCTTTGCCATGTGCTAAGCTAAGTTGGGCAGGTGCTCTGTCTACGGTGGAGGCCTCTCTAGCAGTAGTGGCAGGTGAGCTAACCCAATTCAGGGCTAAAGATCTGGCGAACCCACTTGGGCAACAGAACCAAAGCCATGTAATCCAGGAGTTTTAACAGTAACAGTAGTAATAGCTTGATTTTCTCTTTTGGCTCTTGGCTCTATCTTTCAAATGGTTCTAAACACAGGTGGAAAAATAAGGTGTTCTTTACTGGAACAAGCATTATGTTCCACAGTGGTATCTGGGCATGAGCCTCAAATTGGTGCATTGTGTCTCCATGTGGTCTGGGAAAGACTAGATGTGTGTATCTTGTACACATCATGGAAAGGTCTCAAGACTGAGGGTTAGGAGCTCCAACTGCGAGTTGAAGCTCTAACTAAGAGGGGAGATAGCATGGGTTCTCCAGCCAGACCCACCTGGAATAGCACCCTAGACCTGCCAAATAGTAGCTTTCCTAACTTTGGGCACGTTCCACAACGTCCCTGTGCCTCCTTCTCCTCCCCTGTAAGTGGGAGAGGATAATGCCTACTGCGTGAGGCTGTAGGAGGGATTCGACGTGACGGCATGCGGAAGGGACGGGGCACTTCTCAGCTCCTACTGCGCCATCAGAATGGCTACCATCTTCTGATGGGAAAATGACCGTGCCTCTGACAGCCTCTGTGTCTTCATTTGTGAAAAATAAGGGACCAGACTCAGACGTTGATAAAGTCCCTGCGTGCCTACCAGTCCCTGATTCTAGTGGGCAGGCTCTGAGAGTGAACCTGTGGCGCATGTGAATTGGGGTGCAAGTATGGGGTTTACCTCTGTGTCCCAGGGATTGTTGCTTCCTTTCTCCATCTCCAACATTTTACCATTACTGGAAAACACCAACAGAGGGCATCAGGATTTAATTCTGGATGAGCTCATCCCAGAGGCTGAGGTTCTGGTAGTCTGACAAGTCTCTAAGCAAAGCTCTTTCCCCACAGGCAGGCTAAAGATTTCACTCTCCTTACCCTCAGCCTCTTCCTTCCCGGCTGGCGCTGGGTGCATGCTTTAGCTTCTGTTTCTAGAGTTTCTCCTCTGGGGGGTGGGGAGGGTGTCTGCCTTCGCCCGGGAAGGGAGCTGACAGCATTTATGGAAACAGAACAGTGATTAATGACATCTGAGCTCTCTCTGCCGAGGCATGTGGGTTAGAAATCCCTATCTACCCAAGGGCTGTTCTCAGGTTTCGGGTGACACCAGGGAACCTTCCAGCAGGCATACAGAGTGGGACAGCCAAAGCAGACAGGGACTGTGAGCAGGGAGTCCAATCTCTACCCAGTGCACCACAACTCACTCTAAGGAGGGTGACAAATGGCTGGACAGCTGAGGGCCCCGGGTTAGACGTTTGGCCAGTGCAGGTGCACTCCACCCCCGGGGACTTGAATGTCACACTGAGGGAAACGGCTCTGTCTGGAGCCCAGTGTCGTAGTATGATCTCCATCACTTACTCTGTGTGTCTTGCACAAGAAACAAATTCCTAGAGTCTTGTTGTCTTAGTCTGCAAAATGGGATTAATCCCATCACAACTTCCTTTGGGGGTGGTGTTGGGAGGGGATGGGGAGGATGCCTGAAAAGGCATTTGGAAAAGGGCCATGTCTGCATCAAGGGGGGGCCCATTGTCAGCGCCTGTGGTCCTGGTGGACATTCTGGTGGTGGCAGCAGAGGCGTCAGTCACTTCTGCCAGGTTGGAACAGGGCATGAGGGGCTGGGCAGGGCTGCTGTTGGGAGCACCAGGGGGGAGCCCTGTGGTCTTAGTTCACATCCCACCTTGCCATTCCCCTTGCAAGTCACTTACGATCTACAAAATAGGAATAATAGTAGCAGCGTTGACCCCACATTTTGTAAGAATTGTGCCAGATGTTTCACATAAAGCACTTAGTGCAGGTCCTGGAATTGAGTGAATGCTTAATAAATCATAGTTATCACTGTTATAATTATTGTGTCTTTCTAGTAACAGGCGGCATTCCTGAAGAGTATTCTAATGCCTCACATCTGGAAAGCCTCTCCCAATGACTGTGACTCCCAAAGGTCCCTCCTTTCCCTAAACTGCCTTAGCACTGAAGTTCAGCATCACCATCTTACATGGCCTGGTGTGTTTGAAGAGGAGCCTTGTATAAATTCTGTCCCACATGGCATCCTGGAACTTGCATGCTGGACCCTGAGCCCCTCCCCTGCAGTAGGCCAATTTTTATATTCTCATCTAGCATTGTAGAGTTGTAAGAGTCCAGATATAATTCAATGCCCCCATCTGACAGGACAAGTGAGGACTAGAAAGGGGAAGGGACTAATCCAAGGTCATAGACTATAATAAAGAGCAAAATGCCTCATCAGTCTATTTTGGTAATTTCTTCTTTCCAAAGCACTACATTGACTCATAAAAGGAAGTGAATGGCATTAGTGAAATCCTAAGAGGGCTTGAAGTTTGCAAATGAGGTTAGAACTCAACTAGAATCCTCCTGTCTTCAACTTGGTCTTCCTAGGTACTATCCCAGTTGGAGGCAATTTGGCCAAAACGCCTAGTAAGGTGCTTTGAAAGGTAATCCATCACTGTATTCCTAAAGGAAGGAATGCAAGGAGGGGAGGAAGAAAAGAAAGGAAAGGAAAGAGAGGGAGGGGAGGAAGAGGAAGGAGAAAAGAAAGAAAAAAAGGAAGGGAGGGAAGGAAACAGGGATGAAGGAAGGAAGGAAAAAGGGAGGGAGCAAGGGAGGAAAAAAGGGGGAAGAAGGAAAGAAGGAAGGAAAGAAGGGAGGACTTATGAAATTCTCCTATAATAGGTACTGTGCTTGGCACTTAACACCCATATGGCATTTTATTTAATCTTCAGCGCAATCTTATTAAGTAGAAATTGACATCCCTGATTTACAGACAAAGAAATTGTTGCCTAGAGAGACAAAGGTGCTTGTGCTAGGATTCTCATCCAAGTTTGTCTAACTATAAAATCTGTAGGACTTTCGTAATAACACCACCTCAAATGAAGGTTTGGCTCTTTCCAGGGACATGGATTAACAGCTCCTGGCTTTAGACTTTGGATTAACAGACATTCCCTTTGCTTCCATTTGAGACCCTCCCTTTTTCATTCATCTGTCCAGTCATTTATTCATTCCTTCTCTCTTCCTTCATCTGTTTAATAAACATGTGGCGCATACCTATGGCCGTGAAAGATGTGTAAACCTCAGTGCCTTTTCTCTCCACCCAGTCTCAGTGCGGTAAATTTGTCTGTCCTAGGCCTGCAAATGTATGTGCACACACGCGTGCACAGAGAAACACAAAGCTCCTGCATTCATACACAGACATGCGAGTATAGCCAGGGCCACCCACACTCACTGGCCAGCCCTCTGCATTTGGTGTCTT
Organism: Nasua narica; assembly: GCA_028533885.1. NCBI lineage: Eukaryota > Metazoa > Chordata > Mammalia > Carnivora > Procyonidae > Nasua > Nasua narica. The sequence goes on along the minus strand of CM052813.1, from coordinate 66,334,638 downwards.
TCCAGAGAGAGGCCCAGAGAGTTTGAGCAAGAGATGCCCTGGGGCCAGGCCTTGGGCCAGTGTCCCCGGGAATTATCCATGTCCTTGCTGCTGTGTCCCTGGATGTGGGACAGGCCTATTCTCTCTGATACTCTACTCCAGAGGGACTTTGATGGCAGGTCAGGCCGTGGGCTCTGTTTAGGTCTTTGCAGGCTGACCTGCTGAGAGAGGAAAAGTCTGGAGGACAAAAGAAGATCCAAGGTACAGCAAGGGAGTTCATCTGCATAGACACATATGAGGGTGGGGATCAGCTTGTGTTTGGGTCGTCATTTCCTCTAGCAGGGTACAAAGGAAAGAAAGGTAACAGTGTTGAATCTCATTAAAAAAAAATTATGAAGAGGGGCGCCTGGGTGGCTCAGTGGGTTAAGCCTTCAGCTCAGGTCATGATCACAGGGTCCTGGGATCGAGCCCCGCATCAGGTTCTCTGCTCGGCGGGGAGCCTGCTTCCCCCTCTCTCTCTGCCTGCCTCTCTGCTTACTTGTGATCTCTCTCTGTCAAATAAATAAATAAAATTAAAAAAAAATATGAAGAAAAGAAACAGCAAACAACAATGATGGAAATAATTTCAACAATGATTGAAATAACTTGTCCTACTAGATTTGATTATTTCACTTTTCTGCTCCCCCACTCCTAGTTCACAAGACCATTTGCTTGGTCAGTCACCAAGCTAAGAACTTTTCTGTTTTACAAGGGTGCTGTAGCAAAGCCCCGTCATGTCAGTGCCTTTCCTTAAGCTACAAAGCAAGCCCACGGCAGAGTTGAGGCTCAAACCATTTTCTGACACTGTCGTTGGCTCCCCTCCTGTGCTTCTGCCTGCCCACCTGTAAAATGTGACTATCATTCTGTTAGATTAGATCAGAGACTCTTCCACCTGGCTGGTTGTTAGCATCCTTTAAGGGACTACTGAAAACTGCTCTGAGACTCACAATGTGTGTTTTTGGCAATGCCCCGCCTAACCATGAGGAGCAGCCAGGCCCCCATTTCCGGGGACCCCAGAAGACATGACCAGGCTTCAAGATTTCATATTTCGAGTGTTCCTTAACCTTTCAGCTGGGAGGTAAGGACAGGGGGGTGGGCCCCATGTGGAGACAGCTGAAAGAGGGCCTGGAGCCAGTCTCGACTATCCCCCCATGGGCCTGGCCATAAATCTCAGCTTTTTGGGACTGGAGCCAAGGCAGATCAGAAGCATTTCCCCTTAGAGCATCTAATGTCTGGGTATATCAAGTAAGTGAGCAGCAAGTCTGCACAGGTTTTGCCTTCTCGGGAAGGCAGCAGCCTGTCCAGACTGACGAGACATCAGCTACCAGCCTTGCAGCCTCTCTGAGCAGAAATCATCTTCTCCGAGCACTGTTATTGGCCCACCTAGAGAGCCAGTTGCTGGAATCCCCTTCTTCCCCCCACATCCATCCCCAGTCTACTTGGGTCAGCCTTAACTTCCTAGATTGTTCTCCCAAAGGGAGGTGATCGTCCAGGATGCACCGAGAGCTGGGTTCCAGCTCTGTCATTCACGGTCTCTGCCATCCAGACAAGTTCCTTTTCTTTCCTCACTCTTAGATCCTCACTTGGCTTCTTGAACTTCCAAGGGGGATAAGAAAAGCAGCATGTGTTTACTCAGATGAGTGTTGCCTGAAGTCACTATAAGCTAGTGGTTAAGGACGGAGTCTCTGAAACTAAGCCGACTTGAGTTCCTATCTCCCATCTGCCGTTTACTGGCCATGTAGACTTGGGCTGCTCACTTTACCTCTCTGGGTCTTCCTTTCTGTAGCTTTGGCCTTATCACCACCCCCAGTCCAACTAGGTTTCTTTCCATTCCCGGCACATGCCTAAAACTTCCATCTCAAGGTCACTGCGTAACTGCTTTCCCTCTGCCCTGCCCCCACTCACCACCAGGTAGGCCCTGCTCATTCTCCCTCTCCCCGGACACTGCACTCCTGAGCCCTATTTCTGTCCTCCACTCCTGTCCTTGGTTTCCCTACTCTCTGTCCATGGACTTGGACCCACCTCTCGAATCCAACGGAAGTCCTTGATATTGAGCTTGCCTGGTGGTGAGCTTGCCTGTTTCCTTAGATCAAAGCACCTGTGTTTTATTTCTGGTTCTTCTGGGTGACTGTCCACTCCTACTGGGAAGCAAAACACCTCTTCCAGAACATCTGCTGCCCACAGACGTGTTCCCTGGAGCTTACACAGTCTGGGTGAATGTACAGTTGACAAGGGGACTCCTGAATTGGAGAATGGTGAAAGGCACTTGGAAAGAATCTTCATGTGTGTATTTATTTAATCAGCAAAGATTTATTTCACCAGTGTCACCATAAGAACTAGGCTATCATTAGGAAGAAGGCACACCTGGCCCGGGCCCTCGGGAAACTGATGGGCTACAGAGGAGGACAGGTGGCTAGCTAGAGCTTACACGGTGCAGCTAAGGGGAGGTTCAGGTGTCTGTTGGGGCACCGACGAGGGGGAACCCCGTCAGTCAGGGTTCTTAGCTGAAGCCAACTCTTCTAAGTAATCTAGGCAGAAAAGGAATTGATGAAAGGAATAGATTAGAACAGCTCACAGACAACCAGGTTACATACCACATAATGCCCAAACCCCAGTGTGGGAATGTAACAGGAAAGCCCACCCTGCTGCCCCCTGCCTGAAGATGGCAGAACATGTCAGTGGGCCCGGGTGCTGGACTCCAGACCCTCCACCTCCCGCAGTCTGAGCACCAGATGCTTCTCCTATCTGCTTCACCAGCAAAGAGATTTTGGGCATGTCTCCTTCCTCGCATACCTGCCTTTCAACTCAAGGTCTACCTTGGGTGTCCCCGATTGGTCAGCCTAAGGCTGTAACCAATCAAATTGGAATAAGGCAGGACATTGCTAACTCGAGAGGGAGAATGTGTGTATGTTCAAAAGCTGCTGAGTAGCGGAAAAAGCAAGACGAGTATCTATTACAGATCTCCACTGGAGAATCTGGTGGAGGGGGTGGGAGAAGGGGGGGAGGGGGAGGGAAGGCTGGGGGGCGGGGCTTGAAAGTAGAAAGGAGCATGACAAGCTCCTCAGAGACACTGATATCTCTGCTGAGCGTGGAGATAACAAGGAAAAAAGCAGCCAGGTAAAGACAGGTCCCAGGGAATGTTCAAGGCAGACAGAAGAGCAGATGCATAAACTTGCAGATGGGAATGGCAACAATTCAATGTCGAGGGAATAGACTTGGAAGGGGGATGATCAAAGTTGCGGCTGGAGAGGTGAGTAGAGCCAAGACCCTGAAACCTTACATCCCTTCCACTGAGAAACAAAAGCACAAACTAGACAGCTAATGTTCTCCAGAGAGACAAAGAAAGAAAGAAAGAAAAAAAAGAGATGGTTACACATTCCAAGACCGTCCCTATAAGCATCTCTGATGTTTCATTTCTTCTTTTATTGAAGACACATCATTGCAGCTCACTTTAAAACTCTCTGTAAGTAGAAATCCCTCACCATTGTGGAGAATTTCTCCCATAAAATCACACAGGCGTGGGCTGTTTATGGAAGCATGAGACATTCCTTGCGGAAGACGTCATTTCGTATTCATGATGGAAACCTCATCAGACTCTCTTTGGAAATTAGCACAAGAACTGCATTTCTCTGCCTCTCTAGTCTGCAGGGTTCGCCTCACACCTCTAGCTCTAATCCCACCTCCTGCATACAGACTCCCTCAGCTGTGCACATCCCCAGTGAGATACCTCCCTAATCTGACTTCCTCTGGCTTTGAGGACCTCACGCACCTCACGTTCTCAGGCACAAAATACTACCTATTATTATATCCTCTTGCAATGAGAAGCAAGGGCAGCTCTCTCAACACTTTTCACATGTAAAGATTCCTTTTTGTGAGACCTCTCCAGAGGAGGAAGCTGGAGCGTAATCTGGTTATTTAGCAATATCTAACCAGAGCTCCTTTGCACACAGAGGGCTCAGCCTCAATGCCAAATTAATGTGCAAGACAATTCAGGGCCCCTCAAGGAAGTGTCCTCTCCCCGAGACAGGATTCACACCAGTAAGCAATGTAAGGATATGATACCTCTCCAGCTATCCACCTGGGAAATCATGGGATTCAGAGGGGCAAGATCATTTCCAAAGCTATGTGAATTTCTTTTGTTCTTGAGCCTGAGTGAATAGGCATCTACACTAGTCATAGTTTTCTTAGTTCTGTCCCTATGTGATGTGTGTGAGAGAGACAACATTATCCCTTTAAAGCATAATAAGACTGTGTGCAAACCAATTTCTCTCAGTGATTTCTTTGCCTTTAAAATGAAGAGATGGGAAGGAAAATAAGTTATTACCTCCACAGAACACTGCTTCTTAAGACTTTGAGTCTAGCACTTTTCCTACTAGAGAAATAGCCTTCTGGAAAGGTGATCATATAACGTTCTGTGTCGGGACCATTTAGGGTACATTCTAGATTGGTTTAAATCAAGGACTCTGAAATTTCATAGAGACCTGGCAGTTCAAATTTGGCTTCAAATCCCCTAAGAAGAGGTACTGAGGAGCCACCACGAGCTAAAACTACTTTCTCGTTTGTGTTTTGTTTTGTTTCTTGGCTTCACTCTTGCCTCTTGTCCTTCTCTCATTCATAAGTATCTTCTGTCTTTTGCCTTCTGCCTGGCTTATGGTGGCTGACACAACCCCCAACTCTCTATTCCTTTTTTTTTTTTTTCTCCAGAAGCAGTGCCTGCCAGGTACAGACTCAGTCTGTCAGTTACCCAAACCGGAACTTCTGAATGAGGAATCCAGCTGTGTCTGTTTCTGGCACTCCATTCCAGTGTGTTATGGTCAGGCTAAGGAGGTCAATGAGCACATAGCACAGCTGTGCTCATTCATTAAGGGTTATATTAAGGTAGCTTCTCTAAGATGGAATATGGACAGAGCAGGGTTTTAAAGCTGTATTGATCATCTATTGCTACATAATAAATTGTCCTAGAACTTAAAATGATTGCAAACATTTATTTTCTCACAGTTTATGGGTGTCAGGAACTTGGTAGCAGTCTAGCTAAGTGGTTCTAACTCATAATCTCTAAGTGGTTCTGGCTCATAATCGCAACAGGGTTGCAATCCAACATCAGCTGGGGCTACAGTCATCTGAAGGCTTGACTGAGATTGGAGAATCCACAACCAATGTTGTTCACTCACGTGCCGGAGAGGTGCTGCTTGCTTTTTCCAGGAAGCTCAGTTCCTTCCCATAAGGCATCTCCAAGGGCTTCCTGAATTATCTTCATGACATGGCCATTGGTTTCCCTCAAGTAAGCAGTCCAAGAGAGATGAATTAGAAGTCACATTTTTGTGACTTAGCCTCAGTCAGTTACATACAGTCACATACTGTCATTTCTATAATCTCTTGGCTACAAGTTCAGTACCGGCCACGTTGGGAGAGAACTATGCAATGGTATGAGTAGCAGCTGGTGAGAATCATTGGGGGGCACCTTGAAGGCTAGCTACCACAAGAGCTGGCACTGTCATAGGTTTCTACGGACAAAGATGCAACATCATCCTTGAGTGGCTCATGCCGGTGTTTTTCTCCGGGCTGACCAAGAAGCTCTTTTTGAGGTGCAACCTCAGTCTCTCCTGTTTTAAATTCAAAATTAAAAACAACTTTGCTGCCTTAGCATGAGAGATGCTGCACAGCAGGTTAACTACAGAGTCATGATTTGTAGGACATCACCCACCCAAGAGATCTGTTCTCATTTCCCTGGAAATGTGTTGCACAAGTCCCTGCAGAGAGCCATGCCTAGCTCAGTGTGAAGTGAGGAGTGGGTCCCCATAAATATTCCATGATGACAATGGTTGATGGGTTGTAGTGTGGAAGAAATCCTCTTAAAAGAAGGTAGGGTAGATGCAAAGAAACTCATAGCTTCCATGTAGGAAATGTGAACATTTAATTGCTTCGATATCTACAATGCTGGCCACCTTTTCAGAACCCAGAATAGGCAGAGGAACCAAGGAGCTAAGTAGAAAATAATAAAAGTGAATTCTGTGTGCTCATTGCCAGGGAGGAATGATTCTAGGAGGGAAAAAGGTTAAATTCTGAAGCCTGGGCTGACAAAATAATGTGTGCTTGAAACCTCTTATGAGTGCAGAGAAGTGTTTTGTGGCCAGACCAGAAGGCTGGAGATCTGGTGCCTAATCCTCAAATCAGGAGCACTGCCTTTGGATTGATTCTCCTATGTTGGGTAGATCAAGACCAAAAGCTGAATTTTGAATTTTGATTATGTGTACAGAGTCATTAACAAATAACTTTGCCACTTGATAGCAGTGTAAGAGTAAATAATTGTCACGTCTCAGAGCCACTGTTTTTTCATCTGTTAAAAAAAAAAAAGAAGAGTAACCACCTTACCTAATTCCTGATACTGTTTCAAGTATCAAAAGCTGGGCAGCACGTATAGATTTGCAAACGTTCCAGAAAGTCCCTTCCTGGCCCAGTAAGGGTTGGGGATCCTCATAAGGTTTTTACCTTAAAGTGCAGCTTCTCCTTCTTCAGGCATGTGAGTAGTAGAGGTCAAAGGAACTGTTTGAAGCATCAGGCACAGAAGTCAATAGAGTTATATACAACAAGGTCCTCCGTGATAACAAAAATAATAGTCACTTTCAGTTTGGGCTTTATGGACATATTAGGAGCAAACATTGGATAAGTCTCTCTTTGAATCCAAGCGTGTGAGAAATGAAGCTCAGAGTCTGTGGGTATGAGCTTCTCTTCTGTGGAACATTCACTTGCAGGATACAGCTCTAGACAGACGGAGTGAAGAAAGCGAGTGCCAGAGATATAAGAAAGAAATGAGGACACAACGAGAAAGTCCTGATGATTTTCTAGTTCCTGGTTCCACTTTCTTTCTCATGTCCAGCTGCATTCCTGCCCATGGCTTGCTCAAGAGCCATTCCTTCCCCTCCCCCCCAAATAATAAGTTTTCCCTTTTGCATAAGTTAAGTAAGGGTCTGATTTCCATCATTCAGAATCAAAATAGCTCTAAGTAATATCATTCCTGTAAAATGAATGATTTTTTTCAATATATGATTCCAGTTGTATTGATACGGGCATTCTTGCTACAGAAGACTATTGTATTAACTTGAGACATCAGAACACGATGATTGAGAGTGTGGACTCACGATCCAGACCTCCTGGGTTCAAGTAGCTGGACAAACCTCTTAACCTCTCTGTGACTCAGTTTCTTTATCTAACAAATGCTGACAAGGATAACAATACCCGCCTTAGAGGACTGTTGTAAGGATTAAATGAGTTGTTACATGATTCATGTCACTTATTGCTTCATCTTATGGGGGGGGGGGGAAGTTACCCAGTTCCCTGTCTTGCTCCAATCTGGACTTTTCAAGAACCTACTTATCATTATACACATACAAGGGGAAAATGCCTTTGAGTGCAGACAGGAGTCATTGTTCCCTGTGATAATGGAATGAATTCAAAGTAATCAGAATTCCATGCTGAAATCGGCTACCACTGCCATTGGGATGATAGCTGAGCCCCCGAGCTTCTGATGGGAAGCCCCAAGTGAAAATGTACGTCCATGCTCAAAAATCATGGAAATAGGGATTGATAATTGAGATTCTAGCAGAAATAGAGTGAACAAAGATGCTCTAATTAAATTCTGCATAGGAGCTAATTAACCCATTTGTGTGTTTTCTTCCTTTGTGCAATAGGGGAGGCACATTATCAGCATTCACGGATTTGCAACCCATCAGTATGTTGTGTGTGATTTTCTCCCCCTTCAGTAATGTGGGAGGAGTGAGATGTCCTCCACAGGATCTCCCAGCCATAACTCATCTGTCCGAGGCTTTACATTAGTTCTGGGAGGCTCATGCATGCTTCGATCTTCAGGCAGATCACAGAAATCATCCTGGACTTGCTACTACTAATCAGATCTGTCTCCTGATGCAGGGTCCTTCAGAACCTCCAGAGCTCGTCACTGGAGTCCCCTCGAGGACCTTGGTGCCATGTCCGGTGTGTGTACTCCCGACTACTCAGCATTCAGAGAGGTTCTCCCTACTGCCTGCTAAATGATTGACAGTCAGGGTGAGTATTTCAGGACCAAGAGTCCTCCCGCCCACTCCAGCCATGTGGCAAAGGTATTTGCTTCCTTGGGAAGGAAGTGATTTATCTGTGGGAGAACACTGTTTCGACAAAGTTTGCGTAGGAACAGCCTCTGTTTCGGCAGGCATGTGTGTATGTGAGTGCATGCAGAAAGCAGCAAGAGTAAAAGAGAAAGGCAATGTGAATGCCATAAAAAGACACTTCTTTATGCAAATGCTGGAAAACATACAGTGTTGAAAAACTTAGGATCACAGGAATGCATTTGTGCCTAATTCAACACAGCTCTACTTCTTTCTTCTTCAGAATTACTAAGCCTGGGTTATCATTGGCTTTATGATGTAAACCTTCATGGAGCAGAAACAGTCTTAGAAAGAAATAGGTAGGAGAAAAGAAGAAAAAGGAGGGGGGGAAAGGTTGATGGGAGGAGTAAGGGGAAAGGAACAAAGAGAAGGCATTTGCTTTGAGTTCAAAGGGTTTATGAGAACTTTATGCATTGGTATAATTAGTTGTAATTGCATATGTATATATGATTTGCCTTTAGCCAGATCATCTCAGCAATAACCTTCTGGTCATTTGCCCTAATGTTCAAATTCAGGGAAGAAACAGCTTCCCTGAGGATTTGGATCCTTAACCGATTAACCTCAGCTTCTTTCAATAGCGGCTGGGTGTGTAACCAAATGCTCTTAACTTCCAACAAGTATAAGTTCATGTTATTACCAATTATTCACTTGTTTCTAAAATTCGCTGTGGCACATATTACTAAAACATGAGAATACAAATTTTATAATTAAAGAAATTAATTTTCTGGGTCAATCAGGAAGGTACAACTGTTTGATTAAAGATCATTCACATGGCAAATGATCATATGTTAAGACTCCACTAAACATTCCACAGTAGGTCAAGGCAATGGCAAGCAGTTGTTCTCTGGAACATATATAAACATATTTCCTCCCAATCTAGGGAGTTCACCTACAGTGGGTTGGATGGATCTAATTTATTGGTAACTCAGAGACCTGGGTCCCCTCCCGGGTAGTATCACAAGAGCCATGTGGCCTTGAATATGATGTTTAACCTCTTCGGGCTCCTGCCTCCTCCTCTGTAATGTATCACAGTGTCTTTGCCTACCTGGTATTATTACTCTGAAGAAGAGATGAGGTTCTAGTTGCAGAAATTCTTTGAAAACTTAAGCCTCTGAACAGAACACCAGTTTTTTTACAGTTCTACACACACATACGCTCTTCACGATCATTAATGCGTAAATGTACGCTGTGTTGAATATGCTGTTGGAGTTTTGTGCTTTGAATGCCTGAGCCTGGAGATCTCAGAATGGAGCAGCACGTAATAGGTGTCCTCTGTGGGATGTAACCTAGGTGACACTCTGCACGTTAAGCTGCACCTGTGCTCCGACAGAGACTGGTGTGTAAAGAATTTGGCAGATCAACATACACCTAGGCAGAGAGAACACAACCATGCGGTAGTCAAGGTCATGTCAAGGCCACTCTGAAATATCACTTGAACCACATAGCTTTCCAGAACTCCTCTCTCCCCTGGGAGGGGGAAAATTCTCTCAAATCTGTGTACTTGTTTCACTTTACTGGTGTAGCTCTGAATTTTTTTTTTTTAAGAGTGGGTGAGAGGGGAAGAAGGTGAGAGAGAATCTCAAGCAGAAGCAGGCTCCATGCCCATCACGAGCCTGCAGAGGGGCTCTATCTCACCATCCTGAGATCTTGACCTAAGCCGAAATCAAGAGTCGGATGCTTAACTGACTGAGCTACCCAGGTGCCCTTGGTGTATCCCTGAGCTCTACCTACCCATGCCAGGCCCCACAGCATCCAATTGGCACCAAATACATCGGATTCCCCACCCTCTGTGAGTTCACAGCCTCCGTTTTGAACTCTGACCCTGACCTTGCATTATTCCTCAGACTTTCCCACCAGGTTTGTGTTCTTCTGGCTTCCAACTGCAAGTCAAATCAATACATTGTCGGCAAGCACCTTCTATTTGCTAGGATTATGCTAAGTCATGGGATGTAGGTGAGGACAGTTGATGTTCCTTGCCTCATGGAGGTTATGATCTAATAGGGTGATAAACAGTTAAACAAGCTCAGTCTTTACGCTGGGGAATCCATGGAGAAATTCCCAGAAAAGTTGAGGTCCAATCTGAGACCAGAAGGCTAGGATGAAAGTAGACTTGAGAAGGAAGGGAAGGTAGAATGTTCCAAGTAGCACAGTTGGGAGGCAAGACAGAATCTGATGCATTTAAGAAATGGAAAGATAGTCTGGACGAAGGTAAACAGTAAGCAAAAGCCAACTTCTTTATTCATAGTTCCCAACTTCAGCTCCGAACCCCCTGCCTCACAGTCAATGAATCACCTCCCCAGTTTGGGCCAACATTGGGATCCCTTCTTCCTTTTGATACCAAAATGGGACAGACTGAATCTTTCTGTTCCCTCACAATTCGTATGGTAAGTCCCTGATGCCCAGTGTGAGGCTATTTGGAAGTGGGGCCTTTGGGAGATAGTTGGGTTTGGATAAAATCTGAGAGTGGAGCCCCCATGAGGAGATCAGGGCCCTTATAAGAGGTTGAAGGAACCAGAGGGTGCATGTTCACTCTCTCTCGATTTCTCTCTCACACTCTCTCTCTTTCTTGCTCTGTCTCTGGCAAGTGAGGACACAGCAGGACCTCACCAGGCGCTGAGTCCACCAGCACTTGGATCTTGGCCTTCCGGCTTCCAGAACTCTGAGTGATGAATGTTGTTTGAGTCACCCAGTGTATAGGGTTCTGTTGGGCGAGCCCAAACTAAGACAGTACTGATTTCCCCTGGCCCGGTAACTAGAAACCAATCTGCCCAAAGTCTTCTTTACATGTCATTTGTATCACAACTCTCTGATCTCATTGTATTTTCTCTATCAGATTGTCCAGGTCCAGGCAATCTTGGTATTTCCTCTCAAGGACCCAGGACAGTGTCCAGCAATGTCTTTTTCTATAATACATTTCTATTATATCACGTTTGGGCTTAAAATCCTTCAGTGACTCTGCAATAATTTTCAAATAAAATCCTATTCCTCAGGGGCGCCTGGGTGGCTCAGTGGGTTAAAGCCTCTGTCTTCAGCTCAGGTCATGATCTTAGGGTCCTGGGATCGAGCCCCGCATCAGGCTCTCTGCTGGGCAGGGAGCCTGCTTCCCCCTCTCTCTGCCTACTTGTGATCTCTCCCTCTGTCAAATAAATAAATAAAATCTTTGAAAAAAAAATCCTATTCCTCAGCATGGCTCACAAGTCCCGGCCCCTGGTAGCCTTCTAGCCTCCCTCTGCAACCTTTTCCCTTCTTATGCTCCCTTCCAGCTACAAAGACCAGTCTGTTTCTCATTGGCTCCTTGCTCTCCTGCCTTTGAATTCTCACAGCCCTTTCCTCTGCTTGCCCTGCCCAGCCCTGCCCACCCCCTCCACTCTCACTCATCTTTAAAGTCTCAGCTTATATACCACTTCTGCAGGGAGGCTTTCCCTGACACTCACTTACTTGCTCCTGCTAGAACAGGGCACTTATCATGCTTTATTGAAATTGCTTGTTGAAGTGTTTGTCTCTCCTGCTGTCTCAGCCTCAGCACTATTGATATTTTGGACGGTCCTACGCACAGTAGGACGTCTATCAGTACAACCACCCTTTACCCACTCCATGCCCGCATCACATCCCCCAGTTGTGATGACCAAGAATGTCTCCAGACATGGCCAAACATCCCCTGGGGGCACACCATCTGAGAACCATGGCGCCAGACCCTTCTGAAGGTAGGGACTGTGTCTTATTCACTCCTTCATCCCCAACCTGACATGTAGTCAAAAGCCACTAATCATACATTGCAGGAATGAACAGACATCGCTAGTAGAAACTCCTATGGAACAAACCAACCTTAGGAAGAAAGCTGTGTCGGAAGTGTCGCTAGTCCTGAGCTTTGTGGTGCTCTTTAAACGAATGGGTGAAACCTTCATGAACATGGTGGTCTTCTTACTGTAAAGCCCATCCCCTTCCTGCCTGCTACAAATGTCCTGATTGCAACAGGCTAGTGACCCCCTCCTGTCTCCACACACACCTCTTCAGGCTGCCCTGTCGACCCTTCTCCCTTCCATAGAACAGAAGAAAGGTTCCGGCTCTCCGAGCTTCCTGCATCAAAGACGTTTAAGCTTTTAATGCGAATCCTGATTAATTAACAAGGGTACACGACTTACATACATTTCAAGTTGCTTTTATCTCTGGAAGAAAAGACGCCTTTTGGCAGATACTTTCTGTTCTCTGTCTAGTTCAGCATTTCAAAGGGTATGCTTTGATGGGCTGAACGGGTTACCATTTTTTGTGTATGAAGGGCAAGGACTAGTAATTAAGGGACAGACCCCTTTATGCCAATTCAAGGAGGGAAAAAAATCAAATTCAATCTCAGCTTTGTCCAAAACTGACTTGGGTGGAAGTTGGAGGGCTCTGGCTGGTGTTGGACGGCAAAAATAAGAAAGGAAGAGCATGTGCAGTGTGGTAATTGTGGCTAGATCCCTTGGCCTCCAATAAAAAAACCAACATTTATTTAGCACCTACTGTGTACCGTATCAGCTCTCCCACAAACTCTACGAAAGACTCAATATAATTTCATTATACGGATTGAAGATACTAAGTTTTGGAGTTGGTGAGTAATTTGTCCAAATACAAAGGTGGGCCGCCATGTTTAGAATACCGCAGGCCTCGCCATACTCTTTCCCCCAAACTTACATTCCTTCAGCATCCATGTATCTCCCCTTGCTCATTTATTCCCACTAGACTGGAACAAAAGAAGGGCTTCTTTTATAAATTGTATGCAAACAATTCATTCCATCAGGCAGTCCATATCTTATCTATTCAGGGCCCCTATAGTACTCTGGACTCACCCTATGGTAGCTTCCAACACAAATTTTGTGTTAAGTCATGTTTTATTCACTTTCCCATCTAAAGCATAAATTCATAGCAAGCAGAGACTTTGGCTTTCTTGTTGAAATTTGTGTCCTTATGTTTCATGCAGGGATTGACACTGAACAGGTTTCAAGAAATAGTTGTTGAATATTTACAGAAGACCTACTATGACAAGACTGTCTGTCCCTTAATTGCGCCGTTGCTTCCAACGGCTATTTATACCTTCTTCCTTACTAGCATGATTCTCATTTTTTACCTGGAAGGCCAAACCTCCAACTAAATGACTAAAAAGACATCCAACGATGCTTTGCAGTTAGGAGTGCCTGTGTAACTAAGTATCATCCCTTAGACAGAAGTAGAACTGATGTGTTGCACTTCCACAAAATCTCCTCTTAGTTTGTCCTACTACTTAGATCATGTGTATGATGGTTGGAACTCAAGCAGCCCTTTTGGACTATGAAGATCAGAGCCACACCTTAGGGATTAAGAAGCAAAAATGTAGAAGCAATCTGGGTTCCTGATGACTGTGGAACTGTTAGAATAGTCCTGATAACCCCAAATTTATTTTATGAGACAGAGAATTAGAGGCCTCTCCTATTAAATTCACTGGTTTTGGTTTTTTGTTAATTTCTCCTGAACCTAATCCCACTTGATAAAATTACTAAGTGCAGGCCACTGTTCTAGGCACTGTGTGGTGTGCCGACATACCTATCCCATGCCTCTGTGGTACTCACAGCCGGTGGAAGAGCTTTGAAGCATCCATATCTGATGATTATTTGACATGCTACACCCCAGTCATATTAATTTTCTTTTTAGTTCCCAAATGGTAATCACCACAAGAGAAGAACAGATAAAATGCTCAGTGGGATATGAATTGGGAGATACCACATACAGCAGGGGGCACCATGAAAATTTTCATGGAGAAGACACCCCTTGAACTTGGCTTTGAATATTCATGAGTGTTGGAATCTGCAGAGAATGGGAGGAGGTTGAACACCCCAGGAGCAGAAAATATAGGACATGTTTGGGAGAAAGCCAAAGACTCCGTCACATAAAGTGCACGAATAAGGAGTATCCTCTCATTTTATGAGCATGGGCTCTACAGTTAGATGTCTTGGGTTTGAGTTCCAGCTTGACTATCTACTAGGTATCTGACCTTGGCTGACCCACTTAACTTTTAAGAACTCTGTTTTTCATCTGTAAAATGAGGATAGTTACTACTACCTTCCAGGCGCCTGCCTGGATCCAGGTAAAAATAGAATAGGAGAACTTAAAAAGGGGTGTTGTTAGAATTAAGTGAGTCTATATGTAGAGAAGTCTCATAACAGGGGCACCTGGGTGGCTCAGTGGGTTGAGCCTCTGACTTCGGCTCGGGTTATGATCTCAGGGTCCTGGGATTGAGCCCCGCATCAGGCTCTCTGCTCAGTGGGAGCCTGCTTCCCCTTTTCTCTCTGCCTGCCTCTCTGTCTGCTTGTGATCCCTCTCTCTCTCTGTCAAATAAATAAATAAATAGTCTTGAAAAAAAAAGTCTCATAACAGCGGCTATCTGAAATAAGCTTGCCCTAAATGTTAACTATGACTGTCATCTCAAAAGACAGGAAGGGCTAGTTGAAATCACGGCCAAGTTAAAAACTTTAGTCCATTATTATGAGGGCACTGGAAAGCTGCTGAAGGTTTGTAAGCAAAATTGTGGGTGATGTGATGAGATTTATTTTGGGGGAAGTCTTCACGTGCCAACATTTGCCATCTTACTAGGCTTTCTCTCCCCCACTCACCCCATCAGCCTACTGACCTGGGTGTCTCCCTGTCCCAGAGCACATCTGCACTCAGCAATTCCCCAAGGCCCTTCTCCTTTCTCTAGGGCTCTCTGATTGCTGACTTAGACAAACCTGGTTGCTTTTCAGAGACCTGGCAAAGGAAGCCCTCTGTCTCACCGCTCCTGGGCCCAGTTATCCCCGTGGGATTTGCTAAAGCATGCGATTCCTGTCTCACTCCTCCACTTCTTTCACCCCCTCTGGAGTGATGTTATCAATGCTGACATTCTGACTCTCATCCTTGAAATATAGGCCAGCAATTACATCATAACTGGGTGCAATGAGCCATTTTTTTTTCCTCCTGGTGACAGTGGGAACCATGCAACCTTTGCAAGTGCCTGCAGAGAAAGTTGGCCATACTGTATATTGTGGACTGAATTGTGTCTCTCAAAATGTATACATTGACGTCCTAACCCCCAAAAGTATTTGGAGATAGAGCCTTTAGGAGCTAATTAAGGTTGAATGAAGTCAAGAGAGTGGGGCCCCAAGTAGATGGGATTTGTAGCCTCTGAGAAGAAGGAATTAGGCACCTTGGTGGCTCAGTTGGTAGAGCATGAGACTCTTGATCTCAGGGTTGTGAGTTCAAGAACCCCCCCCCCCAGGTTGGGTAGAGATTACTCAAAAATAAAATATTAAAAACAAAAAAAAATGGGATCTCTCTTTTTTCTCTGTCACCCTGCCTGCACTCACATACCAAGGAAAGGCTACGTGAGGATACAGAGAAAAGGCAGCCATCTGCAATCCAAAGACAGAGCTCTCACCAGACACTAATCCAGCTGGCATTTTGATCTTGGGCCTCCAGTCTCTAGAACTGTGAGAAAATAAATTTCTGTTTAAGCCACCTAGCTTGTGGAATTTTGTTAAGGCAGCCTGAGCAGACTGATACATTGTATATACACTTTCCAGGCAGTGTAATATCTGCTGCTGCAGAGATGTTCTTCTGGGCTGGGGGGGTGGGGTGCAATTGAAGACCACTGCAGACAGCAAGCTGCACCCCTCTATTGAGATAACCTCCTAATCTTCTGGGTAGGTTGAGAAAAGATATATTGGATTCCCTTGTCCAGACTTCTGGCTGCCGAGCTCAAAGTCAAAGTGATATTCCACCTGTGGCCATTTACCAGCCACAGAGTAGTTTCAGCTTTCCCCCTGATCCCCATTCTTTTTAATTTACATTTTATTGACATTTTAAGCGTCTTCCACTGAAGATGTCTGTACGTGGCCACCCAGTGAGACTCAAATCGCAACTACAAAGAATATTAGAATGCAGTCACTATCAAACCAAGGGCCTACCTAGATCCAGGTAAAAATAGAATAGGAGAACCTAAAAAAAAAAACCAAAAAACCTACAGGCACATTACTGTTTCACCCAATTTTTATTCCTTCGAAAGATAACATGGAAATGAATATTCATGGTGAGAAACGTGAGGCTTCGGCCTTGGAAGCATAATTATTGTTGTTATTTCGAATTTCATTAGCACTTTATATGTGGAGAGCCGGGTCTGGTGAGGCAGTTTGTTTCTTTCCTCCCTTGCCTTTCTCCTCTGTGCCTCCATCCCTCCCTAAACTCCCTGCCCTCTTCCAAGAGCTAAATCAGATACTGTCATTTTAGAGAAATGAAAAATCAAGAGTGAGGAGGGGAACTGACTTTGACATAAAAATCACCAGCTGTGGCAATGGATATAATCACTCTAGGAAAACTTGTTCGGAGGCTGTCAGGCCATCCGTGGATCGATGGTGAAGCTGCATGCTCCATGGTGTCTATGCACGTCCCCAGTCCCCACCTGCTTGAGGAGCCAAAGGGGAAGGGTGGGTACGTGCTGCCCCGGAGCTGGCCCCCTCCACCCATGTGCCCCACGATCCTCATGTCATTGGGGGACTTTCACTGGCAGGAACTGAGACTCTTCTGATTAAGGAGACATGAAAGGGAGCTACTCTTTATTCAACTGCTACATTCCTGGGCGTAAATATGTATGATCCTTTGCTGTCCTGGTTACCTCTTACTGCCTAACAAACTACCCCAAAATTCAGTGGCCTAAAGCAATGATTTTTTATGAGCGCTTACAGATTAGAGGGTTGATTGGCGTTCAGCTCTCTAGGCGAGGCTCATGCATGGGGTTGCCAGTCAGCTGGGATTTCGCTCGAAGCTGAGCTTGGTTGCAGCAACTTAGCTCCACATGTTTGTCATCCTGCTTCTGAGACCAGTAGGCGAGCCCAGGTATGCGCTTCTCCTGGGATTGCAGAAGCCTAAGACCTCAAGCAGCAATACGCAAGGCTCAAAACTGGTCCCTTGTCACCTCTGCCTTGTTCGTTTAGTCAAAACCAGTCACAAGGCCAGGCTCTGATTCAAGGGAGGGGGATATCGGGTCTGCTTCTTTAGTAAGAGCACCTGCAGAGACACCTGGCAAAGGTTGCAGACACTGGGCGAGGCAGAGAATCGGGCCGTGATATAATCCACACTGCATTCCAGTTTTCAAATGCCTCAGTATTTGAAGGTAGTAGTAGTAAGTAGTAGGTAGCCTACTACTACCTACAACGTAGTAGCCTACCTTGTGTAGGCTACCATATGGTGACGTCAGAAGCAAGTATTTTGGACTTCACAGAGCTTTCCCTTCCTTTTTACCTATCTCCTACAGTTTGGCCCCAAAGGCCACATTTAATTTTTTTTTTTTACTTTTTTAAAAGATTTATTTATTTATTTTTAGAGAGAAAGAACAGGTGCACGTGCACCAGAGAGCGGGGAGAAGGCCAGAGGGAAAGAATCTTTGGGGAGACTCCCCACTGAGCAGAAAGCCCGAAGAAAGAGCCCCACTGGGGGCTCAATCTCACTACTCTTGAGATCGTGACCTGAGCAGAAACCAAGAGTCGATGCTTAACTGACTGAGCCACCCAGGCGACTCCCCTTGAGAACCAGGAATTCTCGCACCTTAACTTTTCAAGTTACTTGAAAACTTGCATCTTTACTTTTCAATCCGTAGTGTCTTTCAGTAGGAACATCCAGAGAATTACCCTCATGCAGTGACTTCTCTTGTTATAGTACCTAATTATTGTGATTACGATCAAGAAAATGATGATGACGACGATCATTTTTTGTATGTCTAATCTTGATTATGGAGTTGTGGTTATAACCAGAGCTCTGGAATAAGGCTGCCTGAGTTCAAGTCTTGGCCCCGCCACATACTCGCTGTGTGACTCTGGACAAGGAATTTTGCCTCTCTGAGTTTTCGTTTCTTCAAATGTTAAATGGCAATTCTCTGCCATCCCTAGGTGTTAGAGTTGTTGAGAGAGCGAATTGAAATGAGATTTTCACAGCATTTAGCACACTATATGGGATATTGTGTGTCCTCAATAAATGTGACTATGGTGGCGCCTGGGTGGCTCAGCTGTTAAGTGTCTGCCTTCGGCTCAGGCCCTGATCCCAGGAACCTGGGATCGAGCCCCGCATCGGGCTCCCTGCTCAATGGGAAGCTTGCTTCTCCCTCTCCCACTCCCCCTGCTTGTGTTCCCTCTCTCACTCTCTCTGTCAAATAAATAAATAAAATCATAAATAAATAAATAAATGTGACCATTATTATTGTTTTTGTTGCCGTACACTAGTGAACCACATGCTGTTCATGCGTTATCACATTTAAATCTCACAATTATTAGAAAATAGATCTCTGCCGATAGTTGTCTACCTGGCCTGAAAGTGTCTTTGTTTTTGTTTTTGTTTTTGTAATGCCTGCAATACCCATTAGGATCTGCTATCATGTCAACGTGTCACTTATGGAAGGTGGTAAAAAGTCTCACCTTACTCTTTCAAGCTGAAAGGTGCTGGTTTTGCAAATAGCCATGCATTTCCTTTTGGAGTGCCATCCTTCAAGCCCTACAAAAGTTGCCTTTTCTCTCGTAGTCTCTCTGCCCTGGCCACCTGCTCTTTCAAAACATAGACACTAACACAAAACCTTAGGTGATATTAAAACACAAGCTGGATGAGTTTTGCCTCCCCGTGGCTGGTGTCCAAAGCAAGGGAAGCTGGGCTTTAGTCTTGGCATTGATGATGACCTCCATGATTTAGGGGTTCTGGGTCTGCACCTCATCCTGGAGCTCCTACCACCGTGAACTGGAAGTTGCCAGCCACGAGCTTTCTCCCAGAGCCACTCCTTTGGAGCGAGCAGGTGGGCTGGGGAGGAAAGTGTGACAGAAATGCTTTATAATCAGAAATGCTCTCAGAAAAGGGCATTGAGCTTAGTCTGTCATGGATTCAGGTTTTTGATTTACAGATGATAACGGCATTTAGGCTCAGCCTGCTGACAGCCTCTCCACAATAGTGGAAAGGGATGGAGGTGTCATTCAGCAATCAGAAAAGGGCCAAGCAATACCTATCCCTATAAATTTCATTTTTACCCCTTGGGTCAGCTTCTATGACTCATTTTCTTCAAATGGATGCAAATTCCTCCCATCTGTCTGGGGATTTGCTCTTAACCTGAGATAATGGGAATCAGCAGTGAGAGAGGGATCTTGTGCTCTTTTTTATCCATTATCTCTTCTCTGATTATTTTGGTGCCCTCGCATGTGATTCAAGGATAATCAGAGTTTGCACGTTGACTGCATTATGAATCCCTGGTTCTCAAGCTTTCCTAAGCCACCAAGGAGCATCCAGAAACCAAGTCTGGTCTGTTTGTCAGTGAATGCTGTGTTTTCAAACACAACGCCTGATGTAAAGTAAGTATTCGGTAAATTCTTGTTGAACTAATGAGTACATTAGTCTCCTTAATTCTTGAATCTCTTCAATTCTTGAATTGAATTCTTGAATTCTTGATTCTCTCTCTACAGCTCTTTAATCATTCACTTATTCATCCATCCATTTGTTCAACAAACACATATTAGGGTTGTGCCTTGGAATTTTGCATGAGCAAAACAAGAGGAATCAAACTGCCTCTATCTAGCTTCAGGGTACTTAGAGTGTAAAAAAGCAGCTAAGACTTTGTATCAGTCAGTTATTACCACAGTAATGCTGTGTAATAATACCACTCTAAAACTCAATGGCTTAAAATGGCAATCCTAGATTCTCACTCAAACAGCTGAAGGTTACCTGGCGGTATCTCCTGATTTGGGATGGTTTGGCTAGGCTTAACTCCGAACCGTGGGTTAGGTCCAGCTCTGCTCTCCTATCTGTCATGCTACTTGGACGAGTTGGCTAGACAGTGCATATTTCTCTCATTCCATAGGCAGAAGTACAAAGAGGCAGCCCCACTGTAAGAACCTCAGCACACATTGTGACTGCCAGTGTCTCGCTTATCAACATGGCCAAGTTCAATACCAACGGGTTCTGGGACAGTCTCTCTACCCACTGTGAGAGGAGGAAGGGCATAAATATCTGCTGGACAGTAACCTAAAGTATCACAGCCTTACATACAAATAGCATATGTGATTAAAAAATATTGTGTAATAAATAAGTTATGCAAAGAATAAGGATGTGTAAAGGAAAAATATAACTATTATATATAAAGAGTGTGATAAGACTCAGAAATGGCCCTGACAGATGAATGCTGGATGGGGATGCAGAGTGCTAGTTAGGGGAAAATAACGTAGACACAGGCAACAGGAAATTTGGAGGGTGCACAGGGAGTAGTAGGGACACCTGTTTTGATAAGGGCATAGGTTGTAGGAAGAAAAAATAATGAGAGAGTAGATCAGAAAGATTGTCTTGGAGCTTAAATACTATGCTAATAGGTTACATAAGACCCGGGGCAACAGAAATTAATTAGAGAGTAACCGGTGGGAAAGCTAACAATAAGAAAAAAGAGTACATAGTGCTTTGCAAGGTAGGTGTTAGACAATCTATTAGCTCCTAAGGATCTCCATAGATGTCAGGGAGAATGAACTACCAGTAGACTGAGGTGATAAATACTAGACATTACACTTTTTTCAAGTATTATTTTTTCCCGGTGAATCTTAGTGGGCATCTCAGACCTCAGGCTTAATGCTACTAGTGCAGTATATCTCCCCTCTGCTTTCCCTTCCTGTCACCTCAGAAATGATGTCACCATGGGAATGATTGTGAATGGGTGAGTCCTTTAGAATAGGAAGTCACGGAAGTCCCCTCTCCAGGGATAACATTTGCACCAAGATCCGGACAACAAGAAGGAACAAGTGAGCCCCTCTTCTATGCTAGCCATGCAACCTGGGATGCATAGTTTAACCACCCTAGCCTCAGTTTCCTAACTGAGGGGATGATAATACCCCTCCTTCCTAGGGTTCATACGAAGATGATGAAACTCCTCACAAAGTGCTTAGAATAGTACGTGGCACATCGAATAACTCCATTCTAAAGGTAAAGACAGACAAGCAGATACTTTATTACTTACTTACTTACTTACTTCATTTTTTTAGAGAGACAGAGCCCAAACAGGGGGAAGGGAGTGGCAGAGGGAAAGGGAGAGAGAGAATCCCATGCAGGGCTCGATCCCACACCCAGGGATCAGGACCTGAGCAGAAATCAAAAGTCAGAAGCCTAGAAGCCCAACCGACTGAGCTACCCAGGCAGATACTTTTAGAGTATCAGGATCTGTGCTCTGTTCTAGGTAGTTACAAAGTGAAAAGGGGGAATAAAGGAGGATGCCTAACGCCACCTGGGGCATCAGAAAGTCTTTATAGAGGAAATGTTAAAGGAGAAAGGAGATACATTAACATTTATTGAATATTAATTCTTGGTGCTAGGGGATTTCTCTTACTATTAATTGAATTTGCCTTTCATAAATAACTTTGTGAGCTAGGTATGATTTTGCCTATTTTACAGATGAACAAAGTCACTGATTAAATACCTTATCATGATGGCAGAGTTAATATTCTAAACCAGGATACCTTTTACTAAACCCATGGAAATCTCTATTTTGCCAGTGTTGCTTTTGGCCAAGAAGGTCTAGGGTGCTATAACAGCTAACGTTTATTGACTATATATTTATTGATTATTCATATAGGCTTGACGGAGTGCTTTGTGCCTTTAATCTGTTAGCTCATTCAACTCTACGAGGTAGGTATTTTTTGTAGTTCTGAGATAAAGAAACTGACATTCAGAGAATTTGAGTAATTTCCCCAAGATCACACAGTGAATATCAGAGTCAGGATTTGAACGTAGTCTGATTCCAGAATGCATGAGCTTACCCTCTATCTATGCTGACTCTTGCTCAGAGGTGGAAGGAAGCTTGGAGGAAGAGTCCTAGAACTTGATTCAGGACCCGATTCTTCCAACTTGTCATCTCAACCTTGGGTAAATCACATCTTTGAATTTTGTTCTTGCCACTAGTAAATGAAGCTAAAAATTCCTGTCCTACCGGCTCACAAGGTTATAGAGGTCAAATGTGTTGATGAATGTACAGTCAATGTAACTGGAAATTGTTAATTATTATTGTTGCTGTTTTTATTTTAATCTCAGGCAGAGAATAGTAGAAGTAGCCAGGACAGTCATTCCTTGAAAGAGAGGAAACAGTAGGTGCCTTCAGATACAATTCTTCAGAAAATTGGAGAATTTTCATGAAGCTTGCCTCATTGAGCTTCCCCCAAATTTTAGAATTTGAATCCATAAGTGGTAAATTTAACAAGAAAAATGTAAATCAATACGTTGGTCACAGCCAACCAAAGATAGAACCGGTTTTGAATGTAGATAATGAGTTCCCACTATCAGTCTGTGCAAGCTATAGGACCTCATGGGGTGGGAGATCCTAATGGGAAAGCCTGAATGCTAGAGAGGTTGACACCTGGACAGCTGTGATAGAGTCCGTGGTGGACGCCTGCCCTTCTCTCTTGTGCTTCTCAAAGCCATTCTGCACCTACAGCCAAAGTAGCATTTTAAAAATGTATATCTGACTATGCCATCCTCTTACATAAAGTTGCCCATGGCTTTCCATTTGAATTAGAATTAAATCCACATTTCTTGCCATGGCCTACATACGCCTGAATAATTTAAGCCATACTAACTTTCCGAGATTCATTTCATCCTTTTCTGGTCTTCCCTCTCCACCCTCTAGCCACATGACTTGAAATGTTGGACTCCTAGAATTTACCAAGTTCTTCCTCAGGGCCTTGGTGCTTGTAGCTCCCTCTGCTGGGAATCCCCGACCCCCTTAGCCATTCCAACTATTCATCAGTCCTCATTTCTAATGAAGTGCCCCATTGCCAGAGACTCATTGCCTGGTCCTCACATATAAATTAATCATGCTTTCATTATTCAACTTCATAGGATCCTATTCTTTTCCATCACAGAATATTTAAACGCTTTCTCATATAGTCTCTGTTTTACTGTGTTGGGAACAGTTAGCATGAGATCTACCCTCCTAACAAATTTTTATGTATGTGATACAGTATTGTTAACTATAGGCACAGCAGATGTTATACAATGCATCTCTAGAACTTAATTATCTATTATAACTGTATACCCGTTGAATAGCAATTCCCCATTTCCTCCTCCCATATATTCATTTTTGATTATTTGTTTTTGTCTATCTCTTGACTAGATTGTAAGCTTCATGAGTGTAGGGACCATTTTCGTCTTGTTCATTGCTATCCCCATTCTTGAAGCATAATATTTCATGGTATTCCATGAGGGAGAGGTGATAGGAGGGAAGGAGGGAGCAAGGAAGGGTTCTTTGAGTTTAAGTATTTTTTTTATTTGTCTGCAAAAAAATAAAAATAAATGAATAGATTACATTTATATTACATATAGTGCCCAGAGCTGGGAAGAGGGCCTTCCAACAGATTTTGCTGGAAGCCTCTCTAGCATGGCATGGAGACAGAGGGAGCCTGCAGAGCCCCAGCCTTGCTGAGTCTGCAGATTATCATACAATAGTCATCAAATAAAGCTTGGTAAGTAGGTCAGGAGTGGGGGATGTCCTGTGCCTCTCTGAGATACATCTGGGATAGGCCTTGGGAGTTATGTTTGCAGGAGCTCCTAAAGGTAATGGAGAAAGACAGTGAAAGGGGGTCATGGAGTCAGGAGTCAGAGCAGTGAGACCTTTGCTGTCATGAAATGGCCATGAAATGTGTATGAAAGCAGGAAGTCTTGGAGTTTCACCTCAGATCCTCCACCAAGTAGTACCTGTGCTAGAGTGTAATAGAGAGATTGTATCATTCCCATTGTATTTTCCCATTGTAAAAAAGTGATGCTTGAAGAGATAAGTAACTTGCCCAAGGCATCCTAGCTAAAAATTGGGAGAGCTAGGTTTTGAACCCTAGTTTTGTCTGGCTCTGGAGGTTGTTAAATAATATCAATTAAAAGTCAAAAACAACAAGCATCAACAAATGTAAAGATATAAACTGTGAGAAGAAATTTGCTCTCTTCCTCCCTTGTTCAAGGACACACAGGTATTAAAGGCAGAGCTGGGATTCAAAACCAGTGTTGTCTTATGCAAGAGACTGTGCTTTTTTTTTTTAAAGATGTTATTTATTTATTTGACAGAGAGAGAGAGAGAGAGAGAGAGATCACAAGGAAGCAGAGAGAGGGGGGGAAGCAGGCTCCCCGCCAAGCAGAGGGCCCAATGCAGGGCTCAATCCCAGGACACTGAGACCATGACCTGAGCCGAAGGCAGAGGCTTTAACCCACTGAGCCACCCAGGCTCCCCAAGACTGTGCTTTTCATATTCACTCATTAATATTCATTAATATGCATTCATTCATTCAACAAATAACCAATGGTGGCCTAACACATGCCAGGTATCAGGGAACAAGATTGGCAGGATTTCCGGTGGCAACTATAATTAGCAGGAAAGACAAATATTAAATAGCACTCCTGCAAAGTGGTTTTTATCGTCCCTGTTACACAAGTATGGACACTCTTAGCCTTTGTACTATACTGTGTGGTTGGAGGAGGTCATCCCGAGGACATGACCTGCAGTTGGCTGTGATCTGACCTGGGGCATCTGGACGCTCCCCACCCCCTCCTCTGCCTGTGAAATGTACATTCTGCCTACCATCGCTAGAGCCAGAGTTCTTTCAAGGTTGCAACCTTGAGAAAACAATGGGTTGTTGAGACCAGTGATGGTATAGGACCCGGCTAAGACCTCTATATGAACTTTAAGATTCTGGCTGGTGGTGCAGCCTGAGACAAGCCTCATATTTAAGTTCCCTTGCTTATTAACACCTACCAATCTGCGTCTTTCTTCACTCCCTCCTTGCCCTCTTCCCAATCGTTGCCATGTGAAGCAGGGGTTCAAAATCCCAACTTGACAGGAGGTTGTGAGAATTACATAAGAAAAAAATGTAAGCCTAACTGATACTAGGCACCCAGATAATGCTGTAGAAATAGACACTCTATGCTGACAGCACCTTTACCAGCTCAAACATAATAGTAAAAATAATGTGTTGCAGAAAGGAAAATGACTTAATATTCTATAGCAGAGAAGAAAGCTTATACTTTTCATTAGTAATAGACATCCTAATGCACCAGGTTAGCAGTTTGGTTGAATAAATATAGAGCAGATACTGCAAGGCCTTTTTCCCCCGCTCCTAAATAGGGTCCCAGAGACAAAAGATTCTAGACAAGAAGAGCCAATGGGACCTGGAAAGAGGATTCTGAAAATACACCAGTAGTAAGATTTGTAACAAAAGAGATCCAAAGCAACCTCACATGTTAATGTCTGTTAATGAGGAAAGATGACACATGTAACAGAGGAAGGAGGGAACACAAATAGGTTAAATGATTAAGTAGGCAACGGGAAACAGAGATAGGGGCACAAGCAAATGAATCATGAAAGATGAGGGGACGTGAAACAGAAAATGCAAAAGGAGGAAGGAGGAAAGAGGTGGAGACTTTTAGGGAGGATTGGGAGATTTTCAACTGGATGGTGCAAGAAGGGTTGGAAATGACTGCAGTAAATCACAGAACAAGAAGGGGTTGATTTAGAGGACTGAGGACAGGGAGAACAGGAGGTAGTGAAAGGTAGGAGCTGGAGAAAAAAAGATAATAAATTTGAGAATTGTTAAGAGAAAGAGTCAGAGAAGTACTGGGTTGAAGCAGAAATCAGTCAAACAGATGCAAGTAGAAATGAAGAAAGACAACGGTGATTAAAATATTCTTTCATTTTTCACGAAAGAGAAGTTAGAGACAATGGTAAAAGTTTGCTCTAAATGAGATATAGTGGAAACGTTCTGAACAGGGAAATGAAAAATGGAGAGTTGGAAGCCAAGAGACAGAGAAGTAACAGAAGGACCAAATGAAGAGACATTTGCACGTAGAAACAAGCCACTGTTACTGAGGACCTACTATGTGCCAGGGAGC
Source organism: Nasua narica (assembly GCA_028533885.1). Classification (NCBI taxonomy): domain Eukaryota; kingdom Metazoa; phylum Chordata; class Mammalia; order Carnivora; family Procyonidae; genus Nasua; species Nasua narica. The sequence goes on along the minus strand of CM052813.1, from coordinate 66,308,548 downwards.
ACAGGGGGCTTCCACTTACACCAGCTGGCTCCTTCAGTCTTCCCTTGACCCCACTTATGGGAAAGGACATGAAAGCTCAGAGATGTTGTAAATCACTCAGAATAGCCAAATAGTAAGTGGTAGAGAAAGGAATTTGAACTTACATCGAAGAGAGGTATCTGAATTGAGGAAACAAGCAGCAATGATAGGTATATTTACACTGATCTATTTTGGATACAGCAGCAATAGAAGGGAAAGCTTCAAGATTGACCTTAATCTTGTAATTAATTGATCCTCTACCAGCTGATGGAGCTGGGCTCTGTGTGGCTCAAGGGGTTGTCACAGCTACAGCAAGAGAAGCAAGAGAGCGTCTGGGGGGACGTGGCTAAAGCTAGGAAAAGAAACAATATGCCAGGTGATGAATGGAGTCCCGTGTTGCAGCAAACAAGGCAGGATTAAAGGAACAGTGTGAGTCACAGAGGGGGATGATGGAAGCGAGAGAAAACAAATGGTGGGGGCTTGTGGGTTTGAGGAGGATGGATGGGTGATGGAGTTTAGATAGAGCAGACATGGAGCAGGAGATATAGCAAGCTTTCCTCCTGAGCTGGAGTTTGTGTTCGAGAGATCATCTCAAGGCTTAAAGAAGAAAGACTTTAAAAAATTACTTGATGGTGCACCTGGCTGGCTCAACCCATTAAACGCCCGAGTCTTGATCTCAGCTGAGGTCTTGATCTCTTGGTCTTGAGTTCAAGCCTGGCATTGGGCTCCACACTCGGTGTGGAGCCTACTTAAAAAAAAAAAATTACTGAAATCATGGAAAGCTGGGAAAGAGGGAAGGAAGAAAAGGAGGGAGGTAGGGACAGACACATGGACAGAGGGAGGATAATGTACTCGTTGTAGAAAACTTGAAGGATGCAGTTTTCTTCACTGCAGAATTAGTGCTTAGTACTATAACTGTCTTAGAGTAAAAGGCCAGTATGTGACTGTTCATTGACAATATACTTGTTTTGCATCTCTACCCTATGTTAGTGCTCAGGCTAGCTTAGACTTGGGTGGTTAGTCATCTTAGGGAAAGTGTTTTATTAGCTGACACAGGTAAGTAAAAGGTAACGAGGTTAAGTCTAGAAGATCTCTCCAGGCGGAAGGGAGAAGCTGTGTGAAAACACTGGGGCAAAAAGAACTTGGAACATTCTGGGAATAGAAAAGAGATACCTATGGCTGGAACATGGTGGCGGTGGTGAGGGGCTTATTAGACAGAACCGGAGAGGAAAGAGTGAGGGAGATGCTGTAAGATGTTTAGATTCACTTAGAACATTAATGAGAACCTAATATAGACTAGACATTTTCAGACATGTGATCTCATCTAATTCCCATAATGATCTTGAAAAGTGAGTACTACTTTCCCCATTTCACAAATGGGAAAAATGAAAGGTCTAGTAGGAGCATTTATTAACTGACTTGACCCAATGGATAAATAGCGAAGATCATATCCAAACCAAAGCCCGTCTTCCTCCCCAATCCCTGCTTTTCCAGCAATGTTGAGCTGCATCAGTCATGTGGTATGGACAGGAGGAAATAAAACAAAAAAAGAAGAAGAAAGAAAGAAACAAAGTATGGAGTAGGGGAAGTAAGAAAAAAAGTTACAAATTACAAAACTCAGAGAGGCAAAATCTGAAAGATGATGGAGAAAGAAGGATTTGTTGAGAGGACAGGGAAGGAAAATGAACAGGAATTTCAGACCAGTGGAGTCACAGATGGGGATACAAAAACACCCTAGAGGACAGTAAGTTACATCAATAATGGAATGTAGCTAATTAAATCAATGATGAAATGGGAGAGGCCCCTGGGTGGCTCTGTGGGTTAAAGCCTCTGCCTTCGGCTCAGGTCATGGTCTCAGGGTCCTGGGATCGAGCCCCGCATCAGCCTCTCTGCTCAGCGGGGAGCCTGCTTCCCCCTCTCTCTCTGCCTGCTTTTCTGCCTACTTGTGATCTCTCTCTCTCTGTCAAATAAATCAAATAAAAATCTTAAAAAAAATAATGAAATGGGACTAGTGAAGGGGAGAGGAGAAGGCGAGAGAGAAACCAAGGGGGACAGAATGGTGCCATTGCCACGAGACAGGACATTGTGGGGCATGAACAGAGAAGTCACACTACTTGGAAGAGATGACGAAGCCTTATCCTGTGGCAGGGGTCAGGGATTGAGAGTCAGAACCACTTGGGTTTTACCACGTGATAAGTAGCAAAGTCAAGTGTCTTAGCTTTCCTGAGCCTCAAACTCTGCATCTGTTAAATGGGGATAACAAAACTTAACTCCAGCTGTCTCTGGGATGACATATCAAAGCAGCAGTTATAATTTATTGAGCACCTAGAATGCTAAGTACTTTGCATAATGACTTCTGAAGCCCCACTACCACCAGAAGGCAGGGATTGTTACCATCATACACTGAGAGACCACGTAAAGTTTTAAAGTTGCAGAGTATGTGTTCAGAAATAGGAGTTCTTTTCCCGTGGTCATGACAGATTCGACACTGCGTACTAGCTAAAGTTGGTCCTCTTCAAAATGAACAGCAAATTCCTTGCCTGCCCCTTCCGTCTTGGCTTCAGTTACTCCCCCTCCCCCTCACTTAACTTCCCCCTTCTCCCTTCATAAGCTCTGCCCTCGCTGCCCTCCATTTGTTTCCAATTTCTGCATTCTCAGGCAGGTGTCTTAGATGCAAGCAACAAATACCAATTCTGGATAATTTAAGCAGAAACAGAATTGAGTAAAGTGATATTAGATTACTTAGAATCTCCAGGAGGGCATGGGATCTGGGCAGAGTCCATGAAGCCCAAATCACAGTGGAACTGGCTGGGGGAGATACTTTGTTGCAGTTGCTGTTAGACACACACAGCACCTTTAGGACTCCTGACACCAGTGATGGGCTCCAAGCCAGTGCCTTTAAAACCCATTTCCTCTTGCGATACAATCTGGGTGTAACTGTCCCAAGTATGGCCACTTTGGTCCTCAAGGGGTTCTGCCTGATTCCAGTTTCCAGCCTTTCTAGCCTCTAGGGTGGGTGAATCTGATGGGGGAGTTCTGAGTCCCATGCCCAAGTCCTAGCTGTTGAGAAGCTGAGACTACCTGGAGGTTTTAGCCCCCTTGTGAGAGCCTCCTTGTGGGAGGTGGGCTGTGCCTCAGAGAGTGAAGCACCCCTCTGACGTAGGGAACAGATATGTTCAGATGCCAAACAGTCACAAAGAATGCCAAATGCCAGCTTTAACTGGGAATGCCTGCCCCCAAGCTTCTAGTCCTTCATGGTTCAACTCCAATGCCACCTCCTCTAGAAAGCTTTCTTTGATTTCTCCAAGCACAAGTTTCAAAACACCTCATTAAAAAACACGTGTCTGCCTGCCTGCCTGTTATCTGAGATATTTCTGTGCTCATCTTATCCCCACACCCCACGCCCCCACCATTATAAACCCTCCCAGGGCAGGCGCTGTGTTTATCCATTTCTGCATCCCCATATAGTGCCTAGTAGGGGCCCTGGATATTTGGTAGTGAATGAATGAATGAAAGTGTTGGTCGCATTCGACAGGCCTTTGTACCAGAGGTCCATGAAGGACTTGCACAGACTCTGCCTTACATAAGGGAGCCCTTTTTTCCTGGTGTGCACTTCTATAAATGGACTATGTCAGCATATTTGAAGAAAGGGGCATAGAGAATCAGAAAGCCCCATTGCAGAGGATAGTGGCGGATTGTAAGGGTACAAAGGAGAGACTGAGGGAGGCACAGGACGACATATTTTGGAGGAGTAAATGAACTGGAGCAGGCATCAGAGAGGCAGGAGACGATTTAAAATCAGAAGACTCGAAAGGCCAGATTCCACCTCCCCCCCTCCCTTTGGGTTCACAGATTAGTAAACTGAGACAGGAGAAGCATACCTTACAAACCTCAGAGCTGAAACAGACCCAAATGCACTCATGCAGATGGGCCTTTCACATCTTCCATAGGTGAGTTTTTCCAAGGTCACTGAGGACAGTATGATTTAATAGAAACAGCCAAAGCTTTGGAACCTGGAATGCAGATCTCAGCTCTTTTGCTCACTAGCTATATGACCTTGGGAACTCCCTTCATCTCCTGGACCTCCTGATCTCAGTTTCTTCATCTGAAAAATGGGAATCATAATACCCATCTCATTGGATTATGGTTATGTATAAAAGCTAACTTAGATAATTGCCTAGCACTTGGGGAATGCTTCATAAGCAGTATTATGTTGTGTGTGTATGTCCAAGCAGTATGTGTCCAAGGTCACAACATAGGGTTTGATTTTTCCTTCTTTTCAGTCTTCTGCCTCTATTCCAAGTCATAAAACAGTAAATAAAATGTGATGGAGGAGGGAAAAAGGCAATTCTTGTGAAGGGTTAAAAACAGAAAGGAGAAAAGAAGGGAAGAGGAAAGAGCAAAGAAGAGAGAAGTTAGCACCTAGAGACCCCACAAAAAGTGCAGATGGGCAAGCAATATAGAGAGATGGGAAATGTGTCACAAATTATAAGGAGGAAGCATTTATAAGATTAAAGTCAAGATGAGGACAAATAAAGTGAGTGGAGAGATGAAAGAAAAAACAGCTAGGAGAGATGAAGAAAGGTAAGGGGGTTGGAGAAGGGGCCTGCTGGAGCACTGGATCCCCGCAGAGGAGGATAGCTCCCTGGAGGATCCTAGGTAAGTGGGTCAGACAGGATCAGCCCAGGGCCAAAGGCTGCCATTGTTGTCTGAGGGCCTAGGTTCACGGATCGACTTGAATCTAGGAGAACGACTGGGGTAAATAATTGGTGAACAGACCCCTCCTCTGAATGGGGCAGAGGGTTTAGGAGCCCGTGGGAGCCAGAAACAGACAGAGTAGTAGGTCTCTTCCTCGCACCCTTTTCAGGAATTTCACACAGAGAACAGAAGCAGCCAAGTAGAGCTGCTCCAAGCTCTGAGTAGGGATCCAAAATACAAGCGCGAGAGTGGGCGGGCTTGCAGGGCGGCAGCTAGGGGCCAAAGCTTCCTGGCCAGAGTCAGTCTGGGGGCCAGAGGATGGAGTGTAACACCCTCAGTCTGTAAGCATTTAATGCAACCGCAGCCCTAGGTGGGGGAGATAGGTGGGATCCTGGCGTCAGGGGATTGAATACGTGAGTTGTGAGGAAGTGGGTGAAGAGGGGACTGAGATCATAAGGAATTATTTCAGGGACGAGAAGAGGGTACAGGACTTGCCATTGGGCTTGTGGGGAGACAAAGTTAAGTCTTGGCCATCAAGAGGCGTCCCCTACCCCCAGGAGGGCGGGGCTTGGAGCGCGGCAAGGCGAAGGCGCGCCCCCAGGTGCAGCCCGAGGGTTGAGCCAGGGGTGGGGTGAAGCTGGGCGAGCTGGGTTGAGCCTGGAGGAATTAAAGGAGACGCGAGGGGTCCTTAAGTCTTGAGAATTTGGAGACGGGTAGCGTGGCTGAAGAATATTGTGAGGGTGGCATTGGGGGATCCTGGGAAAGGAGAGGGGGCGACTGGGATTTGCACGAGGCCGGGCGGAGCCTCCGGAACGCCCGGGGTCTGCGGGAGGCGGGGGGGAAGCCGGGGAGGGGGGCGGGCGGCGGGGCCCGGGGAGGCGGCGCGGGGGGGCGGTCCAGGGCCGATCGGGAGGCGGAGCCGGGAGCTGGGGGCTGCTGGCAAACGGCTCCCACGGCTCCTTAGCTCCGGCGTCCTGGTTAGCTCCGGCGTCCGCTGCCGCCGCCGCTTCGTCTTCTTCCTCCTCCTTCACCGCCGCCGCCGCCGCTCGCAGCACCGCAGCCCCTCCCGCCATGGCCGCCGCCGGCGCCCGGCGCAGCCCCGGCCCCAGCTCGGGGCTCCGGGGGCGGCTGAGGCTCGGCTTCCACCCGGCGCCGCCGCCGCTGCTGCTGCTGTTCCTGTTCCTGCTGCCGCCGCGGCCGCTGCTGGCCGGCGCCACCGCTGCCGCCTCGCGGGAGCCCGACAGCCCATGCCGGCTCAAGACCGTCACGGTGTCCACGCTGCCGGCTCTGCAGGAGAGCGACATCGGCTGGAGCGGCGCCCGCGCCGGGGCCGGGACTGGGACTGGGACCGGGACTGGGGCCGGAGCAGCCGCCGCCGCCGCCGCCGCGTCCTCGGGCTCCGCCGGCTCCGCGGGCACCGCCGCCGAGTCGCGCCTCCTGCTCTTTGTGCGTAACGAGCTGCCGGGGCGCATCGCGGTGCAAGACGACCTGGACAACACGGAGCTGCCCTTCTTCACCCTGGGTAAGGCTGGGCGCCGACACACGCGGGATCCCGCGGAGCCGGGAGCCCCTAAGTGAAGCCGGACGGGCGGGGGCGCCCTGGGGATCCCCGCCCCGGGCTGCCCCGAGCGGGGTTGGGAGAGGGCAGCCGAGGGGCCCCGAGGGCGTACAGGTGGTTGGAAAGCAGTACGGGCAGGAGGTCCCCAAGAGCGCTTGGCGGGAGCTCGGGGGCGTGCCAACACTCCCGCAGTGGGGACCTGTCCCCCCGTCTCTCAGACCAGGCATTGAGCTCTGCCGTGGTCCATCCCCGACGCCAGAAAACCCAGATGGTTGAATATGTTTCAGCCGGGGACCCGGGTGGTCTAGCCGCCCTCTGCTGCTCTGGGCATGGTCACTGGCCGCCCGCGGTTACCGCCCCCTCGCTCTCGCCTCGGAGTTGGAGGCGCCGCTCCTCCAGATAGATTTCCTGAAGAATCGGAGCGGAGAAGCTTCGTGTGGAATCACCCAACCCGCATAAACTCGGTCTCCGTGTGGGTTGCGTGACCTTGGCCAAGTCGCTTCCCCTCTCTGGGCCTCAGTTTTGGCCATCCGTGAAATGGGGCTGGGGAGACTTGAGTGATTTCTGAGGAGTGGGCTTCTGAGCCCAGGGTCTCCACTTCTAGATTCTCTGATTCACCCCCACCCCATCCCCCCGTCGCAGTCTCATTTCTGTCCTCCTCCCGAGGGGCCCCGAGAGCAGGTTTGTCCACGAAGCTCACTCACTGGTCTAATAATAATAACTTAAAGGCGAGAACACCAAAGGGAAGAGGGGAGGAGTGGGGGTGGGGTGGGGGCCCAAATGGAAAAGTTAATCGGAAAGTTCGCCAGCAGCTTACTGCCTGCTGCTTCCCAGCGCCAATCCCGGAGGAGTCGGCCCTTGCGAGGAGCTGTGGGAAGCGCAGCTGATTTCCCACCCGGGTAATTGATAGCTTAATTATCTCGGAGAACGTTTACAAAAATGTTCCCCCTTAGCTCTCCCGCGCTCGCGGATCGCTTGCTCTCCTCCCCTTTTGGGGCGCGGGGCGCGATTGGTTGTCGGAGTCTGGCCAACAACAGTGCCTGGAAGGCGCGGGGGGCTCGCCTGGAGACTCCCGAGCTCTTCTTCCCCGGATCCGTGCCTTCTCGGGATCTGGCTCGGCTCTGGCATCTCGCGGGGGAAGCGCCTTCGGGATCCCGACTTGCACCTCCGAGGTTAACTCTTTGCTCGCCTGAGAAGCACCAAAGCCTAATCAATAGACTAGAAGCCTCTCTCCTGGGCGCCATAATATTTTTTTAATATATTTTTGTGACCCTCGCCCCCCTTCCCTTTCACGCTGGCCGCCTCTGAAGATGTGAGGGAGCGCCAGGCCCACTCGCCGTCGCTGTTTGTGCCTCGGTTTCTGGCTCCCGGGCTCTTCCCTGCTGGCTGTAACCTGAGCTGGCTGAGCTTTCCGGGAGGCGCGGCGGGAGAGCGCCTTGCAGGTTCCCTGGGGACTTCCCGGGCGGCGCGTCTAGCGTGCGACACACACACACTCTCAAGCACACACACAAATCACTATCTCTTCCCACGTGCACCTGTGGGCCTGCCCATTTCCAAGAAAGGGGATGAGGGTGGAGATGGGGTTCCTTAGGACGGAAGGCTAATCTTGGGCCCAGGGCTAAGTCCTATGCCTCCTTGCAGGGAAGGGTCCTTTCGGAGCCATGAAGGGTTCCCTTGAACACCACTTCCAATTCCACCCTTCCTCTTCCACCCTCGTGATCTCCTACTCCAGGGTGTCCTCAGAGGTCAGGAGTGCGAATCTTACTAAAGGACTGTTCAAATAAGGGCATAAAGGGGGCCATTCTTGGGTATGGCAGGGCTTGGGAACTAGGACCCCCCAGCGCATTCCAATTCCCCGAGGATGCGGAGGATCCGGTCCAGTTAGCTATAGAAGTCGCCAGAAGCTGGCAATCTCTGACTTTTTAAACCTTGGTTTTCAAGAGGGAGTGGGTGCCTGGGAGCTGGGGCAAGCTGAGTGGGGAGCTGAGTGAGGAGCTGGAAGTCTTGAACCCCCCGGAGGCCCCGGCTTAGGCTGAAGAGTCCCCTGGCGCCCTCCACTTGGAGGAGCCTTCGCCTTCTCTGACGCACAGCAGCTGAGCCTGGTGGCTGGGGACCGCCTGCTGAGGAGTGGGGGGTTGCTGTCCCCCTTGGTAGCTAGGAGCCCTTTGGAAGTGTGTAGGGAATTGTGTCCTGCCTCCTCCTTCTCCCCCCAGCGCCCTGGACTGGCAGCTCAAGGCGCTCCCTCCGGGGATTTGGCTAGCGAGGTAGTCACCAGATGGCCGAGTATAGCAGGAGCTGTGTAGGGAGACGTGGGTTTTTTATTTGTGTTGGTCTTCCACTGTTTGCACGTAAACATGGAGTGCACAATGAGCTCTGGGAGGGCCAGACTGGCTGCAAAGGAAGGCCGGTATGTGTGTGGGGGGGGTACTATGAGTCATTTATGGCCTTGTCTTTCCCAAGGTCCCAGGGTAGCTCCATCCCATCATTTCATCCCCAGACCTTTTAAACAGCCTTGCTTAGTGTTTGTCTCTCGAGTGTTGAGGGAGTCTTTCCCGACTTCCTGGCCAGTTCAAGGGATTGGGAGATGGCACCGCCAGGGTTGCCTGTGCAGTCAGTAAATGCCAAATCCTCCCAATAGTGGGGTGTATGGAGCCACCACTAGGGGGTGATAGTGTCCACCAAAGCCCTCAGGCCTTGCTTTGGGTTATGGACCCAGAGTTGGTGGTCTGGGAATGTCTCTGGCATTAAAGGGGTCTGGGGGTGGTGAAGAAACAAAAGAATTCCCACTGTACTGTGGGTCTAGTTGGGGGACCTCAGGGTTATTTTGCATATGTTGCCTACCATCCCCAGTCACAAAGTCACCTGCATACCTGGCCCTCTCTCCCTCCATTCTGCTGCTCTTGTTTGAGTTATTGGCTGTATTATGGATAATGCCTGTTCATAGTACTCCTCTCCCATCATGTTCCAGCCAGCTTTATGTAGATAGAAGTTTACCCCAGAGCTGAAATTTCCCCCAAGTTTCAGTGTCTGGGCTTTTTCTTTAGAATTTGATTATAAGTCAACGACACTGACAGAGTGAATTTCCTTGAAAGTGATCAAGAGATAACAAATAGTTATTAAATCTTTAACGAGGTGCTAAGAGGTTTACTCTTGCCTTTTATTATTAATTCACATAAAATATATGAAGTGAGCGTTTCTGTCATCCCCATTTTACAGACTAAGGAAGCGTTTTTAGAGAGATCAGGTTCCTAGTCCAAAGTCACACGGTGAGGAAATGGCACACCTGACGCTGGAATCTTGTTCTACCAGATATCTACGTTCTTGGTAGTTGCATATTGGCAAATATGCATTGGCATACATATGGTTACATCTATGTAGGGTATGGTGCAGGGTCCTGGAGAGAAATACACCAGTCATCAAGACGATGAGAACATTTCTCAAAGGAACTTAAGCTACACTCGGGTACTAAAATATGAAAGTTTGAAAGTAAGGCATGACCTTTGATGACCCTGCCAGCTCCAAGTTCCCTGACTTGTGGGATATCAGGGGCCATTCTATGTCACGGTGCCAGTGAGTGATGGAGATTACACATTCTGTAACATCAGGGAGGGGACACATCTCTATAGATTCAGAGAAGGCTGGAGAAACTTCCAGAAAGGGAAGAAAAAAAAAATTGATGCCATAGGAGGATAGGATGGAGGAGACGTGGAAGCTCCAGTGCATCTTGGGAAGTTCATGTTGGCTGGATCTGGAAATCTCAGCTGTGGCCCTCCGTGACCTTGAACAAGTCATTTATCCCCAGAGCTTCAGTTCTTTGTGCTGTAATATGAGTGGGTAGAGAAGCCCTAAAATAATCATTCGGTGTAGAGATGCTATGAACTTGAAGTGCCCTGATGCACTCTGTTACTCTGACGAGCTCCTCTTGCTTCTCACTGTCTCCTTTCTTCGGCTGGTAACACAGGGGGTGGGGAAGGACTGATTGAAAAGAAAGAATTTGAGCAGGAGCAACTGCCGGTACAGGGCTTCAGAGGTGAACCAGCACGTCACTCCGTCCTCATTTGCCCCCAGGCAGCCCTGGAGTCTGCGTGTGGATTTAGCTTTCATGCTCATAGGTAGGGAAGTGGCATCCTTCTTCCTACCCTTGGCAGTGGCCAGGCTGGACTCTGCAAAAGAGGGAAAAAGAGGTAAAATGGAGTAAACACTCATCGCCAGCATTTCTTTCTAAGTGGCCTTGGCATATACACCCCACAGCTGAGGAGTGTTCTCTGTATTTGGGGGAGGGCATGTGGAGAAGGAAAGCCCACCCGGTAGTATGCCCAAATGCACCTGCATGAGTATATCTGGTCTGCAAAGACTCCTTAAAATACCAACAAAAATGGAGAGCAGAAGAGAAAAGCCTCCGGAAGGAAAGAGGATTCAGGCGCCAAATCAGAAGGGCAGAGAGAAGCAGGGAGTTTAGCTACGGAGGACAGTGCACAAAGGGCAGGAGGAGCTGCCTTCAGGTGTCAACGGGGATTGAGGAACATGCTTTTTTCTGTCTGGTTCAGAAGGTGCAAATGTCAGGGGGATGGAGTTCAGCCCCCACAGGGGGATGGTTCCTAGGGAGCCGTCCAGAACTCAGCATCCGGACCCCTAATGATAGGATTCGTGTTGGAGGAAGCCTTCCAGCAGAGACTATGCAGCTATCTGGCAGGCATTTGGAGACAGAGCCTAAGCCCTGGGAGACAGTGAGGCTATTTGCCCTTTTTGGTTTCTGGTTTGATTCTGAAGTTTGATGCCAGTGATTAACAAGGAGAGGAAAAACAAAAAACAAAACAAAACACAACCAGATACAGATAGTAGTAATCTGGGTCTTCTGTAGGGATTTCTGACCACAGAATATTTGTTAAAACGAATTCCAGTGTTCTTTTCTGTATGGGTCAGAGGGAGAGAGAGAAAGAGAGATTGTGGGGTCGATAAGAGGGAGAATTGGATATCTTCAAACAAAGCTAGGCTTAAAAATATATATATGTTATTTTCTCAGTTGGGCACCAGGTCCCTTATCACTAAGTAAAGTATTTAAGTGGCACTTAGACTTCGAGGTCTCATCCTTCTGTGATGGTCCGTCTGTGTTTCAGGGATATTGTAAATAGGGGTCCCAGTCAGGGGGGTGTTCACTGGCCTCTGATCTGAATCTTCCTCTTTCCATTCCCTTTCCTCGCCCATCCTCAGCCTTTTGCCAGCTCAAACCTCAGGAAATATACTTAAATATCAGGGCAGATAGAGATATATCATGTGCCCTCAGTAAGTACCAAGTTCCTGAGAGAGCAGTGGGACAGGGGCAGAGGTAGATTCCTTTGGGCCATGTCACAGAGGCTTAGGTTCGGTCAAGGCCAGCCAGATTTGCTGTTTCTGGGGGTCCGTGACACCAGCTGAGATAGCCCAGTTCTGCAGGCTTGGCTGTGACCCAGAGCTCAGTCGTTTTCCTGAACTGGGCCCTCAGGCTGTAAGAGCGTTCTATAATTTTAACTTACAGCAAGTTCGGCGGGTTTGAAATGGCCTCTGGCAAGCAAAATCTCTGCTTCTCCCCTCCTCACTTTGCTGTAAGTTTGGCCTTGGCTGCCATAATACGATTTGAACCCATGTGCTTCAGGGAGAGAAGGATGGGGAGCGGCAGCGACTTCTTTGAAAACTTTGACCATGACCATCAGTGCTGATGGGCTCACAGCATCTCAGAGCACACCGTATTTTATATGATAACATGGGGGCCCAGACTAGGGAAGAAACTTGAGGACCAGCAGTTCAAACTTGAACCCAGTGGGTCTGGGTCTCACTCTCTGCTTCTTTGCATTACTGTGGACCTCGAACACGTGGCTCTGGGTTTAAACACATCTCAGTGTCTGAAACTGGGCTGAACATCAAGTGCACCACTCTCTCTTCTCCCTGCAACAAAAACCAAAACACCCCCCGCCAAAAAAAAAAAAAAAAAAACAAAACCAAAACAAACAAACAAACAAAAAACAAACACAAAAATCTACAGAGAAAAATATCCCCAGGGAAACAGAATTTGTTCTGCCCAAGGACCCAGCTGGTTGGCTCCTGTCTCTCCTGAGAACCGGAGCTGATAGGTTTTTGTTCTGGGGGAGGAGGAAGCCTCATTGCTTTTTACTCCAGCTGTCTTCAGGGGTGAGCAGAAGAAGCCTGCTCTTTTCCAGGAAAGGAAAGAAAGTCGGATTTAACCTTGAGGTGGAGCAGATTCCAGGGAGGCCTCCCTTACAGATCTCTTGCTTTCCCAAGTTCTCTCACTGACCAGCTAGTGGCAACAGAAGATTAACTATAGCGAGTGAGCGAGAGAGAGAGAGAGAAAGAGAGAGAGAGAGAGAGGAGGGCTGGTGAGTCAAACACTTTCGCTGCAGCCGGGTATGCACTGTCTGGGTTTTCCCCTGAAGGGGAACCGTGACTCCAGCCCCACTGGCAAAGCCCCTGGCAGGCTCAGACCTCAGCGCTCCTCTCGACTACAGTGTTAGCAGTCAACTCAATGGGCTGTTCACCTCCACTCTTATCCTGTCTAATCTATCATTCGTACTTGCAGACAGAGTGATTGCATTAAAAGCCCAGATCTGATCTGTCCTAAAGCCCTACACTGGTTCCTCACAGTTCTTATGAAGTTCAAGCTTCTTATTGTGGTCCAAGGTCCAAGATCAGACTCTGCCCCGAGTGCCCTATCCTAAGAACCCTCCCTTTTTGTTTGGTAACTTCGCCCCTCCACCCCCCTGGGAAGATTCCTTCTTACCTTTCAAGACTGATTTTTTTTTTTTAATTTTTAAAAAGATTTTATTTATTTATTTATTAGAGAGAGAGAAGGAGTAGCGGGAAGGGGCAGAGGGAGAGGGAGAAACAGACTTCCCACTGAGCAGGGAGCCCGACGCCAGGATCCTGGGATCATGACTCGAGCCGAAGGCCGAAGCTTAACTGACTGAGCCGCCCAGGCAGCCCTCAAGACTGAATTTAAAGGTCACCTTAGCTGGTCAGAACTGCTGGTCCTTTCCTGACCTCCCACTAGAGTTACACACTTGAGCCTTGGCGCCCACTCTCAATAGAAAAGAGGACTCGAACAATGACCGGTCCCTTAACTGAGCACCTACGATGTGCTGCGCACTGTTCCACGTGCTAAGGATGTAACAGAGGACAAAAGACGTAGATTCTTGGATGCAGAGAGCTCGTATGTAGGCGTGAGTAAGTGTGTGGGTGGGTGGGTAGTGAACAGAGGATGATGACAACGCACAGGATAAAGAAAAAAATTATGCGGTACGTGACGATGAACCAAAGGAAATTAAATACCAAGGAAGTTCTGGAAATGAGGAGATGGGTTTTCATATTAAAGGGAGTGGAGCGAGAAGCTTATTGAGAATGTAGGAATAGAACCAGCACTTGAAGGTGATGAAGGAGTTAGCCAAGCAGATATGTAGGAGAAGAACATTCCAGGCTGAGAAGAGCTCCGGAGTGCAGCTGGAATGCCCAAGGCCTGGCAAGAAGGCCAGTGCATCTGGAGTGGAGTCAGCAGGGGGAGGCAGGACAAGACAGGAGAGGACATGAGAGGCACCCAGGGCCATAGAGACCACTATTGGGGTTTTCGCTTTCACTGTGAGTGAAGTGGGGGGCCAGGCAGCATTTTAAGCAAGAGAATGTCAACATCTAACTTACGCTTGGAAAGACTTATTTTGGCTTCTCTGTATTGGAGCAAAGACGGAAGCAGGCAGGTCTGTAGGTGTCGGTTCAAGTAAGGGATGAGGGTGGCTTGGCCTACAGGGAGAGTCCATACTGGTCAAACCTGGAGAGGTGTTGGAATTCCACTCATCGATCTTAACATCTGAGCTGGAACACCACCTCTTCCAAAGAGTCTTCCCTCTTCTGAGCACCCGTAGGCATTCCCTGTACATTCTTCTAGCTCCCTCTTATTCTGGGCGTGTCGATAGGATGAGGAATGCAGTCGGTTGGATTGGAGGAAAGTGTACTGGGTTTAGGGAATACCTTCTCTTGAGAGTTGTGGAAGCCAGATAAGGGATTGGAATCTTTGCATTGTGGCAAACAAAGGGGCATTGAAGGTTTTGGGGGAAGATGATACACCATGGTTTGGGGATCACCAAATAATCGGTAGTATCAAAACAAAAGCCTTCTAAGTAACGATGGGGAAATCAAAGTCTTGTAGCAAGGCGGTGATGAAGCAAGAACCAGATCTCAGTCTACTGACTTGTGTCCAGTGTGTCTTCGTCCCACCTTGGGGAAGGGCAGCTGGGCCGCTAGGGCTGGGGTTGGGGGGTGCCTGGTGTTCCAGATATTATCATTCTGGCATGGAACAGGCTCTGAGAAGGTCTCTAGAATATTCACGGCGCCCCAGGTGTCACGCTGGTACACCAGCGTTATCTCAGTTCGTCCTCTCCACAGTGCTGAAAGACCAGATGCATCCCGTGTTTCAGGGGAGCGCTGAGGCTCAGAGAAGTTAAGGAGCATGCCCAAGACCACACAGCTGTTACACAGCTGGACTGGGTCCAAACTCAGGTCTGCCTGGTTCTAATAAGCCCCGTGCTCTCTCGCCTCGCAGGCTGCACAGGACTAGGAGTGCTCCCGAGTTTTCATCTCTTTGACAACCTCTCTTACTTTTTATCTCTTCCTGTTCTCATTACCAAGAAGTTGCAGATGTTTCTCTATGGGAACTGCAGGTGTGACAGCCCCGCAGACCCAAGGGACTGAGCACCTTGTTCCACGCTGCCAGGAGCCGACTCAGCATCTCCCCAGGCCCTCCAGCTTGGTGCCACTTTGCCAAGAGAGCACCAGGCCTTGTCTCATTTTCTCTAGATGCCACTCCTTATCCCTGGACTACTCGGCAAGCAAATACCTACACTTCTGTGCCGTTGAGACTCTTCCCCCTTCCCTCCTTCCTCCTCTCCTCTCTCCTTCCTCCTCTCCCTTCTTCCTCTTCCACTCTCCTCTTCTCCCAGTGCTGAGGGAATTCCCACTATACTATACTAGGCATAGTGTCCTACCGGGGAACCTGTTATCTAGTCCTTTCAGGCACGTGGGAAGGCTCTATCTTCTCTTTCTAGAAGTTGCCCGGGAATCTGTTGTCAGACCCATGGCCCCCTTTATTTATTTGAGAGAGCATGAGCAAGAGAGAGCAGGAGCAGGGAGAAGGACAGAGGGAGAGAGAGAAGCAGACTCCCCACTGACCAGGGAGCTGGCAGCCCAGCAGCCCAATGTGGGGCTCAATCCCCGGACCCTTGGATCCTGACCTGAGCTGAAGGCAGACACTTAACCAACTGAGCCACCCAGGCACCCCACCACCTGGCCCGTCTTAGCAGCATTGTGCAGCTTTTATGTTCCCACCTTGAGAATGGAAATTGCATAACATTATCTATACATATGGGATATATATAATAATGTGATATTTAGATACATTAGAATGTTATAAAAATCTAAATAGTGTATCCTTTTCCTAGAACATTAGAACTGGATGAAATAAAGCCTCTGAGATCCAGCCCAACTCCCTCATTTACCTAGCCAAGAGAAGTACATTTTCCAAGGTCCCAGAGCTAATGCACAGCAAAATTCAGGCTGCAGCCCAGCTTCTCTGACTGGGAGGCAGTGTGCTGGGGGGTGGGAGACAGATGCCCCTTCTAAAGACCCACAGCCCCAGGTCAAGTCTGGGATGTACTACTTCTTCACTGCTATTGTCTGTGTTCCATTTCCCAGAGCCTATTTGCTCACTGGGGAAGTGACGATGAGATAATAATCACTTCTCTGGGTTGCTGTGATCATTATTTTTGGAGAGCCCGCCGTAAACTAGGTTTTCATCAGCGCCTAGCATTGTGCTCAGTATGATCCTTAGGGAGATGGTGTGTGCAAAGCATCGGAGCACAGCGTCTGGATGGGGTTTTTGCTCTGTGCCTCTTAGGCACCTGGAATCATTTTTTTGGAAGGAGGTGGAGGTATGAATAAACAATGAAGGCAAACTCCTTTTCCCTTCCCCCTCCTTCCACTCCAGCAGGCTATGCTTACACCTCTCTCCTCCCCACCCCTACTCCCTCCAAACCAGGCAAGGAAGGATGAAATTGACCATTGACCTCTGCTCCCTTTCCAGAAGCAGGGGAAGCCGGGAACTCCAGGGTTGTCTGAGGACAGCTTGGACAGAGAGGCACTTAGAGCCTAAACCTGAGGCAGGTGGGTGTCAGAGGAGGCAATCGGGGCAGAGTTCTCTCCCTCTGGTGGTGGCTGGCTGACAAAGGCTTGCTCTCAAGCACCCAGGAGAGTCACGAGTGGCTTTGCAAGCAGCCGAAAAGGGAAGGAACATTTCCATTAGCAGAATCAGCAGTAAAGAGATTTCCAGTCACGGTAATAGCTGCATTTGGGGGAATCATTTCAGTGGTGACTGTGGGCGGAGGATGGAAGAGGGGTGGGTGGCAGGGAAAGTCACAGAGACTGCTGGTCTACTGCACCGAGCCGAGAGACACCCCCCAAGGAGAACCAGGTGCTAGACGCAGAGCGACTCTTTGGGAGTTGGGCTGGTGGTTGTGTGAACGTTCCGGACCTTCCACTTCCCTCCAGGTGGACAGAGCTCCCTCCTCAGGAGTTGCCACGGGAGGCTGCACACTCACACTATACCACCTTTGCTCTGGTGACTTGGGTTACTCTTCTCAAGATTTCAGAACCAGCAGCAACTTCCTAGGCTCTCGGAATTTGTAGGAGGGAAAGTTCCCGGATTATTTAGCCTGGTTTTCCCTAAAGTTAACGGCTCATTAAAATCAGTGTGGAACCCAGTCTCTCACTCCTAGACTCACTGAGGCACCTGGAGGGGCCCGGGAATCTATACCTTAACAATGGTACCAACTCCTTAGTATGTCCCTCAGGGACCTGCATCAGTGGCCCCTGGATACCTGTTTAGCCTCACCTCCTGCCATTCCCCACGGCGTTTGATGCTCTAGCCTCATGGACGAAGTTCCGTTTCTGAGGGTGCCGGGAACATTCCCCTCACCTGACCGTGGAATGGAAATGCTATTCTCTCTGCTTAAAGTGCTTTTCCTGTCCCTGATTCACCTGGCCAACTCCTTGCCTTTACTCCGCTATTACCTCCTCTGAGTAATCTCTCTCTCCTCCAAGGCTCAGAGATTCCCCTCTCCCCCACAAATGTTCATACCCCCCTTGGCGTTGCATACTTTGTGAATAAAAATAGGCACGACAAATAAGATACAGGGTGCCCAGTTAAACTTGAATTTCGGACAACAAATACTTGCTTAGTAGAATTAGGTCCCATGCAGTATTGGGAAATAGTTGTACTTGAGATGACTCTCTGATCATCAGAAATTCAAATTTAACTGGGCATCCTGTATTTTATCTGGCAAGCCCCAGGGACCCTGTGTTTCTGTCTCCCGTCAAGGATCCCGCTGCCAATATGTGATTCGTTCCCTAAACCTGCTCTTCCCACATCTCCCTCATCTCAGGAGGTCAGAATTCCATAATTCCATCCTGCCAATTATTCAAGTGAAGGGGGTCATCCCTGAAATGTCCTTTCTCTTGCCCCTCATTCTTTCTCTCAGCCAACCCTGTTGGTTTTACTTCGAAAATGACTCTCAATATGTTTGCTCGTAATTTCCTACTGCCATAACCTTCAAGCCCCCATTCTTGCTCACGTGGGCTGTGGTCGCCTATCTTCTTGTCTCCTGTCTTCCTGCTACATCTCTGTCCCCATCCTTTCTCTATACTACCTGTATTTGGGACGTGAGCCAAACCCAGCTTGCCACCTGCTTTTTACAGCCTGTGAGCCTATTCACTTATTTGTTTGCTTATTTATTTAAATAGGTGAAAAAATCCGAAGCAATATAACATTTTGTGATATGTGGCAAGTACCTGAAATTGAAACATCAGTATCCATAAATAAAGATTTATTGGAACACAGCCCCAGTCATCCACGGACGGACGTATGAATTGTCTGTGGTTGCTTTTGCTTTTACAACAGCAGAGTTGAGTAGCAGCAACAATGAATATCTGGCCCACGATGCCTAAAATATTTATTGACTGTCCCTTTATAGAAAAAGTTTGCCAACCTTGGTATTTTCAGTTGCCAGAGTGATCTTCTCCCCACAAAAAAGAAAGTTAGATCTTTTCACTCTTTGCTACTTAAAAATCTTTCATTGTTTCTCATTTCTCTTAAAAAAAATCTTAATTCCTTTTCAGAGTCTAGAAAATCTTAAAAGTTTCCTGCCTTCTCTGAATTCGTCTTCCGGTTTCTCCTTGGCTCACAAAACTGAAATACCGCCTCCTCCGAGAAGTCTTCCCTGACCAAAGTAGCACCCTGGTCCACCCTTCCTTCATAGTCTTCCGTTCCATTTATTTTCAAAAATCTTTATGTCATGGCTCCTTGGGAACGTGCCTCGTTCATCCTTTTGCTCCCTAAACCATGTAGGATAGGACGCTGTGTACAGTGGGTGTTGAGTGGGTATTTTCTGACCCAGTGAGGGAATGTGGAAAACTGTAGGCATGATGGTCGGTGAACACCAGCTTAGGGGGTCCCCGTCTCATCAGGGGTCTTCTCTTGCTTATTGGCGAGACTGTTAGGAGGATTCAAGAACGAAAGTGTGTAGAGCATGTCAGGCAGTGGCTGCCACTGGGCACAGGGCACCTAGGTGTGTGTTAAATAAACAGAAATGAATAGCAGCACTCTAAGCCCTGGGACCTGCGGCTTCCCCACTTACTTTGTCGTTGGAGGGATTTAGGGCAGACTTCAAAGGAAGTCTGGTGAGCAAAGACTCCATGGAACTCAGGCGTGAACTGGTGGCCAGAACTAAGAACCAGGAGTCCTGGGTTTAGTCTGAGTTTAGCTGGGTCTCCAGCATTCCGTCCCTTCCATATTCTGAGCTCCCCCTCCCCAATTTCTAATGTGATGAGATTGAACCCTGTGATCCCTAAGGTTCTCAGCCCCGTCAGCTCAGCAGGAGCCCAAGAGGGAGAGAAGGGCTTCCTCAAGGAGTTTCTGAGGCGGGGAGCCGCTACAGCAGGATAAAGCCTCCCTCCCTCCCTTCCTCTCTCTCTGCATCCTTCCTGGGGCCTCAGAAGATCAAACCCTCGGCTCAGAATCCAGGTGCAACTCAAATATTCCAGCCCAGTCTCACACTAATTTGTTAGGGAACCTTCTTCAATTACTTTCTTTCTAGTCTTCCCCAGGGAGAGGGGCTGGAGAAGCTGACCGCCCAAAGTAACCAATTACTTGTCTGCCAATAGCGGGACTCCCCCTGTGTCTCCCTCCCTTCTCTTCTCTCTCCACTTTATTCTTCTAGTCTCGCTGAAGCACCTCTTCTCACTGCAGAGGCCTCTAGGGAAGGCCCCCCCTTTCCCCTAGTTCCCTGCTCCCAGCCCCGGAATAGAAAGCCATCCCTCCCCCATGGGGGACAGCCAATGAGAAGGCTGGTGGTGGAGAAAGGGCAGAGCTGCAAACCTTGGAAAACCAAAAACCAGTTTTGCAAGTCTGCTAAATCCCAAACTGTGCTGGATTGGGAGGCAAATGCTTTGATTCTAGTCCTGTGTCTGTCATTCCCTGGCTAGATGACATCCAAAAAATGACAGTTCCCCTTCTGACCTCAGATAGGATTGAGGAATATTATCCAAGCCAGCTCTCCTTCAAGAAGCTGGTGAAGATTGGGCTGCAAGAGCAGGGCAACCTTCCAGTCTTATGTACTACGGGGATCTCAGGTACCTAGGGTCATGCCCAACACGTAGTAGGCCCTCAGTGTAAGTACTTGTTGAATGAAGTTAAGAATAAATGGAAAAATCGGTGTGATCAGACGTTGCTCATAAAGAACTTAATCACTGCTTTAGATCACTCCTCAAATGCTGTGCCTTCAACTTCTTATCAACTAGGGTTTGCATGACAGATGAATTCTATTTGCATTTTCTAGACAAAACCGGGTTCGCCTAAAACTCAAAGTTCACCTTAAGCTCCCATTGCCTGGAGCTAAGTCCCTCAGTCATTATTCAGTGATCCTTCCTTCCCAGTATGTGTGCCCAGTCCCTAGGGGCACAGAAATGCAAGGGGTCCACAGTTTATGGGGATAATAACATTCGCACTTTTTGATTTAAAGAAAAAAAGAACCCTCCTTTTCATGGGTATTTTTAGTGTCTCCATATTACAGATGAAGACATGGCCATTCAAAGAGATCAAGTCAATTATGCAAGGTCACATAGTAAATGGGATTAGCTTCATTTCTTTTTAAAAGGAATCTTTATATCACTGTCACAAATGGAACATCAGAATAACTTGCTATAAATAGGAGATAGCCTGTAAAAAGTATGTAACTATATATATATAGTTATATATATTATATAATTATATATATGCTCAAATAGATATATGTATACTTGTATATATTTACATGCAACGCTAAATTTTTCTCTCATACCATACTTTGGGAACACATTGATCCAGCCCACCACTGAGATCAAGATATTCATTTAAAATTTAAACTTTGCCCACTTAATTGTCGGATTTCCTCTAATATTTACATTTAAAAAAATACCTTCCCTGCCTCATAGCTACCACTACTCATCTTCTCTCTCTCTCTCTTTTTTTTCTAAGAGAGAGAGAGAAAGAGGCTGGGAGGGTGGAGAGAGGGGGGAGGGAGGGAGGGAAGGAATCCTAAACAGGCTCCATACCCCCTGTCAGGCTTCGTCCCACAACCTCGAGATCATGACCTGAGCCAAAATCAGAAGTTGGATGCTCTACCGACTGAGCCACCCAGATGCCCCTACTACTAGCCATCTTTTAAGATACGGTTCGAATGTACCTTCACTGCTTCCAACATGTCTCTCCTGGCATACGCAAGAACACGTCTCTCCCAGGCTCTCGGTGTATTCATTGCAGTTCTTATTTTCGTGGAAATATTGTGATGGGTTAATGGTCTGCCTCTCTTGCTAGTCTTTAACTTTCCTAACCTAAACACCTTGTCTCTTTCATATCTGTAACTCTTGCAGCTAGTTACTGTAGCTAGTTGCTTTTGGAATTTTAACTTAATTTTAACTAAAATTACTAAAATTTTAACTAAATTTTAACAAAGAGAACACAAGCTTGTTGTAACAAATGCAAACAATTGAGGAATATTATAAAGGAAAAAGTGAACATCTCCTCCCTACCCAGTCTCATTTCCCAAAAGCGATCATGACAAAGAATTGTCCAGGATCCTCATGGAATGTGGAATTACTATGCGCCCAACAGACAGCCTTGGTGGCAGACATGACTCGTTCAGCATTTCTGCAGGTTTCTACAAGCAGCTCACGGATACTAACACTGAAATCGTCTTCTCGTTAGGGTATTTTTTTTTTTTTCAAACTTGGTACGGCGATAAATCAGGGAAATAGGAGTCATCTTGGGCTTCCGCTAAATAGATGATCCTCTCTTATTTGTCTGCAACACTGAACCTCATTTCAGTGTTGAACTTGAACAAAAAGATTCTACAACTTTAAAGAATGTTCTACAAGCATAGTGCTGTGTGTAGATCGCACCATCATCCTCTGTGTCCCACATACAACATATTAGAAAGGAGACGGTTACTGGTCCTGCCATGGTATTTTGTGGAGGTGTCGTGATTGGAGAAAGCTCACTGACCATCTTATATTGACTATTAAGCCAACTTTATAAAGCTCCTCCTCGCATGTCCAGGTCCGAGATTTGCCTCCAGATTTATTCCAGTCCTCAGGCTGGGAGTCCTCTTCTTTACTGACCCCTGCTTGGAAAAAATGTTTGTATGTGAAATGTATATATACATACAAATTTGTGTATATTTTGTATGTTTATACACAACACATATACCCATGTATATATCAATGCACATTATTTGTATATACAGATATGTAAGTGAGAGGGAAAATATGACAATGACTCTCAGTCTGGAGAACTAAAAGAGAAACTGGAGCCAGGAAGGGAATAAGGGAGTAAAGGGCATGATTATCACAGTGAGTCAGCAGTGTATGTGTGTGTGTCTGTCTTTCTTTCTTTCTTTCTTTCTTTCTTTCTTTCTTTCTTTCTTTCTTTCTGGCACAGTATTTGACACGACTGATAAAAGCATTTCTTTCCCTTCTACCTTAAACTTTTTTCTCACTCGAATGGGGAGACCAATTATTCAGGCAAGGGTTGCCTGGGATTAGGTTGAGTTGTTTACTTTAGAAACCCTCCTCTGTGCAGCTATGTGGATTGGCAGTTGGTCAGTTCATAGAAAAAGTCTATTAAAGCAGGGAATCATAAAAAAGTAATAATGTACCTTAAACATTTTATTTTAGCTGAAGATAGGTAAATGTGTATACGTTTGCCAATTATTTGATATAGGTTTCAGAACTCTTCTTTGAGTCGGGGTCAGCTGATTGAAGTCCCATGCCATCTTCCTTGCATAAACCTTGCTCATAATGCACCAAATATGGTCTCCAATGTGGGTTTCATAAAGGGGACTGAGGACTTGAAGGTGCTTGCCAAGTAATTCTGAGTATTTTATGATTCCTTTCTAAATTTTTATAGTTGTCACACCTGACCTAGCTCAATAGCAAAATTTAAGTGACTTTCTTTATTTTTATAGCAAAAGCAACTTAGCCCTCCTAGAAACCACTTCCTTCTGATGCTCATAAATTTTTTAATTTGCATAATATTTCATTAAATTTTCAAATGACAAAAAACATAGCAGGCATCCATAGGTTTGGGAAACAAATTGGTCCTCTGTAAAAATGTAGCCGAACTGAGAGCAGGCTAAGAAGGCTAGAGAGGAAGTACCTTGCTGGTGAGAGCATTCAGGCCTTGTGAACCCCAAGGATATTTTACAGAGATGATAGAGCACTGGTTAACCTGTCAGTCCCTGGAGAGAAGGCCAGCTGAAAGCTTTTGCAATACATACATGTTTCTGGTTGAGAGAGACATTAAGTCGCAGAATTTTAGAGGTTGCATGTGTAGATAGCATTCTGACTTAAAGGAGAGGAAAAGGGAAGCCATTTTGCCATTTATATTTATATATATATTGGCAACATATATATTGCAATATATATTGGCAACATATATATTGCCATTTATATTTATATATAAATATAAAGCCATTTATATTTCTTGGTAGAAATATAAATTGTCATCACTATGGAAAAACAGTATGGAAGTTCCTCAGAAAATTGAAAATAGAACTACCATATAATGCAGCAATTCCACTTCTGGGTATATACCCAAAGGAAATAGAAACAAGATCTCTAAGAGATACATGACTTCAGGTTCACTGAAACATTATTGACAATAGCTAGCATAAGGACACATACCTGTGGTCCGTCAAGGGGTGAATGGGTAAAGATGATGTGGTATATACATACAATGGACTATTATTCAGCCACGAGAAATAAGGACATCTGCCATTTGTGACAATGTGGATGGATCTCGAGGGCATTGGGCTTAGGTGAAATAAATCAGATGGGGAAAGACAGGTACTGCATGGTATCACTTTTATGTAGACTCTAACAAAGACAAACTCATAGAAAGAGACTAGAATGGTGGTTACTGGTGTGTGAGGGAGGTGGAGAGATGTTGGCCAAAGAGTTACAGGTCCAGTTACAAGGTGAATAAGTTGTAGGAATCCAGTGTGTAGCGTGTTGGTTACAGTTAAGGGTGATGTATGATGTACTTGAAAGTTGCTGAGAGCCCATCTGAAATGTCCTTACTACAAAAATGAAATGGTAATGATGTGATTGATGGAGGTGTTAGCAAAACGCTATGGTGGTGATTTGATATGAGTGTATCAAATCAACGCTGAAATTTACACAATATTATGTGTCAATTATGTCTCAATAAAGCTGGGAAAAATAATCAGAAAAATAAAGTAGGGGGAACTGAATCCCAGAGATGAGTCAGGAACACAGATCCTTAGACTCTTGGAGTTCATGGTCCCTCCTGGGACTCCATAGCATTTGTCCCTAATGTCCATTTCCTTTTGGGTGGCCTTTTAAAAATTGATTTGTAATTGACGTATACAACATTATATTAGTTTTAGGTGTGCAACATAGTGATTCAATATTTTTGTACATTAGGAAATGATGATCTCAATTGATCGAGTTACCATCTGTCCCTATATGAAGTTATATGATACTATTCACTGTATCTCCTGTGTTCTACATTACGTTCCTGTGGCAGCACCCCATACTTTTTGAGGAAGCTGGGTTAGATGGTGAGCTGACCTAGCACAGGGCACGGAGCTAGCTAAAGCTGCTCTTCTCGTCCCAGATTATGTTGACTCCCTGAATGCCATCCCAAGTATTTCTCTTCCCGATATTAAAAAACAAAACAAAACAAACAAAACAAACAAAAAAACCCCACAAAAAACCTAAAGATTTTCTTTATTTGAGAGAGAGAGAGAGAGCGAGAGAGAGCAGTACAGAATATTTATTTATTTGAAAGAGAGAGAGAGCAGGAGAGAATGGGAGGAGCAGAGGGAGAAGGATAAGCAGACTCCACACTGAGCACAGAGCCTGACAGGGGGTTCGATCCCACAACCCTGAGATCATACCCTGAGCCGAAATCAAGAGTTGGATACTTAACCGACTGAGCCACCCAGGCGTCCCTCTTTACCTGATATTTTCAAAAAGTGAATAAACCTTATCAAAGAGTGTCTGTCTTCATCTACGACCACAGGACACCTGATCTCCTCCATCACGTGGTGAAGGAATTGCAGCGAGCCCTCTTTGCTTGCACTGCACAGCCTTCCCCGCCCATGCATGGCTGTGCGGCGCGTCTCTCGCTCTGTCCATCCACACTCCAGCTCTCCAGACCATCCAAGCTTCCCACTCTCAGGCCCTCAATCCAGCCTCTGACAGCACCATGGGTGACTGAGGCCCAGAGAAGGCCAGTACCTTGCCTGATGTCAAAAGCCTGGGGCTGCGTCTGAAAATAGACCACAGTCCACCCTGCCCCGTGTCCTTTTGCCCTCACCGGGTTGCCGGCACAGTTCTGGGTGTCCCAGCCTTCTTGCCAGGAGGACTGGGCAGGTAATGACAGGGCAGTGTGTGGGAGCGGGCTGCCAAGAGTACCCGTGCTTTATGAGGTGCAGAGTATAATTCAAAACCCATTTTGGGGCTGTCTCACTCCATAAAATCTCCAGCAGGAATGGATGGGAATTTGTTGTGACTTCCTGGCACATGTTTCTTAAATACCTCCTCTCCATCTCATTTTCCTCTTTTCTTTGCTCCCCCCCCTTTTTTTCCCTACCCAGTTCTCATTGGATGATGAGCCCCTGGTGGCTTATGAGGAGACACAGTGGTGGTGCTGCTGGGGGAAGGGATGGGGCAGGATAGGTTAATGCACTGGCAAGTGGTTGTGGAAAAGATCGCCTTTCTTGGATGCTTCTTCGTCTGCAAAGACATCGGCTCAGGTCAGGAAATGACTTCAGGGATCTACGTGCCACAATTACAGTTAGACTTGCACATGCCATCCTTATTTGGGACAGAATAAGGCTCCTGGACAGCCCTCCATCTTATCATCCAGTAGTGGCCACTTTACCTGGGCTCCTTTACCGTTCTTCTTGCTGTATCATCTCTCTCCCACTTTTTTCTTTTTAAGATTTTTATTTATTTATTTGAGAGTGAGCGAGAGAATGGCAGAGGGAGAGGAGCAGGCTCCCCGCTGAGCAGGGAGCCGAATGCGGGGCTCGATCCCTGGACCCTGAGATCATGACCTGAGCCACAGGCAGATAGATGCTTAACCCATGGAACCACCCTCTCCCATTTTCTTGATAGACTGCTCCAGTTTCTTCCTTTGAGTAGAGGTACTGTCTGAAGGATCATTGCCAGAGGTCATGTCTCCTTTGCCTAGAATCCTCAGTGACTCCCACCCCAGCATTAATAGTAAACCCCTGGGTATCTGAGCCTCCTGCCTAAAGACTGAACCCATCTATATTTTCCTTCTCTCTTATTACTCCTCTGCCGGTATGTCAGCTCCCAGAAAATGAGCTCTACTCCCGCATTTCTGTGCTTTACCTCGTACTGTATCATCTGTGCTGATGTCCTTGTTCCCCTCCATGTCTGGTAGTAGAACTCTCATTTATAAGCTATTTTCTCTTTGGAAACTTCCATTCTTCCTGCTTCTTGCTCTTTCCCTCCTCCCCTAAATCAGCTTTGATTACCTTTATTCAGAAAACTTAATACCTATCCCTTGTAGACAACTTACTCTATGTTAAATATATATATAATATATATGTTTTATATATATATATATATATATATATATATATCCATGTCTTACCATTTTCCACTTCCATTTCCGTGGCATAGTCTTATCCAGTGGCCATTGGCCACACGTGGCTGTTGGGTGCTTGAGGTGTGGCTATGACTGAGGGACTGAATTTTAAATTGTACTTAGTTTTACTTAAAATTTAAATAAAGCTACATGGGGCTAGTGGCTGCTTTACTGAACACAGATATGCAGTGTGTCCACCATTGCAGAAAATTCTATTTGCACTGCTTATGAGACTCTTGGCGGGGGAGGGTGGAGTCCCAACTTTTCTGTACCGTATTGCTAGTATGGGGCCTCTTAGGTGAAGCGATGTCAATAAAAGTTAGTAGAACTGGCCTTCGGGCAAGATCATATGACCACTGATCTCAGAGAGCTCTAGTTTTAAGAAGGGAATTGACAGCAACCTGTTTAAAAACACACCAAGGTTTGCTAACAGAACTGTTGCTTCGTGAACCTTCATTTGCCAAGAATGGTAGGTCTAGTCTAGGGTGTCTAACTTTCCTCCATTAATGACACTCACCAGTAAGAGTTCCAGGTCTCTGATGGGTCATTTCTCAGCTATGCCCTTTCTGGCCACCTGCACCTCATCTCTCCCTGCCCAGGTGAGACCCACCCCACAGCAGGGTCGCAGGAAAAGGAGCCCTGGGCATTCTCATTCCCTTGGGTCAGGTGTGCCCAAAGCTGCCTGACATGCACACACAGGTTTGAGCTTCCATGGCTGTTTCATGGAGGATTTATGAGTGTTTCTTCGAGAGAGAACTCCCGAAAACTCTCTCCGGTGATGGATGGGATGAGAATGGAAGGCAGAACAGGACTCTCCTCTCTTTTCCCCTCCCCCATCCTTGCCTTTCTTGTTCTTCTCTTTTCCTCCTGTTTCCTCTTCGTTCCCACATTCTGTTGATCTGTTACAGCCCATTTCTCTGTCCTCCTTGTTTCTTCCTTGTCTTTTTCTCCTTTTTTCTCTTTACTCCTGATATCTCTTTTCTTCTGTCTTTCTACCTGGCTGTGTGTATCTGTCTATCTTTCTCTCTCTCTCTCTCATTAACTCTCTCTTTGTTGGCTCCTACAACCTGGGGTTCTCTCTGTGGTCCCTGAGCACTGTCTACTCACCCTGACCAGGGAAAGGAGCCCAAACCCCTGGTGACCATCACGGCCCCATGCACCATGCCGAGCTGGCGGCCCCTGGTTGGAGCCAGACATTCCAGCGTGGTACTTAGGGTGAAGGTGAGAAGAGGTGAGCTGGGCCTTGCAGGGGGCAGCTCTCCCCAACTTCTAATGTCAGGGCCTCCATGCACCTGCTCTTGTCTGATGTGATTCCAAATATCACTTTGGATGATTTTGGAGGTGACTTTGGAGGCCTCCATGACCATCCTTTTTTTTTTTTTTGAAGGGGGGAGGAGCAGTGGGAGAGGGAGAGAGAATCTTCAGCAGGCTCCATGCCCAGTGCAGAGCCCAATGTGAGACTCCATCACACAGCCCTGAAATCATGACCTGAACCGAAATCAAGAGTTGGATGCTTAACCTTCTGAGCCACCCAGACACTCCTTGGTTCATCTTGTATAAGTTTTTCCTTGATTTTCAATAAGAGGTAGATTTTTGAGAGTAGCTGGTAAAAAGGATCTGGGTGGCTTTTTCCTGTTTTGCTAAAGATTCAAAGCTCTATTTCAGTGACTCTGGTGGGCTCCTTGTTCTCAAACCTTCTCTGCTGCTCTATTCATCATCAGCTCTGTTTTAAAGCTTCCCCCCACTCAGGGCATTAGGAACATCTGCTGGAGAGTTTCAGAAGAAAAGTTGGAAAAATGATAAACCTTCTTCCGAGATCATCCCTTCTAAAATTTCAACCTTTGGCTATGACAGATGCTGAGTGGTATCTGAGTCAGGTTACCTTATCCCCAAAATACCATGTACCTTTTTGAATTTGACCTTAAAGGAAGATGCTCAATTAGCTTGCAAGGGTTTAGTAGTATGTTACAATAGCAATTGGTCTTGAGTCGGGAGGATTTCTTGTTTCAAACAAACAAAGACCAAAGCAAAGATGGAGAAGTAGGAGAGGAAGAGGAGGAGGAAGAAGATGGAAAAGACAGAAAAGAGGACAGGCTGGTGACTTTTGTGCCTCTTTGCAAGGTAGACTTAAATTTGCTTCTAGAGCTTGATTGGAAGTATTTCTTGTCATCCTGGGATTTCTCCCTTTGTTTTTCTCCATTTCAAGATTTAACCAATTAGCCAGAACTGATTAATTTTCTCTAACATGTCTTTTGAATTCATCCCTTTCTTTCCATCTCTGCCCTGGTACGAATTACTCTCATACCTGACCTGAAATTCAGCCTGGTCCCTCAGATTCCTTCTTGCTCTTACTGTCCCCCCAGCCCTTCCAAATCCATCCTCACAAGCTGCCAGAATGACTTTATAAGCTTGTAGGTCAAATCATGCCTCTTCTTTGCTTAAATTCAAAATGACTTTCCATTTTTCTTACAGTGAAATACATGGTCCCTAACCAAGGCCTGTAAGATATTAAACCCATGATTTACATAAGAATATTTGGGAAGCTTTTAAAAATGCTGGGACCTGGAATCCACTGTAGGCCAATTACATCAGTATAATGGGGAGCTCGACAGTTGGGCGGTTTCTTGCAAAACTAACCATATTCTTACTGTAAGATCCAGCAGTCACATTCCTCGGTATTTTACTCAAATGAGTTGAAAACTTGTTTTCATGCAGAATCCTGCACATGAATGTTTTCAGCAGCTTAAAGCTTCCAGAAACTTGGGAGCAACCAAGATGTCCATGAATAGAAGAATGGATAAATAAACTGTGATATATCCAGACAATGGAATATTACTAAGTGGTAAAAAAAAAAAAAAGAAACGAGCAATCAAGCCCCCCAAAGACACGGAGGAGCCTTAAAATCCTGTTGCTAAGTGAGAGAAGCCAATCTGAAAAGGTCACGTACCACACGATGCCAAATATATGACTTTCTGGAAAAGGTAAAACTATGGAGACAAGAGAAAGATCAGTTGTCAGGGGTTTGGGGGGAGGAAGAGACAAGTAGGTGTAACACCAGGGTTTACAGCAGAGAAAGTCTCCTGCATCATACGGTAATGAAGGACACAGTTAAGACACGTTTGCAAAACTCATAGAATACACACCAGAAAGCGTGAACTGTGGATTGCACTTGATAACAATGGTTTATGTTGGCTCATCCATTTTAACAGATGTCCCATGCTAATACAAGATGTAAGTAATAAGGGGAACTCTGTGTGTGTGTGTGAGAGTGATTGTGTAGAGTTGTACATGGGAACTCTGTACTTTCCCATCAATACTTCTGTAAACCTCAGAACTGTTCTTAACTTAAAAAATAAGAAAGAAACGCCTATTTATTGAAAAAAAAAAAAGTCAGGTCCTGGGTTCTCTCTGGGCCAATAAATCAGAACCACCAAACATCACTGTTCTGTTGTGTAATCTTTCCCGGTGACTCAGGGATTCTGATATCCAGCTGGGGTTGAGGACCACTGCCCAGAGAGGCCCTGTCCACCTCCACCTCCACCTTGACCCATGCTGTATTTTTCTGTTGCTTGCCAGGGGGCTCGTAGAAGACTTCCCTGACCATCCGATCTCATTTGTACCTCGATATCTGTCCATGTTGATGGGCTATTGGCTCTCCTAGACTTCATACTCTTTAAGACAGGAACTGTGTTCAACACTGTGCTTCTCAAACCATTTGCTTCATAATTAGTACTCAGTAAATACTTGCTGAGTGAATGAACAGATGAATGGATAGGTCAGAGAGCTTACTGGGTTCTTCCCTCTCACCTCCATACTGACAAGTCAGAGGAGACGGTGGGGTAGGAGGTGGGCGGCTAAAGCTAGTTAAGATGAAGTGTTCACACACCCCCTTCTCGTCCAAATGGGGGCCACAGAACACAGAGAAATAATTTTCTTCGTGACCCAATAACATTCTTCTCTGTTCCCTTTGCCCTTTGGCTGGAGGCCTAAGTCCCGAGTTTTAGTTAGGGAAGGCATGGGTTAAATTCATTTTGTCATTTCCATTTTTCTTTCTGTGTAGTAAAGTCAGTGATCGCTTGATCAAACTGCAGCATAATGCAATTAGGCTCATGAGCTCCCATCCCCAAGTGCTTTGGGAGCGACTTCTGCTCCTGTTGGAAACAGCTCTGTAGTCCACAAGCAAACTGAAGCAAGAAAAACCAAAATCCCTCCCTGCCATCCCCCAGTGCCAGGCTCCTTTGCTGCTGCCTTCATATAGGAAATTAAATTGCCTTTATATTGTGAGCAAAGGGAAGAGTGATATAGAAACAGGATATTCACAGGTGCTTTCTGAAGCAGGGAAACTTGCAAAAAATGTCTTTAATCCTCGCTGGGGTGGGAGGGACAGCCACACACATATTGGTGTAGCATAGTAAGGAAGCAGTTGAGGATTTATCTCATTTTTGTTTGGCTTGAATCCAGCTACTGGCGTAATATCTACACTTGTTTCTCTGCACTTTCAGGAAAATATTTTGCGGCCAATGAGGAGTGGCTGATGTCAGATTTACGATGTAGGACTGCAAGGGCGGGATAACCTGTAAGTTCTGTTGGGAGGATTTAGAAAGGAAGGGAGGTAACTATATTTTTTGTCCCCAAGAGATTTAGGAAAAGAGGCTGGGAAGACAAGGCAGAAGTCTAGGGATTAAGGCTCCAGTGATCATGGAGCCACAAATGGTCACTGGCCAGGGCAGCCCCAGGCTGTGGTTGAGGAGCCCTGGTTTCTAGTCGGGGGTGCACGTCTAGTTCTGAGTGCCCTGGGCAAGTCGTCCAGATATTCTTGAGCGACAGCAGGGGGTTGCAAGCAACAGAAATCAGCTCTGCTTGCGTAAGCAGAAGGACTTTGGGGAAGGATTTGAGGTGGCTCGGAGAAGGTGGAGAGCGGAAGAAGCAGGCTCAGAAAGTACAGCTCTGGAGATCTGAGCATCCCCACCGGGATGGAGGGCCTCCCAGAGTTTGTCCATCCTTTCCCCTGTCCCTTCAGCAATCACTGGCTCAACGTGGCCTCATGCTTACCCCTCATCTAGGGAAGAAGAGGACACCCATATCGGCCACCCCTCTAGTCTGTATATGGCTGGAAGGGGAGCTATATTTTGAAGGGTGAGTCTGGGGGCTGATTCCAAAATGGTTGCCGAGTTGCAAAAGAAACACATGTCTTCTTGGGGCCTGATGATGATAGTAGTGTTCCACCTCCTCTTCTAGCACCAGAAGCTTTTCTTCGTGTGGAGTCTTCGGCAGTCCACCGTAGGTAAAGCCCACTGTAAAAACCTGGGGGAAACAAAGTTATTCTGGCCAAGATGGGAGTGAGGGGGGCCCCAAGCCCTGCCCTATGGGCCTTCCCTTCCCCCATCCCTATAGTAGTAGTTCTTGAAATGTCTATTTAGATATTCCCTGAGGATCACTTAGAATCCTTGAGGTTCTTTTAGCCACCACTGGGCTGCATGATCTCCAGGACCTTTCCAGCTCAGCCTTTATAGCAAAACAGAGCATCTCAGATGAGGGATCTATAAGACCTTTGTAGAGGTGAGGCTGATTCATGGAAGTAGCTGCAAGGCAGAGGAAGTGGGTTTGCCTGGCAGTGATGGTATCATATCCTTCATGTGGCCTGCTGCACTCATGCCTAATCCATGTCCAGAAGGGGCGGGACTCAGCATCTCCTCCAGAAAGAAAGGCTCTGCTGTAGGGAAATTATGTTTGCAAGTGTGTGAACCTCTGGTAACCTTCACATTACCAGCCTCACGTTCTGCCATTCTCCCTGCTGTTCTCTGTGTTTCCATCTCCACCGGGTTTCTTTCAGTCCCTCTCCAGTAATAGTTTCTGCCTCTGGGCCTTTGCACAGACTGTTTTTTTTTTTTTTTTTTTTGCCTGGAAAGGTCTTGCCTGCCCCTGTTTTTTCTTGGCTGACTCCTGCTAATTTTTCAGGTCCTAAATTAATGTCACTCCCTTAGAGAAGCCTTTCCTGACTTCTTGGGTTAGAGGTAGCCTCCCTGTTTTATATATTCTGTGTCTTAGTAGCACTAATCATAGGTTTTAATTACATATATTTTTTTATGTTTATCTTTTCCACTATGTTATACGCTTAGCATTGGCAGAAATCCTGTCTTTATTAGGTGCTAAGAGATGTTCGTGGAGTAAAGAAATAATGTAGAGCATAGTACAATTCTCAGAGTGTTGATTGAGTTCACTGAGCATTTATTGAACACTTTCTATATACCAGGGCCTCTCCTGGGGGCTGGGATGGATCTCTGAAGATGATACAGATCCAGCCCGAGTTGCTTATTTTCTTGGGTAGCAGAATTTTTCTGTTTTCTCCATTTAATCCTTAACCCATCCCAGGAGGTCAACAGAGTGTGGACTGTGAGGCACAGAGATGTCAAAGGACTTGACCAGGGTCACACAGGGAGTTGGTGGCTCCGTGCCAGGATTCACACCTGGGTTTCCTGACTCCTGGCCCCGTGTCCTCTTCTCCTCCCCTTCTTGCAGAGAGTAATGCAATTTTGGAAAATGGACTTCCTTGCACCCGACACGGAGTGCTGCCCTTCTTTCTCCTAAGGAGAAAGCAGCCGTGGTTAGAGAAGTCTGAGGTGTGTGGGTGTAGAGAAGGGGGGACACAGGGGCAGGGGGACCTAGTGATGGAGCATGTGTGGCACACACAGGATTCTGCAGTGCTGGGTGCTCCTGGGGGTACCCAAGGCGGCCGAGGAACTGAGCTGACATCATAGAGTGTCGAGCCCTCTGCTGTCAGAGGGAGGCATTCATCTGGGATTCTGCGGTTGCTGTGACCTCATAAATGTTGCCCTCTCCTTTGTGTCCCTCATCCCTTCCTGCGCCGCCTCACTCCCCCTCGCTTTCTCAGCTTTGTCCTCCGAAAGTGCAGTCTGAAAGTGGCTCATGCGCCATCCAGGGCTCCTTAGCGCTGATCCCTGAAGGGTGGGGGACTGACCAGGGCGGAGGCTGCCGTGGCTCCGTGTAGCCCCGCTATACGAGGCTAAGAAGGACACCTTGTGTCTGGGTCGCTGAGACTTGCCAGACCCCGGCAGCGAAATGGGTACACACGCCATTCTTCCGTCCCATGTGGCCTTGCTGGAGACTGCCGGCGGCTCCCTGGTTTTGAAAATAGCTGCTCGTTTCCAGCTCTGCAAGCTGGCGACAGGATGGTCCTGGGGAAGACATAGCCTTCTTTGACTGTAGGCAGTTTCTATGACTGTTGAATTAGCGTCATTATTTTCTTCTTGTCTAAGAGTATGAAATGTCTGCTTTCGTTTTTCCCTCTTTCCCCCTGATCTTTGTCAGAGTGACAGCTTCTCTAATTAGGCAGTTCAGAAGGTAACCTTAGCAACTTAGAGCTGGCAGTGGAGAAGGAGGCAGGGTTCAGGTGCTCCACTGGCCTGAGGGCTGGGCTCCCCAGGCAAGGCACCACTGCCCTTCCATGCCTTAGCACCCCCACCCGGGCTGGGGCTGCCTCCGGAGCAGCCTCCGTTCTCTGCTGCCGCAGGGAAGGCAGCCTCAGCTTCAGCCCCTTCTAGCCAAGGACTCAAACTCTTGGATGCAGAGAATTCTCTGCCTGTGCTTTTGTGCTTTCGCTCTCTCCGTGGAGCTCTCCTTCATGTCTCTCCCTCTTCACCCCTTCTCTCTTTGCTTTCTCTGGCTCCCTCTGTCTTTCCTAGGGCAGGCGAAAGGCTCGGGATTGATGCCCTCTTGGTTGGCACTTCTCTCACTGAGCTACCCGCCGCCAACCAGGACACTCCTGCCCCCTTGGCCTTGGTCAACCAGTTGTCGGTATCTGCTAACTTCTGACCCTGCTCCACTCCCCTTCCCCTTGCTCTGTGCTCTCCCCTGCCTGACTCCTTCTCACTTTCCAAAGCTCTTCTTCCCTGGGAAATCGTTTCCATCTACCTGCCCCTCCATCCCCCTCCCTGCTACTCCCCTGCTCTCCATTCACAGAATTCTCTCTGCCTGACTTCTCAGTTCAGTGCATATTGTCTGCACCACATCATCCAGAAATATTTTTAATTCTTTTATTTTTTTATCCTACAAGGTTCACTGGATCTGAGTCATGCTTCCCAGTAGGAAGGATCACATATTCCCTTATAGTTCTTTCGTAGTTAGCATATTAATGGGCATGATGTGTGCTTACAATTCATGCTCTTACTTGGAAATAAAAGGAATGCCACGGTCCCTTTGAGACTGTAGTTCGTGGAATTTATTGGAATTTATTACTCCGTATACTGCGATTGGACTATGGCGGTGAAGAGGGTATTGGGTATTGTCTGTGGATGTCTTTCCTTCTATTTCTCTGTTCAGAAATCTCAAATTCCCTCTCGTTCATTGTGCATCCAGTCTCCTAACACTGCCCATCAGCTCTCCAGCTTCCCTTCCACCTTCCCGTCCTTTATCCATCCGTTCTCCATGCTCACCATGATGGCATCAGTGCCCTTAAGGAACATCCAGGCCAGGAGAGATAGGGGAAGGAGGAAGGTCGGAGACTCAACTGTGACCCACAGAGCAGTCTATCAAGAAGAATTAGATAAATGCCCTGGATCTAATGAGCAGGCAAGAGCAGAGACCTCTAAGTCTGGGAGTGTCTTTAGAGATTGTCACCTTCAGTCCTCTCTGTATAATGCAGTGTCTAGAGGAAATGGCCTGCTCTAAGTTACCCATCAAGTTAATGGGGGAACCAAGGTTGGATGGACAGAACTGCAGAGCTGAAGGAGATTGCATAATTTGCTCTTCCCCTTTCACAGATGGGGAAAGCGAGGCTCGGCAATGGGAAGGAGCTAGTACCACATTTATAGTCACTCCTCTGACTGCTTAGGTGATGTTAGAGCAGAGATCTCTGACGTGGTTAGGCTCAGGCACGTGCTATGCTGGAAAAGGACCAGTGATGTGCTAAGAGTATCGGGTTTCATTTTGGTCTTTGAATCACAGACCATTCCAGTACTTGAGCCAACCAATCACCCCTCTCTATCCCCAGACGTCCCAAGACCCCTTGGGTTCTGGGTAAAACCTGACTTTGCGTCCATCCCTCCCTCTGCAACCCAGCAGCATCCGGGGCTCCGCTTGCAGAGGACCACCATGTGAATGTGAACCCAGCCCAGCCCCGCCGGGTGGCC
Source organism: Nasua narica (assembly GCA_028533885.1). NCBI lineage: Eukaryota > Metazoa > Chordata > Mammalia > Carnivora > Procyonidae > Nasua > Nasua narica. The sequence goes on along the minus strand of CM052813.1, from coordinate 66,272,856 downwards.
CCATCCCACTGCACAGATCTGGGGCCCTCTACAGATATTCCCAGGCAGCGCCGACACTGGCGTAGGAAGCCAGATCCCAGGCGCCGGGGAGACGAGGCTCTTGGCCTTGGACATGGGATAAGTAGAGACGTAAACGGTGATTTTCTGGCCTGTGAGCCCCTGTTCGTGGATTTCATCTTTTAATGGAAGTGCAGTAAATAAAAGACGATTTCACAATATGGCAAGCAACAGGTCAGGAACATCTGAGCCGCTGGAATTGATGGAAGGGAGCTGAGCGTAACAAATCTCCCCAAATTGCACCCGGCTCCTCTTGTATCAGCTCCCAGACAGCATCCCCCAGTTATTGTGCAAGGCAATTATTTCAGAGCTGCAGCTTTTGGAAAACAAGGCATGTGAGTGGGGGTGTACTTTCATTGGTTCTTGTCGAATAGAATTTTCCCCAATTTTTTGTTAATGTTCGAGCCCTGATTAACTCTTAACTCCTATATTTGTTGACATTTCCTCCCTTGCCTTGGAGGCTGGATTTATTCTTTAAGGATCATCCTCTTCCAGGGAGCCATTCCTCTCTCTGTCCAGTGTTTCATATCAAAGCAACAGTGTTAAATCGGGGTTAAATGTATATACAATGAAACGCACTGTCCTTACACGTACATTTCAAGGAGTTTTGACAAACCCTTGTAACTGAGAATATTTCTGTCACTCCAGAAAGTTTCCCGGTGACCCCTTCCAGTCAGCCCTCCTCTACCCATCGGTAATCACTGCACCGAAACATACCAGTGTTGATTAGTTTTGTCTATTCTTGACTTCCTTGTACATGGAAACATAAAGTACAGGAGACTGAACACTGTGGGCCAAATATAAACCATCTCTTTTTGGTATGACTGGTGAGCGAAGAATGGTTTTTACATTTTTAAAAAGTTGGAAGGAAAATCAAAGAAGAATGATATTTCATGACACATAGAAAGTATATGAAACTCCAATTTCAGTGTTCATAAATTGTTTTATTGGCACACTGCCATGCTCATTGGTTTATGTATTATCTATGGCTGCTTTCATATTACGATGGCACAGTTGAGTAGTTGTACCAGAGATCGTTTGGCCCCCAAAGCCTAACATGTCCATCACCCAATTCTTTACTGAAGACTTTTTTTGGCCTTTGATAGAGGATACGCTCTTATTTCTGATGCCCTTGCTTAGTGTAATATTTTTGACATTCATCTCTTGTTCAGTGTATAGATGGCTATTTTTACGCCCTTCAGCTAAATGCGTGTCTTCCTCCCTTGAATCCCTGGAGCAGGAATGGCAAATATGGTGTGCTTTTCCCACTGCTGCCTCTTTTGTGCCTGTGGCTAGCTTTCTCAATCAGTCATGGTCTGTTTTTGTTTGTTTTTGTTTTGTTTTGTTTTGTTTTGTTTTGCTGGCCCTGGGCTCGCTCAGAATTTGTCTCACCCCAATGCTCTGGGCAGTCACTACTAATGGATAAGAATTGGGTGTGTGTTGAAGGTCACTTGCCATCTCCTGCCCAGAAGCAGTGTATTGTAGAGCGTGGATGCAGAGAACTTTGACTTCAGACAAACTTGAATCCCTGTGCCACCACTTACCAACTGTGTATATTTGGACAAGCTACTTAACTCCTCTGAGCCTCAGTTTCCCAGGTCCTGGTACATAGTAGGTGCTGACTAAACGTCTCTATAGAACAGACTTGTCCTGCTTGCTCAAACCTGCTATTTTTCCCAACTGGCGAACTCAGAATCCTCCCGGGGATTCACTCCCAAAACATCAGTCACAGCCTGTTCTCTCTCTCCTCCATCGTCTTCTCTCACTTTGACCTGTTTAGCTGGTCACCCTCTGCATTGTCCTTGGCTCCCTCCAGGTCATGCTGCCTAGAGCAGGCAAAGTGAATGGATAACACACACCTACACAACTCCTCGCCATATCGTGTCATTCTGAGGATAAAGACCAACCATCTTAAGGTGGCCTAAAAGCCACCTATGATCTACTCCTGCTTATAGGTTTTAGCCTTATGTGCTATTACTCTCTGTTGCTTCCAGCATTTCAGCCACATTGACCTTGACTTCTGTTCTCCCCATGAACCAAAGAGCCCCAATTCCCCTCCCCTGGTCATTTACATAGTCTCTTCCTTCTGAGCAGAACACTGTTCTTATTTGTACCCTCTTCACTTCATTCAGTCTTTTCTTTTTTTTTTAAAGATTTTTAACTATTTGGCAGAGAGAGAGAGAGAGAGCATAGCAGGGGGGAGTGGCAGGCAGAGGGAGAAGCAGGCTTCCCTCTGAGCAGGGACCCGGATGTGGGACTCATTTCCAGGACTCTGGGATCGTGACCTGAGCTGAAGGCAGACGCTTAACTGACTGGGCCACCCAGGTGTCACTTGTTCGGTCTTATTTTTTATTGGGGTGCAATTTACATACCATAAAATTCACCCTTTAAAGAAAGTGTACATTTAATTGATTTTTAGTATAAGCACAATGTCATGCAACAATCCCTGCTGGCTACGTCACCCCAAAAAGAAACCCTGTAACCATTAGCAGTCACTCCCATTCTCTTATGCCCAACCACTAATCTACTTTCTGTCTCTCTCACTTGGCATGTCCAGGACATTTCATTTAAATGGAATTGTGCAATATATGGTCTTTTGTGACCAGCTTCTTTCACTTAGAATAAGGTTTTCAAAGTTCCTCGATGTTGTGGTACCTGTCAGGACTTCATTCCTTTTCATTGCTAAGTATTCTTCCATTGTATGGATATATACCGCATTTTATCCATGTATCAGTTAATGGAAATCTGGAGTGCATCCGTCTACTATTTGGCTATTAGGAATGCCCCGAGGAACATTTTGTGTACGCTTTTTTTTTTTTTAAGATTTTATTTGTTTATTTGACACAGAGAGAGATCACAAGTAGGCAGAGAAGCAGGCAGAGAGAGGGGGGAAAGCAGGGTCCCTGCTCAGCAGAGAGCCTGATGCAGGACTCGATCCCAGGACCCTGAGATCACGACCTGAGCGGAATGCAGAGGTTTCAACCCACTGAGCCACCTAGCCCCCCCTGTGTACATGTTTTTGATTTCTTCTAGGTATATACCTAGGAGTGGAATTACTGGGTCTCAAAGGACCTCTCTTTTGAACTTCTTGAGGAACAACCAGGGATTTTTCAAAGTAGCCGCACCATTTTACATTCTGATCAGCTGTGTATAGGGGTTCTAATTTCTCCAAATTCTTAGCAAAACTTCCTGTTGTTTCTCTTTGTGATTATAGCCACCCTAGCGGACAGAGTGACACCGCATTGATGTAGTTCATCCTGCTTATCTCTTCTGTCTAAATAAAGTATCATTCCCTTGAGGGGAATATCATTCCTCAATGGCACCATCCCCAGCTAGAACAGATTTCACTGTTCTTTCATAGCAATCTGTGACCTTTTCCTTCAGAGTACTTATTAAGTTAATTGAAGGGGGAGGGTGAGTAGGGGCAGAGGGAGAGGGAGAGAGAGAATCTCACGCAGGCTTCATGTCCAGTGTGAGGCTCCATCTCCTGAGATCATGACCTGGGCCAAAACCATGAGTCAGATGCTGAGCTGAGCCTCCCAGGTGCCCTGATACATTTATTTTTATGGTGTTCTTTTACTATGTGACTCCCACACTCAACTCTAACATCAAGGGGGCAGAGCCTACTATTGTATTTTGAGGTTCTAGCTTTGCACATAGTAAGTGCTCAAAAAGAAAAGATCTGTTGGATGCAAGCATGAATGGATCCCTTCATGCTTCCAGAACCTACGCTTTCCTGCCACACACTCTCATGGCCTGTTTCTTATTCTCTACAGCCTTTCACATTAGATTCTCATCTTTTTTTTTTTCCTGCCTTTGTCCATTTTTACTCATCCTCCACAAAACTGTCAGATCGATCTTTGTAAAATACTCAAAAACAAAATTGTGACAGTTGATGAAAGTCCTTCAAGGTGATAGGCACTGCAGTCGAGTCCTTGATAAAATATGCCGAGGAGAGAACAATTAATGGAACTTTCTGTATCTTTTACCTAACTTTTGAATTTTTCCCCTTGCTTTCAGTTGTTGGGGACGTATTTTACTGTTTCTGGTGAGCATGAAGCTCCTGGGGGGCAGGAAATTCTGCATGAATCCTTGGACCATCCCACTACACCTCACAGGTGCTTGCTTTAAAGCAACTGTCAGTAAATGTTTGTTCGCTCGGATTAAGTTTTATTATTCCTCCCAAGAGAAGCATTTGTATGCTAACAGAGGCCTTCAAAGACTTAACTGGAAGGATTAATGGTGGAATCCCAGGCACCTACCACAGGCAGGTTGGGGAGATATTTTTGGAGCCAGTCACCATCCCTTTACCTTGTCAAAGCTGCCTGCTCTACCTGAACTTGGGGATGGTTCTCCTTGGGTCAGTGGGAGGTAGTTTAGTGACTGTCATTGCTAGTTTCAGAAGGACAAGGGGTCCTTTTTTTTTTTTTTCCTCAAGGCATCGCGCCTCACATGTCTTTTCGTCTGCAGATGACTAGAGATGGGGAAGCGCATTGAAACCTTTGCTCCTGATGACGGCAGTGTGACCTAAAGGCATACTGTTTTCTTTCCCGAAAAATAAGGAGGACCCAAAGGCATTCAGAAACCAGGGGGTGGGGGGGGGGGAGGCAACGTTGAAGTGCAGAGCATATTTTCATATTTTTTCAAACACTACCAGGTAGGTCTAGTGTTAGAGCAGAAATGTAAACCCTTAGGTTTGAGACACACTCAACCTAGTTGTCTCTCAACTTTTCCAGGAGGGGCATCTGTCTTAGAAAAGAAGGGAAGGGAATGAGTATTGCATAGGAAAGAGGAAGGGGAATTAATATTTGATGTTCATAGTATGAGAAAGGTGGTGGTGTCTCCGTGTTGCAGATAAGAAATCAGAGGGCCAGTGGGGAAAAGTGACTTGGTTGAGGCCCCAGGCCAGCCAGCGGCAGAAAGAGCATCTGACCCAGGCCACCACAGCACGCCGCCTCCGGGTAGTCCAACAGTAGTGAAAGTTAACCTTCTATCTAGTGGCAACTTGCCTTTGCAACATGGATGCTCAAGGACCTTGACAGAGGTGGAAAGAGCTCTGTACTAGGTCAACTCTCACTGCATTGAATGACCTTGGAGAGGACCCGCCCCCATCTCTCTCTGCCCTCCCCAGCGGAGAAATGAAGGACTTGACTCCGCCTGCCAAGCCTCTCCCTGTTTCCATTCGCTGTAGAAATGGTTTTCATTTTGTAACTTCTGCTTTTCTAAATGGCCTAAGCAATACATAAAGCCATTCTTTTGGTAAAAATATAAACAACGTAAAACCACACGGAGTAAAAAGTGACGGTTTGCTCCTGATATTCTCTATCTCACTTCCCTACCCGGAGATAATCACCATGAACTGTTTGGTGGTATAGCCTTCTCAATTTGTTTTCTCTTTATTTACAGCCACATGTGTGTATAAATCCAAATACACATCTGTGTTTTCCCCATATGCAGGATCATTGCTCCGTTATTCTGACACTTGCATGTGTATGTTTTTCATTTAAAAATGATTGGAAATCGTTCAGTATCAGAACAGTTGGATCCACTTCATTATTTCTAATGACCTCATTCTGTATTATGGATATGCCATAATTTATCCAAGCCATTTTCCTCTTGATGGACATTTATGTTGTTTCTAATCTTTCATCATCAAAAGCATGCTACGGTGAACTTTTTTGTATACATAGCTTTCTATTGTATGCATTTCTTTTTTTTTTTTTAAGATTTTATTTTTTTATTTGAAGGAGACAGAGCCCATGCACATGCAGGGGGGGAGGGGCAGAAAGAGGGAGAGGGAAAGAGAGACTCTCAAGCAGATTCCGCAATGAGCATGGAACCCGACGCGGGGCTCGACCTCATGACCCTGAGATCGTGACCTGAACAGAAACCGAGAATCAGACACTTAACTGAATCAGACACTTACCTGTGCCCCAAGTGTGTGAGTATTTCTGTAGGTTAGATCCCTAGGGGTAGGATTACCAGGTCAGAGGATACGGGCATGCCGCGTTGCGTAGATACTACTGAGTTGCCGTCCAGTATAGCCGTACCGGTTTGCACTCAGAGAGAGCCCAGGTGCGGTTTTAGATGTGGCAGCAAAGGTAAGAGCATCATTTCGGCGTGGGACGCTGCCCGTCACTGCTGCCAGCTGTTGGCGATTCTGTTTACAGGTAGGGGGGCCTGCCCGGAGCGCCTTCCACATCTGGTTTCTCGTAGCTCAGCGCTTCCAGGGCTTTCAACACGGGGCTTCAGTAAAGGTTTCCCAAAGAGGGAGGTGGTTTGATTCACCTCCTGTGCAGCCCAGAGCCCAGGGTTTCCTGAGAAGGTCCCCGCAGATTGCCAGGGGCTGGCAGACAGCTGACGAGCAGGGACTGTGGCATCTGGCCCCACTCAGAGATCAGCCACGTCCTGAGGAGTTCAAACCACCTCTCCCGCTCCCTTGCCCCTTCCTGACAGCGGCCCACCCCCAGCTACCCCGAATCCTGCACATTGTTTGTCCTCTCGGTCCGGTGGGCAGCTGCATGTTTTCTCCCGCCACCTGCTCTCCCTCCTCGGTGTGCTGGTTTTCCTAAGCCTTCAGCCAAGCCTTGAGCACAGACAAGAAGAGGGAGTGGTTGGTTTTTCAGAGATCAGTTGCTACAAGTCTGTCTTCAAACAAAACCTCAGGACAGAGGACAGAGAAGAAAAGAACAAAATGCCCATAATGACCGAGCTCCTACCATGTACAGGGTGCAGTGCGAGGTACCACGCAGGTATTGCCTGTAACAGCCTTTTTCCTCCACTCTGTCTGGCTGCTGAGAAAGAGGCTTTTTTTTTTTTTTTCCTCATTCAGCTAACCCCCGAAGATCTATTTCTTGGCATTTCTAAAGACACGTAGCATCATATCATCCACAGCCATTTCCCACCAATCCAGAGAGAGTCACCGAGTCTGTCTTGAAACCTTCCCGGGTGATTATTCCTTTGGTTCTGGCTGCCTATCCATTTGAATGTGCTGGATGGTTTATCTGTGTGTGACATTTTCCTGGGGCCTCTGTGTTGTAGGAAGAGGGAAAATAGACTTTGAAGTTAGACCAATATGGGTTTAGACTTCTACCTTGCCACTTGCACACATGTCCCCAAAGACTCATTTTACCTCCGTGAACCTCAGTGTCTTCTTTATTATTTATAGTTTTTGCTGTAGTTAAGTATGCTTCTGCTATCCTGCGTAGACTCAGTCATGCCCCCACAGCCTCGGATGTCTACATCTGAACACCTGAATAGGCTCGGTGTATGACAGGAGGAACTTTGTAGATGTGATGCAAGTTAAGGATCTTGAGATGGGAAGATTATCCTGAATTATCTGGGTGGGCCCAATATAATCACATGGGTCTTTTTAAGAGTGAGGCACGAGCATGAGAGTCTAGGAAAGGGGGTGTGGAGAGAGTCACAGGAAGACTCAAAGATGCAATTGTACTAGTTTGAAGAAGGAGGAAGGGGCCAGGAGCAAGGATTGCAGCTCTACGGGTTAGAAAAGGCAAGAAAAGGGATTCTTCCCTCAAGCTTCCAGAAAGGAATGCAGCCCTGCAATACCTTGATTTTTGCCCCAGTGAAACCTTGTTTGGTTGTCTGACTTCCAAGAGCCGTAAAATCACATATTTCTATTTTTTTTTACGTTCCTAAGTTCCCGGCAATGTGTTACAGCGGCATTAGGAAACATTAGATCCTTGCTAAGTAGTGGGCTTCTTAAAGTCTCTAAGGCTTGGGGTTCGGAGAGAGCTGGGATCTCTCACTTCTGTACGTACAAACTACTTATGACCTTGTGCCTCTTTGAGCCTTCCTTTCCTGACTTGTGACGTGGGTTAGTGATGACTCTTGAATAGGATTTGTGAAGATTGCATGAGATCCCGTGCTAAGCAAAATGCCCGGCATGAAATAGATGCTCGGTCATGGAAGTTATTATTTTCCTAGACCGACAGCCACGAACTGGTGGCACAGACGTCGGTTGTGGATGGCTTTGATGAGCGTGGGTAGCAGAGACGCAGATTGGAATGCCAGCTCCAGCATTTGCTCACACTGTGACCTTGCACCATGCACCTAAACCTCTGTGAAGGATGATGAATCTTCTGAACATAAATTCAAGCAAGATTGCACGGTGCCCTGCAAACACCAGTTCAAACACTCCTCCGGCCTGAGATCGTAGAGGGCAGACCTAACACCTCTGCCTCGTCCTTCCTCTGTCCTAAGGCCTAACACGGTGTGTAGCACGTAGGAATGCAAGGGCATATTTGTTGCATAAACTGAACGTGGGATGAGAGAGAGTTTGGTTTGGGACCATCAGTGAACTCCAGATCTTTGAAGGTGGTCTAGGTAAGGGCCAGGGATCAGGGACTTCCGTCAGGAGGAAGAAGTGGTTCTAGAGATCAGCCCGCTGGTCAGCTGGAAAGGGTGGGTCGATGAGGACCTCAGTGATCAGGCAGGACCTGACACAATGGGTGTCCAGTTCTGGGTTGGTGGTGTTTGGTTCCTCCAGATGTTGGGGGTCCTGTCCAGCCTGACCCCTTCCTCTCCTTTATGCAATGCCCACATCTCCTCTTTTGTAAGTGCTCATGGTGAAAAAGGAAACTAGCCCTCGTCTGGGCCTTTCTTCCTTTATTAACTCCAGCCCTCAAAATGAGGCTTTACTCAAGACTCTCCTCCTCCCATCACCTTAACTCAGTCGTGCCATGCATTACTAACTAGCTGGGAGGATTCATGAAATGACATTATGGGGGGCTTTGAGCTCCCCCGGACTTGGTGCCTTCCTTGGTATTGAATTATGTCCACCATCATTCTTTGTTTACTGCCTTTGAGCTAATTTCAGAGGCTTGCCGCTTTGCAGCCCCTCCTAGCTTATTTGAATTAATTTTGCGAGAAACGGTTTTGAGTAACTGTGGTCCAGATTAAGTCGTCTTGTGATCTTTTCATCCGCTGTCTTTGTAATGCTATTGAAAAGCTATCATGTTTGCAGGCCGTGGTTGGTGCTGTTTTTATAACCTCAGTCTTATGCAGTCTCATAATTCCTCTGTTTTCCTGGGTTGTGTCCAATTTGTTAATCTTTGTTGTAGAAGAGCAATAAAAAGGCTAAGACTCGGGCCCTGCCAGAGCGAGGCAGAGACTGGGGTTGAGTCCCAGCTCAGGCCATGATTAGCGGCTGTCCCTGGACCGTTTGCTTCCGCATCCAGAGACCTGGCTTCCTGCTCCGGAAAATGGGAAGAAGCCAGGCCAGGCTTGCACGTGGATGGTCCCGTGGGATGCTCTCTCTGCCAGTGCCTGTCACGTAGCCGTTGGAAGTATTTCTCTCTCCTCTTAGTTCTTAAAGCGCCTGCTTCATGTATTTTTCCCTTCTGTCTAAAAGGTAAATATGACATTCGATGTTTTACAAAATTTAAGCATATATTCTGCTGCTGTTCTACCGTGACTTTTCAGAAATAATTGTGAGTGCTTCACTAACTATATTAGCTCTTCTCGGAAACACCTTAGGATACATGCTGTCCAACCTGCTGATTTGTGTATTCCCCCAAATCACTAAGTATTCCCTTAACTGCTTTCTGTCATAGCTGCTTCTGTGAGATCTTAATTACTTCCTAATTGTCCACATTTCTTCTCTTTCTTTTTCGTTCTTTTTTTTTTTTTTCCTGTTTCTGGCAAAAGACAGATTATCAAAGATGGGTTCAGGATCTTTGCCACCTCAGGGTCATCATCAATCCCCTTTCTCCCTCATTATGAAGGAAGGAATATGTTCCAGTTTGCGGTCTGATTTCCCACCTGGATTCCTTCTAAGCACTCTTGATAACCCCAGCATCTCTGTAATCACATTTCCCCTTCAAAAGGGGCCTTTCCAAGCAGACACTTCTAACTCTGTAAGAGCACATTTTGCTGGGCTGTATGCCTTCGTTTGACCTGGTAGGTTCCCACTTCAGTGGGCAACGATTTAGGCACCGTCTGAGATACCGGGGATGCAGAAATGAAGAGAACTCTGTTCTTGGTTTGAGCACCTCACGTAGATAAACGTGCGCTCAAACAACACGTAATAAAACACCAAAGATCCCATTAATGACTGAAGGAATGCGGGGCAGACTTAGGGAGTTTGAGCATGTGGGCATCAGAAAAAGTTGTAGAAGTGAGGTTTTAACCAGTATCTTTCTAAGCATAATTTCCACGTCTGTAAAATGGGATTCACACTGAGCTTCCAGTCTCAGCGTAAAACTAGGTAAATGTTTCAATGTGGGGCTCATACTAAGCACTCAGTAACTATGAATATGGCCACCCTCTAGCCATAATAACAGCAATGCCACTGACAGTGACAAGAATCTTTGTACTTCCCTTACTCACACTCACGTGCAGGTGGCCCACCTGGAAATGCCATCACCCGTCCCCAGTGGAGGAAGGAGGAACCTGAGTCTCAGAGAAATCCAGGGACTTCTCAAACGTAGTGCTGCAACTGAGAAGTGCAAAACCATGGGGATTCGGGGGAGATTTGGCTTCATATTCAAGTTTGCCCTTTACGCTTCTTGCTTCCCATGTGCTTACAAACAAGAACCTGCCTGCTGAATTTGCAGAGTATTTTTCCAGGCAGCCAGCATCAGCCAGGGTTTGCAGGGAAGAGGTGGTGAACTGCAAAACCTCAGGACCTGGAGCACACATTAGTCAGAACCTGTTTTTTAAGACTTCAAAAAGACCCTGAAGTCTAGTTGGCATACGATACTATATTAGTTTCAGGGGTACGGCGTATTGATTCAGCGGTTCTCTCCATTGCTTAGTGCTCATTGCAATACGGGTGGTCACTATGCAAAATTATTTTTAATAATGGGCAAGACTTACTCAGTACCTACTATGTGCCAGACACTGTCCTGTATGTCTTATATTTATCGTTTCATGTAATTTTTACAACCTTTGAGTAGGTGTTCTTAGTCTCCGTTTAGAGATGGAGAGACTGAGGCTCACTGGGGGAACGTAAGTGGCCTGCATTCACATAGCTCATAAGTGGCAGCACGGAGATTTGAACTGCCCAAATCCAGGGTCCTCGCTTAGGACTGGAGACACCCCTCAGCTCTCAGACGTCCGTGGCAGATACAGTCTTTGTGCTGGAAGCTTCAGTAAGACTTGCTACCTACCGCCAGTGTCTGATTCGTCAACAACTCGGAGGCTCTCCCCTCCCCTCCACCCCCTCTGGGGGAAAGTGTCAGTGAGCCATGAAATGACCTAGGGACGTCAGAAAGAGTGAGGAAAAGCCAGGCACAGGGCTAATCCACCCAGGACATAATCAGCCCTTGAATCATTGTATTGACTGGCAATTGATGTGCCTACATGGGCCCAGGGGACGGCAGTCTGGCCTCGTGCAGCTTCTGGATCGAGGATGTTCAACAAGACATTGGAAATATCAGTAGCTGCTTTGCCAAGGAGCATTTAAGGATTCCCTGAAAACCCTGCTCAGCCAAGGGTTTTCCAACCCAGCCATCCCCTCTCACAAGTGAGAAAAGGGAACTTGTTTTGAGGGGCACAGTCCCATGGAAACGTGAGGCTTTGAGAAAGGTGGGGAAATGCCGCGGAAGACCCCTACCTACGTGGGCACAGGAGACTGCTTGCTGCTGGCTCTCCGAGCGCTGTGGGCTGAGGGTGGGGGCAGGGCTTCCTGTCTCCAAGACCCCGTCTTCTCCTCCGCAGAATACGCCAGGTAGACTAGGTGTCCCTGCCAGGGCTTGCTCGCTGGAGGATCCTGTGACCCGCCGGGGCTTTGACATCTAGCCACGATAATAACAAAATCTATGAAATGCTTTCGGTTTCCAGGCACTAAGGGCTCCCGGTATTACCTCCATTAATCCTCCCAACCCTGGGTGGGGGGTGAGGTGCAACTGCTCTGCTGATATTACAGATCAAGAAACTAAGGCAAGGGGAGGTAACAAACCTCATTCAGGGTCGTGCTACCATTAAGTGCAAAGCTGGGGTTCGAGATCCTGTCACCTGGCTCCTGAGTCCGCATTTTAACAAAGGTGCCTCACTGCCCTTCAGTCAGGCTTCCTTGGGCACCTTGCTCCCAGCTCGCTGTGGGCAGGGGAGAGGGCGCTCTGACAGGAACAGCGCTCACGGATTTTAACGCCTTGGTAGTTTTGTTCAGGTTTGGTTTGGATGAGGGAGGCGAGGCAGGCAGTGATGTTGCCCTATTAAAATACAGGAGGCCCTTTAATTCCCATGTCGGGATGAGCTTGAATGGGATAGAAAAGCCATAGCGCACGTGCAGACATCCAGCTGGATTTAGTCTCTGCTCTCCCTTGGGTCATAAGGGGTCCTTTGGGAATGTCGAGTTCAAGAGTCTGGCCTGTGGGGTCACAAGGACCTGGGCTCGAATCCCCGCCGCTTACGAGTTGGTATTGAGCACGTCACCTAATTATTTCCATCCAATTTCTCATTTGTAAAATAGGAATTATAATGTTACCCATTTCCAAAGGCTTTGGGGACCAAGCGTAGGCAAAGTGGTTTCTGAACCATAAAGGCTTCTTCGTATGATTGAAGGTGGCCTGGAACGGAGATAAGCTTTTGCGGGTCTGCTGTTTCTCTTCCCAATGCTTCTCTCCCCCGCCGCGCCCTGAGGACCGGCCGGGAGCTCCCCGCGCCTTTGGTGTTCTCCGAGGCATTGCCGGGCCAGGCGAGAAGGAGTGTGATTGATTTGCTTTGCATTGGCTGCCCACGATGAAAAGTTGTTTTCTTTTCTCCTTTCCTTCTTTAGGCCTGGGAATTATATTTTTCTTAGAGGGTTGTTAATGGAAAGCACTGAACCAACTCCCCTCAAATCGAATTTGGCTTCCTGAATTGTCAGCTCGGCGTCTCCTCCCCTCTCCAACCTCATCCACTCCCCAACAGGAGCCCCCACATCTAGGCTCATGGTCATTTGTGGGCTTCCATCTGGGCTGGGGGGCGAGGGTGGAGGTGTGGGGGGAGGTGGGCAGTGCACCTGGGCTTGGAGCTGGCCTGCGGCCCCTCCCCGCCGCTTGTCAGCCGGCCTGCCACGACCCAGCAGACGCACACAGCGTGACGGCCGAGGCCTGGGGGTGGCTGGTCAGACCGAGAGTCGGGGGCTTAGGATGAAGTCCTGTCGCTAGCACTTACCTGCTGCGGGCCCTTGGGGACGTCGCTCTACCTCTTTGAGTCTTCATATCCCTGTTGATAGGAACAGAGAAAATCCCAGGTGATCTCCTTGCCTCCGCAGAGATGCAAGAATTCACTCACGCGCTGACTTCTTCATCCTTTTAGCAGATAGCCGTCCAGGGCCTGCTGTGTTCCAAGCGTTGTGCAAGGTAGTGGCAGGATGACTGAACAGCAGAGGTCTCCTGCCTTCAAGGAGCACTTAGTCTAAAAGGATGGCAGATAACAAAGAGGAAACAAGTAAGTGTAAGGCCGCGTGACATGCCACAGTTCAAGAGAAAATGGCCTGTACCCTGAGGTCAGGCAGGCATGAGGTCTAGTGTCACCCCCCGCCACTTAACGAGTTACGCTGTCCTCAGGTGGTTGACTTCGAGCGGCGTCGGTCTCCTCCCATATGGAATGGGTGTCCGCTGCCTCTTTGGGGGGATACCGTAATGATTATAGATACCGTGTTTACTGTTCACTAAACAGTGCCTGGCCCCTAAAAAGCACACAATGAATGGTAGCTATTATTATTAATAATGATAATATTAATAATGGATGGAAAGTGCTTTCTAAGCTACAAAACCCTACACAAACATAATGAATCATTATGATCACGTTACATAGAGACTTGTTTCCCAAGACATTCCAAGAGCAATCAGGATCACTGGTGCTTAGAAAAATAAAATAATATTATTAACAACCAGAAGAGGGACTTTACGTTTGAACAGCACTCTTCGAGTTTTAACAAATAATCATGGCAGGGAAGAACACTTAAGCGAATTTATTAATCTGGGCTGGCCTGTCCTTTCGTTGGCAAGTATTGTCTTGTGTTTGTTGTAAGATTTTCTGTCTTCATTAACAGCACTTTAGTTTCCCCTAAATAAATGATGACTTATATAGATTTGCGCCATTTTACCTGACCTAAGTTCGGGCAGGTCTTTTCGGTGCCGATACCTGCAATCAAGGTTCAGGGCATTGCTTAAACCTACCAATGATTATTTTTCCTACTGTGTTAAATACACAGTAATCCTCGGAGACTGGGCTGACTGTGGCTCTGTGATAATGGGATTTTATATTTATAAACCAGCATGTTAAAAATGCATGTTATTTTTATACGTGTTTTTTAGATCAAAACTCTTAGCACATGGCAATCATCATTCTGGTTCCTGGGAAACCAAAGCAGTTTTATGATGTTTGCCTTTAGAATTGCATAGAGGCCGAGGGTGCTCTCCCACCCTCTGGTGCCCTCAACCCAGAGATAATTTATAAATGTACATACGTTGGGAAAATGAAGAAGAGTGATGAGAGATACAATTATAGGCTTACCTTCCCCAAATGCGCAGAATTCATTTATTCTAAAAACTTTGTAGCGAGGCAGAAACTCCGTAATGGAAAGCATGTATGAGAATCTTCTTTGGCAGTTCCTACCACCCTGGCAGTGTTTACTGAATGCATGAAAAAAGGCCAGTATTTAGTATATTAATATCTTGAGCAATTAAAAAAAAAAGCCGATGACTCTTTTTCTGTTGTTATTGTTGTTTTTGTTTCGGTGGATGCCTTCTTTAGTTTGTATTGAGTGTGAGATTCAAAACTCTGAAGCTATCCGTGTGTGTGTGTGTGTGTGTGTGTGTGTGTGTGTGTGTGCTTATGGTGTGTTTCCCAGAACCCTTGTTTGATTAAGAATTCTAGACTTCTCAAATCTGTTCTTGTCAACTCTTGTACTTTTCCAAGGTCGATGAAGAATGACTGTGTCCACACTCTATGACTTTTGTGAATCCCTGATCTGCTGTTTAAGTCATGCCCATTTCCAGATTGTTAGCTACAGGAAACTCATTTTTGACTCACCCTCCCTTTTCTTGTGGTCTGGTTGAGACCTGGGATTGCCATTCTGTTTTACAAGTAAGGACCCGAAGAATTACAAGTGGAAATTGTTTGTTAAGACGGCACGTGCCACACGCTGGGTAGGGGACTATTGTACAGAACTCATTGTATGGAAACAGGATAGGGCATTGCAGAGATGAGTCTTGCAAATGGGTGGGGCCTGGCCTAAAGTCCCTCTGTCCTCAAGGTTTCAGTGATTCTAAGCAAACCTAAAAATAACACTGGGTGAGAGCTAGCAGAGTTCTGTATGTCTGAGAAGCAACAGCCTCAGTGATTTTGTAAATACAGTAGGTACCTATGTGAACTCAGTCAAGTCTTATAATAATTCTGAGAGTTTTGAAAGCATTGAGGGTGGCCCAGGCATTGCGGTAGACGCTGGGGAAGCAGCCACGGACAAACGAAGAGGGCCTTCTTAGCATTTAGGAGTTTCCCGTCCAGAGGGAAAAGCAGACACGAGTGTCGTAATTCCTGTGCTCGGTGCTTATCAGGAAGGGTCCCTCTGCAGGAGCTTCATGTGCATTCTCTCATTTATCTTTACAGCAACCGTAAGAGGATCGGGAACATGTCCCTGCCTTACAGAGAATGACTTTGAGACTTAGAGGTGTTAGTAAGTACCAGAAGTTCACAGAGCTCAGACGCAGCAAAGCCCACTCTAGTACCCAGATTTGGCTTATTTGTTTTTTTTTTCCCCGCTAAAGATTTACTTATTTGGAAGAGAGAGCAAGCATGAGTGGGAGGTGGGGGAGAGCAGGCTCCATGTTGAGAATGGTGCTCTCCGCGGGGCTCGATCCTATGACCCTGAGATCCTGACCTGAGCCAAAATCAAGAGTCAGATGCCCAACTGACAGAGCCACCCGGGCGCCCCCAGATTTGGCTCATTATTGTGGTCACTGTACTGCCTTTTTTGGTCACTTAATCCGTAGGCCTCACACTATTCGTCTGTCCAGTGAGTGTCCCTGCTCCACCCAAGGCACCATTGCAGGGAATTGCGAAGAGAAGCTTACACAGTAGCGTGGCCTGTTCTTGTTGTAGTTTGTATTTGTCATTGTTATAAAACAGCACACAAAATGGAGTAGTGAAGCCATATAAGACCCAGCCTCTATTCTGCTCTGAAAACATCCCTCGCAATTAAAGGACTCACCAAAGAACAAGCAGTCGATGCTATTTGTGGTTCGGAGCAGGTGTTGCCGAGGGCCGGGTTGCATGAGCGGGGAGCAGAGTGGGCGACTGCAGTGGGTCTGGGGCGCGCACACACTGAGTCTGAGGTCATGAGGATGACTCAGGAACCTCATCTCAAGATGCAGGGGAAAATGTGGGCTACATATTACAGCTTATTCATGTTCTAGGGGGAGTGGAGGAGAAGAGAAGGATGCTTATGGAAAGATCACGGGCAAAGAGTGCTGGGCCTGCACTTCTACTCCAGCTCTACCTGGACTCTCTGTGTGACCTTGGGAAAATCCCGTTACCTCTTGGGACCCCAACTTCCTCATCTTTCACTCTGCTTCCCACATAGAGTTAATGGGGACATTGAAACAGAGAATAAAGATGAAAAGGATCTAGAAATTGACATTCCATGCATGTTATTTTTTATCTTTAGTATTTATCATCAGTCTTTATCAGCTGATCATTGACACTGTTGGTATTATTGTACATACTCCTCGGGACATCCACAGTTGGCTAGGCTGAGTCCTTGAAGCCATCATTTTCAGAAGATGTAATCCGTTCATTAAATAAACATGCAGGCAGTGCCTCCAGTCGGTAAAGAACTGCGCTGGGTTTGGAAGATGAGTAAGACAAGGCCTCTGCCCTCGAGTTTACAAGGGAAAGTGATGAGGCCTTGGGTAACAGCAGAATGGGGCTCGGTTATGTAACGGGTCAGGGGCACCGAGCAAACAGAATGCTATGTTAACTTGTCACATTCTGCCAAGGAGAATCTGTGCTCGGAAAGAGCCGGCAAGGAGCTCCCAGAGCATCCCCCGGGGGCTGCAGGGAGGGGGCGGCCCGCCTGGGCTACCTGCAGACCCTAGGCTGGTGCCTTTCCGTGGACGAATCCAAGCTGCCTCCACCCTTGGCTCAGCTCAGAGGCTTGCTGAGGCCCCCACATCATCAGGGTGAGGGGGGCTGTCCTGGGAGGGTGTGTTGGCCAGAACTGTGAGTACCACAGTACTCACAGTACCACTATGAATACCACAGTACCACTGAGTACCTCAGTACCACTGAGATCTGATTCTCTCCTATCTGGGCTCCTGCTGGGGCAGCACTTCTCCACCTGCCTATTGTCGGGTGGCTCAAATAACTAATGTTGTGAGTGCACGTGTCGGGCGCTGCTCGTGGGCCAGAGCGCGAACCTGTCGGGAAGACATTCCGGAACTTTCTCTGTCTTGCTCACATGGAGAGTAGCAATATTTAAGGTGGTGGCTGCCCCACCTGCTGGGGTCATTGAGAGCCTGTAATGAGTCGAGGCCCCCTTACCAACCAGGGACGAACATGAGTCAAACACACACCATTATCCTTGAAGTCCCCGCGGTGTGGGGGTTGCGCTTGAAGCACAGTCTGCTGTTACTCGATACAGGAGCAATGCCGAGACAGAGGTGGACAGACTACTGTGATGCCTGTTTTCTCTCGACTGTGCCTCTCGACAGGCTCCTTGACCATGTGGGGCTCCGAGTTCCTGGTACATCTTATAATTCAAGTTTGAGTCCAGCTCTTCTGTAAGCCTAGGATGCTTTTCTTGGGCTTACTCAACAAGGCTGTGCTGTTCTTTGAGCTACCAGACCTTTGTTTCCTGAGGCTTAACTGCCTCCTGTTCTTCCCCCACCTTTTATACCCCATCCCCCCGTTGTTTATCTCCTTCTGCAGTTTTCCATGAGGTACCTCATCAACAGCGTCTGGAAAAACTGGGTAAATCATGCCTACCTTTTATTTTGTACTTGATTAAACTTGTCAGAGAAGTCAGGCAAGTTTGAAAGGCTCGTCGTACTTCTTTTTGCTCACAGAGAGACTCATCTGGCCTGTTTCTGGTTTTAACCTCCCTTCTGGGATACCAGATGGAAGTCCGCAAACTGCGGCCCATGGCTTACCAAACAAGCCCTTGACAGTGAGTTCTGGGAGTGGGTCTTTCCTGGGGTGATGCCTTGAAGGAGCCATTAATCTGCATGGTGACTTTGGACAAGTCAGTACCTTCCTGGTCTTTGATTTTTCCAAGTTTAGCTGAAGAGGAGGCTGGGCGACATTAATTTCATGTTCTGCAAACATTTCTTGGATGCCACCCGGTATTAGGTACTACACAGGCTTCAAGGGGAAACGTGTAGGTCATGTTTTCAATCGCATGGTTCCTAGGCTAGTGGAAGTGGGTGGGTTCCTGTGAGACATGAGTTACTATGAATTGAGTTGGGAAGTGCTAACTCTTAGGTTCTATTACCATAGTGCTACCAGTGGATTTAATCCATGTTTAAGTATGTGGATCTAAAACAAAGCAGCCCACCTATTGTAGATGGGGAAACTGAGGTTCTTTGAAAAAGCAGTGTGTCCTACACAGTCTCCGTGGGTTAGGGGAAGAGGGATATTTGTGACTGAGGACAAGCCATGGCTGCACTAGGTAGGGACTAATGGCTGATGACATGCAAGGCCTTGAAGCCCAGATTCAGGATATCTCTCTCACATTTCCATGTCATGACCTCAGTGCTGTTCCCAGACCCTCTATGCATAGCCTGTCCATATGTTGAAATCCTACACATGCTTGCAACTCTATTCACAGGCCCTCAACCTTAACCACAAATGGCCTTTCTCTGGGCTGATGATTCATAGCATGCGTTGCGTGTATCTCATCCCACGGCCTACCCCTTCTTGTGACATCATACCCGTGTCTTCACGAAGAGGAGGAGGGTTGGAGGGGAGTTGATCCTAGTTGCTTGCCTCCCCCTTGCCGTGACCGAGCTGTGTTACTTCGGACGCTTTTCTTTTCTGTACTTCGGTTTACCAGTTGGCACCAACGATGCCAATTCTGCAGGGCTATTGAGAGGATGAAATAGGATGGTGTACGTGAAGTATTTGTTTCGTTTCTCGTACCATAAAGCTGTCCTCCACCACCCATTCTGCTCAGACACAAGGTAACTTGCACAAGGAGGCGATTAACAGATGCTTAATGAGTGAACACGCTCACGGACCTTCACGTTGTATCAGAGTGCCGGCAGGAAACAGATGGCTCCTTTTGGAGCACGTTCAGAAGAAGTAGCCGAGGCAGGTTGACTGAAAGGTGAGGCAGGGCCAGCGGTCACGAGGCCTTATGCATGAGCATCCGGGTGTTTTTGTCACCCTGCAAAGGCAGGACATAATTCCATCCCAACTTCAGTGTAGATGTGGAGATGATGATACTACATATACACAGAGAGGGTATGGAAAGGTTGATTAGTCCTATAATTCAGGTCTTTGGGGTGAGTAGGGCAGCCTCTCAAGCAGGTCCAGAAGAGAGCCCGCACGAGAGGCTGGGGCTGGACTTTTGTTCTGGTTCAAGGATGGGGCCAGGCAGGGATTTGCATAGTTGGAGTGTCTAGCCAGCACCCAAAGGAGGGGACACCCAGGCTTTCTTACCAGCTTGCCCAGACAGGGAGCACAGAGGGAAAGGTGAGGCTTCGAAGCTAGGTGTATCCAAACCTCAGAAATAGGGGCCAGATTCTTCATTTCACGGGGGATGTTCTTGCCCCCCTCCTGACGGAACCAGATGAGGCAAGAGCGATGCCAGGAAGGACTGGTAACAGGTTCTCCCATCCACTATCTTTTTAAATTTTTTTAGAATTTTATTTATTTATTTGACAGAGAGAGTGAGCACAAATAAGTAGAGTGGCAGGCAGAGGGAGAGGGAGAAACAGGCTCTCCCCCGAGCAGGGAGCCCAACTCGGGACTGGACCCCACGACTCTGGGATCATGACCTGAGCTGAAGGCAGCCACTTAACCTACTGAGCCATCCAGGCGCCCCTCCCATCCAGCATCATGACTGTAGCTCGACAGGGAGGGAGTGAGGACCATATACAACCTGACTTCTCTCTCCTGCCGCTCACGGATCCGCCAGTGCCGCTCGTCTCCCGCCAGTGCCACACACTACGGGGAAGCAGAAGGGAAGCGAACCCGGATAATACAGCCTGTAGAAGTCAGTCAGCCTCCTGGGGCAAAGGGTTCACAGAAAGCAGTTTGGGGGTGGGGTGGGTGATACAGACACAAAGTAGTTGATAGCAATCTCAGAGAAACCAGCGAGATCAGGAAGCCTTGATAGCCATGATTTAACAGGCACCTGTCAGGTGCCAGGTGTCACCCTAAGTGCTTGCTATGCAGAATCACTTTAAATCCTAAAATAACCTGACGTAGGTACTATTTTGTGCACCTGACAAGCCTGGGGTCTCGGAGAGGTTAGGAAAGTCTTAAACATGGATGAGGCTAAGATTGACACCCAACACCGGTAACTCCATTGCCCATATATTCACACTCAGCTGCGCTGTCCCTTCTCCTTTTGGGGGCAGGGGACCTCGCCCACCTGTGAGGTATGTGGCGCTGGAGAGCTGAGAACCGTCCCTGTTCCTGCCAGCTCTCCACAGAGCCCCCACCTTGGTTTAGCCTCAACCACTCTTCATTAAATATTTTATGTGTCCCATGCTGGTATTAGGCATTTCCACATTGGCAATTTTGTTTTAGCAGTTCTTTGAGGAGATGATGGCGTCTTTGCTTTAGAGCCAAGGAAACTCCATCGCGGGGAGAATGGGATGGCTGGCAGAGGTCACACAGTCTAGCGGGAGGCAGGGCTCCATGTCTGCCTGGCAAGGGCCCCGGCTTGGGAGCTCTTGCTGTGATGGGCTGTCTCCCACTTGGGCTCAAACTCCTTTCCTTCTGAAAATTAAAAGCAAAGACCCACATTGGGTCCCCTCAGGCCGCTGGGGGTCTTTGAGATGGAAGTAGCTGCTTTTGTCTTTTCAGGAATGCTCAGCTTTAGGTGTCCATCCTTCCTTCCTTTCTTTTCTTAAGTCCCCCTTCCCCCTCCAGCCTGACTTTGTGCAGTGTTTTCCTTGGGTGGAATGTTGGAGCCAGATCCCTGATGGAGGTCACAGGAGTGACAGCCCCCATTTATCTCCATTCCCCTGGGATGGAGGATTTATTTGTGATGCCGGGCCTGGGCAAGATTTAGAATAATTCAGGGATTTAAGTCCTGAGGATATAAGAAATAAATAATGCCACCAATTCCACATGAAGGGGCATAATGTGGAAGGAAAAAAAAAAAAAAACGGAACGCAAAAAACAACTGTGATTCTATTAGAAGTAAAGAACAAATCCTGAAAATTGCTAAGTCATGCCGGAGCATAGGATTTTTAGAGTAGGAAGTCGGCCCATGAGTATCTGAGGCCGGAGGGGGAAAGGGACTAATCCAGGGTCACACAAAGGGCCCTCAGTAAGGCCAGACCTTGCTGTGAGGCTGGCTGCTCAGTTCCCATGTCCCCTGCACACACCTGCTGTGGATATAGTCCTGGAAATGGGACGGAGCCTTCTGCCACGCTGGTTACCTGTGCAGGTTGTCCTTTTTGCGATTTTGGAATGCCTGTTTTTCAACACTCTGTGCATTATCCTGGAAACACCATGAGGGCAGGAGTCGTGCCTTCTTATCTCCGTGTCTCCAGCACACCTGCTCTTTTCTTTCTTGGGGATGGTTTCCACTGTTGTTTACCTGGTCACCTTCTGTTCATTCTTAAATTTTAACATTGCATAATATTTCAAATGGAGACCCTCTTGGATGACTGGCTAGGTCGGACAGCCCCTCTTGTATATTCCCATATTCCCCGTGCTCTTTCTTGCTTTACACGGGGTAGTTCATTCTCATTATCTGATTAATTATCTGTCTTGCCTGCTAGACTGTAAGCTCCATGAGAGCAGGGATTACGGCTGTCTTGTTTACTCTCGGTTTCCCCAGGAAGTATGCTTAACACAGGGCCAGGCATAGTTCGTGTTTGACAGATCTGTGAAGGGGTAGGGCCAAGATGGTTCCTACCTCAGAGTGTGATCCGCAGATCTCGGAGTGCTGGACAGCTCCCCACGTGCCCTGGGAGTCCAAGAGTCATGAAGACATTTACTGATGTCTGTTACTTCATGTTTAGCAATCAGTCAAAGCCAGTGTGTTTGCACGAACTCTCTCTTCTTCCCTGGTTCTTCCTGCTGAGAAAAGTTGTTTACGATTATATTGACTTCTTAACTCTTGCCTCTATATTTCATTCTTCATCTAGTT